>JAZKJV010003727.1:0-624814 GCA_037367405.1 Ottelia alismoides | reverse complement strand
TCTGAGGAAGGTCCATCCATCCCCTTCCCTCAAGCACTCTCCTTGGCTAAGGGGAATAAAAAAGAAAATCCAAAAAGAACCAGCAGTTAGAGTTCAACCAACATATGATAGACAGATTTCATATTCAGTTGACTCTACAGGAGACACTTAAGCACATCCCTCTCTTCCAGTGGAACCTGAGAGAGAAGACTACCATCCGCAGGAAGAAGAGGAACCATCATGCAAAGATCCATGTGCTCACTTGTGCCACCTGCTTTGCCATCCAGAACCGTCTGTCAGCCAAGTGACCAGATGCAGGAGCTCCCTATGTCAGATGTCATATCCATGAGCAGATATTCGATCAGACTCTATTAGACAGCATCTCTTCCATCAACCTCCTTCCGGCAACCTTACTCGACTGATTCGAGTTTGTCCCTCTTTGATAGAGCAGGGGCAGTCCTTCAGTTTGCTGATAAATCTGTCATGAGGCTGAAGGGGTTGTTGAAGGATGTGGTCATCACAATCCAGGGCTTGAAATTCCCTCTGGACTTCGTTGTGTTGGACATGGAGATCCCTGAGTCTGTGACCGATACCCCCATCATTTCAGGATGTTCATTCTTTGCCACATCCAAGGCGGTGTCTGACCATGATAGCATTAACGTATACTTTTGCATCGAGGGTGAGAGTATACAAATAGAGACGATCGACGAGACTAGAGCATGATATTCAGCCTACTCAGAGCAGCACAGTGATTCCGAGCAGATGACAGAGGCAGAGCGAGACATCCACCAAGAGTGTGAATTTGTGATTACCGATGATGAAGTCGCTTGGTTTGATCCCGTTTCATGAGCCATCCTCTCACCTTCAGATGCTACAGATTCTAAGATTCCAGCAGAGGAGAGATTGGAGAGCACACTCTTGGCAGAGGACACATTCAAGGTTGCAGACCGTGTTCAGGATAGCGAGGCAGTTTTTATTTCATGCGATTTAGATTCAGATCCCTCAGAGTCAGACATAGATTGGACCGAGTTTGATGAGTTGATATTGTGTCTGATTCATACAGAGCTAGCATCTAGGGTGGATACCAAGCTGACGTAGATTACAGATACATCAACAGGGCAGTCTACACCAGCTTCTCATGATCAGCGAGAGTTCTCCCACGTAGATTTGGTCGCATTCACTCAGACATTTCAAAGGACAGATTTGTCAGCTCCTAGTAGCCCAAAACTGAAGCCCTTGCTGCAGTCGTTGAAGTATAGGTTTCTTGCGGGCGAGCATGAGATGCACCCAGTCATTATCTCAACAGATTTGACTGGAGAGCAAGAATCACATTTGATGGAGATTCTTGAAAAGAACTGCAAGGCAATAGTATGGAGTGTAGCTGATCTCTAGGGGATAAGTCTGGCCCTGTGCTCCCACCATATCTATCTCGAAAAGGACGCTAAGCCATCGCGTGAGTTCCAGCGACGGCTGAACCCGAACCTTCGAGAGGTTGTCATGAAGTAGATTTCAAAATGGTAGAGCACCGATTTTATCTAGCCCATCTCCGACTCCAAGTGGGTTAGTCCATTACATGTGATGCCCAAGAAGATGGGCATTACTACATTTGTGAGTGAGTCTGGAGAGGAGATAGCTACTTGGGTAACCACTTCTTGGAGGGTCTGTGTGGACTACAGATGATTGAACCAAGCCACCAAAAAGGATCATTTCCTATTGCCTTATATTGATCAGATTATAGAGAGGCTAGTTGGGAAGAATCATTACTGTTTTCTTGACGGGTACTCCGGCTACAATCAGGTGGCCATTGCGCCCGAAGACCAGGAAAAGACTACATTCACATGTCCATTTGGGACTTATGCTTTCAGACAGATGCCCTTTGGTCTATATGATGCCCCGGCAATATTCCACAGGTGCATGTTGTCCATTTTCTCGGACATTGTGGGTGACTGTTTGGAGGTCTTCATGGATGACTTTTCTGTCTATGGCGATGGATTTGATGCTTGTCTTGACTGCCTAGACCGTGTCCTTAAACGTTGTATTGAGGTTCACCTTGTTTTATCCTGGGAGAAGAGTCACTTCATGGTGACTCAAGGGACGGTGCTTGGTCATATCATCTCCAACAGAGGCATGGGGGTTGATCCGGCCAAGGTGGATATCATCAGGAAACTCAATCCATCACCCAACCTACGACAGTTGTGGTCTTTTATGGGGCACGTCGGTTTCTACCGACGATTCATTCATGATTTCAGCAGGATTGCCCGACCGTTGATTGATTTGCTGATAAAAGACACCGAGTTCATTGTAGATGATAAGTGTCTTGTGTCATTTGAGATCTCAAGAGTCTAGTTGTTGAGGCTCCTATCCTGCAGCCGCATGATTGGTCTCTCCCATTCGAGATCATGACGGATGCCTCCGATTTTTCTGTTGGGGTCGTGCTAGGACAGAGGAGGGATGGAGTGACTTTTTCCATTCACTACGCTAGCCGTACATTGGATGCCATGCATCGGAACTACACCGTCACTGAGAAGGAGATGCTAGCCGTATTTTTTCCTTGGATAAGTTCAGATCGTATATCATTGGATCCAGAGTGACTATTGAATCCAGAGTGACTATCTTTACTAACCATACTGCCATCAGGTACCTCATGGAAAAGAATGATGCTAAAGCGAGACTGACTAGATGGATCCTTCTACTCCAGGAGTTTGATATTGAGATTAAGGATAAACCTAGAGTCAAGAATGTGATGGTGGATCATCTCTCCTTATTAAAGAATCTTGAGGAAGCTGAGCAGACTGATACTATTTCTGAGACCTTCCCAAATGAGGCGATCCTTGCTATCGCCTCACTCCTGTGGTATGCCGACATTGTGAACTATCTTGTTGCCAAGAGAGTTCCACAAGGTTGACCCGGGCAGCGACTTGAGACCTTCCTTGTGAAGGCCAAGTTCTACCACTGGGAGAATCCCATCCTTTATCATAAAGGAGGGATAGCGTCTGGCGTCGGTGCATTCCTCAGGAGGAGCACCATAATGTCCTCACATACTGCCACAAGCTTGAGGCAGGAGGACTTCATTCTGGGAGGAACGACACAGACAGTGCTCCAATCCAGCCTATGGTGGCCTACCCTCTTCAAGGATTCTTATGAATTCGTGAAGTGGTGTACTGACTGTCAGAGGATGGAAACTTGTGGATAGCGTGATATGATGCCGATGCAGCCCATTCACTTCTGTGAGGTTTTTGACGCATGTGCCATTGATTTCATGGGTCCATTCACTAAGAGTCAGGGATTCGAGTACATTTAGTTGGCCATGGATTATGTGAGTTGTTGGGTTGGGGCCATCCATGCCTGAACCGCAGATGCTAAAATTGTTTGCAAATTTTTGAGGAAGAATATCATTTCACAGTTCGTGGTGCCTAGAGTTTTGATATCTGATTGGGGGTCTCATTTCGTCAATGGCAAGGTAAAGGCCATTGCTAGCGAGTTCATCATAGAAAATCGAGTTGCCACTCCATATCACCATCAAACTAATGGTCTTGATGAAGTATCGAATAGGGAGGTCGAGATGATATTGCCGAAGGTAGTCCGCCCAGACCGAAAGGATCGGTCACAGCATTTGGACTCGGTCTTGTGGGCATATCAAGCTTCCTTCAAGACTCCTTTGGGTACATCTCCCTTTCGTCTCGTTTATGGCAAGCGTTACCTGTTGAGATTAGGCACAAGTCACTTTGGGTTGTCATAGATATCTTATTGGATCCAGTGTGTATAGGTGATCAAAGGAAGGCAGAATTGGCATCCCTGGAGGAGCTTAGAGACACATCCTTTTCGAGCAGCCTATAGTACAAGGAGCGAGTGAAGAAATTGCATGACTCTCACATCAGCCATAAGCAGTTTGAGGTAGATCAGAGAGTATGGTTGTTTGATGCCAGTCTTAGATTATTTCCAGGGAAATTGCAAAGCAAGTGGAAGCGACCATACCTGGTCCGAAAGGTACATGACAATGGGAGTATTGACATATCTGAGATGTCATCTGATTCTACCTTTCGTGTTAACGGTCAGCGTCTCAAACCATATCTAGATCATGAGCCACTAGTCTTTGACGTCGTCCCGATTCATTGTGCATGAGATGTGGTCCTTGACTCACATCAGTTGCATCTCATGCCTGATTATCACTGTCTTCCACCTTGTATAGATCCAGATGTCCATATCATCTCATTCTTTAGTCCAACACCCCATCTGCATCTTGTGATTATGCTATACTTAGGGTTCACTTTACCCTAAGTATGGGGGGTGTCAGACTCTTGATTATTCTTTTGATTCTTTTTACCTCTGTTTTGCTACCTATACTTAGGGATATTTTACCCTAAGTATAGGGGAGGTAGACCATGTACATCCTATCACTCGGTTTTCCCTTTATGTAGAGTCTGCTATACTTAGGATTGCTTGATCCTAAGTATAGGGGGAAACACTGAGCCCTCTTCATTCTATTCTTTGATTCGTCGTTGTAGTATAGCTTTCCTTTTCACTTCCCTATACTAAGCACGAGTTATGTCTTCTTCATCGCTCTTGATCCACTCTGAGGACATCGTTCGAGCTAAGTATAGGGGGTGTCGTATATATTTCATATATACTTTAGCCATAATTCATACTTTGTGTGAGTGTGTTAATAAATAAAATGGCTAAAATCCTTTATTAAAAACCGTAAAATTTTTAAATTCTTTCTTATACATAAAATTCTTTCTTGCACATACATAGCTATGTATAAAAGTTATTTTTGTACAAATGTTTATAAAAATGTTTTGTTTGTAAAAATTTTGTAAATATTTTGGTATCAGATTATGTATATAGTACAAAATTTTTGTCAAATGTTTGAAAAACAAAAGTTTGCAAAAACCCTTGTGTAAATGTTTGTAAATAGTTCGTAAAACTTCTGCATCCATGCATACATTCAAACATTTTTTAAAAATTTTGCACATTTTCAAAACCTTGCAAAAAAAGCATTTTGTATATACTTGTACAGTTTTTGTGAATCATAGTTGACATTTAAACTAGCCTGGAATTAAATTGGAAAATGGAGCTTGGTTAAGACCTTAATCCACCTAATTATAAGAGGAACCTTATAGGGTTTAGGGTTGAGACTTTTCAGGTCCGTTGGTGACTTAATTCTTTGAGTCCACTAGGCTATGATCACATGTCATCTTGATGAGCCTAAGTAGAATATTTAACAATGCACACATGACTCACATACACAATGGCTTTACTTGCACCAACACCTTACACATAGCTCTCTATGGATGAGGTGGTGAGGAGGCAGTTTCGTTTGGCTTGGGGTAGCATACGAGGGTAGTACTTCTATGCGGAACCTCTCGTCTTCTTTTAGTGAAGGAAGTGCGTCTCAACCTGGTCTAGTGGTGTTGATCTCTAAAGATTGGAGTTGTGGGTTGCAAAATGCTTCAAAAGAGGGATAGTCTACTAGCACAAGAGGAAAAGTCCTTATCTATATATACTGCACCATGTAGATATGTTTTACATATGCACATCAGAAAAAAATGTGTAAAAGAAAGAAAAACTCCAAAAAAGTGGTGGGTCTCATAGAAAATGAAATACCCACCGGAGTGTATATAGCCAAATAAAGCAAAGTTTATGTTACCCATTCTCATCTCATGAATCTTACAGCAGGGAGACTTAGCTACACTGGTTGAGCTCCCAAGGATACATGACTACACTAGTCATGGTCCATTCTCTTCTTCCTCCTCTTCTTGAGACGATTGCACTTGAACTTAGAAGGGAATACCCCTCTCCTCAAGGAAAGAGCTGCCAGACTAGGGCATTAGAGTTACCTTATTGAGGGGAGTTGTTACTTTGTCATTTCTGAGGTGGTGAACTACATATCACTTACACAGTACAAGAAAAGATTCATGGTCATTAGAGTTTGTGTATGTAGACTTGTTCTGATCTGGATTATTGAGGAGTCTTGACCATAGGTTGGAGGAACTTAGAGGATGTTGTGTCTTAAACCTAGGTTCAAATAAGGTTCCGACAAACTAATAATTCAAAGGTCTGACTAAGCTTCATACTCCAATTTAATGAAGACAAGTTTAATAATCAACCTTGATTCTCCTTCTTTTTCTTTTCTTTCTCTTTTCACTTCTTTTTCAAATAAGTGTTTGCTAAGGGACTAGCAAGGGACTAGCAAAGGTAAAGTATAGGGGTTGATGAATCCCTGATCATCACTCTTTATTCTTTTATTTTAGCTAATTATCTTGGCAAAGCATCATGTAAATAGATGTAAATACAATAAGTTAGCAACATGCATGCATGTGTTAACATTACATAATTAGCATGTATTTGTGAAAAAATAAAAGAATAAGGGAAAAGAAAAAGGAAGGAGGTTTATAGAATAAATACAGAGTGACTCGAACTCCAAGAGAGGGCCAAGCATTGGCCTGATCGTCAAATAAAACAAGTAGAGAGAGGTAGGGCCTACTCTATATTGTAAATACCATGGTTGTAAATAAATAATTATTTTTGCAAAAATAAAAATATATTTTTAGCTCCTTGTATATATTTCTAAAAATAAAATAAAAATTAGAAAAATAAAAAGAAAAAGAAATAAAATTCTCTCTCCCTTGTACATAATACATGTATATATGATTCCTTCTCTATTTATTATATACATGTAAATAAATAGTAAAAATAAAACAAAAATTGTTTTGTACTCCAAAATTTATGTTGTAAATAAATAAAATATAAAATTGGGGTATTTTTGTAAAAATGATAAATTGTAAATAATTGTACAAAATACATAGGTTTATTATACCTATATATAATACACTATATTGTATATAGACTAATTTATTTTTCAAAAAAATAAATAAAAATCTCAAAAAAAGTTTTAAAAAATAATAAATAAATTACATTTTATTCATTTTTTAATTTAAATTCATTTATTATTTTTAATTTTTTTATGTTCGATTTTCCCTGTTATTTTGTCATGTCGTCTATTTTGTCTTTCCCCCCAACGCTTGTGATTGGTCCACGCCAGATTATTGACCTGGGTCAACCCCCTCTTCCAGGGCTTGACACGACCTGACTGCTTCATCGGATCTATTCTCCTATTTCTCCCAGGCGAATCACGAGTGCCCTCGCCCCGATTCCTCGCCCGCATCTTCCCCATGGATCCAAGACCCTCGCGGATCCCTAGGAAAGTGTGGATCTTCCTCGGTTCGCATGCCCTCGCCCATTTCTCCCAGCCTCTTAGGAATGCTATAAAGCCTCTCATCCGCTCCCCCAAGATGGTAGCTCATGCCTCGCTCCCATCTCTAACCTTAGCCACCTCCAGCTGAGTGACAGTTGCATAGAGCGTCGCTTGGCAGTCGATTTGGTGTAGCAGAGCCAACCCTCCACGTTCGTGGTCGGACCTCCACCGCGAGTAGCCTCCCCCAACTTCTGCATCGAGGTCGAGGCCATTATCCTGATGTTTATCTTCGCATGGAGCTTAGGAACACTCCTAGACCTTCATGTGTCCCTTTTATCATTTGCCTTTTCCATTCCGATCAGATCTTTCCTTTCATCGCCGCCGCACGTTCGCCAGCTCCGACCAGCCGGTCGGAGTCTCGTTACCCACTTCCAGCAGCTCCAATCAAACCGCACGCTCACCCCCCCACCCCATCTTGCTCCGCTACCTGATCACTCTTAGCCTCGACCATCAGGTCGAGATTAGGATCCAGATCTCCCCTACCACTTTCACCGGAGATCGAACCTCATCCCCTTTCGCTGCTTTAGTCTTCAGTTCCAATAACCCAGATCGGAGCGTAGCTCCGAGTCTTGGCTTTGCATTGTAGGTACCCTTGCACATTGAAGAGCCCTATCGGTGTTCCAGCTGTGCGGCGGAGCTGCTCCAGCCAAAGCTCTGCCATCTAGGCCATCCGACCATTCTCAGGATGATCAGACCCTCTGCTCAATGCAGAGTGCCTCCCCGGAGGTGCTCGTCCTATTAGAGGCCTGATCAACCTTGAGGATCCTCCCCTGTTCTCGTTCTAAGTTTGCTAGCCCTAGTTCGTACATCATCCGTCGTTACCGTTGGATGGAGAGCGGAGCACCAGTTCGCATCTGAGCCGTCCACTGCTGCAGCTTTCTGGTCGTTGATCTGACACCTCCTGACACATCTGTGTTGCACGTAGGCGACATTCCCTGAGCATCAGATCTGCCGTCACAGAGGATCAGAGCAGCACGTCCTTGCCCCGACCAGCCGTTGCCATGTGGCCCCTACGTGTGCCTCACCTTCTGTAAGGTTATATTTCTCTTTTTACCCTGCGTTTTTTGTGTCATGTTTGAATTTGTAAATAAAAGTTGTAGTTGGATTTATTTGCACTTTGGTCCCTATAGTTTCTGTTATTTGCGTTTTATTCCTCCATGTCTGGAGACACGTGCTTCGTCACGTGAATAGTGGTGTTTTGCATTATTGGCCCTGAAAATTTTCTATGTTAATCTTAAATGAATGTTTTCTGAAATTACATTTATGCTCCTATGAATGTTGAATTACGCATGTGCTGGATTTAATTGGAAATTTTATAGAAAAGACCTTGGAATTTTTTAGCATGTTGCTGTTTAGTCCAGAGACTTAAAATAATTGCATTTAAGTCCCTACAACCTATGTGTGTTGTTTTTACTTAAATAAATATCAAATTTACTCCAAAAATTCCCAAAAATTTACCAGTAGCTCCTGCTACTGTGTAATATTTTTGGTAATTTTTGTGATGCAATTTGAGTTTATTTTCTATTTTCTAAAATTCAAAAACCATTTAAAGTGTCCCTGTCTAATTTATAAAACCAATAAAAATATAAAAATATCTTTTAAAATTCTAAAAAAATCTTGAGTGTGCGTTTTGATTTTTTAATTTATGTAGCTTTTGTGTTTCATTATTTTTTATAAAACACTAAAATTATAAAAAAATAAAAACCTTATAAAAATCATTAAAAATTCCATAAAAATAAAAAAAATATGTTTTCAAGTTCTGTAGATAGATTTTGTTTTCTAGTTTCACATAAAATTGCAATCAGGAATTTAGAGGCACTGTAAATATTTTAAAGTTTCTTTTTCCTCCATGTTGTACACTATTTGCTTAATTTTCCTTTCTTTTATTCTTAGAAAATTAGATAAAATTCTGAAAAATTCCGTAAAATACACAAAAACACCCTCTGGTGACTAATCTTATCCGGTTCAGCCGACATCCTTGCGCGGAGACTCATTAAAGAACGTCGACTCTAGCCTCCGATTTGGATTTGAGGTTTAGTTGATAACGAATTTCTCATATTATAGGAGGATAGGCAAAAAAATGGGTAGGGTTGTCCCACCCTCGCTACTCTCACTTAAAGGCGACCTCTCTCCCAAGAAATGTAGTGGTTGACTTAGACAGCATAATTTAAAAATATAAAAATATTTTTTTTGAATTTTTTAGCATTTTAGACCTTAATAAAAATTATTGTAGTGTGCTTGCCTTGATTTTCTTTATTTATTTTCTTAAAAGAAAATATAAAAAAATTGCAAATTAAAAATCACTAAAAATACTTTTGTTTCTTCTTTGATTTCTCGACTACTTTGTAGGCTTAGCATGTGCTCCTTGTGTTCGACCCTGGTGGCTATACCAGGTTAAATAACTAGCAAGACCGCTCTTTTTTGTTTTTCATGCTTGATTGATTTTATTGGTGGTCTGATTTTTCTTGATTGAGCCACACTCCGCCGATCGGGGTCGCAATGACCTTGAACTATTTTCTGATACTTAACCCTAGTTGGTGGGGCGCTCAACACGATGATCTCAGAGTGAACAAAGAGCGATGAAGAAGAAGACATAAGTCGTGCTTAGTATAGGGAAGTGAACAGGAATGCTATACTACAACTACGAATCAAAGAATAGAATGAAGAGGGCTCGGTGTTTCCCCATATACTTAGGATCAAGTAATCCTGAATATAGAAGACTGTGTACCAAGGGAAAATCGAGTGAAAGGATGTATATGGTTCCCCCCCCCCCCCATACTTAGGGTAAAATGTCCCTAAGTATAAGCAGCAAAACAGAGGTAAAGAGAATCAAAAGAATAATCAAGAATCCGACATCCCCCCTATACTTAGGGTAAAGTGCACCCTAAGTATAGCATAATAACAAGATTCGGATGGGGTGTTAGACTATAGAATGAGATGATATGGACATCTGGATCTATACAAGGCGGGAGACAGTGATAATCAGGCACGAGATGCAACCGATGTGAGTCAAAGACCACATCTCATGCAAAATGAATCGGGACGACGTCAACGGTGAACGGCTCATGATCTAAATATGGTTTGAGGATCTGACCATTAACATGAAAGGTGGACTCAGATGACATTTCAGATATGTTGATACTACCATTGTCATGCACCTTTCAGACCAGGTATGGTCCTTTCCACTTACTCTGCAATTTCCCTGGAAATAGTCGAAGCATGGCATCAAACAACCATACTCGCTGATCTGGCTCAAACTGCTTATGGATGATATGAGAATCATGCCATATCTTCACTCACTCCTTATATTATAGGCTTCTTGAAAAGGTTGTATCTCTAAGCTCCTCTAGGGCTGCCAATTCTACCTTCCTTTGATTTCCTATACTCTCTGGATCCAATAATATGTCAGTGACAACCCAAAGTGACTTCTGCCTAATCTCAACAGGTAAATTGCAGGGCTTGCCAAATATGAGATGAAAGGGATATGTCCCCAAAGGAGTCTTGAAGGAAGTTCGATATGCCCATAAGACCGAGTCCAAAAGCTGTGACCAATTCTTTTAGTCTGGGCGGACTACCTTCTGTAATATCGTCTTGATCTCCCTGTTTGATACTTCAGCAAGACCATTGGTCTGAGGATGATATGGAGTGGCAACTCGATGGTATATGCTGAACTCGTTAGCAAGGGCCTTTACCTTATCGTTGATAAAGTGACCCCCCATTACATATCAATACTCTAGGTACTCCGATTTGTGAAATGATAATCTTCCTCAAAAATTTGCAAACAGTCGTGGCATCTGTGGTTCGGGCGAGTATGGACTCAACCCAACGACTCACATAATCAACAGTCAACAGAATGTACTCGAATCCCAGACTCTTAGGGAATGGACCCATGAAATCGATGCCCCATGTGTCAAAAACATCACAGAAGTGAATGGGTTGCATCGGCATCATATCACATTGTCCACAAGTGCTTATCCTCTGACAATAAGTACACCTCTTCATGAATTCATCAGAATCCTTGAAGAGAGTAGGTCACCATAGACCGGATTGGAGCACTTTCTATGTTGTCCTCCTCCCAGAATGATGTCCTCCTACCTCAAGCTTGTGGGAGTATGTGAGGACGCTATGGTGCTCCTCCCGATGAATGCACTGATGCCAGATGCTATCCCCTCCTTCATAATAAAGGATGGGATCCTCCCAATGGTAAAACTTAACCTTCACAAGGAAGGTCTCAAGTCGCTGCCTGGGCCAACCTTGTGGAATTTTCTTGGCAACAAGATAGTTTACAATGTTGGCGTACCACAGGAGCGAGGCGATAGCAAAGATCGCCTCATCTGGGAAGGTCTCTAAAATGGGATCAGTCTGCTCAGATTCCTCAAGATTCTCCAATCAGGAGAGATGATCCGCCACCACATTCTTGACTCCATGTTTATCCTTAATCTCAATATCAAACTCCTTGAGTAGAATGATTCATCTAGTCAGTCTCGCTTTGGCATCCTTCTTATCAATGAGGTACTTGATGGTGGTACGATCAGTAAAGATAGTCAATTTGGATCCAATAATTTATGTCGAAATTTGTCCAAGGCAAAAACTACGGCTAGCATCTCTTTCTTTGTGATGGTGTAGTTCTGTTGTGTGGCATCCAATGTACGGCTAACATAGTGAATGGCAAATGGTACTCCATCCCTCCTCTATCCTAGCACAGCCCCTACGGTAAAATCAGAGGCATCCGTCATGATCTCGAATGGGAGAGACCAATCAAGCGACTAAAGAATAGGAGCCTCAACAACTAGGCCCTTGAGAGTCTCAAATGATGCAAGACACTTATCATCTACAATGAACTCGATGTCTTTCGTCAACAAATCAGTCAACGGTCGGGCGATCCTGCTGAAATCGTGAATGAACCATCGGTAGAAACCGACATGCCCCAGAAAAGACCGTAACTATTGCAAGTTGGGCGGTGGATTGAGTTTCTTGATGATATCCACCATGGTTAGATCAACCTCCATGCCCCTGTTGGAGATGATATGACCAAGCACTGTCCCTTGAGTCACCATGAAGTGACTCTTCTCCCAAGATAAAACAAGATGAACCTCAATGCAGTGCTGAAGGACGCGGTCTAGACAGTCAAGACAAGCATTAAACCCATCGCCATAGACCGAAAAGTCATCCATGAAGACCTCCAAATAGTCACCCACAATGTCCGAGAAAATGGACAACATGCATATTTGGAATGTTGCCGGAGCATTACATAGACCAAACGGCATATGTCTGAAAGCATGTCTCAAATGGACATGTGAATGTCTTCTTATCCTGGTCTTCGGGCGCAATGGCCAACTGATTGTAGCCGGAGTACCCGTCAAGAAAATAGTAGTGACTCTTCCCAGTTAGCCTCTCTATAATCTGATCAATAAAAGGCAGCTAGAAATGATCCTTCTTGGTGGCCTGATTCAATCGTCTGTAGTCCACACAGACCCACCAAGAAGTGGGTATCCAGGTAGCTATCTCCTCTCCAGACTCGCTCACAACTGTAGTGATGCCAATCTTATTAGACACAACAAGTAATGGACTAACCCACTTAGAGTCGAAGATGGGGTATATAAAATCGGCTCTCCACTATTTCGAAATCTTCTTCATGACTACCTCTCGAAGATTCGGGTTCGATCGTCGCTGAAACTCACGTGATGGCTTGGCATCCACTTCGAGATAGATATGATGGGAGCAGAGGGCCGGACTTATCCCCTGGAGATCAGCTACGCTCTATACGATTGCCTTGAGGTTCTTTTCAAGAATCTCCATCAAACGAGATTCTTGCTCTCCAGTCAAATCTGTTGAGATAATGACCGGATACATCTCATGCTCACCCGCAAGGAATCTATACTTCAGCAATTGTGATAAAGGCCTCAGTTCTAGATAACTAGGAGCTGGCAAATCTAGCTTCTGAAATGTATGAGTGAATGCGACCAGGTCTGCGTGTGAGAACTCTCGTTGGTCATGAATCTCTGGTGAAGCTAGCCTTGCTGGTGTATCTGTAATCTATGCCGGCTCAGTCTCCACCCTAGCTACTGGCTTTGTTGGAATCAAACAAGGTAACAACTCATCAAATTTGGCCCAGTCTATGTCTGAATCCGAGGGATCTGAATCTAAATCACAAGGAATGTACTCTACCTCATTGTCATGAACCTGGTCTTCAGCCCCGAATGTGTCCTCTACCAAGAGTGTGATCTCCAAACTCTCCTCTGATGGAATCTGTGAATCTGCAGTATCTGAATCTGAGAGAAGGGCTTATGAAAAGGGATCGGACCAAGCACCTTCATCATCAGTGATCACAAAGTCGCAATCCTAGTGGACATCTCACTTTGCCTCTATCAACTGCTCTATGTCACTACACTGCTCTGAGCAATCTGAATCTTGTGCTCTGGTCTCCTCAATGATCTCTATTTGTATACCCACGTCCTCAACGCGAAAGTATACCTTCCCCCTATCATGGTTGAACACCGCCTTGACTGTTGCTAAGAATGGATATCCTAGAATGATGGGGGTATCTGTCACAGACTCAGGGATCTCCATGTCCAACACAACAAAGTCCACGGGGAATTTCAGACCCTGAATTATGATGACCATGTCCTTCAACAACCCCTTCAGCCTCTTGACTGATCTATCAGCAAACAGAAGGACTGTCCTACTCTGTCGAAGAAGGCCAAACTCGAATCGGTCGAGCAAGGCTGCTAGAATAAGGTTGATGAAGAGCCATTATCTAATAGAGTCCAATTAAATCTCTGCTCTTGAATATGGCATCAGACATAGGGAGCTCCTGCATCTGGCCTCTTGGCTGGCAGATTGTTCTAGATGGTGAAGCAGGTGGCACGAGTGAGCACATGGATCTCTTCAGTATGGTTACTCTTCTTCATGTGGATGGTGGTATTCTCTCTCAAGTCTGGAAGAGAGGGATGTGCTCAAGTTCCTCCTGTAGAGTCAGCTGAATCTGAAATCTATCAATCATCTGCTGGCTGAACTCTAGCTACTGATCTTTTTTTGGATTTTCTTTTTTATCCCCCTTAGCCAAGCGAAGTGCTTGAGGGAACGGGATGGTTGGGCCTTCCTTAGATAGAGGGCTAAGAATGGGTTCCTGTTGCTGAGAAGGAATAGAAACCATACAAGTATCATCATGCATCACATATGGACTCAAAGATGAAGAACCCTTTCCTTTATTGATTTTTTCTATTTTCTGTAAATTCCTAGGGTACAAAAACTAGAGGAAACACTACTGGAATAAAAGGGAGGCCTCAGTATCACCCACGGCATCAGGAATTGTGGTATTAGCACCGCACTCTGGCTCAGCATCTGGATCTCTTGTGGCATCAGTACCACCCTCTGCATATGGGGAAGTGACAGCCTCAGTGCCGTCGGCTGGATCCACATCCTTGGTGGCGTCAGCACCACCATCATCATCATCTTGAGCAGAATCAACACCGCTATTCTCCTCATCTAGCGCTTGATAATCTCGGAATTCGATGCGGTTATATTGACTCACAAGGCGAGTCAACAATCGGTGTTTGACCACACAAATTCTGAAATTAATCAACAATTAACCCACACTAAGATCAATGAATTAGAACTAATGCGGAGTTAAAATTTATTTTTAACTCTACATAAAAGATGTATAGGTGCAAGTATGTAGAGAGTTCGAACACAGGGAACAAGCAGGGTAGTTCAAGCAAAAATGCTAAAGTGTGTGTGTGATGTGTGAGTGTCTACACTAAGCAAGCAAAGAAAGGAAATTTTTGTGGGTTTTTAATTTTTAATTTTTTTTTTATTTTAATTTTTAATTTTGTATTTTGATTTTTAATTTTCTGATTTTTATATTTTATATTTTATATATTTTTTTTTCTTTTTCAATATTGGAGAATAAAGACAATATAATAAAAGGCAAGCTAAAATATTTATAAAAATGTGCAAAAATGCTCAAAAATTCAGAAATCAAATGTTTTTGGTATTTTTATAATTTTCTACTGTTTTTGTGATTTTTGGGGGTTTTTCAAGGTGTTTTTGATATTTTTAAATATTGAAAGAAGAGAAAACAGTGGAAATAGGGCTGGCTGTGAATAAGATGCAATTTAAAAATAGAACCAGTACTCAAAATGTTTCACACTATTTTTCTAATGTAAAGAACAAAATAAGGGGCAAACAGAAGTTGAGTTTGTCTTTTTTGGATTTTTCTACTATTTTATATATTTTTTTGAAGTTTTTAAGTGTTTTTAAATTTTTAGTGTTTTTCTTTTGAGATTTTTAATGATTTTTGGACTGACACTAAAATAGGATAAAATAGACACTAGGTGATTTTTTTGGAATTTTTGGAGGTGCTTTAATATTTTTTTGGTACTTTCTAAGGTAGACAGTACACAAAATAGATGTTTTTGATTTTTAGTAAATATGAAAATAAAATAAAATCAAAAACTAAATAGATGGCGTCACAGTACACGTGTCCAGATACTTAAGTCTATTTTTGTGGAATTTTTGGAGTTAAAATGATATATTAAATAAATACAACAAGCATCCAAACATTACACAGTCCTGGCAGGGGTATATTTGCAATATCTAAAACATCCAGGGGCATACATGCAATTTTCCACAAAACTTTACTCTGAATATTCAATTTTTAATACCAAAAAGCAATTACAAAAGCTGCCTGGGCCTCTTAGCAATTTTCCCACCAGGGCGCGTGACTTGCACGCGCCTGGGAAGGACTGAAATGTAATTTGTTGAAACCCTGGGGGCCTACTTGCAAGATATCCAAAAATATTACACGTGCTGCGAAAGTTTTAGGACTAAAACAAAATACACAAACGTACGGGGGTTTCTCTGCAAAATGCCCACCCCCTCACGTGAACTGGTCACGTGAGGTGACGTGGCGAGGGACCCAAATGCAAATAAATAAAGCCTGGGGGTCTCTATGCAAATATTACAAAACTTTTACACTACAGACACAAGTTTAAAGACTAAAAAGTAAATACAAAAGGTGCGAGGGTGTAGATGCAAAATACCCTCGACGCGTGGATCCAACGGCTATCGGTCTTCACTTATACACGTGGCGCGAATCCACGGGTCGACGACGCTTCGCTCGGACGGCTGAGATTAGATCATCAGGGGACGATCGGACGGTGAGGTCGGGGCGCGATCCAACGGCGTCTGCTCGACCTGGGGCGGGCTCCCCGATCCAACGGCTTGGGGGCGATGAGGAAGAACAGCGAAGAACGCCGGCGAGGCGGACTTCGCCGCTCCAGATCTTCGTCCTCCGGCGAAGTTAGGGCTCCAAAATGGCCGTGAAGCTTCCCCTGGTCCTTCTCTATCGACTGGTGGCGGCAAAAAGCCCCGGCGATGGCCGAGGGGCTCGCTGAAGGGCGGCGGAGCTATAGAGCTCCGCTAGCTCCGGCGAAGCTCCAGATTCGCCTCCAGGCTTCCATGAGTGAACTTGGACCTGCAAAAAAGCATTAGAAGGTCCAGGGCAAAGTGCCTGGACCTGGAATGGGTCTAATCGATGCGCGAGGCGAGGTGACGATGGGTGACCGGAGGTGCGCTCCGGCCAAAGTGGGTGATCGAGCGATTCAGATGATGGAACTTCGATTTGTTTGGGGGGTATTGATCCTAAGGCTAGCAGGAGTTAAATGCAAGAAATAAATAAGCGGGGCGAGCCCTCGATGGCCGGAGCCAGAGGGAAAATAGGTACCTCGACCGGCGACTTCGCGGGAGGTGGTGGAGACGCCTCCGACCTCGGCGGCCTTGGCTGAAGAGCTCACGTCGGAGCTGTCACCTCCAGGTGGCGCTGGAGCACGGGAGAGGCGCGAGGTGGTGGACCGAAGGTGTTCAAAAATCAAAAGGAAAGAGGGAGGTCGGTTTTAAGTGGTTTGACCCAAGGTGACAGGGGTCCAAAGACCAAGGAATATCTTGCAAATCTTGGGTCCGACGACCAAGATTAAGCTTGGGCGAGTGAGATAGATGGTTGGTGAGCAATGTTGCAGAAGGATGCAACACGAAAATGTGAAAGAATCGGCCTAGAAAAAAACCAAAAATATGGCTCAAAAACCAAGCCTGACATGGCTACAGGGGTAGGTCAGACTGTTGACCTAGGTCAACAGTCCTGGCCTCCTGGTTGGTCCACGTGGACCAACCAGGAAAAACCCTGGAAAAATATATTAATAATTCTATTTAAAATACTAAATGGCCGAATTAAATAAAGGTTATAAAATAAAAAATGTTCAAAATTTTATGTATTATTTAATTCTGATTTTTATTTATTTTTATGACTTATATTTTTACAAGTTACCTTTTTAACCCTATGTAGGTATAATACCTATGTATTTTGATATTTTATTTTTATTTTGGTATTTTATTTTTATTATTTTTATTTAGTATTTTATAAAATTATAACATATTTTTATATACATACATATATTTTTATTTTATTTTTCTGAGATGTTTTGTGTATTTAATAAAATATAAGTGTATTCTATACAGGTATAAGTATAGGTATTGTACCTATGTAGTGAATATATACAAGTATTTTTATTTGTATTTTAATTATGTTTTTATTCTGATTTTAATACACATAATTATTATAAGTAATATTTACAGCATTATAAAAATAGGAAATTATAAAAATAATAAATAAATAATAAATTGAATATTTTAATATGTACAAGTATACAATGAGGGTCCAAAACTCAACTTTCAAACCGTAGCTCCGCCAAATGCGAAACCACCGCCATTGGATAGATTATTTTATTCTATATACAATTAAAGGTGAGTTTGCTACATTTGGAGTTGTCAGTTGTGAGATACGGGTCTGGGAAGTTGGGATTTTGGATTCTTATTCAGATCATAACTTTTTGTCTGTACATGATTTTTCTGTGAAATCAATTTTGTATTTTTCTTTATAAAATTATCTACAACTTTCATGTACAAAGTTTCTTTATTTGATGTACAAAAAGTGGAACCAAAGATAGGTCCCAAAATGAATAAAGAATGAATAAAAAGGTATAGGTATTTTATCTGTGTTTCTGACCTTATCTCCCCCTACTTTATTCCTTGTCGACCTATTCATCAAGATGCCTAGGTCTCGGGGGTTTTGAGTCATAAAATATTTACAATATTTTATTCTTTTTCTTTTCTTTATTTATTCTATAATTTTGGCCTTAATTACAGTAATTTATACACTGTTGAGATGCACATGCATGAATGCTAAGATGCTTGATTTAAGGCTATTTACAGGCATTTGCCAGGGTTTTTGGTGCCAAAATGATAGAATAAAGATGATGAAATGTGGATTCATCAGCGCTCCTACATCCTCATGGTGTCATCGCTGAGACGAGGCACCGCCGGCTGGCATCATACCGCTCCTAAGTGTAATAAAGTCAGCATAAAATGTATATGAAGTATTGTCACCCAATAAATCACTAGAAGTGGTAATCTCTGTGAACTGTACCTGCTCAGATTTTCTTTTTAGGTTATTTGGGTTGGGCTCGATCTGAGCGGGTATGGCAGCCTTTCCTTTTATGATCTCCCTCATCTCCTAGTGGAACTCATCCATCTCCCGCCTGAATGTGGCCTGCTGATCAAAGAGTAGGCGGGAGAGATCATCGAGTGATGGGTTCTCATAGGCTGGTCCATGAGAACCGGATGGGTTGCCTCTCTAAAAGTGAGGCTGCTGCTGGGAAGGATGAGGGGGAAGCTGAGAATACTACGGAGGTTGTTGCTGGTGTCGCCTCCACGGTTGTCCCTATTGATAGGGATGAATACTCAGCTGGTAATGCTGCTGCCGTGGCTGGTGAGGGAACTGGTGCTGCTGCTGAGGCTAGATAAACTGTCCACCCTACGGCGGAGGCTACTGCTGGGATGAGGCACCTCCAGTGGACCACCTGAATCTAGGATGATCTCAGCGGATCCCGAGCTGTTGTCGGTCGTACCAAATCCCGTTGACTTCCATCAACGACCCCTACTCAAAGGGGGTGGATGAAGGACTACTAGGGGCCGATCCTGCTGATAGACCACCATATGAGTGTCCTGAGATGGTGATGGCTAAAGATACTGGTGTTGTGGCTGCTGGAACAGCTCCGCCTGGATATAGTGAACCTGTCTGTACTGGGCTGAGTCCTGAGTCGAGCTGTTGCTGCTAGGGTCAACCTGTAACATGAGATGGGGCTGAGAATCTATTTGTACCTCCTGGAGACACATGATCTGGGTCTTCAGGTCACTCAATGTCTGTGCCAACTAATCGATCTGAGTCATGCCCTGACACTGCTTCTTCTCAATAATTTCGATGTGGTCCAGCTTCTCACTGATGATGCCCATATCAGCGGCTGATGACTCTGCATGTGCTGCGGCTACTGAAGAGGTGGGTGGACCTGCATCGACTCGTGCTATCCTATGATAGGACACAACATGGGATGGGGGTTTCCCCTGGATGTAGAGACAGGTCTGGGACATGACGGTCTAGTTCTCAGCCTTCTCCTCATATATGGCCCAGACCTGGACTTCGTCTTTGGCGAAGTAGGAGCCCCCACAAGAAGCATTCACGATCCCCTACAGCTCCGATGTTAGCCCACAAAAGAAACTCTGTACCAAAGTGGGCTTTGAGATGTCATGGTTGGACACTGGTCAATGAGCTCACGAAATCGATCCCAAGCCTCGTGGACTTACTCATTGGGGATCATGGAGAAGTTGTTGATCAATGCTCGAGTTGCATTCGTCCGGCCGAGTGGATAGTACATGTTCAAGTACTCGATCTGGAGCTGGTCCCACGAAGTGATGTATTTCCCTAAATGTTTGAGCCAATAGGCTGCTCTATTGACCATGGAGAATGGAAAAGCCATCATCTTGACGGTGTCCTCATCCACGTATCTGTCATGGACTGTGCTGCAAATCATCTCGAATTCTTGCAAATGAAGATGCAGCTCCTCGGTGGCAAGCCCATGGAACATGGGCAACAATTGAATAGTCTGAGGGGGGAGATTGAAATCTCCCAGAATCGCCAGAAGTTGCATCGAATGTTGTGTAAGAGTTGCGCCAGGGTTGTGCAACTCTCTCATCGACCTAGCTAATCGGACTTGCTCTTGTGTCTCCTCTGGATGTGGTCTGTCTCCTCCCTCAAACTCTGGTATCTCTCCACCACTGGCTCAGTTCGGCTCTCCTTGATCAGCTCGCATCTGTTCCATCTCTCTGCGCATGGCTGCCATGAAGACCCCTTGGTCTCTGATTTGTTTATGCATCGTCTCCAGTGAGGCTAACAGTGTGTTGTTGATGGCACCTTGATCTAAAACATATGTGGTGGTCTGGGGCTGCCCAACGATGTGCTCCTCGCTGCTGGCCATCTCTTGGGTCTCTGCAAAGGAAAAAGACCCAAACTCTGGTGCCGTCAAATGAACAAATATCTTCTCTGATCTCTGCTTGGGCACCTCAGGACTGGAAGAAGGGTGATCGAGGGGGAACAAGTAGAGTCGAACTTGGGTTCGGAGAGCGGGCCTAGGCTTTCACGAACTGACCTAGATGAATGGGGCAAAGTGCTCGAAAGTAGTGCAACCAAGGGCTACCTAAGGGACCTCCGGCCCATCATCGTGATTTGGAGAAAAGGTGGATTTGATTTGGAAACAAACAAGATCAGCAATCAAAACTCCCAAATCACCTACGCAACGCAGAGCTGATGCATGTGAAGGTTCGATCTTTTATCTTGTCAAAATTATTTAGGTGATAATTCGATCTAGCAGGGTGATTAAGTGAGCTGGTAGGAACCGATGCTCTTAGGAGACTGGCCCAATCCCAAAGCTAGATCTTTCCCAGCCAATACAAATTACGGACCGTTTACCGGCTACCCGATCAACTCGCTCTGTTAAGGATATCACGGCCCGCTTTACCGGAGACCGGAGCAATCCTCACTAGAGAACGACTAACCCCAAGACCAGTAGTCTTATGAGAGTTCAGGTATGGCTCTAGCCTAGTGTACGGGTCACTCTCTCGCGCAAGCAGACCAAACAATGAGGGGATTGCTCTCCCAAGACAGATTTTTAAGTCGTGTCTTTTAAGGTCAAGTTTGTTTAGCAGTGCCAATTTTATTATTATCACTTTTTAGGTATTTTTCAATAATCAAACAAACTTCTAATGAATTTTTCGATCTCCTGATTATTTAAGGTCCAAAAACAGGGGGAGAAGTCGAAAAAGCCGATGCGCAATCAAACACAATGATGCATGCTAAGTAAGATATGCGTACTTGACTCCAGCACACTATATGCAGGGTGATTCACAGATAAATTTAAGAATAGAAATAAAACTAACCTAAATTATGCAAGAAGAAAACAGCCTTAGATGAGCAATTTCTAATCGTGAAGAACTGTAGTTAACTGGTCAGAGAGAGAGGTCGGAGTCCAGGCTCTGATGCTGATCGATGTTCGCCGCAACGGATCCTGCACGCGTTGTATACGACCTCTAGCAGCATGTGACCTCTCAAGAGATAAAGTTAACTTTTTATTAATTTTATTAATCGGGTCCAATTACGAACTATAGGTGCAGGAAAATATTTAGGGATTCGGCCTTAATTAGTTGCGTCACAATCAAGGAAATTCCTAAATCTAAGGGCTAAATTCTTCAAGAGTCAATGAAAAGAAAAGGCAAGAAATCAAAACCGACGAAAATTGCGGTGAGGTCCCCCGAGCACATCGGTGCTCGGCAAAACAGACCCCGATATATGCCTAGTGTCCAAAATGTCCAAGTAAGTTTAAAGTCCCTATATTATTATAATAATAAAAAGACTGAAAATAAACTAACTACTCTATCTAAGATAACTAATCCTTATTCCTTCTCCTGCTCCTCCTCATATGTTGGTACTCTAACCGAAAGCCGCAGATTCCTCGGGCGGTCCCTCACACAGAAAGAGAGACAGAAATAAGTCAGAAGATAGTTATAACATATAGAGGATAAAAATGAATAAAAAGAAAGCAAATAGAAAAAGAAAACTAAAAACCGACAACTAAAACGTGCTCCCCAGCAATGGCGCCATTCTGATGAGTGCTCGGGCAATCACGATCAAGGCTAAGTGATGTCAAGGGTCGTCGCAACCTCAGCCACCCGAGCCGGACTCTACAAGAAAATAAAGACCACAGAGTAAATAATCAAGCTCCAAAATCTAATATAGCGGTCTCTGCTACTTATTTAACCTGGTATAGAAGCCAAGGTTGAACACAAGGAGCACGAGCGAAGCCTACGAAGTAGTCGAGGATTAGAAAAGAAAAGGCATCTTTTTGTGATTTTAATTTACAATTTCTTTATGTTTTCTAATAAGAGATCAAATAAAAAGATAAAGAAAATCAAACTTCAACAATTTTTATTAAGACTAAAAATGCTCAAAATTAGAAATGAAAATATTTTTATATTTATAAAATATGCAAGTGTTTTTGGTGATTTTATGGTATTTTTAAATTTTTATATGATTTTCTAAAAATGAAAGAAATGAAATCAGGGAAACCAATGCACAACCAGGACAAAAATACAAGTTAAAAATACTTAAAATGCTCAATGTCTTGGATAGCAATCTTATACCAAAGCAAATAAAATTATCTACTCGCAGAAACTGAAATTTTAGTTTTTTTAATAATCTAGAATTTATTGGAATTTTTATGACATTTTTGGTCTTTTGTGATTTTTAGGGTCTTATAAAAGACTGGAACAAAAATGGTACTGGAGTGAAACTAAACTAAAACTAATACACATGAATTTTTATGGAATTTTTAGGGGTATTTTTATATTTTTTGGTATTTTATAAAATAAACAGACATGTTTTTAGGGATTTTTTATTTTTAAAAATATCAAATAAATCAAATTAACTCACAAAAATCACCAAAAATATTACTCATTAGCAGGACCTAATGGTATTTTTTAGAAAATTTTTGGAGTAGATTGATTAACCGAGAATCACGAGGGTCTAAATGTCTCACAGAAGGCGGAGACAAAGTCGTTGTAGCGACCCTCTATAAATCTCGACTAAGTCAACAATTAACCCATAATATCAATCAAACAAGGAGAAGCAAATGTGGAGTTAAAATTTATTATAACTCTACAATAAGTGTGTATAGTGTGCAAGTATGTTTAGAGTGTCGAACTCAGGGAGAAAGCAAGATCGATAGGGCGATGATGCTAAAAAATGTGAATGTGAAGATTTGTCTACAAGTGTGCTAATTTTTTGTGGGTTTTTAATTTTATATACTTTTTTTACTTTAATATTTTCATATTTTGATTTTGTTTAATTTCTGATTTTGTATTTTCTTTTTATATTTTATACATTTATATTTTTCTTTTTCTTTAAATAGAATATATACAAAGTAAGAAAGAAAAGGAATAAGGATTTATAAAAAAATAAGTAAAAATACTCAAAAATCAAGGAAATAAGGTATTTTTGGTTTTTTTTATATTTTTCTGATGTTTTTGTGATTTTTCTAGGTTTTTCCTAATTTTTTGGTATTTTTAAAGTCAAAAATACTGACAATAGGGTAGAAAATAAAGGTTGGGACAAAAAGGGGGAAAGAAAATATTAAACAGATTCCAAAATTCCTAAAATTAAATTTAAAACAAAGATAATAAAATAAAGAAAATTCTGAGACAAAGATTATATTTTTAGGATTTTTCATGAATTTTTAATCTTTTTATGATGATTTTTAGGGTTTTATCATTTTTAGTGTTTTTACTTTGAATTTTTTTAGTGATTTTTGGATAGAAGTTAAAAGACATTAAAATACACAAAATATATTTTTTGGGAATTTTTTCTAAGATGTTTTTATAATTTTTATGGATTTTATAATGCAAACAGTACCAAAAATGCAAGTTTTTGAATTTTATAAATATAAAAATGCAATAAAAATGCAAAACAAAATTATGCTGTGAAACTACAATGCAATAGGAACTTAGACTAATTTTTATGAATTTTTTACGGATTTATAGATTCTTGAAATAAATAAAGGCAACAAAAAGAAATTGTTAGTTGGCACGAGTATTGTTGTAATAAGCAAAACATCCAGGGACTCGCATGCAAATTTTCCAAAATTATATAACCTAATTAAAAACTCTCTGGACCAATTAGGAATAGACAAAACGCTAGGGATACGCCTGCAAAATGCCCAGGTACACATACGCTAACACGTGACAAGTCAAGAACCAAAATGTTATATATCAAAACTTCAGGGGCTTAATTGCAAAATGTCCAAAAACTATAGATCTGCGTATGAAAGTTTTGGGACTAAATGTAAATGCGAAAATACCCCAGGTATCCCTACAAAATTGCCAAGTCACGTACGCGAAAGCACGTGACCTGGAAGGGCCAAAATGGAATACTACAAACACGAGGGGGGAAAGTGCAAATTACACAAAAATATAAAACAACCGATGAATGTTTTAATATTAACTATTAAATACAAAAATGCCTCGGGTTAAGACTGTAAAATACCCAAAGCAGGGACGCAATCCGACGATTGAAGATCTGTCACTAACGCCACGTGTCGAGCCCTGGTCCCGCGATGCCGCTTCGGCTTGAATGGCCACGATCAGATCACAGCAAGAGAATCAATGGCTGAGGAGCGGGGGTAATCTGACGGCTGCTGCACTTCCTGAAAAACATCCCCGATCTAACGGCCGAGAACGCAAGAACGAGAACAGTGAAGAAGGCTCTGACCAGCGAGCTTCCCCAGCCTCGCTCCGCCTCTTCCGGCATGAGATGGAGCTCCAGAATGGTCCAAAGTGCACCTGCAGGTCTTCCTAGGTTGTTGGTGACTCTAAAAGGACCCGGCAGAGGCCGGAGGGCTTGCACGGGGCTGCCGGAGCAAAGGAGCTCCAGGAACCTCTGCCTCTTTCAAAATGAGTCCCAGGTGCACTTGAAAGCTCGAGACCTGCAACAAAGGGTTACGAGGGTATTTGGGCAAATTGTCACGCACCTCCAAATGGAGAAAGATGGTGGAAATCGCGGAATGAAGGCTCGCCCGAGCTTGCTCCGGCGAGGGGTCGAAAGGAGCGATCGAGTGGACGAAGAATGAAGATAGTGATGGGGATCTACACATATGTCTAAGGCAAACTAAAAACGTGAGAAGAACAAGATAAAATAGACCTCAAAGGTAAGGATGCCCGAGATGGAACCTCACGGCAATGGTGGTCGGAGATGGTGGTGGAACGTGCCTTGGCTGACGCCGTACCTCGACAAGGAGCTAGACTCAATCCTCTGTAATAGGAGACTCACGGCTGCTACTTGGATGTCAAAGCCTCGGTCAAAAGTGGTTCAAAAATAAAATGAAGGAGGAGGGGTTCTTTTGAAGGGGTGGTTGCGTGGCTCCGAAGATCGAGATGTATCAGATGTTTCAGCGGTCCACGGCCCAAGAAAACGCCTAGGCGTGTATGATAGATGAACAAGGAGCAACATTGCAGAAGGAATCGACGCAAATGGATGAAAGACTTGACCTTGAAAACTTCGCAAAGTCGGGGCAAAAACGAGGTTTCTGACAAGGCTGCAGGGCTAGGGCAAGAGAGTTGACCCGCGGGTCAACATTCCAAGCCACCTGGTTGGTCCACATGGACCAACCAGGAAAATCCCTCAAAAAACAATGCTAAAATCATTTAAAAATAGAAAACGAATTACTTAATTTTTTATTATTAAACAAAAAATATTTTTTATTTTATGAGGTATTTTATCATGATTTTTATTTATTTTTATGTGGTACAAAAATATAAGTTACCTTTTTATGTCTTTATAGGTATATATATCTATGTATTTTACTATTTTATTTTTATTTTGTGTATTAATTTTTATTAATTTTGTTTTATTATTTTATATATTTATAAAGTATTTTTATACACTTAAATATATTTTTATTTTTCTGAGGTATTTTGTACACTTAATAAAATATAAGTATTAATTATACAGGTATATGTATTGGTATTATACCTAAAGTTATATACAAGTTCTTTATTTTTGTATTTTCATTAGGATTTTATTTTGATTTTAATGTAAATATATATTATAAATAATATTTACAAAACTATAAAAATATAAAATTATAAAAATAATGAATAAATAATAAAATGAATATTTTAATTTGTACAAGTATATAATAAGGGACCAAAACTCAACTTTCAAATCGTAGCTCTTCCAAACGTGAAACCACCTTTATTAAATAGCTTATTTAATGTTATATACAATTAAAGGTGATTTTGATGTGTTTCGAGTTTTTATTTGGGAGATACATGTCTGGGAAGTTGGGATTCTGGAATCTTATTCATATCATAACTTTTTGTCTGTACATTATTTTTGAGTAAAATCAATTTTGTATTTCTCTACACTTAATTACCTACAACTTTCATGTACAAAGTTTCTTTATTTGAGGTATAAAAAGTAGAACAAAAAATACGTCCCAAAATGAATAAAGAATGAAGGAAATCTTTATTGTATTCTGGCCCTTATCTCCCCCTACTTTATTCCTTATCGACCTATTCATCGAGATGCCTAGTTTTCAGGGTTTCCGGTCATAAAATATTTACAATATTTTATTCTTTTTCTTTTCTTTTCTTTATCATATAATTTTGGTTTTAAAAATAGTATTTTATACATTATTTACATACACATGCATGAATGCTAAGATGTGGGAATTAATGGTATTTACATGCATTTGACAAGGTTTTTGAGGCCAAAATGATAGAATAAAGATGATGAAATGTGGATTCATCATCCTACTATACTTTGCCTTTGCTAGTCCCTAGCAAACACTTATGCAATAAGTGCAGAAAAGAAAAACAAAGAAAAGAAAAAGAAGAAAGATGGAATAAGTTTAATTATCAAACTTGTCTTCACAAAATCAGAGTTTGGAGCTTAAGTTGGACTTTTGGAATTTTAGTGCGGGCGAAACCTTAATGAGAATCAGATTTGAAATCTAACAGTCCCTGAGAATCCCAACACTCTGCCCAAGTCTCCTGAATAACCAGGTCAGAAATATCTCAACTCATACGCAAACCCTTACGACTATAAAGCTGACTCGTACAGTGTAAGTGATTGTGGCTCTCCCCAACTAGAATGACAAAAGAGACTGACTTCTCCAGCATGACAACCCAATGATTCCCCAATCCAATAACTCCTTCCTCGAGGAGCGGGGTATTCCCTTCTAAGTTCAAGTGGCAACCAACTCAAAAGAAGGGGATGAGGAGAAGAATGGACGGTAGCCAGTATAGCTACCTATCCTCGGATGCAAGACCAGTGTAGTCAAGTCATCTAGCTGCAGGCTCACATGATTTGACTTTGGAACTCAAGCTTGCTTATTGACTTTACAACATATTCACATACTTTTGCATGCATTTTATTTTTATACAGGCTTGTCCTTTTTTTTTGAAATACTATATACAACAGCATTTACATAGGGAGTTTTTCCTCTTGAGCTAGTAGACTATCCCTCTTTTGAAGCTTTATTGCAACCCACACTCTCTTGTCTTTAGAATTCCTCGTCACTGGACGGGTTGGGTGCACTTCCCTCCCTAGAGGAGGACAAGTGTTTCCACTTGTGTGCGTCTCATACCGGCAAATCCAATCCCCTCACCACTCCAACTGAGTTGAGCCATGTGAAAGGTGCAGGTGTCCAAGTTAGGTCATTATCAACAAGAGTCGTGTGTGTGTTCCGAAATACTCTACTTAGGCAGTCAAGAATCCATTGAACCAAACCCCGTGATCCTCAAAGAATTAAGTCAACTAGACCTAAAGTACCTCAAACCCAGTTCATATAAGGTTCTTGTTATTAGGTAGATTTTAAGGTCCAATCAAGCTCCAATCTCCAGATTTTACTTAGACTTGTTCAACCATCAAACTCAATCCGAAAAATGCGAATGCTATGCAAGTACAGAAAATATTTTTGTGATGCAATTTTCAAAGGTTTTGAACTTTTTATGGATTTTTGAAAAGATGAGGCATATGCATTTTTTTCAAAAAGATTTTTCAAATATTTTCAGTGTTTTAATTTTGCAAATGTTTTTGGGATTTTTTAAAACAAAAAGATTTTGGATAAAAACTAGGTACAAATATTTACACGGGGATGCTTCTTATATCTACAAGAAGTGGATTTTTAAGAATTTACAGGGGTAGGTGATCAATATAATGAATTCTGGTGTGATGTATGTCTTCCTCAAATTTATTCGAAAATCATTTTACAAACAATTTTTGAAAACTCTAGTCCAAAATAATTTTTACAAACATTTACACACATTTGAAAATCATTTTGCAAAGGTTTTCTAAATAGAATAGATCGTTTTTTCAAAATATTTTTACAACCATTTTTCAAACCATTTGCAAATCATTTTCCAAACATTTTATTTCACACAAAGAAAATAAAATTTTCAAACAAAAATGTTTTACAAAGGTTGAAAACATGTAACAAAACGTTTTCAAAATAGTTTTCAAAAGATTTTCACAAAGATTTTCAAACTATTTTTCAAACATTTTGCAAAAAATATTTTCACCTGAATTATTAATCAGTAATTACAAAAAGAATTTGAGGAATGATAACACTTTTTATTAGGGTTTTTAATGAATTTCAAAGAATTATTAGCCATATTATTAAGAAAATATGAAAGTACAAGTTATGGCTAAAGTATATACACAGTATATACGACCCCCTATACTTAGCTTGAGCTATATCCTCATAGATCGGAGAGAAAAGAGAAGACATAACTCGTACTGAGTATAGACACGTCTAAAGAATAAATAAATAAAGGAATGAATGAACGAATGAGAAGTTGACCGTCCCCACTATACTTAGGATCAAATAATCCTAAGTATAGCAGACTGTACACAATGCAGGGAGGGTCAAGGGTGGGAATGAACAAATCGTACTCAGATTGTCTCCCCCTATACTTAGGGTAAGATATCACTAAGTATAGACAAGAAGAGGAGACAATGGAGAGGATCAAAAAATAAAAGAACTTGAGGTGCACACCCCCCCCCATACTTAGGACAAAGTACATCCTAAGTATAGAACACTGTCAACAAGGGGTAGCATCTTTTCGGTAGATACAGAAGATAGAAAAGGAAAAGAAGAAAAGAAGAAAAGAGATGAAAATGGAAACAAGATCAGAAGATGTACACATCACTCCCCCTATACTTAGGGTAAAAGAAGCCCTAAGTATAGGCAACGACAGGAGTGATGACACAGAATGATGAAAGAACACTCGGCTCTTCCACCCCCCTATACTTAGGACAAAGTACGTCCTAAGCAAGGCAAACACGAGAATGGGTGGACGAGCAATACAGAAGATAGACGGAGATAAACAAAAGAGGATACACAACAGATATAGATGTACAAATGGTCAAGAAGGTAGAAAGCAAACCTTCTTGCGGGACTGCTGAGGAATGGATCTGGTATGGTGCAGGTCGACATCGGGGTCCACATTGGACGGAAGCCGATCAGGGTCGACAGGGTGAAGGCCCTCAGTGGAGTCAAATTGATAAGACACGAACTGGTCAATGGAAGTAGTATGGCTAGGTTCGCCCTTGGTGGTCCTATGGTGTGAAGGCGCAGACAGGTGAGTGGAAGAAGTACAGCTAGGTCCGGCCTTGGGGCTCTCGCTGATATCAATGTGGAATGGGACGAACTCATCATCATCGGAAGAAGTGTAATCGGAGTCGTCCTGCGAGGTGTCGTCCGGGTCAAAACCAAAAGGAACGAAATCATCAGTGGAAGAAGTCGAACTCTATTCGTCCTCAAGAATCTCACCATGATCATCTTTTTCATCAAAAGGCCCGAATTTCTGAAAGTAATCGTTAAAATCATAGTCCGTCTCAATCATCATCACTTTTAAGTGACCAGGAACGGACTTATCAGTGGAAGTAGTCAAACCAGGTTCGTCCTGTCTAGTCTTGGTGTCTACCCTCTACTCTATGGTATCAATAACGTAAATCCTGTGGATTTCATCAACACGCCGCCACACACTAGAAGGAGGAACTGTAAGGTCTATGCTTTCTGATTCTTCCCCCCTTCGGAGGATTTCTCAGGTCTCATCAGCGGTCGTAAAGCAAATGTCTCTAATATCCTCAGATAGGTCATAGGCCTCAGAGTCAGCTAGAATCGGTGAAGGTGCATCAGGTGCAGGTCTCTGGTCAACTGTGGGTGCGGTGATCAACGTTTCAGCCTCGTCAACAGGACGAAAGCAAATCTCTCTAAATCCATAATCAATAACGACCCTCGCAGAGGCGAGGAATGGTCGTCCCAAGATGATTGGAGAGGGCTCCCTAGTGGAGGTCTCCATGGGAAAGACGACAAAGTCAACATGGTAGCTCATGCCTTGAATCAAAATGACGGCATTTTCAAGGATACCCTTCGGCCTCTTGATAGATCCATCAGCAAACTGAACGATCATCATGGTTTTCTTTAGAGGCCCTAAGTGAAGAGACTGTACCAGCGAGAAGGGTAATATGCTAATCGAAGCACTGCCATCCAGGAGAGTGTGATCACAAGTATGGTCAGAGATGGTGCAGGTGATGAATGGTGTAGATGTGTTCCTCTTTCTAGGAATGGGACAGTGTGTGATGACGTGGGCAGTGAACATAATCAAGATATGATGCTCAGATATGCTCCTCCGCTTTCTCTTCTTGGGAAGAGGAGCAGATAAATCGGTCATGGCCTGCTGAAGTGGGGCACGGATAATCTCATGAATGGTGGCCACCATTTCGGGTTCAGTAAATAATTTTTTAAATTTTTTGACCTCCTCCATACAAGGGAGGAAGTCGGAATCAACATATACACAAGGCATGCCAAGAGCAGTCTGTACATCGGCATCCTCAGGGTCAAAGGTGGGACAGGGTGTGAATGAATGTGTAGTCAAAGGGAGTGGCAAATGGGAACTCTCCTCACAATCTGAATCAACCAAGTGTCTCCAGAACTCTTTTTGTATTTTTAAATTTTTTTCTCATTTTTTTGTATTTTGGGCGATTGCAAGCTCCCATGATCACCCACAAGGAAGTCTGTAACCTCGACGAATGGAGCATTAATCTGTTTTTTCCTCAAGATAGCAAGATCATCATTCATTGAATTAATGTTCTCTATCATCCGGTTCAAGACAACACTCATGGAGATCAAGGGAGGTGACTCCAACAGGTCAGACTCGGGTAGATGTGAAGGTAACGGTTGATAATATGCAGGTGGAGGTGGGTGTGGGTAGAAATCCAAGTCCTGATACTATGGCTGAGGCGGGTATGTACAAAAATCAGAAAAAGTAGGAGGAGGATCCTCCTGATAAAAGGGAGGTGGACCGTCTGGAGTGAGTGAGAGATCTGCAAAGTCCGGATAGAAAACGCTCCAGGGGTCCATCTCGAAAGCAAAAGGAAATGATTCGGGAGAGCACGAAGGTCAAGTCAAAAGAGCGAAGAAGAAGGCGCAAGTGCACAGGGACGATTTAGAATGCACACAAGCAATCACAAGAAACTCACACAAGACAAACCCTCAATTCACCTACTCAACGCGGTAGAGACCGTAAAATACGGTCTTTTTATCTTGTCTGTTTTAGAGTTAGGTGAGAAGTCAAAGAAGTTGCACAAACACTTAGGGGGCTTGAATAGGATTTGGGCACTAGCCTTAGTGTGTGTGCGAGCAAGTAAAAGCGAGGACAATGAGGGGATTACTCGCCCCAAGACAAATGATTTTATTTTTGGTTGATTTTAGGGTCGAGTAATGTTAACAGCCCCAATTTTATTTGTTATCACTTTTTTTTATTTTTAGTGAGAAATGCACGAGCCTAACGAGGAGTCAATTCCTTTAAGCACCTAGGTGATCAAAATCAGGGGGAGAGGCGGAAAAGTAATGCAAGCGACAAACAATGATGAATGCTAAAGCGTAAATGCTCACTTTGCCTCCAGCACTCTACATGCAAGGATGCTTAGCAGAATTGAAACCTATCTATATGCAAATGTAAGCCGATGAAATCGCCCTAGGGTGAGAAGTTGTTATTAGCGTGAAGAATAGTTTTCAAAATTTGACCAAGTCCAAACATTCTCTATGGGAGCATGCAGCGGTGATTAATGTGTTTGGACCTAATACTATCGTCAAGCAGATCCTATATCTAAGGGCTCAATCACACAAAAGAAACAAAATAAAAGCGGAAAACAAATGAAAATGAATGCGAAGAAAACCGACAAATATCGTGGTGAGCCCCCAAGTGTACAACATTTGGAAATTAGGCTCGAGAGTCCAAAGTTCGGGGGTACCTACATTATTACAATGTAGAATCTCTCTCACTTAAATTACAAAAATAAATACAAGAAATACAAAGGGAGCTCGGTCTTCAAAAATCTCTAAGTCTCCATCGGTGCTAAGCGAGCAGACTGTCGTCGGCTTCACGTGGGTGCTCAGATGCCTAGGATGGAGCGCCTCCCTCGATCCGCAGTGCCTCGCACGAAATCAACAAAGAGAGGGGTTAGACATCTCAAACAATTATATCAAATGAAAAGCAAACAAATAAAACCGCAAAAATAGACAGACAATCACAAGCACAAGCAAAAAGCTGAACTACGCGCTGTTGCTCCCCGGCAACAGTGCCATTAGATTAACCGAGATTCACGAGGGTCTAAATGTCTCACACAAGGCGGAGACAAAGTCGTTGTGGCAACCCTCTATAAATCCCGACTAAGTCAACAATTAACCCACAATATCAATCAAACAAGAATAAGCAAATGTAGAGTTAAAATTTATTATAACTCTACAATAAGTGTGTATAGTATGCAAGTATGTGTAGAGTGTCGAACTCAGGGAGCAAGCAAGATGGATCGAGCGATGATGCTCAAAAATATGAATGTGAAGATTTATCTACAAGTGTGCTAATTTTTTGTGGGTTTTTAATTTTATATACTTTTTTACTTTTATATTTTTATATTTTGATTTTTTTAATTTCTGATTTTGTATTTTCTTTTTATATTTTATACTTTTATATTTTAATTTTTTTAAATAGAATATATACAAAGTAAGAAAGAAGAGGAATAAGGATTTATAAAAATAAGTAAAAATACTCAAAAATCAAGAAATAAGTTATTTTTGGATTTTTATATTTTTCTAATGTTTTTTGTGATTTTTCTAGGGTTTTCCTAAGTTTTTGTTATTTTTAAAGTCAAAAATGCTGAAAACATGGTAGAAAATAATAGTTGGGACAAAATGGGGAAATAAAATATTAAACAGATTCCAAAATTCCTCAAATTAATTTTAAAACAAAGATAATAAAATAAAGAAAATTCTGAGACAAAATTATATTTTTAGGATTTTTCTGGAATTTTTAATCTTTTTATGATGATTTTAGGGGTTTTATAATTTTTAGGGTTTTTACTTTGAATTTTTTAGTGATTTTGGATAGAAGTTAAAAGACACTAAAATACATAAAATATATTTGTTGGAAATTTTTCTAAGATGTTTTTATAATTTTTATAGATTTTATAATGCAAACAGTATCAAAAATGCAAGTTTTTGAATTTTTATAAATACGAAAATGCAATAAAAATGCAAAACAAAATTATACCGTACTATTTGTTGTGAATTCTTTACAGATTTATGGATGCTTGAAATAAATAAAGGCAACAAAAAGAAATTGTTAGCTAGCAGGGGTATTGTTGTAATAAGCAAAACATCCAGGGACTCGCATGCAAATTTTCCAAAAATTATGTAACCTAATTAAAAATTCTTTAGACCAATTAGGAATAGACAAAACACTAGGGATACACCTGCAAAATGCCTAGGTACACGTACGCTAACACGTGACAAGTCAAGAACCAAAATTTTATATATCAAAACGTCCAAAAACTATAGAACTGCATATGAAAGTTTTGGGACTAAATGTAAATACGAAAATACCCCGGGTATCCCTGCAAAATTGACAAGTCGCGTGCGTGAAAGCGCATAACCTGGTAGGGGACAAAATGGAATACTACAAACACAGGGGGGTAAAGTGCAAATTACACAAAAATAAAAATCAACCGATGAAAGTTTTAATATTAACTATTAAATACAAAAACGCCTCGGGTTAGGACTGCAAATACCCAAAGCAGGGACGCAATCCGACGGCTGAAGATCTGTCACTAACACCACGTGTCGAGCCTTGGTCCCGCGATGCCGCTTCGGCTTGAATGGCCATGATCAGATCCCATCAAGAGAACCAACGGCAGAGGAGCAAGGGTAATCCGACGGCTGCTACACTTCTTGAAAAACAACCCCGATCTAACGGCCAGGAATGCAGGAGCAAGAATAGGGAAGAAGGCTCCGACCAGCGAGATTCCCCGGCCTCGCTATGCCTCCTCCGGCGTGAGATGGAGCTCCAAAATGGTCCAAAGTGCACCTACAGGTCTTCCTAGGTTGTTGGTGACTCCAAAAGGACCCGGCGGAGGCCAGAGGGCTAGCACGGGGTTGCCGGAGCAAAGGAGCTCCAGGAACCTCCGCCTCTTTCAAAATGAGTCCCAGGTGCACTTGAAAGCTCAAGACATGCAACAAAGGGTTACGAGGATGCTCAGGCAAATTGCCGTGCACTTCCAGATGGAGAAAGATGGTGGAAATCGTGGAATGAAGGCTCGTCATAGCTCGCTCCGACGAGGGGTCGAATGGAGCAATCAAGTGGACGAAGAATGAAGATAACGATGGGGATCTAATCCTATGTCTAAGGCAAACTAAAAACGCGAGAAGAACAAGATAAAACAGACCTCAAAGGCAAGGATGCCCGAGATGGAACCTCACGGCCAAGGTGGTCGGAGATGGTGGTGGAACGCATCTCGACCGACGTCGTACCTCGACAAGGAACTGGACTCAATCCTTTGTCACAGGAGACTCGCGGTTGCTACTTGGATGTCAAAGCCTTGGCCAAAAGCGATTCAAAAATCGAATAAAGGAGGAGGGGTTCTTTTGAAGGGGTGGTTGTGTGGCTCCGAAGATCGAGATGTATCAGATGTTTCAGCGATCTACGGCCCAATAAAACGCCTAGGTGTGTGTGATAGATGAACAAGGAGCAACATTCAGAAGGAATCGACGTAAATGGATGAAAGATTTGACCACGAAAACTCCGCAAAGTCGGGGCAAAAATGAGGTTTCTGACAAGGCTGCAGGGCTAGGGCAAGAGAGTTGACCCGAGGGTCAACATTCAAAGCCACCCGGTTGGTCCACATGGACCAACCAGGAAAATCCCTGGAAAAATAATGCTAAAATCATTTAAAAATAGAAAACGAATTAATTAATTTTTTATTATTAAATAAAAAAATATTTGTTATTTTATGAGGTATTTTATCATGATTTTTATTTATTTTTATGAGGTATAAAAATATAAATTACCTTTTTAGGTCTTTTTTACTATTTTATTTTTATTTTGTGTATTCAATTTTATTAATTTTGTTTTATTATTTTAAACTGTAGCTCAGTCAAACACGAAACCACCTTCATTAAATAGCTTATTTAATTTTATATACAATTAAAGGTGATTTTGATGCGTTTCGAGTTTTTATTTGGGAGATACAGGTCTGGGAATTTGGGATTCTGGAATCTTATTCAGATCATAACTTTTTATCTGTACATTATTTTTGAGTAAAATCAATTTTGTATTTTTCTACACTTAATTACCTACAACTTTCATGTACAAAGTTTCTTTATTTGAGGTATAAAAAGTGGAACCCAAAATAGGTCCCAAAATGAATAAAGAATGAAGGAAATCTTTATTGTATTCTGGTCCTTATCTCCCCCTACTTTATTCCTTGTCGACCTATTCATCGAGATGCTTAGGTCTCGGGGTTTCGGGTCATAAAATATTTGCAATATTTTATTCTTTTTCTTTTCTTTTCTTTATTCTATAATTATGGCTTTGAAAACATTATTTTATACATTATTTACAAACACATGCATGAATGCTAAGATGTGGGAATTAATGGTATTTACATGCATTTGCCAGGGTTTATGAGTCCAAAACGATAAAATAAAGATGATTAAATGTGGATTCATCATAGATTCAATAATTATGTTGATTAAAAACACAACACATAGCAAACATGGACCTACTTGAAATTATTTAAAAGTTACAAGCCAATTTGTAACACAATAAAAACCTAGGGCTAATATTACAAAAGTCCCAGATAGACATGCATGCCACACGTGATCTCGATTCACAGGGGTACAACTGTAAATATCATAAACATTCATTCAATGAAAAATAGCTTGAAAGTTCAAGGAACTACATGGGTTATTTGCATATACACAGGTCTAAAATGCAAATATGAAAAGTGCAAGGGTCCACATGCAAAATATCCAAACTATTTAGTACTACTACGAATAATTACAGGACTAAGCAAGAAAATTCAAAACAGTAAGGGCCTAACTACACTTTACCCTTTATTACGAGCGATCCAACAGCCGATGGAGATCCACTAACGTGTGGATGGTCAGGATTGCTGGATACCACTTCGGCGATGAACGGTTGCTGGAGGATCCTCAGATGGATCTAATGATCGAGGCTCTCCCGTAGATGGACGGTAAGGATCAAAACTGGAGCGGGCCCCGATCGAACGGTGGAGGCGATGCCTGGATGATCCGCCGAAGAACTCGCCTCCAGAGAGTTTCGATCGATGATATCATGCTAATCCGGTGTCCTCCGGAGCTGTTGTGGTAGGGGAAAGGTCAATGCAGATGGTCTGCAGCTACTGGTAGGCTCAGAAGGGGCCGAGGTCTCCTAGAAGGGCTCAACGAGGCGTGAAGTATTGGAGCTACTTTGCCTCCTCATGTCAACCTCCAGATGAGGTATGGATGCATCCAACCCTGCGAGGTATAACGTGTGCTCGGAAGGGGATCCTCCGGTGGGGGTTAGGATGCTAAAATGCTCAAAAACCAAATGGGGGATAGCTGGACGGTAGGTCTCCGACGAGTGGGGGATTCGACCTGTGTGGATGCTCCAGACCGATGGATGGAGCAGCGCGAGGGGTTGCAAAGCAATCAGAGAAACGAAAAGACGCCGACGATGGGGTGTAAGTCGGTCAAGGTGGAGGAAACAATGAAATGGGTATGGGTATCGAAGATGTTTTGTCTCGTGGGGAGAAGATCAAATCAATGGGAAATAAGTGAGAAATGATGTACCTGGAAGTGGAGTATGCCTGGGAATGTGGATGACAACCCACGGGGGTCTTGGACTCGATCGCCGACGTTGCCAGAGGCTGTAACTCCTTGCGGCGGAGCTAGGATAAACATCACCGGACCTAGGGTTTCCACCCTCCAAATGATGTCCTTATCCTCTCCTTCTCTCGTTATCACTCTGGAAAGGGGAGGCGGGCGCAACCGAATAGGTGGAGCAGCCGAAGGTGCACGACAAGGAAGGGAGCATGCAGAATATATATGCGAGGGGGTCCGAGAAGATGGGAATAATACCCACGAACTGAGGTGTGGATCCAATAGAGAAAGATCGAGCGAGGGTCAGTGATCCACGCCCTCAATCCAGGGCGAAGTTTTTGGGCAAAGAGAAGGTCGGGTCGGGTCTAGGAAATTTGGAGATAAACGATCAAAAACCCGATTCGACGGAAAGGGGATCTGAGAGGACCAGTTGACCGGAGTAAACAGTCCCAACTAGACTAATCAGGGACAGCCTAAGATAAGGACAAAAACCGCTAGAGGACAAAATAACAAGTTATATAAAGATAATTAAATTAAAAATAATAAATGAATTTAAATAAATAAATAAATGAATAAAATGAAAAAATTTTACTATTTTTCAAGGAATTTTTCTATGATTTATAATTATTTTTATGAAAATAAATTAGGGTATATATAATATATAATCGTATATACAGGTACAATATACATATGTATTTTGTACAATTATTTTTATTTTGTTATTTTTACACCAATATTCTCATTTTGTATTTTATTTATTTACATGATATTTTTAGGAGTCCAAAATCATTTTTATTTTATTTTTATTAATTATTTCCATGTGTCTAATTAATAGAGAGTAAAGGATATATACATGTATTTTATACAAGGGAGAGAGGATTTTATTTTTATTTTTATTTTATAATTCTGTTTTTTATTTTATTTTTAAGACTATATATAAGGAGGTAAAATAAATATTTTATTTTTTTGTCAAAAATAATTATTTACTTACACAAATAATATGTACAATATAGAGTGGGCCATATCTCTCTCTACTTATTTTTATTTGGCGATCAGGCCATTGCTCGACCTTTTCTTGGGTTCGGGTCACTCTGTATTTATTCTAAATACCTCCTTCCTTTTTCTTTTCATTTATTCTTTTATTTTTACACAATTACATGCTAATTATGTAATATTAACAAATGCATGCATAATGCTAACTTATTGTATTTACATCTATTTACATGATGCTTTGCCAAGATAAATAGCTAAAATAAAAGAATAAAGAGTGAGAATCATGGATTCATCAATTATCTGTTTTGAATTAATATTAAACCACCCCCCTTTACTTAGGTAACTTATTTTGTTACTTGTAATACGTCAAGTGTAACTAATAGTCGCACGTAAATTACTAAATTATATGAAATCAAAATGCCTTGGATAAAAAAAATCAATTCTGATGATAGGGAAGCATCACTCATAATGTCTTCGGATACATAACGATCAAACCGAGATCAAAATATGAATAAACAATGATAACTCAATAACAAAAAAAGAAGTAACATAAATTTTACAATGAACGATCGACTAAAAAAACTTCAACAAATATACCTTCGAAGAACGAAGATCCTGCAATTTCAGAAGCTTCGTCATTACACGAGATCGACGAGAATGCGTTCGAATTGACCAAATCAAACACCACACGGAAACATTAACGAACGCTAAATTTAGAAAGTCTAAAAATACCATTTTTAAATACACACCAAATAATGTGACGTGATCCTAAAATTAATGGATTGAAATTGTGCTAATCCAACGGCTGTGGGGATGGGCTCATTCCAACTCAAATGGGCTTAGAGCTCATTGGATAAATTCCCTATAGAGAGAGAGAGAGATAGAGGGGTGATCCTATGAGAGCCCCCTCTTATGAGAGCATGAGAGGATTCCACAACAACCGTTTAATTGATAGTAGCGGTTGGGATTTTTCGTTGGTCACTGGCACATCACCAGCGCACCAACCCCAATCCAACAGCCCTGGTTCTGCTCCCAACTTCACCTTCCCTCCCACGCCTCCCCCTTTCTCGTGGTTGGCGGTGCACGACCTCCCAATCCAGCAACCCTATCTATATTCTCCTCTTTCTCATCGTTGACGGTGCACGACTGATGAATCCCCATTCATCACTCTTTATTCTTTTATTTTAGCTAATTATCTTGACAAAGCATCATGTAAATAGGTGTAAATACAATAACTTAGCAATATGCAAGCATGTGTTAATATTGCATAATTAGCATGTATTTGTGCAAAAATAAAAGAATAAAGAATAAAGAGAAAGAAGGAAGTATTTAGAATAAATACTGAGTGACCCAAACCCAAGAGAGGGCCAAGCATTGGACCGATCACCAAATAAAATAAGTAAAGAGAGATAGGGCCACTATAGCTTGTAATTATATCTCATTGATGTACATAAATTATTTTTGCCAAAATTAAAATAAAAATATGTTTTGACTTCCTTGTATATATTTCTAAAAATAAAATAAAAATCAAAAAAATAAAATAAAAATAGAATAAAATTTTCTCTCACTTGTACATAATACATGTATATTTGATTTCTTCCCTATTTATATTATACTTGTAAATAAATAATAAAAATAAAAAAATGTTTTATACTCGAATTATTTTGTAAATAAATAAAATGTAAAATTGGGTATTTGTGTAAAAATAATAAAATAAAAATAATTGTACAAAATATATATGTATTTTATACATGTATATAACACAATATATTGTATATATAATAATTTATTTTTCATAAAAATAAATAAAAAATCACAGAAAAATAGTTTGAAAAATAAAAAACATTTTTCATTTTATACTTTTTATTTAAAATCATTTATTATTTTTATTGAATTTGTAAATATTTTTGTAAATTCGATTTTCTGATTGGTCCACGTCGGATCGTTGACTCGGGTTAACCCCCTCTTCTAGGGCTTGACCCAACCCGACTGCTCCGCCGGACCTCCTTCTCCCATTTATCCCGAGCGAATCTTGCATCCCCATGCTCCAAAGTTTTGCCCGCACCTTCCTCGTGGATCTGTGACCCTCGCGGATCCCTAAGAAGCCGCGGATCTTCCTCGATTCGCATGCTTCGATCCAATTTCTCCAGCCACCTGGGAGCACTATAAATTCCTTCATTTGCCTCCCCAGGTCAGTAGCTCGCACTGCACCCCTTCTCGATACCCTAGAACCCTTCAGCGTGGTGACATCCATCAAAGGAGCCATTCGGTGGTCGATTTGGTGCCATGAAGCCGACGCTCGCTCTTTGTGGCCGGTCCTCTGCCGCGAGAAGCCTCCCTCACTTGCTAGCGCTTGGTCAAGGCCATAACCCCGTTGTTCATCTTGCCTGGAGCTAAGGAACTTCTCTGGACCTTCAGGTAATCCTGTAGACCTTCCTAGCTCATCATTTGTTCAATCTTTCATCTGTACGCCATCGTAGCTCTGCCAGCTCCGACCAGCCGGTCGGAGCTTCGTCACCCACATCCATCCGTCCAGATACCTCCGTACGCTCACCCCCATCATCCTATGCAGCCTGATCACCTTGATCTTAGCATGTATAGCCAAGAGTAGGTCCCAGATCTCCCTCTGTCGCGACCGCCAGAGATCGACCCCCGCTCAGCTCCGCTTCTTTCATCTTTAGCCCTAATAACCTAGACCGGAGTTTACCTCCAAGTCAAGGCAACTCATTGCAGATCTTGTCGTGCGTGGAGAGCCCCCAGGTCACCCTCGCCAACCTCGCCGGAGCAGCTCCAAGTCCCCTACGATGTCTCATCGATCAGACTGTTGGAGCATCCATCCGAGCCGATCACTTGACGCGGAATAGGCTCACGAGCTCACCGGTGCCTCCTAATCTTTCATCTGAGCCGAGGATTGCATCCTTGGGTCCGGCAAAGTTCGTCCTGGCATATTTCTTCCATACACTTCCTCCACCGTTGGATCTACTCCACGTACTAGATTCCATCTCGACCGTTCATTTGTCTGAGGTGTCAGACCGTTAGATGTCAGATCTAACGGTCCTGTACGTGCCACGTCCCCGACCAGCCAACGCCGTCAGATCTGACATCTGACGCCTGTAGAGCCGCACGATCGTGCCCCCACCAGTGGCCGATGCGTGGCATCCACGCGCGACTCACGTGCCTTTGAGGGTATATTGCTCTTTTAACCCTGCATTTATTTCATTTTATGTTCCAGTCTGTAAAATAAATTTACAGTTGAACCTTTTTGCATTTAGGACCTTGTATTTTTAATATTTGCATTTCAATCCTTCCTTTAGTGTATCACGTGAAGTGACATGTGACCTGTGGGTTATTTGCAATATGGACCTTAGACTTTATTGTTGTGAATGAATGAATGTTTCTTAATAGGAATTGCATTTATACCCTTGAGTGCCCGATTCACGTGTTGTTCACGTGCGAACTTGGACAAATTGCATATTTATCCTAGACTTTTATTGCATGTTATTGTTTGGTCCTGAAACTTTAATAATTTGCATTTAGGTCCATGTTATCTGGTGTCTTATTTTTAATCAAATAAATATCAAAATTACTCCAAAAATTCCAAAATTTTTACACGTAGCTCCTGCTACTGTGTAGGATTTTTGGTAATTTTTGTGACACATTTTGGTTTTATTTGATATTTTCTAAAAATCAAAAACCCTAAAAAGTGTATCTGTCTATTTTGAAAAATCAATTAAAAATATAAAAATAGCTTCAAAAATTCCAAAAAAATCATATTTGCTTATTTAGTCGTGCTTTAACTTCTGTGTGATTTTTGTTTACTCCCTTTTATAAAACTCCTAAAAATTGAAAAAGACTAAAAATATATTAAAACTTATTAAAAATTCATAAAAAAATAAAAAAATGTGTTTTCAGTTTCTATAAGTAGATTTTATTTTATAGTTTCACATAAATTTGTTGCTCAGATTTTATAGGCACTTTGTATATTTTTTAAGTGCCTGTCAATCTTGGCTGCACACTGTTTGCATTTGACTTCTTTCTTTTACTTTTAGAAAATTAAAAAAATCAGAAAAACACCATAAAAATCCCAAAAACACCTGAATATTTTAAAAACATAAAAATATTTTCGTTTGAATTTTTGAGTCATTTTGGCCCTTTAAATAATTGCTTGAGTGTGATTTTTGGCTTTTTTCTTCATTTGTTTTCTTAATAGAAAATCATAAAAAAATTAAAAATTAAAAACCACCAAAAATTCATTTCTTTCTTGGATTGCCTGACTATTTCATAGGTTTCATTCTATGCTCCTTGTGTTTGACCCTGGTAGCTATACTAGGTTAAATAACTAGCAAGACTGCTTTCCTCGTTTTGCGTGTTTGATTTCTTTCGTTGGTGGTCTACTTTTTTTCGTTGAGTCCGGATGAGTAGTTAAGGTCGCAACGACCTTTGATATCATTTATCCTTAGTCACTCAGACTGCTCATCAGAATGGCGCCGTTGGTGGGGAGCATGACATAGTAGTCGGTTTTCCATTTTTATTTTGTTTTTATTTTCTTCTTCTTTATATTTGATTTTCTCTTTTTCTTTATTTGTTTTTTTGTATTTTTGTTTTATTTCTTTTTCTTTGATTTTATTCTCATTTTTTTATAACTGTGATCTGACTAGTTCTATTCTTTCTTTCTTGCGAGTGCCCGACGAGCGAGGGCGACTTTCTTAGGAGAGCCGAGGCACCCGAGCGAAGCGGAGGCAGCTCATTTCTGCATTGAGCCGCAGGAGATCGTAGGAGAGGAGCAGGATACTTGGAGGATTTTTAGTTTTATTTTCATTTTTATTCCATTATTATTGTAATAATACAGGACTCTGACACTTGGACTTGGCAGACTATCGGGGTCTGTTTCGCCGAGCATCGGTGTGCTCGGGGGACCACACTGCGGTATTTACAACGGTTTTGTTTTCTTCAAATTTTCTTTTATTTTGATTCTCAAAGATTTTGGTCCTTAGACTTAGGATTTTTTTCTGACTGTGACGTAAATAATTAAGCCCCCAGCCCTAACTATTTGCATGCACCTATAGATCGCTAAGTGGAACTAATTAATTAACTCGCAAAGAAAAAGCTAATTTGGTCACCAGAGGGGTCATGTGCCGCTAGAGGTCATATACAACGCTGGCAGGATATGTTGTGGCGGACACCGATCGACATCAGAGATCGGACCCCGACCTCTCTTGTTGACCCATTAGTTATTATTCTTCTCGAGTAGAAATTTTCTATCTAAGGTCGATTTCTTCTTGCATCATATAGGTAGTTTTATTCTTGTCTTTATTTTATGCACGGATCACCCTACATGTAGAGTGTTGGCATCAGGTACACATTTTTGACTTTGCATGCATCATAGTGTTTGACCACGCATCGGCTTTTTCGACTTCTCCCTCCTATTTTTGGAATTAAAATAATCAAAAGAATCGGAAAATTCACTAGGTGTTGTTTGCTTGAAAACCATCTAAAAAAGAAAAACCATAAAATTGGGACTACTAAAAACACTTGACCTTAAAAGACACCTCATTTAAAAAAATTTCTTGGGAGGCAATCCCCTCATTGTCTAGTTTGGATGAGTGAGAGAGTGACCCGCAAACTAGGCTAGAGCAATATCTGACCTCTTTTTAGAATACTGGTTTTGGTTAGTCGTTCTCCAGTGAGGACCGCTCCAGTTTCCAGTAAAGCGGGTCGTGATATCTTTAACAGAGCGAGTTGATCGGGTAGCCGGTAAACGGTCCGCAACTTGTACTGGCTAGGAAAGATCTAACCTTGGGATTGAGACAGTCTCCTGAGAGCATTGGATTCCTAACAGCTCGCTTAATCACTCTGATAGACTGATTTATCACCTAATAAAATCGACAAGATAAAAGACCGAACCTTTACGGTCATCAGCTCAGCGTGAGTAGGTGAATTTGGGGTTTAATTGCCTAATCTTGTGTGTTTCCCAGATCTCATCTGCCTTCACTCTCCACATCACGATGATGGGTCGGAGGTCCCTTTGGTAGCCGTTGGTTGTACCACTTTCGAGCACACCGCCCCATTCATCTAGGTTGGTTCGCGAGATCCTAGACCCGCTCTCCTAACCCGAGTTTGACTACGCCCTCTTCCCCCTCAACCACCCTTCTACCAGTACTGAGGTGCCCGAGCAGAGACCACAGTAGATGTTTGTTCATTTGACAGCACCTGAGTTCAGGTCTTTTTCCTTTGCAGAGACCATGGCCTATAGCGAGGAGCGCACTGATGGACCTGGCCAGACCCACACCTATGTACTTGATCAGGATGCCATCAACAACACCCTATTAGCCTCCTTGGAGTCCATGCAACGTCAGATCAGATACCATGGGGCTTTCATGGCCGACATGCGGTGGGAGATGGCGCAGATGCGAGCGGATAGAGGGGAACAGAACAGAGCCGGTGGAGGAGGAGACATTCCTGAGGGAGGAGAGCCAGATGAGCCAGTGCAGCCAGCAGCACCCGCATGACCGATGAGAGAGTTGCACAACCCTGGTGCAACTCTGACACAAAGATGGATCCAGCTGCCAGCCATTCTGGGGGACTTCAAGCTCTCCCCTCAGACCATCCAGCTACTGCCCAGATTCCACGGGCTTGCCACCGAGGAGCCGCACCTCCATCTCCAGGAATTTGAGATGATCTGCAGCACGGTCCACGATCGACTCGTGGGCGAGGATACCATCAAGATGATGGCCTTTCCATTCTCCCTCGTTGACAGAGCAGCTTATTAGCTGAAGCATCTAGGGAGATACATCACATCATGGGAACAACTCCGGAACGAGTACTTGAATAATTACTATCCACTCGGCTGGACGAATGCAGCGCGAGCCCTCATCAACAACTTCTCCATGCTTCCCAACGAGCAATTCCATGAGGCATGGGATAGATTCAGGGAGCTCATCGACCGGTGTCCTCATCACAACATATCCAAGCCCAACCTTGTTTAGAGTTTCTTCTGCAGGCTGACACTGAAGTTGTAGGGGCTAGTGAATGCATCCTGTGGGGGTTCCTATTTTGCCAAGGATGAGCATCAGGTTTGGGCCATCTACTAGGAGATGGCAGAGAATTATACAGTCTTGTCCTAGACCCACCTTTACACACAGAGGAAGCCCACACCACAGGCCATGTCCTATCAGAAGATAGCAGGGTCGATGCAGGTCCTTCCACATCTTCAGCAGCCGCATCGCAGGCAGAGTCATCAGCCGTTGATATGGGTATCATCAGCGAGAAGCTGGACCGCATCGAGATCATTGAGAAGAAGTAGTGCCACGGCATGTCTCAGATAGATCAGATGACACAGACACTGAGTGACCTGAAGACCCAGATCATGTGTCTCCAGGAGGCACAGACGGCTTCTCAGCCCCGTCTCAGGTCACGGGCTGACCCCAACAACAACAGCTCGACCCAGCCCTCCCCCCACTATAGACAGGTGCACCACATTCAGGCGGAGCCGTTCCAGCAGTAGCAGCAGTATGTCTGGCTACCACCATCTCCAGACACTCAGATGGTGGTCTACCAGTCGGATCAGCCCCTAGCAGTCCTTCCCCCACCCTCTTACGAGCAGGAGCCGTTGATGGAAGTCAACGGGATTTGGTATGACCGACCTCGGTCTGGGATCTGCCGAGACCATCCCGGATTCCGATGGTCGACAAGAGGTGCCTCATCGCAGCAGTAGCCTCCAGATCAGGGTGTCCAATACAGCCAGCAATAGCAGCAGCCCCAGTTCCCACAGCCACAACCATACTACTAGCAGGGTCCTCGTCCCTATCAGTAGGGACATCTGTGGAGGCAGCAGCAGCAGCCTCAGTAGTATTCTCACCAGTATCCCCCTCATCCTTCCCAACAGCAGCAACCTCACTTCCAGAGAGGTCACCCGTCCGGTTCTCATGGGCCAGCCTATGAGAACCCAGCACTTGATGATTTAGCCCGCCTTATCTCCGAGCAGCAGGCCACTTTTAGGCGGGAGATGGACGAGTTCCGTCAGGAGCTGAGGGAGATAGTGAAGGGCAAGGCCAAGCAGAGGCTCATATATCAAAGAGGGATCTACCCTCTTATAAGGAAGAGGGCGGCATTCATACTTCGATGTCTTTAGAAACAAAGAATACGAGGAACTCAAGGCTCTCCAAAAGCACCATCCAAGTTTTGCAGCATACGAGAGAGATCTGGTGACCTAGTTTTGGGCATATGTATTGCCCGATGAGGTTGGCTATGGGTGAACCATGTGTCCAAAGTATTGAGGATAATTTGCACACTTGAGGACTATTGGTTCGCTTTCATGGAGTTTTTGCTGGACAACTACACATAACATTGATGGTACACCACCATAGAGCATCTAATGGAGCCATTACATGAAAAGTTTAATGCACAAGTTCTACAATCGGTTCTACCTCGATTATTAGTTTGAGGAAAAGAGGATGTAGGTTGATGAGATTAAGCAAGGGTTGATGGTAATTAACGTGTACATGATGTGCCCCGCGTATCTTTCATACCATTCACCATCTACAATAGTGTAGTTTACCCACAGAGAACTTGCAAAAGTTAATATGTGGCCAGTGATAAACCCGTATATCTCCCTTTTAATAATGTCAAATTAATGTTCAAATTTTGTTGCATGTAGATAAAATCAGATCGATAAAAAACCACTTAATTAAATTTTCAAGTAAACACAAGAGGTCAATTTTTTTACTTGGGCAAGCCCAAGGTCAAACTCCAATAGACCATTGTCTCCTTAGATTTATTTAAAGTCGATCTAGATGCTAGGTTTTCATAGAATTGTTTTTTTATCTTTTAAGTGCAATTAAAAATGCAATGCTATTTCAGGCTAGTTTAAGGGTTAAGATGCAACTTTCGATTAAATGATGCAAAAAAATTCTCAAACTTAGCCGGAATGTGAATTATGATGAATGAATGCTCAATAATTTTTTGGAATTTTCTGACACAAAATGAATTTTCTGTGAGTTAATTATGCAGACTAGGTGATTTTGAGAAACTTAATTTTAATAAATAACAAACTAATTTATTTTCAGGAACTAAAATTATCATCGATTAGTCCATATAAGGCGAATCCACAAAAATTATTAGATCCTAAAATAAATGATCTATAACCTATTAAAAATTAATTAATCTAATCACCAAACATTTTATTGTGGCTTCGATATACGTGCAAATATGATGAAATTTAGGCACAATGTAGAATACACTAAAATCTACCTACTGTGATTTTTTTCCGTAATTTTCAAAGCTATGATTAATATAATATTAATTTCAGAAAAAATGTGTAAAATTTTCAATATTTCACCAAATTACTTCTATTAAATAAAGCACAACTCGCAAAAATATAACCATTGTTCACAATGATAGAGAATATGTTGTTCTACAATGAGCAATTTTTATTGTCATGAAATGACGAAAAATGATGTTCAAATCATGGTCCAAACACAGGAGCCTAAATGCAATCACAGAAATAAAATGCATAAATAAAACATGCTGATGGGGACTTAGACGCAATTACCTATACCCTCAAGGTTATTGATGTAATTTTCCAGAGGTCGCACGCGCACCACGTGAGCTTCAGCTTATAGGGGGCGCGCGCATGTTTCTCCAGAAGCTCAGGGGTGTGGGCGTAAGTTCTCCAACGGGGGGGGGGGGGGGGGGTGATGCACGTGGGCACTGGCTGGACTGAGTTGCAAATTGTAGAAGATGGAAGGGCTCTTGCACAATTATTCCAGTGACGCACCTGGCACGTGGGCATCAGCTGGCGGGGACTATTGCGGAATACTCTGGGTGTTCGAGGGTGGCTGTGCAAATAACCCAAAAGGGAGGCTCCTGCGAGCCCTCTGGACTCCCCCTTTTTTTGTTCTTCATTCTTTCCCAGGAGCGGGCAGCGGCTTTGGGCGGCTAGCATTGGTCGTTGCAGGTGGTCGGGAGCAGGTCGGTGCTGCCACGTACAAAGCTTGACGCGCTCTGGGCGAAAGGAGATGGCGGTGATGCTTCTGTGCAAGGGTACCTCGACCGACATACGGCCAAGGTGGCGATGAAGAGAACGGAGGGGGATCTCGCGCAGGAGGGCAGAGTCTGGTGACGTTGAGTTGATGCGCAAAGGTCGAGGTGCAGCGAAGCGACAATGCTCCTGGGTGGTGCAGGCTGCTCCTTTGCAGTGGAGGAACAGGTGCGCGAAGGCGGTGCGCATCATGTGTGGAGGCGTTGACGGCGCGAGGATGAGGCTGATACGTGTTTATTGAAGATGGTGGAGCATGCTGGGCAAGATGGATGCTGCTGATGGAGGGATGAGGTGTCGAGCTGGTGGAGGTGATGGTTGTTGGCCGTGCGAATGGGAGATGCGACCGGTTGGGAGCTGCGACGGCCGTACGCTGGAGGCAGGGGGCGGCTGCTGCTGCTTCTCCTGTTCTCTTTTATTTTTATTTATTGTGAATTTTTTAGCAATTTTTTTTATAAATATGGAAAAAATATCGGAATAAAATGATGGTAAGGGTGATGATAGTGTTGATTTTGATTTGGATAAGGTGTAAAAATAATTGAAGACGGTCAAGAAAATGAATGCTTATGATGATAATGGTTTGTGATGATGATGCCGAATAACAACAAAAATGTTAGATAAATAAAAAATGACAAGGAAAATGAGAGGGATACTTACATATGGTGGTTTCCCTGAAGATGAGGCTACGATGTACGGCTCTTGTCATGGCTTCGATACGGTTAGACGAAAAATCGGAGAAGCTATACAGCTTGGATGTGGCTACAATGAGGTTGTTCTCTCTACCTCGAATCTCGGCAAACACGATGAAACCATCGTCGCGTCGAAGACTTACTCGATCGTTGTCACCGTCTAGCAGGCTGAGCTGGTGGTTCCCTTTCTCTCTCGATTTTGGTGGATGATGAAGAATGAGGGAGAAGAGAATACAATGGAGGAGAGGGAAGTTAGAAAAGAGATGGAGAATGTGGGAAGAATGGGGAGTTGGTGACTTGGAGTGGGGAGCAAGTAAAGGGAGAAGAAGTATAAGGGGTGAGGGATTAAAAATAAATAAACTAAGTAGGCTACTAAAAATAATAAAGGGAAAAGAAATAAAAGTAAATAATAAATTAATATAAATTAATACTTGATTAAAAAAATAATAAATAAAATAAAATAAGTATTAAAATAAAAAAAATACAAAATAAATAATAAAAAATGGGGTGACACGTGGCGACTACATGGACTGCCACGCATCGCTCCTAAAAAACTCGAGAAATTTAATGTAAAGAAAAAATTAAAAAGAAATAACAAAAGATGGTTACATCAAAAAATGGTCAATATGAAAGTTGCTTGTCTTGACGAGATCTATAATTTTTGTAAAGGACCAAAATTCAAAAGAAGTCATATGTACAAAGTGTATTTTTAGGTGGTATGTTATAGATATAAAATACCGTATTTTTATCTTTTGCAATTTTTTTATCATTTTAAATAAGAGAAAAATCAAAATAAAAATAGAGAAAATATGAACGAAATATTTAACACTTAATATATTTTTTAGTTTTTAATAATTAAGAAAATAAAAAGATATAATGAAGGGTATTTTGGTCAATATGTATAGTATACAATAGGGGCCCGAAATCCAAGCTTCACATATGATCTCCAATTTTTATGAAAGTAGTCTTATTTTGAAGGTCTTTGAATGTATATTACTTTAAAAGTGCGTAGACCTAAATTGGACACTATATGAGAGAGACATTCACATTTAAAGATTTATAGTCTCAAACTTAGATTTGGATTTTATTAGACAATTTTACAAGTTAGTATTTTTTGATATTTTTTCTTTGTTAGTGTTAGTAATATATACACTATAGAGTTGATTTTATTGGATTTAAAGTTAGTATAAAATAGATACAAATAGGAAAAAATATGATACTATACAAATGATTATGTACAAGTGAATTTGGCTTCTTATTTCATGTGAGTTGAATGCTAAAATGCAGATATTATTTACACATGCATGGATGCTAATTATGCAATATAATTGATGAAATGCAACTAATTACTTAGGAACAAAGCTAAATTTTCAACTTTTAGAGTGATGAATCACATATTCATCAGCCAGCACGATGAAGTGCGTGAGAAGTTATCTAATACTAAAAAATCACCTTAATTAAGGAGGTGGTTGTTATAATAAAGAATATGGAATCTTCATAGAATAGAGTGCAAAGAGGCTATAATCCTAACAACCCCAATTGTTAGATAGGTCCACCAATCAAGATTTCTATTGCTCCCATAAAGAGAGTCATTTTCATCCAGTGGCAATGGACTTCATGGATAGTAGATCCCCACCCCTTACTTTGGATCAAATCAGGGTGAGATGAATCAATACCTAACTTCCATACTCTGACAAATCACAAATATGCATATTAGGAGACAAAAACCTCATTTCTATAGGTTATTAGCCCCAAACAAGCAATCACATATGCTTCCACTGCCGACAACCAAGTCATTTCAAGGCTCAATATGCTCTATGAACCACCAGCTCATGTGCCCCCAAACATAGTGTTCAACTGGTCGATTCATTTGTCTAGTCATAAGGATTGTGTTTGTATCATGTAGATCAAGGTTTATAATGTCCCCCCACATTAGTTGACTTACGATGCAATAGATTGAGCATGAAGGTATGCGATTATGCCTCGCACATCGCAGAAGCATGAGACTTGGATCATATCCGACAAAAGACTTATGATATAAGCCTTGGTAGCAGCGGAATTTTAAAAAAACTATGTAACCACATGCATGGAAAATTTTCCCAATCCGTTCCATCAAGGTTTACACGAGTATTATGCTTACCTCTTGAAGCGTGATTGCGATATTCTAATCTCTAAGTGAAGAGACCTCTTGTCTCAAGTCCCATTCGACGGAGATAGCACTTGCGAGCATGGGATGTGCTGCATGACTCCTGCAAACTATGGAGATGATCTGAGTCGTGAATCTCCTAATTTTGTCATACGAAATCCTTATCCTTCTTCAAGAGCACGGGGACCGAAGAAGTAGAACCTCCACGTGAGACCGATCGAATCAATCCGGCAACATGATAGCAAGGCGACGACTATCATGGACTTCAAATCCAAGGGCAGGTGATGGCCACAAGGGAAGGGGGGGCATGTGGTGTAGAGAGAGAGAGATCATGTTGTCTCTTGTTGTGTTTTTGTAACTTGAGGGAGTTAGGGTTACCTTCTCTTTTATTAAATATTGGATAGATAGGATGAACTCCTAATAATAATAATCAATGGTTAAGATTAAGTACAATCTCCAAGATTACATGTTATCACCAAGATTATATCTAATCTCAAGATTACATGAAATCTTCTCATGAATAAAGAAGGAAATAGAGAGAGCCTCCTTCCATTAAAGGGAGGGACGACCATGATGGTGGCTCACACCATGGTCGTCCATTCCTTAATGGAGAGGATTCTTCTCTCTCCATTAACCCGAATTTGATGTAATCTTATTACCACCAAATTTTTCTTCATAGAATTACTTTATCAACAAATTATCACCAAATAATTTCAAATTATTTGTGATAATTGCAAATAGACAATTGATATTATGAGTTGTATTCATCCATATAAATCTAAATGTAAATCACATTTACATTAAATTGCATACACAAATCCAATATTAATTTTGATATTGTAAATCTTATTCACAATTATGTCTCTCTAGGATAATGTGGATTGCATCAACACTATCTAAGATTATTGTGGATAGAATTATCCAAATTAATCATATTGAAGGTAACTAAATCCAATTTAATTGTCTTAGGTGTATCTCTACACATATCCAAATAATGTGAATCATATTCACATTATTCCTGGTAATTAAATCTAATTTAATTATCATTATTTCTCTTTAATTTACAATACTTAGATATTATCTAAGGGAAATGTTTTGAACTCTTTAAAGAATATTGTACCTTCTCCTTGGATGCTTGGAGATAAGGATAGGACGATTGTATAAGCCATGCATATTGAATTTGAATATAAGATATAATCTCATTTCCAAGTTTAGAGGACAACTCAGACATGTTTGATCAAGTCAAACATAATACTCAATCTTCTCATTGCATCCAAATCCAATTGAGATAAATGTCCAAACTTTGGACTAATTGGATAACTAGTTCACTTAGTAGTCACTAAAATCCAAACATGTTTCATCACTCCCTTAGAATGAAAGCATCATGATATATAATCAATTAAGATCACATCACCTTCAAGTATTGCCAATACTTGTACATCATGCATACTGGAAGATTGTAATTAAACCCAAAGTTTTGATCCCATTTTGGGTTGTCTCCTTCATGATTTTATCAGTGCATTTCTCGTTTGATCATTGAGAGTCGATATCGATCATATGCTTTCCAAAAAGCATATATCATACCCTAGTTGCATCTTATGCAACCGATACTTAATCTTTTTAAATCAGTTACAGTGCCTTGCATCTTGCTACTTTTAGCATTTGGTACAACATATTCACAATAATCATAACCAGTAAGGGATTTCTATTATCCTTATCAGGGTAACCTTATGCATGGAGACCTCTATCTCACTAGACTAAGACATAGTCTTAAGTCTTTTAAGGTATATGTATATGAGACTTTGAGATCACTATCTCTAAAGTTTTAAGTTCTTGAAGACAAGATTTTGAGACCAATATCTCTAAAGTCTTGAGTCATTGAAGATGTTTTTATACTGCAATAAAGTGTTTTATCTCTATAGCGGGACTGGTAAATCTTTACCACTCCTACTACATAGCAGACTTTTGGTTTTCGTACATATCATACATGCACCGGGATTCCTATTGCTGATCCATAAAGGCATGCAACTATAGCATCCACATCCTCAACACTTTTGAGATGTTATCCCTTTAGATATGTCATAACACTATCCTAAGGGAATGAACCTTCCTTTGAATTTCTTATGTGGAATCTGTCAAGATCTACGCATGATGTGACAATCCAGTGTCCTCTTTTATTTGCTTCTCAACCACTTCAGAACTGAGATATAAGAAGCATCCCTGGGATATTTTATCTCAAAGGTATGGGATGATAGGATTATAAAATACTTATTATAATCCCTAATCATTCCAAATGATTAGAATTTCATCTACATTTAGCATGATAAACACAATGGCACTCCCACTAAGCATCACCGGGTTCATCAAGATTCTGTCTTCAAATTATAACCTTGTTACTATGAGTGAAGATGTTAGCTCTTACTACTTGGAGATATGAACTGTCAAACAATCTACTTCCTAGCAACTTGTCCTCAGGGAGTCAGTACTTCCTTCTAAGTTATGGGTAAAGTATATGTGGTAATATATGGCACCCTCATATATGTATCTTGTATTATGTCCTCATTGCATAAAGAGAAAGGAAGACATAACTTGTGCTAAACGTAAGAGAATGCAAAAGAATGGGTGAATAGAATTTGACCGCCCCTCTATACTTCGGCTCTGTCAGCGTAAATGTAGAAGAAAAAAACATCAGGATAGTTGAGGGCAAAGAATGAAATGAAAAGAATAGGTAATACAGAGTGGGTCACCGGTCCCCCTATATTTCGGATTCAGTATCTTAAACTACAGGTAATAGACCAAGGTTAAGAACCGATGTGGTTTAAGAAAATGTAGAGAAAGAATAGAATAGGAAACTCATGTCACTAGCAACCCCATATTTAGGATCTGGTCATCGTAAGTATACCCATAAGTAGGAATGAGATGGCACTTAAGGAGTGAGATGGGATTAACGGGGAAGGAATGGACAAAGGAAAATCTATACACGATGTGGTGAGAACATATAGATTCAAAAAGATTTACGACCAATCTTCTTGCAAGACTGGAAGTGGAGAGAATGTAAAGGATGCATGTCAACTTCAAGACCATCCGAAGTATAGTAAGAGTCATAGTTAGAGGGTTTCCAATCAAAGTCAACATGACGATGCTTACTCAAGAACGATTTGAGAAAAACTAAACTGAACTCAAACATATAGATCACCAATTTTGAATCAAATGAGGAACCAAAAGACGTGCTGGACAGATTCTAGAGCTCACAGGTTTGAAGGTTTCTTGGTCACTTTTCTGGAACCTGGAGAAGTAGAGGAGTCAATTGGTACAGCTTAAGAAGCTCAAAAGATCTTCTCAAAAAACCGATACATATCTCATCGACACCAGATAACTGATTGTGGATCTGAAGCAACTACCTAAAATCATCGGGTGTATAGTCAGATTTCTTCTCAGACCTATAGCCTTGTGGTGGTTCACTTATGGGGACAGTTAGTTACCTTTTGAAATGAAGGCTTGGGAACTGGGTCACAGAACCGGTCAAGGAAATCATAGGTCACAGTGTTCGATTCAAGGTTAGTTTTTAATACTTTTATGTGTGAGTCATTCATAAAAGCTTGTGATCAAGTGGTGGAGCAAGTTACGAGCTGTTTAGATTCTTGGCTTAGGAGATCCCCAACACCAATGATCGTCTCCACTATAAATGTGCTATCGGATGTCATGATAGGGCAGGGTGTAACCAGCTGGGGAAACTTGCACTCCATTGTCTCGCAATCAATTGTATTTTTAGAAAAGCCTAAGAACGACTTCCTTAGTATGATAGGAGACATGTACAACTCTCCAAGATGTTCTATGTCTAGGATAACAAAGTCTAATTTTTGTTGTACACCTTAGAAAGTTACGATGATTTCTTTCAGTATTCCTCACGCCCCCTTCATGAATTGATCAACTAACTGAGTGATCACTCTAGTGTTCTTAAGTGAACCGAGTTTGATCTTGTCAAACACGATTTTTGAGAGGATATTTATATTCGAGACATCATCTACTCGAACATATGAAAATGAATGGTCCATGATACCACACTCAATCATAATCATCCTTTTGACTTTATAGCTTGCGGTCTCTCCTTAGATACAAATAACTTGCCATAGATACGGTGTGTCTTTCCACTCTTGTCCTCTTCCTTCTCTCCCTCTTCCTAGTACACAAATGCTTCAGATATCGCTTGAGTTCGGACATGTGGTCTATGACCTTGATCAATGGTAAATGATAAATATTATGATTGATCATTTTTTCATTTTATAATTTTTTGGTGTTTTTGGGAGAAATTAAGGGAAGGGAGGATATAAATATTGAACTTGACTGGACTATAAGGAAGAAGGTTAAAAGAAGAGGGAGGTAGAGTGTTGGACTCCAGTTGTACAATGCTTGCATTCTCTATATTGACTTGCAAGCTTTCAAACATGGATTTGCTCTCTTTATTCCTTTCATATTCTTGACTTGTAGCATTTAGATCAACGTGGATCCTTTTGAGGCCTTGTACATGTTAAGATGTACCACGCCATTATGGTAGCAACAAATGGGTGGAAAATAATTTTTTACCACACACATCATTAAGAAATTGCAAGGGTCATTGAGATAGCAAGGAAAAAGTTGCTCAATGCTCAATGTCGTTAAAAGAGCTACAATGACCAGAGGTGTCGGGACCTTATCTCTGAGGTTGGGAGTTTTGTATTCTTAAAGGTATCCCCAGTGAAGGGTATCTCGATATTTGGTGTCAAGGGCAAGTTTATACCACAATTGTTGGCCCTTTCAAGATTTAAGCATGTATTTGAAAAGTTGTATATCAAGTAGTCATTCCCCTGCATGTTAGTGTGCATGCATAATGTGTTTTTCATGTCTTAATTATAAAGTACATTTGATATACCAAACACATGTTTTTTAAGGATTTGGAGATAGAGCTGAACTCTCATTTCACGTGGCCCTTGTGTAGATCTTGGATCACCCGATCAAGAAGTTGCAAAGGAAGGAGATCCAATTGGTTAAGGTTCTTTGGCAGAGCAAGAATGTCAAAGAGGCAACTTGAGAAATCAACATAAATATGCAATAGAAATATTCCCACCTTTATATAACTACACTTTCAAAACCCTAACTCAATTCTCTTTAAGATTTTTATATATTTCATTCTCTTTAAGATTTTTATCCTCATTATAGATTCCAATTATGTCTTATTGTTTATCCTTAAGTTTCAAGGATGAGACTTCCTTTTTAAAGATTTCTATGATGTGAATGTTAGACATGTACCTCCATGGCGAGCCATTATGAAATAAAATATGTTGCCAATTATTTTATTCCATAATATGAATTAAAGCATAAATGTATTTCTTTGAGATGGAACTCTTCTTTAAAGACTGATATCCGAGTGACACTCTTGATGCATGTCTTCTACATAAGAATAGAGACTTGAAGGTGTGAGATGAGTCGAGTTAAATAGTTAACTTGATAAGATCGAGATACTAAAGAGCTGCATCATATACTTTCACAAACATGCACACATCCTTTGACTGGAGATAGATATGTATTTATGTATATGGGTGTGTGTTGAGCGGTATTTTTGGGTTTTTAAATAAAGATATGAAAATAAATGTGCAGTGGTCGTTGCAACCCAAATATCCCGCAGCAAACAAATGATTTTTTTGTTTTCTCAAACCATTAATTAATTACAAGATTAATGAAGCGAGAGAAATTTTTGCTACTTATTTACCTGTATAGCACTAGGATCGAACTCAAGGAGGCTACAATTCTCGAGGATTATTTAAATAATAAAAAATCAATTAAAAGAATCAGAGAATCTCAAATGCAAACTACCATGGTTTTTGTGAAATTTTTGTCCTTCTATTTTTTTTATTTTCTGATTTTAAAATTTTTATGTTTTTTATTTTGTAGTTTTTTTATATTTTTTTAAAAAATATGATTCTCAAAATAAATTCATCCATAAAAGAAATATTTTTTTTGGATTTGTTAAATATAAAAAATGAAAAAAATATTCAAATATAATATTTTTATATTTTTATGATTTTTTTACTATTTTTGTATTTTTATGAGATTTTTAGATTTTGTAGGATTTTTAAAACGAATAAAGGCAAGGAAAAATGTAAACAATGAGCACACAGAACTTTTTCGCAATTTAAAAATATGAAATGAAATAAAAAATTACGAAAATTGTTTTTCTGAAAAACTAGAGGAAATTATCTACAAACAGAAACTGAAATCACATTTTTTGATTTTTTTCTTAGAATTTTTTTATGATTTTTAAGATGTTTAGTATTTTGTAGTTTTTTGGGTTTTATAAATAATTAATGCGTAAAAATTGCAAAGAAAATAAAAGACACAAAAAGTAAACTACTCTAATTTTTTAGAATTTTTTAAAGCAATATTCAAATTTTTATGAATTTTGTAATTTTAGGCAGGGAAAATGACACTGTTTTTTGTTTTTTTAATAATAATAAATGACAAGAAAATGCGATGAAATTTTTATACAATGAAGATGCAGCCTACAGGAGTCTAAATTGATTTTTGGAGAATTTATTGATCGCTAATGCTATTTATTCCAAGTAGTATAGGGCATCCAACAATGCCAAGAGGAGATTAAGCGGCTTCAGTAGTAGGACGACTCCTTCTAACGTTCGTCTCACAACGGGGAGGAGAGCATCGACCTGTCATTCTCTGTGGAGCTCGAGCAGATGGAGGATAATAATGCCTTGCAGAGGCATCAAAGCACATACACAGGATACCAGCGAGCGATGGTACCACAGTTCTTCGGTACCACCACCATTGATGAGGCAGAGTTGTGGATGGCACAGGTGGTCAAAGTTTTGAGGATGATATACGCACTTAAAGAAACTAGGGTATCTTTTGCAGAGTACTCTCTTTCTGGGTATGTAGAGCGATGGTGGAATGCCACGAGGGAGCACTTGACCGAGCCCGTCACTTGGGATATCTTCTTTGATGAGTTTCATGCAGAGTTCTACATGGACCATTGGGTCGATGACAGCCCAAGAGTACTCAATCTGATATAGAGAGTTGTCAGGTCATTCCCCTGCTATGACAGCTTACCCAAAGGAGAACTTGCAAAAGTTCATCTAAGGGATGTACGAGGAGGTTCAAGACAAACTTTCTACCATGGACCTTACCTCCATCATGAAAAGAAGCATGTCAAATAGAGTCTGTAACATAAGGACTGAAATGTAAATACATTTTGTTTTAGCATCAAAATATAACAAAACGAGACTGTAGAGAAGATATTGCAATTTACCCAATAAAAGTGTGCCTTACACGTGACTTGATCTGGAGTAGGGCTGATTTGCAAGCATGGAAATGTCGGCGGGGGGTTGATGTAAATTTTCCAAGTATTTTTCCTTTACCCCCGTTAGGGTTCTCTTTTGTTTTCTTCGTTCTCAAGCCAAAGCAGGGAAAGGGAGGCGACACCGCCCCTCTTCCTCCTTCCCAGCTTGGCAGCGGACGACGTAGAGTGGCAGTGACATCTGAGATCTTGCGATGGACGCATCGAGTGGAGAGGTGCGGCCTGTGGTCCTACGACGAGCGACGGTGGAGATGATCCTCTCCGCCACGATGGTGGTCTGGCGCGGGTCGACGGATGATGAACAACGGTAGAGGTCCGTGGTGGCGCTGGGGTCGTCCAGGTGGCTGGCGGCGATACTCCTCCCAGGCGGAGGAGCGACGATGAAGGAGGTTCTACTCGCAGGGTGGGGATCCAGGAGCGACGGGTGGAGGCTACCGTCGGCAGTGGCTCCCAGATGGTGGAGATGCGGCGGGGTGACATGGAGGCACGGGCCACTATCGTGGGAGGTTGTGGCGGTGATGCGCGGGCTGGCGGAGGAGGGCTGAATGGCTAATCGGTGGTTATGTTGTGGATGCGGTGTGACGGGAGGCAGGCGACACCTGCGGCTGGAGGGGTGGCGCCTGCTGCAACTGTTATTTTTTAAATTTTCAAAACAGATACAGAAGAATTTTATATATATATATATTATTCTTTTTTTAATTTTTCATTTTTTTATCCATGCAAAACAATTGTTAGGAAGAAAAACAATATATTTTTTATTTTTTGTTATATATATTTGAAATAGAAGAGGACACAAACACGACGCATCATCTTTGCTTATTTAAATAAATAATAAAAAACTGTAAAAGATGTGAATGGGGATCCAGTGGAATGGAAGAATTGAATCCGAGTCTCCAACCGCCGTGCATGGTCGGGGTTGAGAGATCGTGGGGGATAGAACGTGATCATGGAGAGATCGAGAAAATGAGATGAAAAATCGAAATCGAAGGTGGATCAAATCTTGATGGGAATTCTAAGATCTATAAAAAATGACAATGAAATAAAAAATGCGAAAAATAAAACTACGATTAACTTATATTAATAATAAGAAAAAGAAAGATGGATCTCACATTAGGAGCGGAAAAGACCGTGATTGCCTCGACGAAGGTCACTCGCTGTCACCAGACAGCTCAGAGGCTAGACACCGTTCTGTGACAAGATAACTCTCAGAGATTGGACTCCTCTCACCAAAGATTGATCAAGTTGAAATGAGGGAGACAGAGCCATATTAATAGATAAAGAATGAAGTTTGAATTTTAAAAATTTTGAATGAAGATAAGAGATAAGAGAAAAAAAATTGAAATGAGATAAAGTTAAAATTATTTACAAAATTATTTTTTTCTATTTTCATTACTTTATTAAATAGAATAATAAATGTTAATTTTTTTATTTTTTGTGAAAGTTATTTAAGGAAATTGATTATATACATATATTATATATACAGTACATTATATACATAGTTAAATAAGGAAATTAAATTTTTTTGGTTATTTTTTTATATTTTATTATTTATTATTTTATTTTTTATTTTTATTTTAAATAATTAGTAAAAGTATTTACAAATACGATATGTACAAATAAATGGCAAAATTGCACAAACTACCCCAGAAAACTGACTTTTCAACTGTACTCCAAAAATTATGAAATCACAGCCATTTTAAAGATAAATTAATTTAAAATACAATGGAAGTGAGTTTGGTTCAATTTGAGTTCATATGGAGCAAGAATTGGTCTTTCAATTATCGCTTAATGGCTTTTTCCAAGTGTGGTTGCTTTTATTCTATACATGATTTTATTTTGCAGACATTTTTATTATTTAGGAAATATTTTTAAGTTTTTTTAAAATTATTTAATTTGAGATCAATTTATGTACAAATAAAATACTGTAAGTACACAAATATACACAACACACATTTTTTGGATTTTCTGATTAAGGACCCTATCTCCCCCTACTTTATTCCTGGTCTATCAGGTCAAGTCTTGACCTTCTCTCGGGGTTCGGGTCAGCCTGCATCTATTACATTTATACATTCTTCTTTTCTTTTCTTTTTTCTTTTCTTTATTTTTCCTTTATTTATTTATTTATTTATTTATTTTAGGTTAAAATAGTAATAAGTGTACAATATTTACACATAGATACAAGTTAGTAAGAATATGGAGTTAGTATTATATACAAGTATTTTATTAGGGATTTTAAGCTAGTATAAATGAATAAAGATGATGAAATACAGATTCATCAGTGTGTACATTTGGTAGACTAAAATATTGATGACATAATAAGGTCTAAATACCGAGGAGTTGGTGTTAATATGAGGAAGTATGAGATGCATGTTCTTTCAAAGGAATTATACAGCTTCATAGTTTTTCAACCGGGAGATAGGAGTTCACTGATTACATATTGGGTCAAAACAAATTCCAACGATGGTCATCTTGTTTATGAAACAAGATAAGGATTTGAGAATATTAATGTATGCTTTTGGAAATCATATGATTATAGAGAAATATATTGATAAACCATCACAAGAGACAACCAAATATGGGGATAAAGTTTGGGTTTATTCAAAGGTATTCCACTATATAGAATGCATGAGTACTGCTCTAGATTGAAGTAATGATAATAGATTATATACCATGACACTTCCTTATCGACGGAATGATGAAACCGAGTGGATTTTATTGACTCCGCTTTGAGTCTAGATGAATGGTATTGGATTAGTCCTAATTCAAGAATTAATTTCTATATCTAAAGAGTTGGAAATTTAACGTAAAATAGTCAGAGTCAATTAGAGAAATTGGTACAACGTCTGTTAAATCATATTATTCAAAGTGGCAAATGTTGGACTTGTAAGACCTCGATGACCTATTAACGAAATAGAAGTTTATTTCTTCATCTGAATTGACTATTTGTGTTTGCACTTAATGAAAGGTCTTTAGTACAATTAGGGTTATGTACCATGGTTATCTTGATATCATACATATGTTGATCTAAAGAACTAGATTATAGAGGCCGATGAAGCATTGCAGATATAAAGAGATAGATCAAGGATACAACCGACATCATCAAGTGATATTCAAGAACGATCTCCAGTTTGAGAAAGATATGGTAATATTTATCTAAAGTCTAATTTTCTACTTACTTGATGCAGGACCTCTTCACAAGAATTGAGATTCGAATGCATCGTATTAGTCAAGTCAAAATGTTGACTTTAAGTAGAAGCATTGGCTTGATGAGATCGAGATACTAAATACATGAATCATATAAAGCCATAAACATGACCATGTCCTTTGACCATAGACATATATACATTTATATATATGAGTACGCATATTTAGTAGACCAATAGGTTCATGACCTATACAAGGTCTACACTGACGTGCTAGTGTGCATATGAGGATATACGAAATGTATGATCTCTCGAAGAATTCTTACAAGTTAATATTCTATTAACTGAGAGATGCAATTAATTCATGAGATACTAGGGTCACATATAATTCCATGCATGGTCGTCTTGTTTACGAAACAAGACAAGAATTCCGAAATATTAATATATGCTTTTGGAAAGCATATGATTGATATTGTCACCCAATGATTGATAGAGAAATCTACTATTATAACCTCGAAGAAGGCAATCAAACAAGGATTTGAACTTCGGGTTTCTAATAAAGTTTTCCAGTATGTAGGATGTTTAGGTATTGGAAACACTCTCGGTTGATGCGATCATTTTAGATTATATACCATGATACTTCCATTCTAACGTAGTGATGAAATTGAGTGGATTTTTGTGAAGACCCCAAAACCCGAGCAGGTACTTAACCACAAAATTCAAATGGATTTGAGCTTAATTGCAAATCTGCTTTTATTATAGTATCCGAAGAATTTATTCGATAGTCTATCGTGTAGTACTCCTCAAGATCTTTCCAACTAGTCCAAGAACGTGAAAATCTGAATTCGGTGCCTGAGTTACGGCTATTTTAGCGAGGAGGGGTCAGGGTCTTATTCGGATCTGAACCCGGATCCAAGTTAACCCAATAAAACCCACCCACTTCTTCCAAAAAATGCCCAAACCCTTTCCCCTTCAACCCCCAGCCCATTCCTCCTCCCTCTGAAGGATATGGGATAAATCCTCAAGCGCATCACGGAAGCGTGAGCGTCGTATCGAATATGACGGGGAACGACTAGTCATACTAGTTGTTCTATGTTGTGGAAATTAAAAAAATTTATGTGACAAAACCACATGATCCAAGAACACTTCTCGAATTGTTTCGTCTAAACCACAAACAAGTAATAGGATTACCTCTTGAAGCATGGTTGCGATAGAGTCTCTAAACGAAGAGACCTCCTGTCTCAAGTCCGATCCGATGGAGGAGACGCTTGCGAGCGTGGGGATAAATCGCTTGCTTCTCGTAATCCATGTTGATGGTCCAAGCAGCGAGATCCGACGTCTTCTTCACGAGCGAGGCGCACCGAAGGAGAGGGAGATCCATGAGCAAACAATCGGGCAGCATAACGATGACGTTGCAGCGATGGAGACTCTCTCTAGGGCATCCATGGTGGAAGGCCATGAGAGAGGATGAGAGAGGCGGTGTGGAAGAGAAGAGAGAGAGATGTGCTTCAAAAGCATAGCCCTTGAGAGCATGGTATGCCTCTCTATTTATAGGGTTTTGGGATCCACGTATCTCAATCCATGGGACATATAAAATCAATGGATGAGATTGATTTATGTCTAATCCAATGGTCAAGGTTGTTGTTGGTAAAAATCAACAACTAATAATCTAATTTAAATCAAATATATTTGACACATCAAATATAATTCAATCCTAAATTAGATCAAACAATTAAGGAGAGATTAGCATGGAGATCACTTCCCATAAGGAAAGGGGGGACGGCTACCACATTCCTTGTGGGAATGTGTAGTTGTCCACCATCTCCTTATGGTGGAGGCAATCTCATGCAATATCATGAGATTATATATCTCCATGGAATTCTCCCATAATCTTCAACATTTTTTGTTGTGATTTATTCTTCAAAAATAATTCATAATTAATTTTGAGAATATTACAATCTTGCCATTGGAAAATTGTGAATCACATTCACAACTCAATACAAAATATAATTTACATTTTCAATTAATTACACAATGTGTATCCAATACACATCAATAATTAACTAACAAATGAAAATTATAATTACCTCTATCTAATACATTTACAAATCACATTTAAAATATATATTGAATAATATGGATAGTGTTTATCCACATTATTCATATCCATGATAATTAAATCACATTTAATCATCTTGGATCTCTATTCTCACGTACCCAAATAATATGAATCATATTCACATTATTCACATCTTTGATAATCAAATCACATTTAATTATCTAAGATAACTCTCTTTATAATATGAATCAAATTCATATTATTCATGATAATTAAATCACATTTAATTATCTATTATTTCAATGCTCGGATACATATATCAACAATAGAATTATCCATGAACTCTTTCAAGGATAATGCGCTTTCTCCATGAATACTTGGAGATAAGGACAAGGCAATTGTATTGTTCCACATATAGTGAGTTGCATATTGAGATCACATCTCAAATCCAAATCCTCGGGCCTCCCATAGGGTTTTGATTAAATCAAGACCGTAAATCTAATCTTCTCATTGCATCTGAATCACATTCAGATCAATGTCCAACATTTGGATCATGATCAGATTACTTTTCTACTGAGAGGAGTCACTAAAATCCAGACCCATTTCATCACTCCCTAGGAATGAAAGCGTCATGGTTATACAATCGTAATACCTATACATCCTGCATACTAGAAGACCTAGAATAATCATGAAGTATAAGATCAATTTTACACTGTCTACTTCAGAGTTTTATCATTAAGTTTCTCATTCAATCATTGGGAGTCGACATCGATCATATACTTTCCAAAATCATATATCATACCTAGGTCTTGATCATATACTTTCCAAAAGTATATATCAAACCTACAGATTCAGTCAAGCTTCCAAAGCGAGACGACCGTGCACAGAATTTGATTCTTCCCAATATCTCATGGAGTGAGCTCATGTCTTCCGGTTCGGTAACTGAACCTGTATGATCCCTTTGAGAGATCGTATTACTCATATGCCCTTATATGCACACCAGCATGCTGGTGTATAGACCTTGGTTAGGTCATCAACCTATTGGTCTGCCAAATGTACATACTCATACATATAGCAACACATCTGTCTCCGGTCAGAGGATGCGTTCCTATATCATGACAGTATACGATATAGGACTTTGGTTATCTCGATCTCATTAAGTCAACTCTTTGACCTAACTAATATAACACCTTTAAATCTCTATTCCTATGAAGAGGACCTACATCAAGAGGTCAGTCAGATATCAGCCTAACTGAGAAAGGATTGTCATCTCCTACTCAGGCTGGAGATCATCTCTTAACAATCATTTGACGGTGCTTGATGAGTCCTCAATCTAACTCGTTAGATGTTCATCCAAGCACCAGCCTCTATGATTCAATATTTGAATCAACAACTGTATGATCATCAAGATGGCCATGGTACATAACCCTAATTGTACTAAGGGACCTATTATGTAAATTATGTATTCTTCATTTCAGATTAGGGAATGATATTCGCGATAACATTTATTGCATAATGGTTCGTCATGGGCTCGCATGTCCAACAATCTCCCACTAGCCCAAAGATCCATAATGGGCTAATCATTTAATCCCACACTCATGTGACAATCATAGGCTATTTAGAAAATTGCTAGGTAAGCTGATCAGATAATATGTTCCCAAGAGACTATGCCAAGTCCTTTTACGGCACTTGCATATCTCCTAGTGATAGTGTTCGCATCCAATGCGAATGTTGCATCTCATGCAACCAAAACTCAAACATAGTGTCCTTGACACTATACCTCAGTAATTATTATAACCAGTATTACCATAATCCTTATCAGAATACCCTTATTCCTGGAGATCTCTATCTTCTAAGGTATCCGTAGTTAAGACCTTTTAGATCACTATCTATAATGTCTTAATTTCTTGAAGATTAGACTTTGAGATTACTATCTCAAAAGTTTTGCCTTCTATAAAGATATCGTTATTATTGCAATCAAGTGTTTTATCACCATAGTAGGATTAGTAACAGTTTACTACTCCACTGCATGGTAGACATCTGGCTTTTGTACACATCTAGCATACACTCGGTTTCTTGGAACTGATGCACAAGGGCAAGCAGTTTGCATTCACATCCTCAACTCTTTGAGGTGCTATCCCGTTAGATAGGTCGGTACCATATCTTTGAGGAAAAAGAAGCCTTTCTTGGAATTTTCCAGAAAATGGAACGTCCAAGGTGTACTATTAGTGTGATTGTCCCAATACCCTCTTCTCTTTGCTTCTGAACAACTTTAGAACTAAGATCTAAGAGGTATCCTTGAGATCATATCTCGAGGTATTGAACAACCAGATTATAAAACACTTATTATTATCCTCTTTATATCATTCTAAATGATTATAATATTATCTACATTTAGCATGATGAACGCAATGCACTCCCACTAAGCTTCACATGGTTCATCAAGATTTTATTTGAAATCATAACATTTATAATTTCATCAAATCTTATGTTCCAACTACAAGAAGCTTATTTGAGTCCAAAGATGGAGTTCTTTAGCTTGCACACCTTGCTTTCCTCAACCATGAAGCCCTGGGGCTACTTCATATGAATATCCTCAGAGAGGTATTCATAGAGGAATGCAATCTTGACTCACATCATGAAGATGTCATAGTCAAGTTGTGTAGCTATAGTTAGCAATATTCTGATGGGTTAAAGCAAGGTCACTGGAGAGGCAAGTCTCATCGCAAGCGATGTCTTCTCTTCGGATGTGCAACTCATGGCTACGAACCGTGCTTTGAAGGTCTCTACCTTCTCATCAGATTTCCTCTTTCTCTTGAAGATCCATTTACACTATAATGGGTCTTACCCATATAGTTGGATCCTTGAGGGTCTATATACAACATTTGTATATGAAGTCTACTTTAGACTTTATTGCTAACATCCATCTTTCCATGATATGATCTTCAGAAGCATCATCACATGTAGTCAGATCATTGTCAGATTCAACTGACACATGGAATCCATCCTCAAACTTATTTGAAAAGGTATTAATGTTTCATCTTTAATTGTCTATTTAGTTTCCAATTTCAAGAGCCTCATTATATTCTCAAGATTAAATGAGTTCCTTTACTTCATTTTCATCTTGATTCTCAAGAGAGTCATCCTCTAAGAATCACATTCTCAGATATGAGATCCTTTAAGAATCTCAAGGTCATGAAGTAGGTATCCAATACCATCCTTTATTTTCCTAATGAAGTAGCACTCTCCAGTGCCAGATTCCAGCTTAATCACATGGAACCTTATTAAGGATATATATAATGTAGTCTTTACCACACACACACACAAACACACATATATATATGAAAACTAAGAGATAATTATGCTAAGATTAATCATTGATCAAATCATGTCACACATGATCAATTGTATCTCTCTACAACTCTTTTGAGTTAAGGTTCATTAGAAGGATTGAGATAGGAATGATATTCACATCTCCATAAGGTATTCCTTGAATTCATCTAATAGGTACAAGCTACCTTGGTTAGATCAAATTCATTTCATCTTCCTTCAAACTTTGGTTCTAAACCCAAAATTGTGAAATCTTTGAACATTTCAAAGTTTTCTAAGTGAAGAGAAGAAATCTCATATCACAAATAATCATCAATAGATATCACATATTCATAATGTTTACTTGATATAGTTGATTCACATACATCAATATGTATAAGATCCGGAATACCTTGACGTCTTACACCTTTCCCAAAGAAGGGTGTATTGGATATTTTACTTTGAATACAATATTCATAAGCATGCAAGTTTTGAAATTTTAGACATTTTAAAGTTTCATCTCTTACTTGTCCATTGATCTTATCAACAGACATATGTCCAAAACATTATGCCAGATCATTGTCAAATGATCTTTATTCTCCTATTGATCTTTAAAGGTTTAACTTTCAGTTTTAGAAATCTTAATGAATCATTCATTAATTTTCTAATTTAGCGGAGTCCACTAGATGTTAGATTACTATCTGAAATATATCCGTCATAACTCTCTATGATAGGTTTCTTCCAGAATTCATGTTTATTTCCAACATTTAGAAATAAACTATGAGTGTATTCTAATATCCATGTTACAGAGACATTCTCTAAGACTAAGGGCTCCCACTGAAAATATGAAGTTTATTGATCCAATGGAAATTGTTGCAACAATTGCATCACTTCCAACATGGATGACCATTAAACCTCAAGTTCAAATTTCTAATATTCTAATACAGATGCAACCAATTGCAAGTGTCATTAGAAGATTGAGATACAATTATTACCTTATCAAATAAGTAAGTCAATTTCAATGATTATATGTAGATTATTCTGATGTACTATCTGATTCCTTCTCTAAGGATTCTAGATAGATTTGATAGTCATACTATCAACACATCAACTTATTGCAGTATTGGCATTTATCCAACTCTTTGGATGTCATATGGAAGTCACAGAAGTACAGTCAACTCTTTGGCTATACTTCTTACTTGGTCCAACCCATGCTTCCACTACGCTCCCTTCATCTATAAACAACCATTGCTTAAGACAAAGGATCTCTTATGTTGAATTCAAAAGATTTCAATATAAGAGTATTTCAATATTTATACATGCTTCATTCAATTCATACAATATGAATATTATGAAGCTTCATGAATGACTAGAGTATAGATAGTAGAATGATGACACTCATCGTATCTACATCAATCTAATCTCTTAAAACATTGGTTCAGGTAGGTATCCAAACATTTTGAATACGTCGTCTCTTATACAACCACCATTCTGCATGATGCAGAGAACCATGTCATTCATGATTAAATGTCGAAAGCACATATGCATGCCAAAATATCTTCTTAGATTTTATAAGGATTATTTGACAATTACGATCGTCATCGACATGTCACTTCTAAAGTACATTCGATGAGAGATCAAGACTGTAGAGACATACAAACCCTAGGGTTGTAGTTCTATTGTCTATTTAATTGGCATTCCTCATAATTGTGTGGAAGACCTGCACAATGCAACCACATACATTATGTGTCCAACTGCAAGTATAATATCTTGATCATGGATCCAATTCATGATAGTTTATTTGTTATTATTGAGTATAACATTGAGTGGGATTAAAGAAGGATTATCTGAAATAAGAAATTTGCATAAACATATATAAATATATAATTTACTTTGATTTAGAATTTTTATATCAAAGTTATCTTGCCATGTCAACAATAAAAGTTCATTCCCTTAATCACTTTTAATGTAAGAGATATACTTATCATTATATCTCAAGCAAGATCTGGGATCTCCTTCCTTATCTTTGTTACATCCCAATAATATGAGAACCTGTAACTCGGATAAAAAGAAGCGGGAACACATTCTGCCTTGCAAGTCCAACTTGCATCTCCCATTTCAGTCTTTAATACCAGGGCCCACCACCCCTAAGGTGATATTGACCCGTCATTAATTGAACCAACCGTCAATAGGAATACAACTCTCTATGTGCAATCCAATATCGCCCCAATAATATGAGGACCCGATATTGGGGTCACTACACATACGTCCTTACTCTTTCGAGAAGCGACGAGCCCGATCCAAATGGGTCGTATGCAGGAGCTGTCACTTCGGACATGCATCTCTCACATACAATATCTCACGACGGAACCCTTCTGCTTGACGGGAGTCCATGGATGTCACTTATATATTCCTCCACCTCATATTCAAATTTCAATTAATTATCATGAATCATATTCACATAATTATTTCTTCCAAGGAAAATACACATCTATTCATAATAGAGTGTTTTTAATTTGGATATAATTAACTTAATCAAATTAAATTAATTATCAATCCAATTCAATCAACAAACTTGATTTTACTTAAATTTATGGTATTATCTCAAAATATGTATTAATTTGAATTTTAATAATTAGAAAAATACATCATGATCTCTCAAGCATCATTCTTTCCCTACCCGTAATCATGGCCAGTACCGGCGGGAGTGGGACGGACCGCAACCGGTGCGACCTGCTACCCCAGCGATCCCCGACTAGATACCATATCTGCCTCGGGAAAAAATAATGCCGAGTCAATCTTTTTGTACTTGAAATGATCATCAGTTCTTCAACCAAACTATACCATATAGTAATAATCAAAACATTTTTTTATTATCAGGAAATTTGCTAGACAAATTCCCAATCCTATTCAAGCAAGGAGTTTGATGATTGTATTTCCAATTATGATCTAGATCAAATCTAATCAATTTATTAGTTGAGGCCAAGTCAATTAAGGAAATAATCATCAATCAATATTTTTCAAATATTTTCCGTAATTTTTTCATGAAATTAACAATTAATTTCACTAATTGACGATCGCATGGTTCTTGATTAGGACTGTAATTTCAGCAGTGACCCCTACTTACTAAAATTAACATATCTCAATCACTTTAAATCCAAATTAGACCAAATCAATTTTCAAAGATTGCTAATTTGATTTAGGACATAACCTTAGTGATATTTCACGTATTTCGAGGTGGATCAAAATAGTAATTAACTCATTAATCATGTTACGATTCGCAGTTCCCGCAACAGTGAACACATGTTCATTAAAACAACCATATCCCGAGCAAACGGAATCCAAATTACGTAAACTCAGATCTTATGGTTTCCTTATTTAATGGAAAACAAAATCCAAGTTTGATTTTCGTGTTTAAATAATTTAAACAGGGCCGAAAATAATCACTAAATAGAGATGCGAAAATGAAATGTGATAAAACTTTCGCAACCCTAACGAACCCAAGTCGCCTTTGGTTTTATGGATCGTATCCAAAACCTTCGACCTAAGGCTCTGATACCACTTGAAGGATATGAGATAAATCCTCAAGCGCATCTTGGAAGCGTGAGCGTCGTATCGAATACGACGAGGAACGACTAGTCGTACTAGTTGTTCTATGCAGCGGAAATTAAAAAAATATGCGACAAAACCACATGATCCAAGAACACTTCTTGAATCGTTTTGTCAAAACCACAAACAAGTAATAGGATTACCTCTTGAAGCATGGTTGCGATTGAGTCTCTAAACAAAGAGACCTCCTGTCTCAAGTCTGATCCGATGGAGGAGATGTTTGCGAGCGCGGGGATGAATCGTGTGCTTCTCACAATCCATGTTGATGATCCAAGCGGCAGATCTCCTGATCTCGACACACGAGATCCGTCATCTTCTTCACGAGTGAGACGCACCGAAGGAGACGGAGATCCATGAGCAAACGATCGGGCAGCATAACGACGACGATGCGGTGATGGAGACTCTCACTAGGGCATCCATGGTGGACGGCCATGAGAGAGGATGAGAGAGGGCATGTGGGAAGAGAAGAGAGATAGAGAGATGTGCTTCAAAAGCATAGACCTTGAGAGCATGGTATGTCTCTCTATTTATAGGGTTTTGGGATCCATGGATCTCAATCCATGAGACATATAAAATTAATTGATGAGATTGATTTATGTCTAATCCAATGGTCAAGATTGTTGTTGGTAAAAACCAACAACTAATAATATAATTTAAATCAAATATATTTGACACATCAAATATAATTCAATCCTAAATTAGATCAAGCAATTAAGGAGAGATTAGCATGGAGATCACTCCCAATAAGGAAAGGGGGGAAGGCTACCACATTCCTTGTGGGAATGTGTAGCCATCAACCATCTCCTTATGGTGGAGGCAATCTCATGCAATATCATGAGATTGCATATCTCCATGGATTTCTCCCATAATATTAAACAATTTTTGTTGTGATTTATTCTTCAAAAATAATTCATAATTAATTTTGAGAATATTGCAATCTTGCCATTGGAAAATTGTGAATCACATTCAAACTCAAAACAAAATATAATTTACATTTTCAATTAATTACACAATGTGTATCCAATACATATCAATAATTAACTAACAAATATAAATTATAATTAGCTCTCTCTAATACATTATAAATCATATTTATAATATATTATGAATAATATAGATAGTGCTATCCACATTATTCATATCCATGATAAATAAATCACATTTAATCATCTTGGATCTCTATTCTCACGTACCCAAATAATATGAATCACATTCATATTATTCACATCTTTGATAACCAAATCACAATTAATTATCGAAGATAACTCTCTTTATAATATGAATCAAATTCATATTATTCATTAAATCACATTTAATTATCCATTTTCTCAATGCTCGGATACATATATCAACAATAGAATTATCCATGAACTCTTTCAAGGATAATGCGCTTTCTCCGCGAATACTTGGAGATAAGGACATGGCGATTGTATTGTTCCACGTATAGTGACTTGGATATTGAGATCACATCTCAAATCCAGATCTCGGGCCTCCCATAGATGCTTGATTAAATCAAGACCATAAATCTAATCTTCTCATTGCATCTGAATCACATTCAGAACAATGTCCAACATTTGGATCATGATCAGATTACTTCTCTATTGAGACGAGTCACTAAAATCCAGACCCGTTTCATCACTCCCTAGGAATGGAAGCATCATGGTTATACAATCGTTTATGATCACATCACCCTCAGGTATTGCTAATACCTATATATCTTGCATACTGGAAGAGCCAGAATAATCATGAAGTATAAGATCAATTTTACATTGTCTACTCCAGAGTTTTATCATTAAGTTTCTCATTCGATCATTGGGAGTCGGCATCGATCATATACTTTCCAAAAGCATATATCATACCTAGGTCTTGATCATATACTTTCCAAAAGTATATATCAAACCTACAAATTCAGTCAAGCTTCCAAAGCGAGACGACCGTGCACAGAAATTGATTCTTCCCAATATCTCATGAGTGAGCTCATGTCTTCCGGTTCGGTAACTGAACCTGTATGATCCCTTTGAGAGATCGTTTTACTCATATACCATTATATGCACACCAGCGCGTCAGTGTATAGACCTTGGTTAGGTCATCAACCTATTGGTCTACCAAATGTACATACTCAGACATATAGCAACCCATCTATCTCCGGTAAGTCAACTCTTTGACCTAACTAATCTGACACCTCTGAAACTCTATTCCTATGTAGAGGATCTGCATCAAGAGATCGATCAGATATCATCCTAACTGAGAAAGGATTGACATCTCCTACTCAGGCTAGAGATCATCTCTTAACAATCATTTGACGGTGCTCGATGAGTCCTCAATCTAACTCGTTAGTTTTCATCCAAGCACCAGCCTCTATGATTCAATTTTTTAATCAACAACTATAAGATCATCAAGATGGACACTGTACATAACCCTAATTGTACTAAGGGACCTATTATGCAAATTATGTATTCTTCATTTCAGATTAGGGAATGATATTCACAATAACATTTATCGCATTATGGCTCGTCGTGGGCTCACATGTCCAACACCCTCTCCCTCACCGGAGCTTCGCTGGAGATCGCCGGAACATCCCAGATCAATGATCGAAGACCGCCTATGCGTAGAGGAGAGCGAGGTCACCCTCAGGGACGTCTTCATCTCGCGACCAGAGCACCAACTGCGATGTTCTTTGCGGGACGAGATTACGAGGTGACGAGAAAAATTTGAGGTATGATGTTCCCTCTCTCTTGCTACGGATCCCACGCGACTTTCGTACTATATTCGAACATCTTTGAGTCCTTGTCCCAACCTTCTTGCCGAAGTGTTTTAAATCTCATCATCGATCTAAAATATTCATGGGTTAATGGTAAATAGTGATTTTACTGGTTGTGGTTTACAGCTTTGTTATGGTAAGAAACTCTTGTTTTGTTTATATATGATCATAAGCATGCTGTCATTGTCCTGAAATGACGTGAGGTTGGATTTTACATCCTCTAATGGTATTTTTTAACTCTTATAACACAATAGTATAGATGTCTTTAAATATGTGATCATTTCAATTAATTTTTGAATAAACGTTAAAAATAAGAAATTACTATGTCAAGATTAAGAATGAACATGATTTCTTTCGTACTAATTACTACTTAATGCTTCTTTATGCATGACATTTAGTATCCCATAGTGGATTCCACAAGTCACACCAAGTACAACATTAGGTGCTAAGTTGATACTAGATAATTGTGAATCTTGGCCCTTGTGTATTGTGCCCAATTGTTTTACTTCTAACCATTGGAAGGAACTTTTAGAGTGAGCAATCAACATTCCATGAACTGCAAGTTTTTGTTGACATTCCAATCATTCTTTTCTTGTTAAAACAGAACTACACTTGCAGTAGTATGACATTGGCTGTTGAGAATCCAGATCACACGCATTCCCTAAATCATGATTTCTCTAGATCGTTGGATATATTTTTTTCCATGTAATGGTTAAATGTATTTTTTTATGCTCATTATATACAGCTGTCAAAGGACTCAAATTACTTCTATATATGCATATCATTAGTACCGAGAAATTTTTCAGAACTGGATACCAGTAACTTAAATTGACAGAAAAGACAACTGCTATCTATAATCCGGCTAGAGTTATTTTTAATAACAACTGTTGTAAAAGTTTCCTCTTTAGGATTTTGGCTCATTTCTAAATATAATCGAAAGAGGAGCATATATCAAAAAGATGTTGCACACCATAAAGACCACTTAATCTCAAGTCGCTTCACGAATATTTGTTATGTCACTATCTTTAGAGAAGATTATATAGCTTCTTAGACTTGAATCAGATACACTATTTTTTTGTGGTATTGAGTTATTATATTCTTTCATCTGCTACTCTATACACATTGGATATAAACTCATCAATATACACAATCTATTTGTAATTTAATCTTATAGAATGGGACAGTGGTGCCTTGGATATGAAATCTCGCGTCTTTTATAAGAGCTAATATCTACTTGGATCCTTAGACACTAGTTTACATTGAGGTTGTGATTGAAACTAAGTCCAACCTTGTCTTTACTGTAAGATCACACATTACATGGGAACGATATATAATTTCATCGAGTATTTCATATCTCTAGATAGTTCAGCAACATTATCCTCCCATGGGTTAGACTTTCATTATGCTCAAGTAGATGGGTAGTTGCCACCAAGGGAGGGGCATGCACCCTTGGGGTCCCGGTAGAAGCCTAGGTGGCCGCGATTCCAACTGCTACAGTAGCTGCAAAGGTTGGGGGACATGTTGCTTGGCACATCGACGTGCTAATCTGACGGTGTTGGCTTGGACAAGCAATCATGGTTGGTTTACTACTGCTTCACATGTCACTTAGAGTTAGCACTCGTGTACAGGCCAATGTAGGCCACATTGGTTAGTATTCCGAGTGGGAGCGCTAAGAGAGGAGTTCCGAGTGAAATTTGATTTAATGAAGTTGGGATGAGATATAATTCTCATGTGCATAAGGAGGATTGGGTTAGTCATGATGATTCGCGGGTTGGAATCTAAATTGTGAATCGGAAGTACAATTGTGCAATGTGGCTAAGTGGATATGTTGGGAGCTTAATTATGATGCATTGTACCCCACTGCATGCCTACAGAGGCATCTTAACCCTAAGGCATCCTCTTTACCTTAGAGTCATAGTGTGAGGTCTCATCAAGACCAGGACCTCAGACTATCCACGAAGCTTGGTTACTCATATCCATATCCAGATCAAATAATAATAATAATAATAAATGTAATTCTTTATGAGAACAGTTAACCAGATGTTCTTTTGCACACATTTAAATTATATCTTGATTGTTGTTGTATAGTTGTTTATATCGTATTGGGCAACTTTGCTCATAATGTACCTACGTGTGGATCCACAGGTTCGCAGCTGTGACTAGTTGGAGGCGCCATCTTTTGTGCAGCTTCACCCTTTTGTGGTACAATGGTTGGTAGTTCTTTTATTGTTTTCTGTAGTTAGTTTCTTTTTGAGAGACATGACATGCAATGTATCATTGTGGACATCTATATTTATGCTTACATGTATATTTTTGTGGACATGGAAATGGACAATGGGATGAAATGGAATTGGTGTATGGAATGAATGAATGGAAATACATGTTGTTATGAACAGGTTGAATGCAAAGCAAGGAAAATTTTAAATTCCAATGCATGTTGTTATTTTCTCTTGCTTTTGTGAATGTCAAATATTTGAATGTGTAATGTATGTGCGTGGATTGATTTGCTGAAACTTGGATCCTAGAGGGGGGCGGGCATCATAGTTTGGCATCAGAGCTGTGGTACTCCATTCCAATTCACGCATATCATTCCTCATTGGTAATTGAATACTGGATAGTGTTAAGTCTTTTGACCCAACACGCGTCGACAGGAGAATAGCACGATTGCACCCATGTCCACATGTCTCTAATAATGTCTCTCCTAAGAAAAGCAAGAACTAATGCCTTGGTTCTTTATGCAGAACCATGTTGCGTCACGTAGACTAGGATGTGATGCAACAGTTGGCTCTCCTTGTACAGGCGGTACAGGGGATCCAGCAACGTCAAGAGGCGATGGAGCGCGGCTCCAGTGGTAGGATGACCCCTCCTACCATTCCTCTCACGATTGGGAGGAGAGTGTCAAATTGTCATTTTCCTTGAAGCCCGAGCAACCAGAGGATGCAGATTTTGTAGAAGCATCAGAGCACTTACGCCACATACCAATGAGCGGTGGTACCACAGTTCTTTGGTACCATCACCCCTAATGATGTCGATATATGGATGCCACAGGTTGTCAAAGTTCTGAAAATGATACGTGCACCCGAGGACACATGGGTGTCATTTGCAGAATACTCTCTGGCTAGCTATGCAGAGCGGTGGTGGCATGCCACTAAGGATCACTTGATGGGACCCATTATGTAGGAGACCTTATTTGATGAGTTTCGTGCAGAGTTCTACCCAGACCATTGGTAGAAGATCAGAGGAGGTAGTTTGATGAGTTGAGACAACGGTCGATGACAGCCCAAGAGTACCTGATTCGTTACACAGAGCTCTCTTGCCTTTCCTCTACTATGACAGCCTACCCCAAGGAAAATTTGCAGAAGTTCATCCAGGGAATGCACGAGGAGGTACATGAGCGGCTCTCTACCTTAGACCTCGCCTCCATCAAGGAGGCCACGACGAAGGTGACAAAGTGGGAGGCGACACATCACCGCTTACAGAGGAGACAATCACGTTTGCCTCCACCTCAACCTAGCAAGGTTGTGCGGCGGGACTTCTCTCAGTTCTGTAGAGACCACCGCCACCACCCAACAGTGACAACAACTCCTGTCAGCCGATTCATACCTACCTTGGGACAAGCCTTCGTAGGATGCAGTTCAGTTTCTCCCCCCCTCCTACGCAGACACCAAGTCCTAGGCCTGAGGCTGGCAGTTTGGCTTCTAGAGGGAGTTTGTCACATGTAGATAGTAATACTTGTTACCTTTGCAGAATGCTGGACCATTTCAAGGCCCAATGCCCTTTGCGTGCTAATAGCTCGGGTGCACAACAGCAGGGTGGAAGATCAGCTGGGTCTTCTGAACAATTTCAGGGATTAGGATCCTGCCAAGGAAGCCATGACTTTCAGCAAACCCCACAACAGTCAGTCAGTGTTATGGGTTCTAGTGCACCACCATGAGGCCAGTTGAATGAAATGACACAAGAGCAAGCTCATGCTTCTGGATTGATTGTCAGAGGTATGATTTCAGGTCATGGGATGTCTTTACATGCACTGTTTGATTCATGAGCTACACATTCCTTTCTTGCACATCATATGGTGCACACATTAGGCAAGTCAGTGATGGAGATTGCTTCCCCGTACTTCACAAGGGCCCAGGGGACTAATCGTTTATCATCCACCAGGCAATGGAGGATGTGGTTTTACAGATAGGTAGGCATGAGATGTCTGTGTTCTTGTTGTTGATACAGTTAGAGGATTTCAATATCATTTTGGGCATCGACTGGTTAGAGTGGCGCCACATGTGCCTGGATTGGGAAAATAGTTGTCTTCCACTTACTTTGAGTGTTGTCGTTTCAGTTTGATGGATGCACATATGGTGGTGGGATTGAATGCATCTCCGCCTTGAGGGGACAAAGATTTCTTACCTAGGGTTGCATAGGCTACCTTGCCTACGTGATAGACTCGGCGGTGCAGGACTAGATGATAGAGGATGCTAGAGTTGTGTGTGAGTTCTCTGATGTATTTCCAGACAAACTATTTGGATTACCGCCAGTATGAGAAATAGACTTTGAGGTCATGCTTTTACCAGATACACATCCAATCTCTATCCCTCCATATGGGATAGCACCAGCTAAGCTCAAGGATCTCAAGGTACAGTTGCAGGAGCTGTTAGAGAAGGGATTCATTCGCCCCAGTACATCACCGTGGGGAGAACCAGTCCTTTTCGTGAAGAAGAAGGATGGATCCCTAAGGCTATGCATAGACTACAGACAGTGAAATAAGAGAACAGTCAAGAATTGTTACCCACTTCCCAGGATAGATGATCTATTTGACCAATTGCAGGGAGCAGCAGTATTCTCTAAGATTGACCTGTGGTCGGTATACCATTAGTTGGTGATCAAAGAGGTCGATTTAATGAAGTATGCATTCTGCATTAGATATGGCCACTATGAGTTCTTGGCGATGCCGTGGACTCATGAATGCACCTTCCACATTCATGGATTATATGAACTGGGTCTTTCGACCGCATTTGGACAAATTTGTGATCGTATTCAGTGATGATGTTCTAGTATACTCTCATGATGAATACGAGCATGTCTCGTCTTCCTACCATGCTAGAGATGCTCTGAGAGCACTGATTGTATACTAAATACATCAAGTGCGAGTTTTAGCTTTCTGAGGTGGCTTTTCTTGGCCACGTGGTTTCAGGGGCGGGGGTGTTAGTTGACCCTGCCAAGATAGAGGCAATGGTGTCTTGGGAGCGGCCCAAGATGGTTACAGAGATTCACAACTTCCTTGGCTTTGCTGGGTACTACAGGAGGTTTATCAGTGGCTTTTCTCAGTTGGCTCTACCCCTCACCTGGTTGACACAGAAGGATGACACATTTGTTTGAAGCGACAAATGTGAGTTGAGCTTTCGAACACTCAAGGAGAAATTGACTTCTGCACCCATGCTCACCCTTCCTTCTAGTACCTTGGACTTTACTATGTACACAGATGCTTCCAAGGAGGGCTTGGGTGCAGTGTTGATGCAGCGTGGACATGTTGTGGCGTATGCATCAAGACAACTGAAGAACCATGAATGCAACTACCCCGCTCATGACTTGGAGTTGGTGGTTATAGTCTTTGCATTACAGATATGATGTCACTATTTGCATGGGGTGAGATTTGAGATTTTCACAGACCACAAGAGCCTCAAATAGATTTTTTATCAGAATGAGCTAAATATGAGGCAAAGGCGATGGATGAAACTACTAAAAGATTATGATTGTACCATCTCCTACCATCCTCATAAGGGGAATGTGGTAGGAGATGCCTTGAGTAGATGACCATACACTAGGGTTCGACATCCTGGTTGCAGACTTGGGATGTTCTCACTACACTTAGTAAGTGTCATCCATTTGAAGGCTCATTCGGTACATTGACAGTGCCAGCCGAGTATAGCAGCTTGTGGGACAGGATTGTTGAGGGCCAACAGACAGATCCAAGGATCTAGGAGTTGTACCACATGTGCTTGAGAGATGACTACGATATATTTTGAGTCCATGAATCCATCATATAGAATGGGGACTGTGTGTGTGTCCCATATGACATAGAGATGAGGAGAGAGATCCTGGATGAGGCGCATAGCTTGAGACTTTCCATACATCCATGTGGCACCAAGATGTACATGGACCTCTACCAACATCTTTGGTGGGAAGGCATGAAGAAGGACGTAGCCGAACATTGTTATTAGGTGTCTTACTTGTCAGATGGTGAAGGCAAAGCAGCAGAGGCCTTCTGGTTTACTGCAGCCTCTTCTCATCCCAGTATGGAAATGGGAGAGCATCTCCATGGATTTTGTCACACCATTGCTGCACACCTGGAGGGCATGATGTGATACGTGTCATCGTTGACCGATTGACCAAGTCAACATATTTCCTCCCGATCAACATGACATATACACTAGTACAACTAGCCAGGTTATACATTCAACACATCATTCGGTTACATGGGATACCCAAAGAAGTAGTGTCAGACAGAGATTCTCGTTTCACATCACACTACTGGGAAGAATTCATGAGAGCCTTGAGGATCGAACTACGCACGAATTCAACAAACCATACACAGACAAATGGGCAGTCTGAGAGGACCATTTAGACATTGGAGAACTTGTTGCGGGCTTGTGTGGTTGAGTGGAAGGGATCTTGGAAGGATCACCTTCTGCTAGTTGAGTTCACGTACAACAATAACTACCACGCCAGTATAGGCATGGCACCATTTGAGGCATTGTACGGGAGGCAGTTCACCACTCCTTTGTGTTGGCAGCAAGTTGGTGACAACACTATGTTCACCTCACAGGTCATTTAGGAGACCTCCAGGGTGGTGTAGACTACTAGGAGGAAATTGCTGACCACACAGAGCCGTCAGAAGAGTTACACCGACCAGCAGTGTAGAGACCTTGAGTTTCAGGTATGTTATCCTACATTTGTGTCGTAATGGGTAAAATTCTTAGCCAATCCCATGTGAATAAAGCGTTTCTCATGATCACAGGTTGGGGACTTCGTGGTCTTACACGTATCTTCAATGAGAGGTGTACAACGGTTCGGTGCCAAGGGAAAGCTAGCACCGTGTTTCATGGGACCATTCGAGATTTTGGCATGTGTTAGGAAAGTAGACTACAAGGTGGCCCTTCCCCCACACCTTGAGGCATTCATGATGTGTTCTATGTGTCGAATCTCAGGAAGTACATCTGAGATCTCTGACACGTGGTCAGCTACGAGGACTTGGAGGTAGAGCCAAACCTCTCCTTACTAGAAGAGCTGGTGCAAATATTAGACCACACGGTCAAGAGGTCGAGGTGGAAGGAGATCCCATTAGTCAAAATCCAATGGCGAAGTCAAGATGTCAAGGTGGAGACGTGGGAACTTGAGGCAGACATGAGGGAGAAATGCCCTCAATTGTTCACATATAAGGAATTGAAACCCTAGTCAAGTTTCCATTGAGATTTTTATGGATTTTGCTCTCTTTGAGATTTTTATGGGTTCATTTCTCTGTGAGACTGGTATGCCATGGGTTCGGGTACTGAAATCAACCAAAATCATTCTAAGTCCCAGGGACAAGATTTCCTTTGAGATTTTTATGATGTGAAGACCCCAAAATCTGAATAGGCACTTAACCGTAAAATTCAGATGGATTAGGAATTAATTGTAAATATGCTTTTATTCCAGTATCCAAAAAATTATTCGAGTAGTCTATCGCATAGTGCTCATCAATATCTTTCCAACGAGTCCAAGAACATGAAAATTTGAGTTTGGAGGCCCGCTTTATGGCTATTTTAGCAAGGAGGGGTCGGGGTCATATTCGGATCCAAATCTAAGTTAACCCAATAAAATCCACCCTTCTTCCAAAAAACGCCCAAACACTTGCCCCTTCTACCTCCATCCCCTTCCTCCTCGCTCTCCCTTGTTGGAGCTCCGCCGGAGATCGTGGGAACGTCTCGGATCGACAACCCAAGACCGCCTATGCGTAGAGGAGAGCGAGGTCACCCTCGGGGACGTCTTCATCTCGTGATTGCAGCACCAACCGTGACGTTTTTCGCGGAAGGAGATTACGAGGTGATGGGAAAAATCTAAGGTACGATGTTCCCTCCCTCTTGTTGCGAATCCCACGTGACTTCCGTCCTATATTCAAATATCTTAGAGTCATTGTCCCAACCTTCTTACTGAAGTGTTTTAGATCTCATCACCGATCTAAAATATTAGTGGGATAATGGTAAATAGTGATTTTACTGGTTGTGGTTTACAGCTTCGTAATGGTAAGAAACGCCCGTTTATTTATATATGATCATAAGCATGCAGTCATTATATTGAAATGACGTGAGGTTGGATTTTACATCCTTCAATGGTATTTTTTTAACTCTTATAAAACAACCAGTATAGATGTCTTTAAATATGTGATCATTTCACTTAATTTTTGAACAACCGTTAAAAATAAGAAATTACTTGGTCAAGACTAAGAATGAACATGATTTCTTTTGTACTAATTACTACTTAATGCTTCTTTATGTATGACATTTAGTATCCCATAGAGGACCCTACAAATCACACTAAGTGCAACATTAGGTGCTAAGTTGATACTAGATAATTGTGAATCTTGACCCTTGTGTATTGTGTCCAATTGTTTTACTTCTAACCATTGGAAGGAGCTTTTAGAGCGAGCAATCAACCTTCCACGAACTGCAAGTTTTTGTTGACATTCCAGTCATACTTTTCTTATTAAAACAGAACTACACTTGCAGTAGTATGGCATTGGTTGTTGAGAATCCAGATCATGTGTATTCCCCTAATCAGGATTCCTTTAGATCGTTGGATATATTTTTTTCATATAATGATTAAATACATTTTTTATGCTCATTATATACAACTGTCAAAGGACTCAAATTACTTCCATATATGAATATCACTGGTACTGAGAAATTTCGCAGGACTGGAAACTAGTAACTTCAATTGACAGAAGAGACAACTGCTATACAAAATCCGGCTAGAGTTATATTTAATAGCAACTGTTGCAGAAGTTTCATGTTTAGGATTTCGGCTCATTTCTAAATATAATCAAAGAGGAGCATACATCGAAAAGATGTTGCACACCATAAAGACAATTCAATTTCAAGTGGCTTGACAAATATTTGTTATGTCACTATCTTTATAGAAGAATATATGGCTTCTTAGACTTGAATCAGATACACTGTTTTTTTGGTGGTATTGAGTTCCTATTTTCTTCCATCTGCTACTCGATACACATTGGATCTGAACTCATCAAGATACACAATCTATTTGTAATTTAATCACATAGAATGGGGTAGTGGTGTCTTGGATATGAAAGCCCACGTCTTCTATAAGGGTAATACCTACTTGGATCCTTAGACATTAGTTTACATTGAGGTTGTGATTGAAACTAAGGCCAACGTTGTCTCTATTGTAAGATCACACATTACATGGGAACGACATATAATTTCATCAAGTATTTCATATCTCCCGATAGTTCAGCAACATTATCATCATGGGGGTTATATTCTCATTATGCTCAGGTAGATGGGGTAGTTGCTGCCAAGTGAGGGGCATGCACCCTTGGGACCTCGAGTAGAAGCCTTGGTGATCGCTATCACAACTACTACAATAGCTACGATGGCTGGGGGACATGCTACTTAGCACTTCGAGGTGCTAATCTGACGGTGTTGGCCTCGGCACTTGAATGCTTTAGTCTGGTGCTCGAGCATGGGCCAAGCAGTCACGGTTGATTTACTAGTGTTTTTCTTGTCACTTAGAGTTAACACTCGTGTATGGGTCAATGTAGACCACATTGATTAGTATTCCGAGAGGAGTGCTAAGAGGGGAGTTCCGAGAGAAATTTGATTTAATGAAGTTAGGATGAGATATAATTCTCATGTACATAAGGAGGATTGGGTTAGTACGTGTTGGGAATTTAGTTAGGATGCATTGTACCCCACCGCATGCCTACGGTGGCATCTCAACCCTAAGGCATCCTCTTTGCCTTAGAGTCATAGTATGAGGTCTCATTAAGACCAAGACCTCAGACTATCTACGAAACTTGGTTATTCATATCCATATTCAAATCAACCAACAATAATAATAAATGTAATTCTTTGTGAGATCAGTTAACCGGTTGTTCTTCTGCACATATTTAAATTATATATTGCTTGTTGTTGTATAGTTGTTTATATCATATCAGGTAACTTTTCTTAATGTGCCTATGTGTGGATCTGCAGGTTCGTAGCAGTGACTAGTTGGAAGCACCATCTTTTGTTCAGCTTCACCCTTTTTATGGTACAATGATTGGTAGTTCTTTTACTATTTTATGTACTTAGTTTCTTTTTGAGAGACATGTCGTGTAATGTGTAATTGTGGACTTTTATATTTATGCTTACATGTATATTTTTCTAGACATGGAAATGGACAATGGAATGAAATGGAATTGGTGTATGGAATGAATGAGTGGAAATGCTGGTTGTTGTGAAAAAACAAGAAAAAAATTTCAATTCCAATTCAAGTTGATATTTTCTCCTACTTTTGTGAATGTCAAATATTCGAATGAAGAATGTTTGTGCGTGGATTGATTTGTCGAATACTCGGATCCTAGAGGGGGCGGGCATCACGATTTTAATGGCTCTATTTTGTGGCTAAATGAGTGAGAATTGATTAGATTATACCCTAAGTCATAAAACCCATTTCTGATGTTCATTTTTAGATTTAAATGTTGGAAATGGAATTGCAATTTGAACCTGTTTCTAGCGTCCATTTTAAATCCAAATGTTGGAAATAATAATGCAAACGGAAATTATAGGAAATGGATCCAAATGATTTGGATATCCGAAAATGTTCGAGGTGGTTTAAGCCCCGAAAATGGATGGATACCAGTTTTATAGTCACTACACATGAATAAGATAATCTCCTTAACTTTAAGTATAAAAAGAAGATATAAAACCAAGAGGGCGTGTAAAAAATCACTTGTCATCATCCATGTCTATAATCAGTTTTATCTATAGTGAAAACATGAACTTGGCTTTCCTTGCCTCTTATTCTTTCCCAATGACAATTTGAATTTTAGTCCATTTACCCTTGCCAACAAATCTAATCCTAAGAAAAATACATCCATCATTGTTCTCCTCTTCTGTTTTCTTACTAGAAAAACCCTAATCTCCAAAATCTAGAGTAACCACAAATAGTTTCTTGCTAGACACCTGCATCCACCTAAAATATCCATTCTTTGGCATGGCTCCGACAGCTTTCCCTCCTCATATAGCAAAGGAGAAGGGTGAGGAAAGGGAAGCAAGACAAACATGTGATACCAAGGATAATGATAAAAAGTAGGGAAAGATTGGTAATTACACGAAGATGGTGAGATCTCCAATGACGTGGTTTAAGATGTTTTATGAGCAGTTGCATTGGAGGTCCGTGGTGGGAGCGGTGGTCTCCTTCACCATCTATTAATATCATTCATGAAGGAAGGAAAAGTGAGAGAGTTTGGACTGAAGGTAGAAAAAACTGATTAGTTTTTTATAGAAAGTACAATGAAAGAAAATGATAGACATTTGGAAACTTTATCAATAAAAGAGGAAAATTTTTCATTTTTTGGATGGAATCCGGTTCACTTTGGTGGCTAATGGATTAGAGTTTACCACATGGGTCATGGTGTTAGAGTTAGTAAGTTTGTAGGGGTTTTGAGATATATATGAAGGACACTAGGGGACTGTGTAAGTGACAAAGGTTATTGGATACGAGGAGTGAAAATCTCAAAACAAACTCACCAATATTTTTTATGGTGATTTATTTTGCATTTTATAAGTTATATATTCATATTTTGTAAAACTCTCATTTAGTCATCTTGCTTTGAAAGTTCACATGTTGGTCCCTTTGCATATCATAGAATAAGATGCTATTTTCAAATTGATTACTTGTTGCATTTTTATTCATTAAATAACTTTATATTTCAATACCTAAAAGTCGATATAAAAAGTACAAAATCGAAACAAAATCAAATTTTATTTGATTTGTAGATTCCAATGGAAACAACATAATTCATGCTTTTTATTGCAGTTGTTTCCAGCGATATCAGTTAGCCTCCTTTTTGGATTTTCAAATAGATATTTTGAAAAAAAATCTCAAAGTTCTATGACTCCTAATCAAATTAATTTTGAAGCCTTCTATCTCTCATAACCATTCTTCAATGATCAATTGATTCTTGATCCTTTATCAGTTCCGATCACTTTTCCCTTTTTATGGAACTCCATTTCATAAATGTATTCACCTTTGGTTGGATATCTTCAGAGCTCCTATCTAAATCTTTGCTGATAATTTTACATGCCAAGTTATTTCACAGGTCATGCTTCACATTTTTAGGTCTTTTTTTAATCAAACACTTCTGAATCTTATAAAGTCTGCCTACCCTGATGATACTTAGATAGAATTTGACTGGATTTGATCCACATTTGTAAAAAATGATATAAGTTGACATTCTTTAATGATCACACCTTAATCAAGTCAGATCGAGATTGTTGAATGTGTTTTTCATCCAAATATGATAACATTTCTAGGCAAGACTGATGAATATGTGATTCATCACTCTAATTAGTTGAAAATAAGCCTCATCCCGAGAAATTAGATGCCTTCACATGTTTATATCACAAAATTAACTTTCACGCACTTATAAATAATTCGCATACATTAGCATTACATTTCGCATTCATAATCATCTACACATTTTCACCCAACTTCATACAATTTTAATCAATTCATGCTAACTCCAATTGTTGACCCCATTGTGTACATATCACTAACCTTAATCAACGAAAAATCATAAAAATATTAACTTGTATATATTCGCAATAAGCTCAAACCCTTATTTCAGGATAAAAAGTCGTAAAAGTTGATATCTCTCTCATACAATATCCAATTTCGCTCTATAATGTACATTGGAATGTCTTCAAATCAAGGCTAAATTCAAAAGAATCAGAGTTAATTTGTAAGACTTTGGTTTTGGGATCTAAATGTATATTGTACATATTCACTGATTTTGACCTATTATTTCATGTACATATTTAACTCTTTTATTTATTATTTATTTTTTATTTCTTTCTTGCATTTTATATTCTCATTAAATGTATAAAAATAAAATAAAATAATCAAAAAAGTAATGAAAAGACACATTTTGACTTGAGCCCATTGACCAATTCACATGTATATAATCCACTTCATCCCTTTATTCTGACTTTTAACTCGTAAAAAATCAAAAAATGCATTTGAATCTATTGCATTAGTTGACATCATACTTTCATATTTCATACATTATTCATCTACAGAATATCAAATAAAAATTACAAAGTAAAAAATTGAAATTTTATATACATGAAATGTTACACAATTTTTTTTGTATCATTCATTCCACAATCCATTTGCATCTGAGTTTATGTTGAGTGTTTCTGCATTAGAGATCATTTGATATTTCATTTAGATTTATCTTTGCATTTCTTTACATTGGTCAAAGTCTTGATCAAACATTACACACATGCCAGCCCATGAATGGATCCAGCACAACACTTGATCAAACATTCACATCCCTCTGTTCAACCCTTCTTGTCGTGTAGTGCCCCCTAATGACTGCTATCGACCTTGCCTATTCCCTTCTTCCTTAGCTCTGCCTTGCATTGCCTCCACCCTCTCCCGAGCTCTCGCACCACCACTAGCTCGATCTCTGCAGAACCCCATCGCCTCAAACTTCCTTACCTCGATCATCTTATCTCCTCCTTTCAGATCTGTTCCAACTCCTATCATCTCTTTGAATCCTATCTCCAAAACCACCTTATCTTTAATCCAAATCTGTTTAATCTTATCGCCACCGATAGAGTTCCTGAACCTTACTCTTGGATTTCGGTATCATATCTAACCTTCCATCAGAATCCCTTCTCTTTACAACTCTTATCTCTATAAGAACCTAACTCTAATCAGCCTTCCAATCATCCGTCGAATCCATCGTACTATCTCGAGAGAGAGAGAGAGAGAGAGACAGAGACAGAGACAAAGAGACGGAGAGAGATACAGAGAGATAACTAAGAAGCTGGTCAGTGAAAACGATTAAAATCTGAGGCGAAGGCCTCACCGTTGAGATCCAAGGAGGGATCTCTCCTTGTCGTTGATCCTCTTCCAGGATAGCGGAGCCTCGTGTCCTTCGTGGAACACTAAAGCAACAACCAGGAGGAGGCACCTTCCTCTTTCAACTCCGTAGGCGATGTCAACATCTCCATCCGACACCTTCACCATCTTCACCATCTTCTCTTCTTCTATTCTCCATTTTACATCAGATCTTCCATCTTCGATAAAATCCCATATCACCTCTAGTATCTCCTCGCTTCTGAATCTATTACACCCCAGTCTTCCATCACTGATAGCTCCTTCTCCACCACCAACACTAGAGATTTGCCTCATATCTTCCTGAAGTCGTACCGTCAGGTGACATACTCGAAATTGCCCTGCTAATTATGTGGAATTAACGATGATTTTTGTTGTAGGCGTGGAAATTTGGATTAATCAAAATGACCACTTAATTAATCTTTCAATTAAACACAAAGCAGTCAAATTTATTTTACTTGGGCAAGTCCAAGGTCCAACTCAGGGAGACCGTTGTCTCATTAGGTCAATTTTTAGATGATGAAGACATCAGGTTTTTAGGGGAATTTTTTGGTAGTTTTTGAATGCAAATGATGATAGAATGCAAATATAGAATGCTAATTATAAGGTCCAATTAGCCAACAAAATAAAATCCAAATTAACATGAAAATTAACTCAAAATCTAAAAATATATTTTCCTTATTTATTTATGCAATGAAGAATCCAGGTCACATTTTTATATTTTTCTGATGTAAAATGCATGCATGAAACACATACACTTTTTACAGGGTTTTCACAAATTTTCATGCAAACAATATGTAAAATTTATGAAACTTGGATATAAGCTTAAATATGATGAAATGATCTTACACTATTTTTAAAAATTTTCTGACAATATATGATTTTTTATGAATTTCTAAGTCCAGACAGGGTGATCTGAAGTAATTTAATTTTAATAAACATCAGAACCCAATAATTTCCCAAACTAAAGTTATCCCAATAATGAGGAATCCAGAACAATTTTTAAATCCTTAAAATATTAAGCTACTGATCAATTACAAATCATTTACTCAGATCACAATAACTTATTTCAGACTAATCATGCATGCACATGAGATGAAATTTTGGCACAATGTAGAACATAATTAATTCTAACTAATGTGAATTTTCAAAAAAATTGGAGAAATGGATGATTTATTACAAATTTCCAACATAGACAGAGTAAAATATGATAATTTTAACCTCAATAAACATTAATAAATCAATTACAATTCATAAAATTACATTAATCATCCACAATAATAAAGAGTTAATTATTCTACAATATGCAGTTTTTGGAATTGAAATGATGCAAAATGATGGTTCAAAAAATAGTGCAAAGATAGGGGTATGAATGCAAATACAAGAAATAAAATGAGAAGAAAAAATATGATGATGGGGACTAAAATGCAATTCCCCGAAACTCTAGGGAGTTTTCTAAAAAATTATAAACATGCATTGCGCTGCACATGCTCCATGGTGGCATAGACCTCTACGTAATTAGTTGGAAGTCGGGGTATCTAGTCCCAGATTTCCGCACTCACGTGCGGGGCACGCGTAGGTGGCGAGGTTCGAGCAACGACTGACTCTCGAGCCCCCATATGCCAACCTGCAGTCGCTTCAGTGGCAGTCTGGTGTGAGGCTCAAGGTCGTTTGATGTTCTCTTGATAGCGGCGCTCCTGTTCGATATGGAGTTGGGTGTTGTTCTTCCCCAAATCAGCTCCTCGAGCAGTGGAGTGGCTGTGGGCACAACAATGAGAGAGGCACAAATGATGTGCTTCTCTAGCGAAGGGGAGGAACGTCGGGGTTACTGATGATTTGACCTATGTGGGTATATTAATTGTGTCTTGTTAAATGTGATGTGTGGTCCTAAAGATTACGAGCACAAGAAATAAAAATATTCTAGTAAAAATGCTCTAAGGGTCGCGAGTGCAATTCCTATTCTATGTAAATCAACTACACGATCACGAATGGGTCAAATGTCCAGACTAATACACATGTGAGCTCTCAAACAAGAGCCGCTGTAAAGAGAAAATTACCTAAATTATTACAACACAATAATTAAAAAAAAATTAAAAAATGAAAATGCTCTCAAAAATAAATTAAAATCCCTTGATCTTCAACAGTCGACGCGTGTCACGTCCTTTGACCTCCGATGCACTCGAAGTCCACCGGGCCCTCACAATGAAAAAGAAATTTATATTAGAGAGATAAATAAAATATATACAAAACGTAAGCAGAGAAATAATTTAAAAAATAGATTAATTACAATCTGGTTCGGGGGTCAGACTACCCGAGTGATGGAAACCCTAATTCTAAATTTTTTGAATGGATCCTAAGCCATTTTCCTCCTCGACAACGACATCATCTGATGAATTGGACCAAGTGGATATATTAATTGTGTCTCGTTGTAGCACGACACTCATCCAATTAATCAGAACTAAGAAAAGATCTTAGCGAGTAGAATCTCAGCTTAGATTTATATCCCAAGCATGTCCGATGTCGAATACATGGAGGTAAATGAACAGCTTTAGGTCAATTCCGATCACTTAGCTCTAGGTTTTCCAAATGGTAGTTTTTGTTTTTTTAATGCAAATGAATGCGAAGGCAAAATGCAATTGAATTAAGTTAATAAAAAAACACAACTTAGCCAAATTAACTTTAATGTGCAATTAATCCAATTTAGCCAAATTATATTTTTCCTAGAAACCTAATCCAGTGCTGAATGCAAAGCATAATTTTTTGGAATATTAAGGGTTAAAATGCAACAATGAAAAATGCATACTTTTTTATGAGTTTTCACGTAATTTTTCACACAAACAGAATGTAAAAATTTTGAAAAATTTACTAAAAGTTAAACATGATGAATGAAGCTACAATAATTTTTTTGATTTTTTCGAGAATATATGATTTTTTATGAATTTATTAATGAAAATAGAGTGACTATAAGCATTTAATTCCTAATAAATTCACATGATCAATTTAGCTAGAGAGTGAATTATCTCAAAAAGGTATTTTTATGAGCAGTCAGGAGAGTTGGAATGTGAAAAAGTGATGTGTGTGGATTTAATTAAAAATCAATTACTAAAATTACTCTACAATTTAGTGAAGGCAAAAAACACATCCATTTTAGTTGAGATTTGAATATGATTTAAAGACGATTTCAACACATCATTTCTGATTTTTACGTAATTTTTGGACCATCTACGGATTAATATGAATTTAAAACCTCGCAGTGGGTAAAATAAGCAATTTTTTGCTAATATAATTTTAATTAACTACCCAAATCTCGCTAAAATCCAAATAAATAGCCAAATGAGAGAGAGTTAGTTACTTAACAACATGTTATTTTTCATTAAAATATAGGGTTTTTTACCCGACAGACCCTATAAACTTTGCCAATTACCTCTACGACCTTTTGCACAACATAATTACCCCATCGACCCTATAAATTACCTTAAGAACCCTCACGAGTTTCAAACAGGTTACCCGCAAGGTTCATGGGGTAAGAGTTGGTAAGTTTACGGGGTCGAGGGGGGAATTATGATGTTTCAAAGGTTGTGGAGGTAATTGGCAAAGTTTATAGGGTCTGTTGGGTAAAAATCCCTAAAATATATGATGCAATATTAATGTCGAAATTAAATCTTAAACACAGGGATATCCATGCAAAATGGAGTTCAAAGAAACAAAAGAAACTATGCACAGGGGCACTTTTGCAATAATGGAAACTTGATGGGAAAATATCACAATTTTTAAAAAAATAAAAAATAAAAAAGGGAACCTTCTTCTTCGTGTTTGCAGTTAGCGAACGATAGGGGAGAAGGGTGGCGATGGAGAAGGAGCTGCGACACGCGTGGGCACGGGGTGCGGTTGGCGCTGGGGCGTGTGCACGGAGGACGACAGCGAATGAAGAAGTAGAGTGATGACCGACTTCCTCTCTAGTGAGATCCATTGGCATTCCAACCAACATCGCAGCTGCCTTCGCATCTTGCTCGAGCTCATCGCTCGTCGGTGATTTGAGTGAAGATTGTGCTCCTTGTGAGCACACCACAAGCACCCTCCTCCATCTTTAGGTAATTTCGTTTTTTTTCTCCTTTTCATTTTGTCATCGTTTTTATTTTTGCATTTTGTTATCACATCACATCACACCATTATCACCTTCATTTGTTTATTTTTTTTCATATCACCATCAAATTACCACCTCTCCTTTTCATCTTTTGGTTGTTCCCAGTTTAAGAAAGCAAAAAAAATATAAACAAAATTCTAAAATAAGAGCACAACAAAACCCACAGGTGCCCCCCTTCCATCGTTGACCACCGACGCTCCTCCACCACCGACGGCCACATGCAAGGGCTACACCGCCCTTCTCTCAGTACGGCCACCCCGAGCCGTGCACGACCCCCATCTGACTGCCTTGCACCTCCTCCCGCTCCTGCTACTTCACCCAGTCGCCTTCACCGACCTCTCCTCCACAGTGTCTCGCCCCTCGCAGCCAACTAGCAGCTACCAACCGTCACATATCCTCGAAGCGCGCGTCCCTCCTTGGCACCTTCCACCATGCTGGCGGAGCCCGACACACCACCCTCAGCCCCTGACTGCTCACAAGGATGCTGCGACGACCATCTCCGCTGCTCAAGCTGATCTCTGCCCGAGGTCCCCTCCTCCACGTGGAGCAGTCGTGCTGCTCATTGCTCTTGACTGCCAGCTGCTCGCCCGCTTAATGCACCCATTACCGCCGAGAGGCGACGCCACCCCACATCTGTACCCTAATGTTGATTGATCGAAGAAGAAGAAGGTTTACTCCTTTTTATTAAGTTTAGTAAATATTACAAAGTTTGTCTAGCAAGTTTCATTATTTCCAAAAGTGCCCATGTGCACAGTTTGTGCTACTCAAGTTGAATTCCCATATTGCAAAGATAACCATATTGTATTTTAATTTGGACATCAATTTCACATTGTTTATTTAATTAAAAAAATAGCATATTGTTCAGCAGATAATTCTTTATCTTTTGGCCATTTATTTAGAATTCTGTGAGCATTGGTTAATTAACTAAAATTAATTAGGAGAAAAATGCATATTTTAATCATTTTCAAATCTGAAGTTCATCGTTAATTAATTCTTCTTCCAAAAATTATGCAAAAATCATATTTCAATGTGAGTAAATGTCTTTCCTAATTTCATTTAAATTGGAGTTGTCTTGTGCCTAACATAAATTTTTGATTGATTTTAGTTATTGATTTTAAATTAAATCCATGAATTTATTTTTGCACAATTTTAACTCTCTTGGATTGCTTACTAAAATATATTTTTAAGAAAAAGTTTCTCTCTAGATATATTGATAATATGGATTTATTAGAAATTAAATAATTACAGTCACTTTGTTTTCATTAAAAAATCATAAAAAATTCATATATTCTCAAAAAATTCCAAAAAAAATATCGTTGGTTCATTTCATCATGTTTAACATTTAAAAAATCATATTTTTTTCATTCTGTTTATGTGAAATTTTGTATAAAAATCCATAAAAGTGTGCAGCTTTCATTATTAAATTTTAACCCTTAAAATTTCAAAAAAATGTGTTTTGTATTCATCACTGGATTATGTTTCTAGGAAAAATATAATTTGGCTAAATTAAATTAATTTCACATTAAAATTAATTTGGCTTAGTTTTGTGTTTTCTTATTAACTTAATTCAACTGCATTTTGCATTTTCTTTAATATTCCATTAAAAAATCTAAAAAAACCACCTTGGAAACCTAGAGCTAAGTGTTCTGAATTGACACAAAGTTGTTTCTTAACCTCTGTGTTCGACCTCGGACTTGCCTGGGATATAAATTTATATCGAGACACTCCTCGCGGACATCTTTTCTCGGATCTGCATAATTGGCTGAGTGTCGTGCTACAACGAGTATCGATTAATATATTACACAGGACGATTATCAGGTGTCGGTGGGGGAGCAGCGGGTAGTGGTTGGTGATCGAAGGGTGGCCGTGCATGCAGCTAGCATCGGCTAGCGGCGTTGGGCACAAGCGATGTGGAGGAGGACCAGCTGGAGTAGCGGGCGGTGGCTGGTGACCAACAGGGGAGTAGCGGGCGGTGTCGCATGCTCCTTCTCCTATTTTTTTGTTTTTTTTACTTTTTTTCTTTTTCTGCTGTGATTTTAAATTTTTTAGGGAGCAAACAAAACAAGGGAGATGAAGAGTAGATGATTTGGTGGTGTTTCTGAAAATGGTAGTGATTGGTGTGGTGATGATGGGAATGAATGATGGTGATGATGTGGTGGTGTGATAAAAAATGATTTGGTGGTGGAAATGAACAAAAATGAACAAGATACAAAAAATAGATGTTAGATAAAAAATGACAAAGTTGAGATAGAGAATTTCCTGTGGTTCGCCGGATTTGCGGAGCACCTACGCTTGACTCCTATCATGGCCTCGATTCAATTTAGTGAAATAGAGAAGCTATACGAGCTTGACGGAAAGCTCGTGACACGGCAATGATGGTTGTCGTGGATCTCACATGAAGGAGGTCGTCTCTTGAGGAGGATGCACAACTTCTTTCACCGATAGAACACTCCAAGCTCTCTCCTTTTTCTCTAAGAATGGTGGATGAGGGGAAAATGAAGAAGAGGATATGAATAAAAAGAAGAAAAATGGGAGGTTGGAGAAAAATAATGGTGGAGTTTAAGGAGTTGAATGGGAGGTTAGAAAAGAAAATGGGGGTGAATGAGAGTTATTGTAGAGAATGAAAATAAATAAAAGAAAATAAAAAATAATATAGTAGGATACTAGAAAGGGAGAAAATAAAAAAAGAAAAGAAATGGAAAATTTATATAAACATCAACAAAATAAAATGTAATAAACAAATAATATGTACACATTTTTTTGGACTTTTCTAATTTTAATTTTTTGTCTTTTTAATAAAAGATATTTACAAAATAAAAAAATAAAGTAATAGAAATAAAATAAAACATAAAAATATTTTTTTATTTTTTAATAATTAAGAAAAGTAAATAAAAGAAGAGAAAAGAAGAATATGTACATTATATAAAGTCACTTTGCCTTATTTTAAAAAACAAACCATTTTTTTGAGATTTTTTTAATTGTGTCATTTATTAAAATATACAATAAAGAAAATAATGCAAAAGAAATATATAAAAAGAGTTAGATTTGCCTTATTGCATTATGTACAATATGCAACGAGATCCCAAAACTCAAATTTTGCAAACAAGCTCCAATTTTAATGAAACCACTTTCATTGGAAAGATAATTTTCTAACTTAAATTTTCAAAGTGAGTTTAGTGAATTTGCAATTCATATAGAGCGGGAATTTGATCGGTAAGTTGGACTTTATGGCTTTTTCTCTTTGGGATCTTGGTGTATTTTTTATTATGACATTTATTTTATATTTTTGTATTATATATATATTTTTATATACAAGTGAAAGAAATAATTAGCTGAAAAGGAGTTGAAATAAAATTATTAAAAATACATGAAGTTTGAGCTATTTAGAGGTCAGAACTCTTTTATTTTACGGTCTTTTATTATTAATTTATTTTGTACAATATAATATATAATAATTAGTGTATTTTATTTACAAGAGTCATTTTATTAGTTTATTGATTTTATGGATATTTATTTGAGATTTTACTCAAGGATTTTATGAAGATCAATATATTTAGATGATGAACCGTGGATTCATCAGTTGCGTACAGGTGGTGCTTTATGGTTGAAGAGCAAAGGCGGTGGTGCAGAATGGTTGATTGCGTGATGGAGTGCAAAGCACTATGGCACAAGCTATCATTGGTTGTCGATGAGAGAGGCATAGATACACTGATAGATGGAGATTGGTCTCCACCAAGAAGTAGAGCTCATCAAGGGTGAAGGTGAGGCTGAAGTGAAGTGGCATGTGGAAGGATGAGGTGGAGCCGGCATGAAGGTTGAGGTGGCTGGCAGAGCTTGCCTTGTCAGGTCACCGCAACGCAGAGCTAGGGCTCCACATGCAACAGATGAAGGCGATCAAGATGGATGTAGATCAAGGTGGAAGGTGTTGATCATTGTGAGGTGAAAGAAGAATAGAGGAGAGGAGAGAACAAAGAGAAAGAAGAGGAGAAGCAAGGAAGAAGAAAGAAGAATAAATAATGAGAATGAAGAAGGAAAAGGAGACGATGATATACCTGATGGGTGTATGTTGTGCATGGGGGTAGGGTTTGGAAGGAAGATCTAGTATTTGCTCGAGTCATCGGTTTGTGATGAGCTAGGCTGCCACATGAGCGGGGCTACAATGATGAAAATGCCCTCATCATATCTTACGTGGGGTAACCCGATCTTCACTCGACCAAGGATCTGACCTCGCTGTCACTAAGATCAGCTAAGAGCTCGAGGCACTCTCTCGCAATAGTGGATAAAAGTGGCGAGGCTAAGGCGAAGCCCTTTTTTGGGTGGTTAGAGATGAGCAAGAGGTGCGGTGACGGTTAGAGTCAATAGAGGAGGCGAAGGAATCGTGGCACGAGAGGGAAGGAGATGGGGGAGATGGAGGAGCGGGTCAAGTTATCGAGGTTATGGCTGGGAAGCACTATCGCAGAAGTCGGTGGGGGCGGTTTCGCAGGAGGACAGGCGAGCAATGTGGGTGTGCTGCCGTAGAAGGTGGAGGCGGTTGGGGGAGAAGGGGTGCCATGTGGAGCATGGAGGAGCCATCACGTGGCGAGAAAAAAAGAGAAATGTAAAAATAAAGAAAAAAGGAGATAAATTAAATTAAGATAAAATAAAATAATAATAAATAAATATGATGATAAAATAAAGGGCGTAAAGGGGCGACACGTGGCAGCTCCAGGAGCTTCCACATGTCGCTCCCAAAAAATTCAAAAAATAAAGAATAAGAAAAAATAATAAAAAATTACCAAAAGATGTCAAATTAAATTGTAGTCTTCAAGAAAGTTATTTGTTTCGACGTGATCTAAAACTTTTGTGAAGTAATCAAAATAAAAAGAAATCATCTATACAAACCATATTTTTGGTGGTACTCTATAGATATAAAATATATGTATTTCTATATTTTGCAATTTTTATCATTTTTGAATAAGATAAAAATTAAAATAAAATCTGATAAAATAGAAAATAAATATTTACAACTTAATCTGATTTTTTGGATTTTTGATAATTAAGTAAATAAAGAAAATAAAATAAGAGGGACTTATATACAAACTTAAAGAGACTTATTTTCTTAGATATTTTATTCAATTTTTATTTGGATTTTTACACATTTCATTAAAACATAAACTAAAGAAAATAAATAAAAAGAAATAATTCAAAAAGATTTATTTTTGTACATAAAATAAGAAGATCAAATCGGTCAATATGTATAATATACAATGAGGGTCCAAAACTCAAATTTCACCTATGAACTCCGATTCTTTTAAATTTGATCTTGTTTTGTAGATAATTGAACGCACATTAATTTAAAAGTGAGTAGGGGTCCATAGGAGACTGTATGATAGAGATATTGATATTTACAGCTTTTTTCTCCTAACTAGGGTTTGGGTTTTATTGGGCAAATATACAAGTTATTATTTTTTGATATTTCCCCTTGATTAGTGTTAGTAATATGTAAACAACAAAGTTGATTTTATGTTAATTGGAGTCAGTGAATAAATAAATAAATATCAGGGAAATTATGATAATATACAGGTGATAATTTACAAGGGAATTTTGGCTTCTTCTTTAATGCAATTATGCATGCTAAAACATGAATCTTATTTACTTATGCATGAATGATAGTACTGCAATATTAGATGAATAAATGCAATGAACTACTTAGGTACATAGCTCTATTTTCATCTTTTACAGCGATGAATCACAGATTCATCAACCCCCTATAATTAAACCTTTCTCGTCCTCGAGCAACTAAAATGAAATGCATAAGTGAAATGATATTGAGTTCCACACCAAGGTCATATACAAAAGGTGAAAATGGAGCTCGACTCAACCTTTGGATTAATAATGTAACATAACTCCTTATGAGAACTAGGGATTTAAGAACAACAATCTCCAAATACAAGTCCTCATCCAGACGCGACTCAGAAGTCATCTTAGATCAACCCCCTCCCAAAGCATCCCACATTAACGTCGACTAACTATCTCTGGTGTGTGAAGGGTGTTAGCTCTTCCCATCCAAGATGTCGAACTACCATGCAATCTCCTACTCCAGTAACTCATCCTCGGGAGTCAGGTATTTCCTTCTAAGTTCAGGACTCCACCTAATCCGCATGTTATATGAATCTTGGACCATTGTGGTTATTGTTCTTTTTGATATTGGCTTCTTTTTGGTAGGATTGTGGTTGCACTGCATCGATCTTTTGTGCCCCAACGGATATAAAATCTTTTGTTCTGCCCATGTTTTGGGGTCTTAAAAAAATTATGCTAGTAGTCCATCCCTGATTCGAAGCTTTATTTAAACTCAATACTCTAGTCTTTAGATGTTCACATTACCAAAGAAAGAGATATACGTTTTCCAACACCTCATTTGAGTTGAGCTAAGTGTGTGGCGTAGAGTACATATTAGTGATGAAATCCAGTTTCATGTTCTTAATTCGTAGATATTAATCCCCTAGCTTAGACTAAGTGTTAATAATAACTAGATTAATCCTTGTAATTATAAGAGTCCTTGAATAAATTAAAAATACAAAAAAATAGCAAAACAAAATTCGTAATGTTTTTAAGCCTTTCAAATGCTCTCAAATATATTTCTACCTTTGTTGACCTCATCTCCATTTTCGGTCAACATAAAACTTGTAGATCTCATCGAGATCTACAACTTTCATGTTTTGAGTTTTTTTTCCAAATTCGGTCTCCTTCTCCTTCTTATTTCACATTCTTATTCGGAATAATATGATTGGGCCACGTGGTGCATTCAGGATGTGCCATGTGGCCCGGTCCCTTACGCACCATGCGCCCCTCTCTCTTCATCGTTCGATTACTCTTTCTCCCTTCAGATCTCCACCGTTCTCTCCATATCTGTTTTCATCCGCCCGATTAAAGTCCAGATCGCATCTGGGTTGCTCACCCCTGCTCACTTCTCCTTGCACAACGTATCATCCCTACAGCCACCCGATCTCCTCTGGATGCTTTCATCCCGACCGTTCATCTTCGTTGCTGCCGTATTCACCCGATTAACACCCACCTTTCATCACATACGTTCACTTCCGCCCACATCCACTCTCGCCACGTGGAACTCCCCTTCGCCCTACAATCGTGCCTCGTTGATTTAATCTGAGCCGCATACGCGTGCCTATCTCTCCGCCGTTGGATCACTAGATCCAACGGCCAAGAGGTCATCGTCCACCTCTGGAGACTTCCCTCGCCCACGTCTCCCACCTCGTTCTCCCAGCGCCCCCTTTCCATTTTCCCAACCTTCTCCATTATCCTCTCCACTCTCCGACTATCCCACGACGTAGAAAAGTCGTCCACCACCCTCGCAGGAGTCCGCAATCTCCATAACTCCCCTCACATCGCTCCATATCACCCACGCAAGCCATGACCTCCACCATCTCAACTGCCGAGCTTCAGCTTTAAATACGCCGTCACCGCCTTCGATCCTCGAGGTCTGCCTTTACGAGGGGCTAGGCCCAACCCTCCTCCACCTCCATGTGACAGGGGGGGGTGCGATGATCGAGCAATGACAACCTTCAGCCTCCGATGAGACCCGCCACCTTCACAGTTGTGTTACGGTGGCTCTACCCTGCTTGAGTTGCTCCCCATCGTTGGGGGAGTTCAACGAAGACCTGAGGTTCATATAGAACTTCAATCCCAGGCTTCACTCTGCCAAAATCTCATGTGAGCTTTCTCTGATCTCTCTCTGTATTTTTCCTTCTATTTTTTGCAATTAACTAGGTCGTTCATCGCACTATCTCCGTTCACCGATCATCTCTTCATCTCTGACGCACTACCGCTATCCATGCAGATCCCAGGCGGTGTTTCCGGAGACATGATCGAGCCACCAACCCTGCAGCGGAGGAGGCAACTCCAGAGACTACAAGCATCATTGGATGCATCTCTCCAATGTCCATCCAACGACACTGATTCAGCCATGTATCCTCCAGTGCACGGTACAGTTATTGTTGGATCCTCGAGATCTAATGATCCTTGGATGTCCACATGTCAAGCACTGATCAAATCCGAGCCTCATCCTCCTAGCATGTACGCCTGGGTCTACCGAGCCACTACCGAGCCTTCTCCGAGCTAGAGCCTCACTGCGAGCCTAGTGATGAATCTCGGATTCATCACTCTAAATCTCATTAATTAAGCTCAAATCCCTCAAAATCAACAGCATTGCAGCATCTATTCAGCATAATTAGCATTCATGCATATTTTCATAAGAATTGCATTTTATCCCTTATTTATGCACAAAATAAGAAGCTAAAAGTCCCAGTCAAAATTGACCTGCAAATACCCTAACTTCGGGATTTTTAACTCATTCATGCTAATTTTGAATGACCCAAAACTACCTCCACTGTGTACATATCACTAACAAGAATAAAAAAATATAAAAAAATCACTAACCCAAATAAGTGGACCAAAAACCCAAACCCTGGTTTCAGGATTTCCGGACTTAAAACCTCATATCTTCCCCATCTAGTGTCTGTTTTAATCCTACTCACTTTTGAACTAATTTACATTCAATTATCTTCAAAATAAGACCAAGTTCAAGTGATTCAGAGCTCATACGTTAAAGTTGGGTTTTGGGCCTCTTTTGTACATTTTGTATTTTAGCAGTTTTTGACCTATTATTTTATGTACATAATTAACCTATTTTATTTCACTTCTTTTTCATTTGTCTTCTTTAATGAAAGTTTTATTAAAATACGTAAAAATACAAATCTAAATTGAGCTTGAAATCAAAGAAACAAATTGAGTCCAGGTCTTCACTAACTATCTGTATAAAATTGGTCTTTTCATCTTATATTTTATTTCTTCTTTTTCTTAATTAATAACAATCCAAAAATATATATATTAATGTGTAGATATTTATTTCTGATTCTATCATATTTTTTCGGATTTTTATCTAGTTTAAAAATAACACAAAAAATATAAAACCCAAAAATCAAGGTATTCTATGTACATGGGATACCCCAAAAATATCACTTTCTGCAATTGATCTATTTTAGTTTTGATGTCTTCACAAAAGTTGTAGATCTCATCGAGAAGAGCAATTTTTGTAAAGCAACTTTTTCAATCCGAGGCCATTTTGTATTTCTTTTGTATTTTTTAAAGTATTTAATTTCTGAATTTTGTGTTGCTGACACGTGGCACCTCTTGGAGCCGCCACGTGTCAGCCATTTTTGGCATTTTTATTAATTCGTTTTTATTAAAAAAATAATTAAAAAGGCCCACACATGCGAGGCATGTGCCGCCCAGGCACGCGCCAAGCACGTGCGTCGCCCTCTCCTCTTTGAGCACTACGTGGCATGCTCACGACCGTCTGATCTCGACCGATCGGATGGTCGTTGTACTTCATCTTCTTACCCTAATTTTGCCTCACGCTGCTCATCAGATCTTTACAGATCCTCCATCCTTCTCACGATCCTCGTCTTCCTCGTCAAAGAATTGAATCCATTCTTTCTATTTCCGGTTGACCCTCCTCCGTTATTTAACCCTTACCGCCGTGACCTAAACCTCCATCTGCCGATTGCAGAGAAGAACCGGTGGTGACAGCCCGAGGCTTCGCTTGCCCGGAGAGGTCCGGCGTTGCTTGCGACGCCGTAGCAGACGCCTCCTCCCCAGGCCCTACCTTGCTCCGGTCAGCCGTCAAGCAAACTATACAGCAACACGTCCATCTTCTCTGATGAACTCCTTCTACGATCGACTTTGACCTCCTCCACCTTCATCAACATCGGGCTCAACCGCCAACAACATCCACGATCATCTACTCCACCTTGCGACAGCCACCTCTGCCTCCACTCCACCGTCCCCTCGGCCTTGTGTCGGCCGGAGGATGGTTGACGCTCCACCAGCAAGAGCTGTTCCTTCGCCGGCCATGACTCGCTCATCTAGAGCAGCAGTCCATCTTTCCCAACTCCGGCCTTATCTCCGCCGTTCACCAGTCAACAGTCGGAGCCTCGCCATGCCCACATGCCATTCCGCCGCACCGTCGGGGGAAGACACAAGACCCCCGCGCACGTGTGAGGCATGTGTGTCCCGAGGGGAATGTCAGGACGTCAACACTACGTCACCAAGGGTCACGTGCCGCGCACGTGACCCGTGGGTATATTGCAAAGAACCCTCGCAGGTTGACCATATTGCACTCAAGTTCAATTCCAGAGGTCACGTGCTCCGCACTTAACCTTCTGGCATATTTACAGTTAACCCCCAGAGATCCTCATAATCGCAGTTCAGTCCAGCCATTCCAAGGGCACGTGAGAACCACATGTCCCTTGGAAATTTTGCACTCTTGCCCCCTAGTTATTGGTAATTACATCTAAGTCCCTCCTTTGCATTTTATTTATTTTAAATCATTGCATCAATACCCCTGTAATCCCCCTCAATTTCAGACCTCTACATGACATTATTTTATTATTCAAAAAAAAGCAAGATGTTTGTCCTTTAATTCTCTACATCTTGACATATCATAGATATTTTTGTGATCATTTGTTAATTAATAATTAATTACGTTGTGGAAAATTGCAAATTTTGCCCATTCCGTGCTCTTAAATTTGCCATTGATTAACCGTTGCTCTAAAAATTCCCGAAAAATCACATATTGTAGAATTAATTGTGCTTGACATTTTGCCCAAAAAGAATCACATTTACATGCATAGTCTGTTCTGTAAAATTCATTTTGCATATTTCAGTATTTGATTTTTAATAGGTATTGAAACTAGTATTTTCGAGGTTTAGGATTTTTCTGAGGTCCATTACCTAGTGATAGACCTTAGATAATTTTATCCCTTGAAAATATTTAGGTTTAATATCTATTATAATTAAATATTGAAATTCATTTTATTTGCATTTAAAAATCCATAAAAAAATCATCTTGCATCTAAAAATTCCAAAAAAGTTACAGTGCACACATTTCATCATATTTTGCATAATGATTAAGTTTCATATTTTTCGGACATTGTTTGAGTGTAATTTGTATTTTAGTCCCTAAAATAGGACGAAATTGCATTTTGCATCCTTTATTGCATTAAAAATAAAAAAAGACCGCCTCGAAAACCATGCACGAATTTTGATAGATATAATTCTAGGTTGTCCCTTTACCTCCTTATGTTTGACCTCGGGACTTGTCCAAGTAAAATAAATAAAAAATAACTCGATTAAAAATTGATTAAATATTCATGGTTATTTTCTTGACCGATTCTGATTGCCGCCTACAACGAAACGACACATTATTTTTACGCACGATAAATATACACATCGTCTTAACAAGCGCAATTTCTGGACTCATCAGATGGTGCCGTTGCCGGGGAGGCAAATGGCTTAGTTTTTTGTTTTGAAAATTTTCATTCATTTTTCCGCATTCGGGTAGTCTGACCCCCGAATTTTTCATTGTAAATTCCATATTTTTTCCATGCATTTATTTTATTTTCAGTATTTATTTTTCTTATTTTGTTTTTGATTTATTTTTGAGTCACTCTCTTACACCATCTCTCTTATTTTTCTTGAGAGGTACCTGGTGAAAAAGCCGTAATTAATTTAAGATCGAATCGAGTCGTGAGAGAGCGTAGAGTCTAGGATTTTAATTTCTACAATTTTATTTCTGTAATTAATTCATCATTTATAGCGGTGTCCATTTGGACTCTCGCGTTTGTAAGAAGACCTTGAACTTTTTCTGTGGTGTCGTGGCCTATTTCACTCTCCGGTGAGGGTGGGACCGACTTGAGTGGCGATTAGGATAGACCTGCACATACGGCTCTCAGAGCATTTTAGTTTTTGATTGTGCTCGTAGGAATCAGACCACACTTCACATTAATTGAGACGCACATAGATCATTCTATTTAGCCAAAATTTAACTCAATTCTTTCCCGCTAATAGAACTTTCTGCTAGGTACGGTTTTTCATCGGCTTTCATTCATCTAGAATAATTTTTCAATTTCTGTATTGCATCCCACAAGGAGATTGTGAGGATTCACTATAAGTCTTCTAACTGGGCTTTCAGCATAGTTTCTCGCGTGCATCGGCATTTCCTAAATTTCTCCCTCTTGTTTTATCACATGATTTTAAAAGGAAATTGGGATTGGATGGTAGACGTGTATTTGTGCTTTAATTCTTCCGTGATCGTCTAATTAAAATTGGGACTGCTAAATATAGTCAAACTAAATAAACCATAAAATCAAGAATTTTTGTGGGAGAGCAACCCCGACCTTGGATGCTTTTATTTTTTCTGAGTGAGAGAGAGAGAGCGAGATGACACTTAAGGATAGAGCCCAAAATCGGATTTTCATATTGACTATTGATTCGACCAAAAACGATTAGCTACTTCTCAGTGAGGATCTACGGGTAGCCGGTAAATGATCCAGATTTCCTTAACAGAGTGGGTGGTTTAGAGGACACTACGCAAGGCTCTATCCTCTAGTAACGGATAGTCATTCTGCGGTTCATACTTACTCCCATACTGGCTGAAAGCAGGTGCAACTAGTCAAAAGAATTCGGGCCAGTCATTAAGAAATTTCTGGCACTTAACAGCTCGCTTAATTATTTTCCAAGATTATCTTGTCACCAATTAAAATTGAAAAGATAATAGCCGAACTCTTACAGCTTCATTGTGTGAGTTGGTGAACTTGGGGTTTGATTTGTGTTTGTATTGGTGTGCGTGAAGCGATATCGAAGATCAACAACCACACATTTGATAAATTTCTTTTGACTATCATGTGCAATCATATCTCTCCTTTCTTGATTTAAACCTCATCATGGAACCTTTGTTCAAAAAATCCTCGCATCCATATCATGAAAATCATTGCAAACCTGAACCATCATTCCTTTCATCTCTTTCAAACATAGCCAAACATTTATCTGTAAATCCATCAGAGCTATACTATGAAAATGAATTTGTCTCAGTTAGTCCCAAATCAACTAAATCATCTTCTTTCAATAATCCTCCAACATTTGCGGGAGACTTTCACATGCGGATGAATTCGACTCCCTCATTGAATTCCTACTCGAATCATCCGACCGTACGTGACCACCTACCATCTTAGACTGAACCGTCTTATTCTCGGTTTCTCGCTAATGAACCATTTCAAGATCAAAATACCTTTGAGTCTCATGACTGGCCGAGAAACCAAACCCAGAAGTAAAGACACGTACTAAATGATCATCAGCATTGGATTGACCGCAAGGATCAAATCCCTATTGATCAACCCGAATATCACTCATTTGATCAGCCTATACATACAGAGTATCACATTGATGATATCGACACATATGCACTCTGTATGACTCCATTATTTGAGAATACGATCAATCATGACCATGGAAGTAGACTCTACTCAAACCAGGATGACATGCCCGAGTCACGGCATGTTGAGTTTGAGACACACATTGCCGCAAAATCCTTCCACTGAGCAACCTCCTTCCATAATTTTTAAGGAGAAAATTCCATAAAGTAATGATCATATATTGGATATTCAAAGAAACTCTCCTCTCAGCACATACAGGAAAATGGAAGATGAAATTATTGAACATAAATCGACTACTCCCATGATTGATCATAAACAGAATTTTGAGGATGATATTTCGAAGATAAATAAAAGATTTGAATTAATGGAGGATAGATTTCAAATGTTTGTCGACCGATTAATCTCAATCTCTGGTGGCTCGGACATAAAAATGAATAAGGAAATGATCAGATCTAAGATTGAAAATTTTTAGGATATTCAGAAATATGGGAACGATTTTGATAGTAGCACTTCTGCATAGTATTCCCCTAGAAAGGACTATGCCTCTGACTCGTAATCTGAACATCAAAGCCCCTACTCATCTACGGAAGACACCACACCACACATAAAATATTAAAATATTGGAACATTTAAAAACACCAAAACAATCGAAAATCCAGAATTTCATAAAAATAGAGACTGAAGAAGATCTGCAGAATTTGGATCCTAATATTTGGGAAGCATTGGAGAAAAGATTGATTTTTGAACTTCCCTTTATAAAGGCCATTGAACACTTTCCGGACCTTAAAGGATTTGTAATGGACAAATTAATGATGAAAAAGTCAGGAAGGATTAGAAAAAAGACTGAAAGACATATCTTATCAATGGCCTCCTCCTCGGTGTTGAGGAGAAAAACCAAGAGCCGCATAGTGAAGCGGTTGCCCAGATTTGACTGTGGAATTAAAGACACAATTTTCACCCATGCTCGAATTGATGATGATTCACCAATCAATATCCTCCCGACCTCTGTATTTCACGAACTCAAACTTGGACAGATATGAGAGATTGTTCAATTGGCGGATCGATCGATAAAGCGGCTGAGAGGAATCATTTCTGTCATCATGACATTCCAAGGTGCTTCGCTCAAAGTGGAATTCACGATCATTGATATTGAGCATCAAGGAGAATTCACCCAGTCTCCAATTATTATCGGAAAGCCATTCTTAGCACTGGTTAAGTTAATTATTGATTGTGAGACTCGGAAAATCAATTTTACAACATTGGAAGCACTTCGATCTAACCCGGTCTTGGAGGAACCACGATTTTCTGAGGCAACCCACGATGTCCCTGACAACCGTAACTAAAAAGCGGTAGAAGAGCCCTACCCTGCTGCTACACCTGAGATATCGGTTGTTAATGAGACTATTGGTTTAAAAAATCTCCCCCATGTTCCATCCATTCCCAGCCGCTCTCACCATGGAGAATCATGTATATGAATCATATGATCCAGAGACTTATGCATGGGCACACCCTGGGTCAACCTACTCTGATTACATGGATTACATCAACTCGACACAGGAATGCTCTAACATCGAATCAATTAAGAACGAACATGCAGAGACTCTCCCCAGCATTTCAATTCCCGTGGATCTCAAAATAGACAAATCTTTCTTCTATGATCCTGAGACATATGCATGGTCGCACCCAAGGGCAACCTACTCTGAATATCTTGACCAAATCATCCCAAATCGAGAGTGCACTAACATTCAGAAGACTCGGAACAAAAACACAGGACGAACACCGACCAAGGAGAAGAATTCTAATGGTTATTCATCTGGATAGAAGAATTCTAATGGTTATTCATCTGGATACTCAAGTGAACCGACTCCTTCACGAAAAAAGAAAAAGGAAGTCACCTTTGACCTTTCAAAAGAGGAATCAGCTGATGATCCCTCATCAGGTCTGGAAAAGGTAATCTACATGAGTGAAGTATGTTCAGCAGTTCTAAAACCATATCTCCGCACGGATCCAAAATTCGATTCTCGTTGGACAGCTCCCGTTCCTCACTACTAATCATCCAAAGCTGATGCTCCTGCCCTCTTCAAATACACTGGAATTATCTCTTATGAGCTGACTGAGACCGGTGCTTCTGAGTATTCATCTGAGGACAAACCGCCTGATCCCAAGAAGGAACGAATTCTGAGGAAACAATTGAAGAAACAAAAAGACATGAATATCTAGAGTGTGTCCACTTTCAAATACTATTCCTCTGAGGGTAACTTTGATGATGGCTATCTTTCATATGACTCAAACATTTCATCCATTATCTATCATGATTTTTCGGAGGATGACACTGATAATAGTTTGGAATCATATGCTTCATCTCCTTCTCGTCATTACGATCTCCCACCACAGGCTCACAAAAAGATTAGCCGAAAACCGCTTTAATCATCGGCTACCCACCCTCCCTCCCGACAACATAGGTCTCCTTGTACAACTTCTTCCTCTACTTAGGCCAAGGCCTAAGTATAGGGGGACCGATGCCATCTGTATATACCATCCTTCTCTTATCTCCCGATTGCTCCATTTCCACACTTCTCTTATACTTAGGCTGACAAGAGCCTAAGTATAGGGGGAACTGATGCCCATTTGTATATATTCTCTTCATCCACATATCCCGACCAACTCAGTTTTTCGCTCTTCTTCTATACTTAGACTGTGCACAGCCTAAGTATAGGGGGCGTTACGAGCCATCTTTTTCTTTTCCTTTTTCACTCTCTTACGCTTAGCCCGAGCTATGTCTTCTTTACGCTTCTTGTGCTCTGAGGACACATCACTCGCTAAATATAGGGGGGTCTGTATATATACTTTTTATATATTTTACCCATATCTCATATTTTCTCGTAAGTCTATATGTATTTTGGGGTGGGTAATTAATTTGAAAAAAAAACCACAAACAAAAGAAAAAGAGCTTTGCTACTAAAACTAACTATGCCTAAAACTTTAGAAAAAATGGCTTCTTATTCATTTTTGCATAAAAATAAAAAAACCAAAAAAAATCCTTGCATAAAAAAAAGAATCAATCATCACAAAAAATTTTGTCTGCATTTCACACACCTGCACTTCATCCAGCACTTCATGCAATTGCATCTATGAAAAGTCTTTGGGTTCTGAATTGAGTTATGAGCAGAAACTGAGAGTGGTCTGGACTTGACCTTAATCCACATAATTTTCAGAGGAACTTCACCGAGAAATAGGATTTTAGAAACTTCATGTCTTTTACTTAATTCTTTGAGTTCCACATGATAATGTGTAGCGTTTGACTCTTAGTGTCTAACCTGGTCTCTTCATTATGGGTACAACTCTGGAATAAGGAATTAATTTGTACTCTCGCACTATGCACTTAGCTCAACTCAGACGGGATGTTGGAAGACTATGTGAGTTTCTTTTCTGGTAGCATGGAAATCTAAAGACTGGAGTACGGGTTGAAATAAATCTTCAGAAAAGGGATGGATAGCTGGGCACATTTTTTTCTAAGACCCCAAAAAAAGTACGGAAACAAAAAGATTCTATATCCGTAGGGGCACAACAAGATCCAAGCAGAACAACCAAAAATTCCAAATACAAAGGAGCATTCTACCAAATAAATATCTGACCAAAAAGGTCCAAGCTTCAAAGAAAACCTGCAGATCTTGGTGGAGACTCGGCTACACTGGCCAGCTTCACAAGGAGAGGTGACTACACTGGCCACCCTCCAATTCTTTTCTCCTTCTTCTAACTTCTCCCCCAATTCGATTGTGAACACAGCGCGACATACCTTAGAAGGAAATACCTGACTCCTTGAGGACGAGTTACTGGAGAGGAGAGGAGCATGGTAGTCCGACATTCTGGATGGGAAGAGCTAAAACCTTTCACACACATGAGTCGATTGTTCAATGTTCATAGGTATACTTTGGGAAGAGGATTGATCTAAGATGACTTCTGAGCTGAGACTGTGACAATGATGTGTAGAACTTGAAGGCTGTTGATTTTAAAATTCTAAATCTCAGCTAAGTTCCGCCACACTAATATTCCAAAGGTCGAGTCTAGCTTCATTTTCACCTTCAGTTCATGGTCTTCGTATGGAACCCAATCTCATTTCACCTCATGGCATTTCTTTTTGATGCTCAGGGACGAGCATGGTTTAAGTATTGGGGGATGATGAATCTCGGATTCATCACTCTAAATCTCATTAATTAAGCTCAAAACCCTCAAAATCAATAGCATTTCAGCATCTATTCAGCATAATTAGAATTCATACATGTTTTCATCAGAATTGCATTTTATCCCTTATTTATGCACAAAATAAGAAGCTAAAAATCCCAGCCAAAATTGACCTGCAAATAGCCTAACTTCCCGGATTTTTAACTCAGTCATGCTAACTCCGAATGACCCAAAACCACCTCCATTGTGTACATATCACTAACAAGAATAAATGAAAAATATAAAAAAATCACTAACCCAAATAAGTGGACCAAAAACCCAAACCCTAGTTTTCGGATTTCCGAACTTAAAACCTCATATCTTTCCCATCTAGTGTTTGTTTTAATCCTACTCACTTTTGAACTAATGTACATTCAATTACCTTCAAAACAAGACTAAGTTCAAGTGATTCGAAACTCGTATGTGAAAGTTGGGTTTTGGGCCTTGATTTAACCGAAATTCAAGGGGTCTAATTATCTCACACAAGGCGGAGACAACTGTGTCGCTGCGGCGACCCTTAGTGAATCCCGATTAAGATCAACAATGAACCCACAATCAAATATCAAACAATGACAGACAATGTGGAGTCAAATTTATTTTTAACTCTACATAAAATATGTATAGATGCAAGTACGTAGAGAGTTCGAACACAGGGAGCAAGGCAGGATAGATCAACAAGTGTGTGTGCGTGAATGTGATGTATTGTCTACACAATGCAATGCAAATGTTTTTGTGGGTTTTTAATTTTTATTTTTTTTAATTTAATTTTTAATTTCGTATTTTGATTTTTTATTTACTGATTTTTTATTTTTTTTATTTATATTTTTTATTTTCTTTTTCAATATTGGAATATATAAACTATATAAGAAAAGAGGGGATAGAATATTTATAAAAATAAGGAAAAATGCTCAAAATTAGGGAATAAAATATTTTGGGTCTTTTTATGATTTTTTACTATTTTTATGATTTTTGGAGATTTTTCAGAATATTTTTGGTATTTCTAAATATCAAAACAAGAGAAAACAATGAATTGGAATTCTGGCCGAAATTAAAAATGGGAAGGAAAAATATCAAATAGTAACAAAATTTTCCCAAATTAATTTTAGAAAAAAGATAATAAAATAAGGAACCTACAGGACCCGAGTTTGTATTTGTTTTATTTTTCTAGAATTTTTTAGATTTTTTGAAAGTTTTTGGGTATTTTCTAATTTTTAAGGTTTTTGTTTTGAGATTTTTAGTGATTTTTGGACTGACACTAGAAGACACTAAAATAGACAACATATAATTTTTTGGAATTTTTCAAGGTGTTTTAATATTTTTTATGGATTTTCCAAGATAGACAGTAGCTAAAATGCATGTTTTTGATTTTTAATAAAAATTAAAATGCAACAAAAATGCAATGCAAAAATATGGAGTGAAAGTGCAAGTTAACAGGAACTTAAAATGATTTTTGGGGAATTTTTGGGCTTTTAGAAATGCATGAAATAAATATAGAAAGCAAGCAAAAATATGTGGCCTAGCAAGGACCTATTTGTAAATATCAGGAAGTTGGAGGGCACGCTTGCAATTTTCACAAAAGTTATATACTGAAATAAATAGTTTAAGGACCAAATGCAAATGACCAGACCCGCAAGGGGTCTTTCGCAAAAAGTCCACCCACGCGCGTGCGACGCACGCGCTTGGGGAGGACTAAAAAGCAATTATACAAAATCTCGGGGGCTGCATTGCAAAATGCCTAAAAAATATAATACTGCAGTTGAATGTTCGTAAACTAAAGACAAATACAAAAAACAAACCAGGGCCCCTCTGCAAAATGGCCAAATGCGCGTGCGCGCAGCACGTGACTTGGCTGGGGTCCAAAATGGAAAACTACAAAAGTCGGGGGGTTACTTGCAAATTATACAAATATTTTAAAATGCAAATGAAAGTTTCGGCTTTAAATATAAATTACAAAATCGTGTGAGGGTTTAAGTGCAAAATACCCTCACACAGGCCGCGATCCGACGGTGGAAGATCTGCCACTAATCCACGTGGCGTGGTTCTGGCGCACGATACCGGTTCACCAAAGAACGGCTGGGATTAGATCCCAGCCATGGATCTGATGGCCGTGGGGTGAACAATCAGGCGGCGGATGCTTCACCTGGGACTCCTCGAAGATCGAACGACTGGGAGTAGGTCAGGACGAATAGCTCAAGAACTCGGAAGATCCAAGTTTCAAGCTGCTCGCCTGACCCAATCCAGCCCTCTAGAAGCACGAAGAAGATGTCCAAGGGCTCCTACGGTTGTCCTGAAGGTCCTGGCGGCGGCAAAAACGGCTGTCGACACCGGAGCTGACCCGCAACACCAAGGTTGAAGATGAGCTCCAGGTGGTTCCGGCGTGTCCCAAAATTCGCCTCCAGAGGTCTTGTTCGCTCCTGACACCTGCAAGAGTGGTTACAAAGGTCGGGGGTAAAATTCCCCGACACTGTAGAAGGGTGGAAACGATATGGGGCGGCGGAGACGGAGCTCGCCGGAGCGAACTCCGGCGAGATGATCGGTGAAGGCGAATGTGGGGGATCGGTCGAAAAGGAAGATGGCGATCTAATCTATGGCTAAAGGAAAATAAAATGAAGCAAGAAGAATGAAGAAAAATGGACCTCGAGCCCAGGAAGGATGAGGTGGACCTCACGGCGGCGCTGCCACCGGAGATGGCTGGAACGCGCCGCTGGTGCCTGAGTTACACCTCAACGAGGTGCTGGGTCAACCCCCTGTCATCGGGGATCCCAAGCAATCACTCGGAGGTCTCGGCCTTGGCCCAGAAGCAGTTCAAAGAGGAAGGGAAAGACTGGGGTGGTATTTTGAACAAAGGTCGATGGGGCTCGCAAATCGAGTTGCATCGAGCGGTGTGATGATTTAGAATCCAAGTAAATCACTGGGCATGGATCCTTGATGAAGGAGGAAGAGATTCCATGAAGGCACCAACACGATTTGGTGAAAGGGGTGCCCTTGAAAAATGGGTGAAAAAGGGGTCAAAACGAATCTCTGACACAGCTAGGGGAGTAGGTCAGACAGTTGATCGGAGGTCAACTGTCAGACCAACCTGGTTGGTCCACGTGGACCAACCAGGAAAAATCCCATAAAAATTATTTTAAAAATAGTAAATGGTATTATTTTATTTAGGTTATTAAATAAAAATCTTTATTATTTTATGAGGTATTTTATTCAGATTTTTAATTATTTTTATGAAGTGTATTTTTACAAGTTTACTTTTATACCCTATATAGGTATATTACCTATATAATTTATTCTTTTATTTTTATTTTGTGATTTTAATTTTTTTAGTTTATAAAATTATAAAATACTTTTATACACATAATTACATTTTTGTTTTATTTTTTTGATGTGTTTATATATTAAATAAAATATAATTATATATTATATAGGTGTATATATAGGTATAATACATATGTATTTTATATACATGTATTTTATTTTGAGTTTTATTTAGGTTTTTATTCTGGTTTTATTGTACATGATTATTATAAATAATATTTACAAAATTATAAAAATATAAAAATACAAAACTAATGAATAAATAATAAATTGAATATTTTAATCTGTACAAGTATACAATGAGGGTCCAAAACTCAACTTTCAAACCGTAGCTCCGCCAAATGCGAAACCACAGCCATTAAATAGCTTATTTTTAACTCTATACAATTAAAGGTGAGTTTGCTACATTTGGAGTTTTCATTTGTGAGATACGGGTCTGGGAAGTTGGGAATCTGGATTTTTATTCAGACCATAACTTTTTATTTTGTACATTATTTTTGAATAAAATCAATTTTGTATTTTTCTTCATTTAATTATCTACATCTTTCATGTACAAAGTTTCTTTATTTTATGTATAAAAAGTGGGACCAAAAATAAGTCTTAAAATGAATAGAAAATGAATTAAAAAGTATAGGTATTTTGACTGTATTTGACCCTTATCTCCCCCTACTTTATTCCCTGTCGACCTATTCATCAAGATGCCTAGGTCTCAGAGTTTCAGGTCATAAAATATTTACAATATTTTATTCTTTTTATTTTATTTATTCTATAATTTTGGCTTTAATTACAGTATTCTATGCATTATTTACATGCACATGCATGAATGCTAAGATGCTCTAATCAAGGATATTTTCATGCATTTGCCAGGGTTTTTGAGACCAAAATGATAGAATAAAGATGATGAAATGTGGATTCATCAGCCCCCTATACTTTACCTTTGCTAGTCCCTAGCAAACACTTATGCAATAAGTGCAAAAAGAAAAAGAAAGGAAAGAAAAAGAAGAACTTGGATTTAGTTTAATTATCAAACTTGTCTTCACAAAATCAAAGTTTGGAGCTTAAGTCAGACCTTTGGAATTTTAGTGCGGGCGGAACCTTAATGAGAACCGAATTTGAAGTCCAGCAGTCCTTGAGATACCCAAAACTCTGACCAAGTCTCCTCAATAACCAGGTCAGAAATATCTCAACTCATACGCAAACCCTTACGACTATGAATCCGACTCGTACAGTGTAAGTGATGGCGGCTCTCCCCAACTAGAATGGCAAAGAAACTGACTTCTCCAGTACGACAACCCAATGATTCCCCAATCCACCAACGCCATCCTCGAGGAGCGGGGTATTCCCTTCTAAGTTCAAGTGGCAACCAACTCAAGAGGAGGGGGTGAAGAGAAGAATGGACGGTAGCCAGTGTAGCTACCTATCCTAGGATGCAAGACCAGTGTAGTCCAGTCATCCAGCTGCAGGCTCACATATTTGACTTTGGAACTCAAGCTTGCTTATTGGCTTTACAACATTTGTACATACTTTGCAGGCTTTTTTATTTTTGTACATGCCTGACCATTTTTTTTGTTTTTTTGTTTTTTTTAATACTATATACAACAGCATTTACATAAGGAGTTTCTCCTCTTGAGCTAGCATACTATCCCTCTTTTGAAGCTTTATTGCAACCCACACTCTCCTGTCTTTAGACTTCCTCATCACTGGACGGGTTGGGGTGTACTTCCCTCCCTAGAGGAGGACAAATGTTTCCACTTGTGTGTGTCTCATACCGGCAAATCCTATCCCCTCATCACTCCGACTGAGTTGAGCCATGTGAAAGGTGCATGTGTCCAAGTTAGGTCATTATCAATAAGAGTCGTGCGTGTGCTCCGAAATACTCTACTTAGGTGGTCAAGAATCCATTGAACCAAGTCTCGTGATCCTCAAAGAATTAAGTCAACTAGACCTGAAGTACCTCAAACCCAATTCCTATAAGGTTCATGTTATTAGGTAGATTTTAAGGTCTAATCAAGCTCCAATCTCCGGATTTTACTTAGACTTGTTCAACTATCAAACTCAATCCGAAAAATGCGAATGCTATGCAATGCGATGCAGAAAATATTTTTGTGAAGCAATTTTCAAGTTTTTGAATTTTTTATGGATTTTTGAAAAGATGATTATGATGCATATGCATTTTTTGTATTTTTCAAAAGATTTTTCAAATGTTTTTGGATTTTAATTTTTGCAAATATTTTTGGGATTTTTGAAAACAAAAAGATTTCGGCTAAAAACTAGGGTAAAATATTTACACGGGAGTGCTTCTTATATATACAAGAAGTGGATTTTTAAGAATTTACAAGGGTAAGTGATCAATTATATATATACACACACATAGTGGATTTTGTTGTGATGTATGTATTCCTCAAACTTATTTGACACAGGTTTTTCAAACATATTTGAAAATTATAGTCCCAAAATAGTTTTTACAAACATTTTTACAAACATGTACACACATTTGAAAATCATTTTGCAAAGGTTTTTCAAACAGTATAGATAGATTTTTCAAAATATTTTTGCAACCATTTTTCAAACCATTTGCAAATCATTTTTCAAACATTTTATTTCACACAAAGAAAATAAATTTTTACAAACCACACATTTTACACATGTTGAAAACATGTAACAAAATATTTTCAAAATAGCTTTCAATAAATGTTCACAGAGATTTCAAACTATTTTTCAAACATTTTGCAAGAAAACATTTTCACCTGATTTATTAATCAGTTATATACAAAAAGAATTTGAGGAATAATTACATCTTTTTATTAAGGATTTTGAATGAATTTTAAAGAATTGTTAGCCATATTTATTAGGGAAAATACGAAAGTATGAGTTATGGCTAAAGTATATACATAGTATATAAGACCCCCCTATACTTGGCTTGAGCTATGTCCTCATAGATCGGAGAGAAACAAGAAGACATAACTCGTACTAAGTATAGGTAAGTCTAAAGAATAAATGAACCAATGAGAAGTTGACCGTCCCCCCTATACTTGGGATCAAATAATCCTAAGTATAGCAGACTGTACACAATGCAGGGAGGGTCAAGGGTGGGAAGGAACGGATCGTACTCAGATTGCCTCCCCCTATACTTAGGGTAAGATATCCCTAAGTATAGACAAGAAGAGGAGACAATGGAGAGGATCGAAAAGAATATAAAAGACTCGGGGTGCACACCCCCCTATACTTAGGACCAAGTACGTCCTAAGTATGGAAAACTGTCTACAAGAGCGGCACCTTTTTGATAGATAAAGAAAATAGAAAAGGAAAAGAAGAAAATAAGAAAATAAGAAGAGAAATCAATAGATGAAAGCATGATATAGACAGATGATCTGTATAGTGGAAATGGAAGTGATCACCATGTATGAGATGCAGATGATATGAGTCAAAGAACACATCTCATACCAGAAGAATTGGGGCAACGTCATTGGTTGGCGGGTCATGATCTAGATATAGTTTCAAGCGCTGACCATTGACACGGAAGGTAGAGGAAGATTACGGTTTGGATATGTCAATACTGCCATTGTCATGTACCTTCGTGACCACATAGGGACCTTTCCACTTGCTCTGTAATTTCCCTGGGAATAATTTCAGCCAGGAATCAAACAACCATACACGCTGATCTGGCTCAAACTGTTTATGTCTGATATGGGAATCATGCCATTTCTTCACTTTTTCTTTGTTCTGTAGGCTGCTAGAAAAGAGCTCTCAGTTCTTCCAGGGATGCCAACTCTGCTCTCCTCTGTTCTCCTATACTCTCATGATCCAATAATAGCTCAGTGACTGCCCAAAGTGACTTATGCTTTATCTCCACAAGTAGATGGCACGGCTTGCCATAGACGAGATGAAAGGGAGATGTCCCTAATGGATTCTTGAAAGATGTCCGATAGGCCCACAAGACCGAGTCCAAAAGCTGTGACCAATCTTTTCAGTCTGGGCGGACAACCTTCTGCAAGATAGTTTTTATCTCCCAGATCGATACTTCGGCAAGACCATTAATCTGAGGGTGATACGGTGTGGCAACCCGATGATCAATGCCGAACTCGTCTGCAAGGGTCCTAACCTTGTCATTGATGAAGTGAGACCCCCCGTCTGAGATCAAGACTCTAGGTACCCCGAACCGTGAAATGATATTTTCCCTCAAAATTTTGCACACGGTTTTAGCATCTGCGGCTCGGGCGGGGATGGCCTCAACCCATCGGCTGTCATAATCTACAACGAGCAAAATATGCTCAAACCCCTGACTCTTAGGAAATGGGCCCATGAAATCAATCCCCCATGCATCAAAAACCTCACAAAAGTGAATGGGTTGCATGGGCATCATGTCTCTCTGTCCGCAGGTTCCCATCTTATGACAGTCAGTACATCTCTTCACGAACTCATCTGAATCCTTGAAGAGAGTAGGCCACCAAAGGTCGGATTGAAGCACCTTCTGTGATGTCCTTTTTCCAGAATGATGTCTTCCTGCCTCAAGCTTGTGGAAGTATGTGAGGACGTTGTGTTGCTCTTCTTGAGGAATGCACCTCCTCTAGATGTTGTCCCCTCCTTCATGATAAAGGATGGGATCCTCCCAATGGTAAAGCTTGGCCTTCACCAGGAAGGTCTCGAGCTTCTGCCTGGGCCAACCTTGTGGGACTGTCTTGGCAACAAGATAGTTCACAATATCGGCATACCATGGGAGCGAGGCGATAGCCAAGATCGCCTCATCTGGAAACGTCTCTGTGATAGGTGCGCTGGGCTCAGATTCCTCAAGGTTCTCCAATCGGGAAAGATGATCCGCCACCATATTCTTGACTCCAGGCTTATCCTTAATCTCAATATCAAACTCTTGGAGTAGAAGGATCCATCTGGTAAGGCGTGCTTTGGCATCCTTCTTGGCCATTAAGTACCGGATGGCGGTGTGATCGGTGTAAATTGTCAGTCTAGATCCGAGAATATATGATATGTACTTATCCAAAGCAAAGACTACGGCCAGCATCTCTTTCTCTGTCACAGTATAATTCTGTTGAGCGGCATACAAAGTTTGGTTGGCGTAGTGAATGGCAAATGGCAATCCCTCTGTCCAAGCACAGCCCCAACGGCAAAATCAGAAGCATCCGTCATGATCTCGAATGGGAGAGATCAATCAGGTGGCTGAAGGATAGGAGCCGAAACAACCATACTCTTGAGAGTCTCAAAGGACGCAAGATACTTATCAACTACAATGAACTCGGTGTCTTTCATCAGCAGATCAATGAGCGGGCGGACAATACGACTGATGTCCCGAATGAACCGTCGGTAGAAACCGACATGCCCCAGAAAAGACCGCAATTGACGTTGATTGGACGGTGGATTGAGTTTTCTAATGATGTCCACCTTGGTCGGATCGACCTCCATGCCCCTGTTGGAGACGATATGACCAAGGACCATCCCTTGAGTCACCATGAAGTGACTCTTCTCCGAAGACAATACAAGGTTGATCTCAATGCAGCGCTGAAGCATACGGTCTAGGCAGTCAAGACAAGCATCAAACCCGCCGCCATAGACTGAGAAGTCATCCATGAAGACCTCTAAACAGTCACCCACCATGTCCGAGAAAATGGACAACAAGCACCTTTGGAATGTTGCCAGGGCGTTACATAGACCAAAGGGCATCCGTATGAACGCATAAGTCCCAAAAGGACAGGTGAATGTCGTTTTCTCCTGGTCTTCGGGCGCATTGGCCACTTGATTATACGGAGTACCTGTCAAGAAAACAGTAATGACTCTTCCCAGCTAGCCTATCGATAATTTGATCAATGAATGGCAGTGGGAAATGATCCTTCTTGGTGGCCTGATTCAATCGTCTGTAGTCCACACAGACCCTCCAAGAAGTGGGTACTCGGGTAGCGATCTCCTCTCCAGACTCACTCGCAACTGTAGTGATACCTGTCTTCTTGGGTACCACATGTAACGGACTAACCCATTTGGAGTCGGAGATGGGGTAGATAAAATCGACGCTCCACCACTTCGATATTTCTTCCATGACCACATCTCGAAGATTCGGGTTCAGCCGTCGCTGGAACTCACGCGATGGCCTAGCGTTATCCTCAAGATAGATGTGGTGGGAGCACAGAGCCGGACTAATCCCCTGGAGATCAGCTATACACCATCCTATCGGCTTGCGGTTTCTTTCAAGAACCTCCATCAGACGAGATTTTTGCTCTCCAGTCAAACCTGCTGAGATAATGACTGGGTGCATGTCTGGCTCACCTGCAAGGAATCGATACTTCAGTGACTGTGGCAGAGGCTTTAGTTCTGGACAACTAAGAGGTGGTAGATATGGCTTCTGATATGTCTGTACGAAGGCGACCAGGTCTGCATGTGAGAACTCTCGCTCTGCATGAATTTCTGACAAAGGGAAGCCTGCTGAATCATCAATAAATCGCACTGGCTCGTACTCCGTCCTAGCTGTCGGCTCAGAAGGAATCAGACACAGCAAATAGTCATCAAAATCATCCCAATCAATGTCTGAATCCGAGGGATCTGAACTAGATAAACACGATTGAAAATCATCAGCGCCACTCGTCCCAACACTGTCAGCCTCAGGTGTATCCTCGTCCAGGGGTGTGCTCTCCAAGCTCTCGACTGCCATAAGCTTAAGATATGGTGAATCTGTAGGCAAGGTGAGGGTTTGTGCTACAGGATCTGTCCAGTTGGATTCATCATCTGTCTTCACAAAGTCACACTCCTGGTGGATGTCTAGCTCTTCCTCTGTCATCTGTGTGGCTTCGCTGGACTGCTCCGAGCACTCTAGTTCTCTGGCTCTTGTTTCCTCGATCATCTCTATTTGTATGGTTTCGCCATCTACATGAAAACATACCTTCCCACTATCATGATCGGTCACCGCCTTGGATGTGGACAAGAATGGGCGTCCAAGTATGATGGGGGCATCAGTTACTGACTCAGGGATCTCCATGTCCAACACCACGAAGTCCACGGGGAATTTCAGGTCCTGAATGGTAACGACCACATCTCTCAACAACCCCTTCGGCCTCTTAGTCGACCTATTAGCAAACTGAAGGACCGTCCTGCTCCTAAGAAGAGGACCAAACTCGAATTAGTCGAGTAAGGCTGCCAGAAGAAGGTTAATCAAAGAGCCACTGTCTAATAGAGTACGATCAAACTGCTGCTCCTGAATCTCGCATCTAACATAGGGAGCTCCTGCATCTGGTCTCTTGGCTGGCAGTTTGTTCTGAATAGTGCAGCAAGTGGAATGAGTGAGCACATGGATCTGATCTCTGTGGTTCCTCCTCTTCCTGCGGATTGTAGTCTTCTCTTTCAAGTTCTTTTTGAAGAGGGGATGTGCTCAAGTGCTTCCTATAGAGTCAGCTGAATATGGAATCTATCAATCATCTGGTTGTTGAACTCTACCTGTTGGTCTTTTTTTTGGATTTTCTCTTTTATTCCCCTTCGCGCGGTGAAGTGCTTCGGGGAAGGGGATAGTAGGGGCCTCCGCAGATGGAGGGCTAGGATGAGGTTCCTGCGCCTTTGAAGGAATAGAATCCAAACAATGATCATCATGCAACACATATGGATCTGAAATGTGAACAGAAACCTTTCCTTTATTCATATTTTTGTTCTTTTGTTGTTACCACAGTCCATAGATACAAAAGGTGGTAACACCACAGAAGGAAGCTCAACAAAAGTAGATGTGGTGGCCTCAGTACCACCACCGGCACCTGTCTTTGCGGCATCAGCACCGCGCTCTGGTTCCGCATCCAAAATGATGGTATCAGCACCACCGTCTGCATCTGGTATCACGACGGCCTCAGTACCGTCGTCTAGAACTCCATCATTGATGGTATCAGCACCTCCGTCTTCAACATCATCAGCAGCATCAACACCGCTACCTGGCTCATCTGGCGCTCCTGATTCGGCTTGTGGCTATCGCTCAGATGAGTCGTCGTCGGCTGGCATCCTACCGCTCCTAGTAGTCACAAAATCAGCATCATACAAAGAAGAAGACATGTCACTCAAATAATCACTAGGAGTGGTATCCTCTGTAAACTCTACCTGCTCAGACTTTCTTTTCAGATTGTTTTGGTTTGGTTCAATCTGAGATGGTATGGCGGCTTTTCCCTTGATAATCTCCCTCATCTCCTGCCTGAATTCATCCATTTCTTGCCGGAAGGATGCTCGCTATTCTGAGAGCAAGCGGGCAAGGTCATCTAGAGCTGGGTTCTCAAAAGCGAGGGCCTGAGAACTGGACGGGTTTCCCTGCTGGAAATGAGGTTGTTGCTGCTGCTGGTGAGGATAATGCTGGGGAGGATGGGAGTATGATTGTTGAGGCTGCTGACGCTGCCTCCACTGTTGTCCCTGATAGGCGGGACGAGGACCATGCTGGTACTGTTGCTGGTGGGCATACTGGGGCTGCTGCTGCTATGGCTGGTTGTTCTGCTGTCCCTGAGCTAGAGGATGCTGCTGAGATAAGGAGCCACTGTTGCCCCAATGGAATCCGAGGTGATCGCGACGAACCCTGGGCTGAGGGTACCGGTCGTACCAAATCCCATTGACCTCCATCAATGGCTCCTGCTCGAAGGATGGTGGAGGTAGAACTGCCAGTGGCTGCTCCAGCTGATAGACCACCATCTGAGTGTCCTGAGATGGCGGTTGCGTTGGGAATTACTGTAGCAACGGTACCGGCTCTGCCTGGATGTGGTTAACCTGGTGGTATGAGGCAGAGAGTTAGGATGAGTTGCTACTGCTAGGATCAGCACGTGACCTGGGAGGCTACTGGGAAGATGTCTGTGCCTCCTGGACGCAAAGGATCTGCGTCTTTAGGTCACTCATGGTCTTGGCAATCTGGTCCATCTAGGCCATACCTTGCATTTGCTTCTTCTCGAGGATCTCGAGACGGTCCAGCTTCTCGCTTATGATGCCCATATCGGCTGCGGTTGATTCGGCTTGGGTTGCGGCTGCCGACGAAGTGTGAGGATCGGCATCGATGTGGGCGATCCTCTGAAATGATCCCGCTCCTTACGGGGGCTTTTGTTGTGTGTAGACGTGGGCTTGGGCCATGACGGTTGAGTTCTCTGCCATGCCTTCATAGATGTCCCAAACATCATCTTCACCCTTTGAAAAGTAGGACCCACCACAAGAGGCGTTAACAAGCCCCTGCAGCTCCGGTGTCAGCCCACAAAAGAAACTCTGAACCAAATTGGGCTTTGATATATTGTGATGTGGACACCGATCAATGAGCTCTCTGAATCGATCCCAAGCTTCATGAAACTATTCATTAGGGATCATGATGAAGTTGTTGATCATAGCTCTAGCTACGTTCGTCCGGTCGAGAGGGTAATACTTATTCAAGTATGCGGTCTGGAGATATGCCCAAGTGTCGACGAACCTCCCCAAATGTTTGAGCCAGTACGCGGCTCTGTCAACCAAAGAAAAGGGGAAGGCTATCATCTTGATAGGGTCCTCGGACACCAGCCTATCATGAATGGTACTGCAGATCATTTTGAATTCTTGGAGGTGGAGGTTTGGCTCTTCGGTCGCCATCCCGTGGAATTTGGGAAGTAGCTGAATCGTGTGCGGTCAAAGCTCGAAATCTCCATGGATGGGAGGGAGTCGGATCCACCAATGAGTGAGGGATGCTGCTGGATTGTGTAATTCCCTCATGATTGTCTATGGCGGCCTCTCTTGGTTGGGCTCTCCTCCCTCGTTCTGTACTACAGGAATATCACCTCCACCGCCACCGCCCCCAGGTTGGTTCTCTCGCATCTGCGCGATCTCTCTCATGAGGTCACCCATAAAGACTCCCTGGTCACGAATCTGTCTCTGCATTGTCTCCATGGATGCTAGATAGGAATTGTTGATGGCAGCTTGATCGTATAGGAATGGAGGGTGCTCATGCTCATCTGGGTGCTCTCCTCTATCAGCCATGTCTGGGTTCTCTGAAAAAGCAAAAGAACCCATCTCAGGTACCGTCAAATGCTCTGAGCTCTGTGATGCACTCAATTCTGAAATTCTTGGACTGATGGAAGGAGAAGGGTGGTCGAGGGGGAACAGGGTGGATGTGAACTCAGGCTCGGAGAGTGGGTCTGGACTCTCCGAGGTCGTCCTAGATGAATGGGGAGGAGTGCTGGATAGCGATGCCGACAAAGTCGGCCTAAGAGACCTCCCCCCATCATCGTGATTATTGATAAGAGCAAGGTCGAGGAATGAAGAAGAAAGAAGGGAGAAGCAAAATAGCGCACAATTGTGCTGTATTTTTTATCTTGACCTAGAATCAACTAGCAATCAAACACAATACAAAGGAGTTCACCAACTCAACACATGAAGCCGTGAAGGTTCAGCTTTTATCTTTGTAATTTTTAGCTTGTTTTCAGGAAGTTATCTTGTAACGAGTCCTTAGAGTGCTACGCCTAAAGGAGCGAGAGTACTGTCGGAAAAGTATTCCCGTGCGTGTCCTCCTCCTGTGTAACCTGTAGCTTGTGCTTTTTGAGGTCCTTGTAACCCTTCCTGGATCCCTACTCAGCCAAAGAAGAAGAGGGAGGAAGCCGATAGGCGAAACCGATACTTCGGATCTCGCTTGCAACGGAATCACCCGTGAGCATGCAAGATCCTACTCGGACGCAGACGGTGAGACAGACACACCCGTGAAGGCGTGGCCTATGCTCGGTACTTCGGACAAGGTCGATGCTCACACAATAGTGAGTCACCAATGATGACCAAACCCTACTCGCCTACGTACAATAGTAGCGCCAATACTTCGGAAATCCAGGCGATACACAAGGTAGCCACAAGCTGGGTTTTTGGCTCTAATCCTTACGAAGTCGGTTAACTCACTTGGAAGGTGACCTTCCCATGCAACCTGAAGACAAGTGAGGGTGTTACTCTCCCAAATCAATGAATCCAATTACCAGTTTTATTTTTGGTCAAGTTTTCCTAGCAGTCCCTTTTTTAATTTTTTTTGGGTGTTATCGCTTCTTTTGAGTAGATTCAAACAAGCACCTAATGATTTTGTATTTTCTTTGATTCCTACTTTGTCCAAAAATAGAGGGAGAAAAGAGTCGGAAAAGCCGTGCAAGTCGGCACCAAGATGGAAATCTCACCTTTGTGCCTAAATGATGAATGCAAAGATAGAATGACTTACAGCGCCTCCAGCTCTCTCCATGCGGGATGCAAAGCAGAAATTTTTAAACCTAAGCTATATGTCGATATGCACGCGGAAATCATCCTAAGCAGGCAATTGCTAACGTTAAGAAAAACAAGTTGACCACCACTCCTCAACCCTAAAGTCCGGTCTAGGCTCACCCCTCCTCCTCTCGACACATCGATTCCAGGAGAAGCGCTTGGCAAGATGAGCTCGCGGTGCTGCGGATCGAAAAATAGTGAATCAACTGTTTAATTAAACTAAGTCCAAATACGATCTATAGGTACATGCAATGGTTATTAGGATGTTTGGACCTAATCTAATCGATCAATCAAAAGCCTAGAACAAAGGGCTCAATCCACAAAAGAAAAGAAAAATGAAATCAAAACCGGCAAATGACAGCGGTAAAACATGAAGAAAACAGCGGTGGGCCCCCAGGTGAACAAACACCTAGAAGTTAGGCCCAAGTATATGAGTGTCCAAGTCCCTGTATTATTACAAATTAATAAATCTCTCTCTCACCAAAGAAAATAAAAGCTATCTAACTCATCACTCTCTCACTCCTCCTGCTCTCTCCTGTCGGCTTGGGCTAGAAAAGCCGACTCCGCTTCCCAAGCTTACACCGGATCCCCTAGGCGATCCGCCTCGCTCCGCGGTCCCATGCAAGAAGACAAGAAAAGAGATGGTCAGAAAGCTCAACAATATATATCAAAAACAGAAGAGAGATAAAATGAAGCAATAATGGAGACAAACAAACACAATCAATCAAAAACAAGATCTATACACTATTGCTCTACGGCAACGGTGCCATTTTATTTAGCCGAAATTCACGGGGTCTAAATAATGTCTCGCACAAAGCGGAGACAACCGTCGCTGTGGCGACCCTCAATGAATTTCAACTAAAATCAACAATGAACCCACAATCAAATATCAAACAATGACAGACAATGTGGAGTCAAATTTATTTTTAACTCTACATAAAAGATGTACAGATGCAAGTACGTAGAGAGTTCGAACGCAGGGAGCAAGGCAGGATAGATCAACAAGTGTGTGTGCGTGAATGTGATGTATTGTCTACACAATGCAACGCAAATGTTTTTGTGGGTTTTTAATTTTTAATTTTTTTATTTAATTTTAAATTTTGTATTTTGATTTTTAATTTACTGATTTTTTTATCATTTATATTTTATATTTTTTTATTTTCTTTTTCAATTTTGGAATATATAAACTATATAAGAAAAGAAAGGAAAGAATATTTATAAAAATAAGGGAAAATGCTCAAAAATTAGGGAACAAAATATTTTTGGTCTTTTTATGATTTTTTACTGTTTTTGTGATTTTTGGGGACTTTTCAGAATATTTTTGGTATTTTTTAATATCAAAACAAGAGAAAACGGCGAATTGGAATTCTAGCTGAAATTAAAAATGGGAAGGAAAAATATCAAACAATAACAAAATTTTCCCAAATTAATTTTAAAATAAAGATAATAAAATAAAGAACCTACAGGACCCGAGTTTGTATTTGTTTGATTTTTCTAGAACTTTTTAGATTTTTTGGAAGTTTTTGGGTATTTTCTAATTTTTAAGGTTTTTGTTTTGAGATTTTTAGTGATTTTTGGACTGACACTAGAAGACACTAAATAGACAACAGATAATTTTTTGGAATTTTTCAAGGTGTTTTAATATTTTTATGGATTTTCTAAGATAGACAATAGCTAAAATGCTTGTTTTTTTAATAAATATTAAAATGAAACAAAAATGCAATGCAAAAATATGGTGTGAAAGTGCAAGTTAACAGGAACTTAAAATGATTTTTGGGGAATTTTTGGGCTTTTGTAAATGCATGAAATAAATATAGAAAGCAAGCAAAAATATGTGGCCTAGCAAGGACCTATTTGTATCAGGAAGTTGGAGGGCACGCTTGCAAATTTCACAAAAGTTATCTACTGAAATAAATAGTTTAAGGACCAAATGCAAATGACCAGACCCGCGAGGGGTCTTTCGCAAAAAGTCCACCCACGCGCGTGTGAAGCACGCGCCTGGGGAGGACTAAAAAGCAATTATACAAAATCTTAGGGGATGCATTGCAAAATGCCCAAAAACTATAATACTGCAGTTGAATGTTCATAAACTAAAGACAAATACAAAAACAAACCAGGGCCCCTCTGCAAAATGGCCAAATGCACGTACGCGCAGCACGTGACTTGGCCGGGGTCCAAAATGGAAAACTACAAAAGTCGGGGGGGTTACTTGCAAATTATACAAATATTTTAAAACGAAATGAAAGTTTCGGCTTTAAAAAGAAATTACAAAATCGTGCGAGGGTTTAAGTGCAAAATACCCTCACATAGGCCGCGATCCGACAGTGGAAGATCTGCCACTAATCCACGTGGTGCGGTTCTGGCGCACGATACTGGTTCACCAAAGAACGACTGGGATTAGATCTCAGCCGTGGATCTGACGGTCGTGGGGCGAACGAATGGGCGGCGGATGCTTCACCTGGGACTCCTCGAAGACCGAACGGCTGGGAGTAGGTCAGGACGAACAGCTCAAGAACTCGGAAGATCCGAGTTTCAAGCTGCTCGCCTGACCCAATCCAGCCCTCTGGAAGCGCGAAGAAGACGTACAAGGGCTCCTACGGTGGTCCTGAAGGTCTTGGCGGCGGCAAAAACGGCTCGCGACCACCGGAGTTGACCCGCGACGCCAAGGTTGAAGATGAGCTCCAGGTGGTTCCGGCGTGTCCCAAAATTCGCCCCCAAAGGTCCTATTCTCTCCTGACACCAGCAAGAGTGGTTACAAAGGTCAGGGGCAAAATGCCCCGACACTGCAGAAGGGTGGAAACGATATGGGGCGGCGGAGACGGAGCTCGCAGGAGCGAACTCCGGCGAGATGATCGGTGAAGGCGAACGTGGGGGATCGATCGAAAAGGAAGATGGGGATCTAATCTATGGCTAAAGGCAAATAAAATGAAGCAAGAAGAATGAAGAAAAATGGACCTCAAGCCCAGGAAGGACGAGGTGGACCTCACAGCGGTGCTGCAACCGGAGATGGCTGGAACGCGCCACTGAGGTGCGAGTTACACCTCAACGAGGTGCTGGGATCAACCCCCTGTCACTGGGGATCCCAAGCAATCACTCAAAGGTCTCGTCCTTGGCCCAGAAGCGGTTCAAAGAGGAAGGGGAAGACTGGGTGGTATTTTGAACAAAGGTCGACAGGGCTTGCAAATCGAGTTGCATCGAGCGGTGTGATGATTCAGAATCCAAGTAAATCACTGGGTGTGGATCCTTCATGAAGGAGGAAGAGATTCCAAGAAGGCACCAGCACGATTTGGAGAAAGGGGTGCCCTCAAAAAATGGGTGAAAAAGGGGGTCAAAACGAATCTCTATTACAACTAGGGGAGTAGGTCAGACAGTTGACCGGAGGTCAACTGCCAGACCAACCTAGTTGGTCCACGTGGACCAACCAGGAAAAATCCCATAAAAAAATATTTTGAAAATAGTAAATGGTATTATTTTATTTAGGTTATTAAATAGAAAGTCTTTATTATTTTATGAGGTATTTTATTCTGATTTTTAATTATTTTTATAGTGTATTTTTACAAGTTTACTTTTATACCCTTTATAGGTATATTACCTATATAATTTATTCTTTTATTTTTATTTTGTGATTTTAATTTATTTATTTTATAAAATTATAAAGTACTTTTATACACATAATTACATTTTTGTTTTATTTTTCTGATGTGTTTTGTATATTAAATAAAATATAATTATATATTATATAGGTGTATTTATAAGTATAATACCTATGTATTTTATATACATGTATTTTATTTTGAGTTTTATTTAGGTTTTTATTCTGGTTTTAATGTACATGATTATTATAAATAATATTTACAAAATTATAAAAATATAAAAATACAAAAATAATGAATAAATAATAAATTGAATATTTTAATCTGTACAAGTATACAATGAGGGTCCAAAACTCAACTTTCAAACTGTAGCTCTGCCAAATGCAAAACCACAACCATTAAATAGCTTATTTTTAACTATATACAATTAAAGGTGCGTTTGCTGATTTGGAGTTTTCATTTGTGAGATACGGGGCTGGGAATATGGGAATCTGGATTTTTATTCAGACCATAACTTTTTATCTGTACATTATTTTTGAATGAAATCAATTTTGTATTTTTCTTCATTTAATTATCTACATCTTTCATTTACAAAGTTTCTTTGTTTGATGTATAAAAAGTGGGACCAAAAATGGGTCTTAAAATGAATAGAAAATGAATTAAAAAGTATAGGTATTTTGACTATATTTGACCCTTATCTCCCCCTACTTTATTCCTTGTCGACCTATTCATCAAGATGCCTAGGTCTTGGGGTTTCGGTTCATAAAATATTTACAATATTTTATACTTTTTCTTTTCTTTTATTTATTCTATAATTTTGGCTCTAATTACAGTATTTTATGCATTATTTACATGCACATGCATGAATGCTAAGATGCTCTAATTAAGGATATTTTCATGCAATTGCCAGGGTTTTTGAGGACAATATGATAGAATAAAGATGATGAAATGTGGATTCATCAGGCCTCTTTTGTACATTCTGTATTTTAGCGATTTTTGACCTATTATTTTATGTACATAATTAACCTATTTTAGTTCATTTCTTTTTCATTTGTCTTCTTTGATGAAAGTTTTATTAAAATGCGCAAAAATACAAAACTAAATTGAGCTTGAAATCAAAGAAACAAATTGAGTCTAGGTCTTCACTAACTGTCTGTACAAAATTGGTCTTTTTCATATTTTATTTTATTTCTTCTTTTTCTTAATTAATAAAATCCAAAAAATAGATTAATGTGTAGATATTTATTTCTGATTTTATCACATTTTTCAGATTTTATCTAGTTTAAAAATGATATAAAAATTATAAAACCTAAAATCAAGGTATTCTATGTACATGGGATACCCCAAAAATATCACTTTGTGCAATTGATCGATTTTGGTTTTGATATCTTCATGAAAGTTGTAGATCTCATCGAGATGAGAAATTTTCGTGATGGAACTTTTTCGATCCGAGGCCATTTGTTATTTCTTTTGTATTTTTTAAAGTATTTAATTTCTAAATTTTGTGGTGTTGACACGTGGCAACTCCTATAGTTGCCACGTATCAGGCATTTTTAGCATTTTTATTAATTCATTTTTATAAAAAAATAAAATTAAAAAGGCCAGTACGTACGAGGCACGTGTCGCCCAGGCACACGCCAAGCACGTGTATCGCCCTCTCCTCTTTGAGCGCCATGTGGCATGCTCACGGTTGTCCGATCTCAGCCGATCGGACGGCCGTTGTACTTCATCTTCTTCCGCCAATTTTTCCTAGCACCACTCATTAGATCTTTACAGATCCTCCATCCTTCTCACAATCCTCGTCTTCCTCGTCAAAGAATCGAATCCATTCTTTCCATTTCCGGTCGACCCTCCTCTGTTAATTAACCCTCACTGCCGTGGCCTAAACCTCCATCCGCCGATTGTAGAGAAGAACCGGTGGTGATAGCCCGGGGCTTCTCTTCTCGGCGAAGTCCGGCGTTGCTCGCGACGCCGTAGAAGACGCCTCCTCCCCAGGCCCTGCCTTGCTCCGCCCAGCCGTCGAGCCAACTATACAGCAACACCTCCATCTTCTCCGACAAACTCCATCTACGATCGACTTCGACCTCCTCCACCTTCATCAGCATCGGACTCCACTGCCAACAACATCCACGATCATCTACACCGCCTTGCGACAGCCACCTCCGCCTCCACTCCACCGTCCCCTCGGTCGTGTGTCAGCCGGAGGACGGTCGACGCTCCACCGCCAAGAGATGCTCCTTCGACGCTCACGTGGCGCGCATGTGACCCATGGGTATATTGCAAAGAACCCCCACGGGTTGACCATATTGCACTCAAGTTCAATTCCAGAGGTCACGTGCTCCGCACGTGACCCTCTGGCATATTTACAGGTAAGCCCCGGAGATCTGCATTATCGCAGTTCAGTCCAGCCATTCCAAGGGCACGTGCGCATCACGTGCCCCTTGGAAATTTTTTACGCTTGCACCCCTGGTTATTGGTAATTACATCTAAGTCCCTTCTTTGCATTTTATTTATTTTAAATTATTACATCAATACCCCTGTAATCCCCCTCCATTTTAGACCTCTACATGACATTATTTTGTTATTCAAAAAATAGCATGATGTTCGTCCTTTAATTCTCTACATCTTGACATATCGTGGATATTTTTGTAATCATTGGTTAATTGATAATTAATTATTTTGTGGAAAATTGCGAATTTTCCCCATTTCATGCTCTTAAATTTTCCATTGATTAACCGTTGCTCTAAAAATTCCTAAAAATCATATATTGTAGAATTAGTTATGCTTGACATTTTGTCCAAAAAGAATCGCATTTCCATGCATAGTTTGTTCTGTAAAAATCATTTTGCATATTTCAGTATTTAATTTTTAATAGGTATTGAAACTTGTATTTTCGAGGTTTAGGATTTTTCTGAGGTCCATTACCTAGTTATAGACCTTAGATAATTTTATTCCTTGAAAATAATTAGGTTTGATATTTATTATATTTAAATATTGAAATTCATTTTGTTTGCATTTAAAAATCCATAAAAAAATAATCTTGCATCTAAAAATTCCAAAAAATATTACAGTGCGCACATTTTATCATATTTTACATAGTGGCCAAGCTTCATATTTTGTAGACATTGTTTGAGTGTAATTTATATTTTAATCCCTAAAATAGGCCGAAATTGCATTTTACATCCTTTATTGCATTAAAAATAAAAAAGGACTGCCTCGAAAACTACGCATGAATTTTGATAGACATAATTCTAGGTTGTTCCTTTGCCTCCTTGTATTTGACCTTGAGACTTGCCCAAGTAAAATAAACATAAAACCACTCGATTAAAAATTGATTAAATACTCGTGGTTATTTTCTTGACTGATTCTGATTACCGCCTACAACGAAACGACACATTATTTTTATGCATGATAAAATATACACATCTTCTTAACAAGCGTAATTTCCGGACTCGTCACCTAGCCGAAGCTAGACCGAGCCTCCTCCGAGCCTGCATTTTCACTGAGCCTAGAGCTAACGTGCTTGTCACGTGCACTCCAGGTAATTTGCATGGAGGCCTCGCCAACTTCTCCAAATTGTAGAAAGGTCAAGAGCTCACGTGCAGACCACATGCGCATGGGGTATTTCGTACTCATACCCCTACGGGTTTTAATAATTACAGAAATACCCCCGCGTATGTGGGTAAACTACAAGGAAGGCCCCGTATTTATTTTATTTGCATTTTAATCTTTCCCAGGGACCTATTTGCTAGTTATCTTTTATGTTTTCTTGCATTTATGCCCTTGATTTCACTCTTGCATATCTTGAGCATTCTAGCTCCGATTGAGTTGATTTCAGTGGCGTTTCGAAGCTTGTTTAATTCTCTTTCTAATGTCATAGCTATTGTTTTATTTTGGCACTTTCGATTGTATTGTCTAAACCTAATTATCTAGTGTCATTTATCCAATGTATTTTGTGCCATTGAATGGAAATAGCTTCTTGACCCCTTTCTGAAATTGATTATCTTTTTATTGCTCGTTGATTTTTGTATAACTTGGGCATATTTGTAGTGTTTTAATTTTGCATTTCTTTGCATGATATAAAAAATAAAAAAATTGCATTGTTCATGTTTATGCATATTGCCGTGTCATTCTGCATTCATTGACCTACGAAGAATTAATTCAACACTTAGTTCAAATAATAAGAGTCTAAATATTATGAAAGAGGCTCGTGTCCCTGAGTTTGACCTTGGTCATGCCCAAGTAAAATAAAAATCAGCCATTTGATTTAATTGATTATATTAATTAAATGGTCTTTTGACGCATTCAATTCAGCTAACTACAATGCATTAAAATGACTTATTAAGAGGTTGATTTTAGGGTTCGTCAATTAGTTCCTTATCCAAGAGTCTACTAGACACAGAGTCAAGTGTAGGCATTCTCTTATAAACGTGGAGAATTAAGTCTATGACCTGAAGTTTCTAAAATCCTACTTCTCAATGAAGTTCCTCTAAAACTTAAGTAGATTAAGGCCAAGCCAAGTCCACTCTCAGTTTTTACTCATAACTCGGTTCAGAACCCACTGACTTTACACTTTGCATATGCATGATATGTTAATGAAATGCAACTGAAATGAAATGTACATGAATGAAATGCAAGTTTTTGAATGATTTTTTATGCAAGAACGAATAAGAGCCCTTTTTATTTGATAAAATCTTTTCTTTATTTTTTTGTTATACCTCCTATTTTACAATAATTTACAAGAGAGTAATATTTTCACAAACTTTACATGGTCATAAAAGTTTTCAAAGAGGTGGAGATCTGATTAGGGGCAAGATTGAACAGCTTAGAGAGAGCGGGAGAGGAGCGGCTAGGATGAAGGCGACATGAGGAGATGGCCGACCAAAAGAGAGGACGGGTGCCACGCCGAGAAGGGGACATGTGGGCAGCTAATGAATCTCGATTCATCATTCTTTATTCTATCATTTTGGCCTAAATGCTTGTAAATGACCTCAATTGGTGTAAATAAGCAACCATTATTTATTGAATTATTTGTACATATTATATGGTTTTTAATGCCAAAATTTTAGAATAAAGAGAAGAAAAGAAAAAGGAATAAAATATTGAAAATATTTTATGACCCGAACCCTGAAACCAAGTCAAGACTTGGCTTGGTCGACTAAGAATAAAGTAGGGGGAGATAAGGGCCAATGATACAATAAATGCCTCATTTATTTATCCATTCAATTATGCATTTTGACACCTATTTTGTATATACTAATTTTCATTAAATAAAAATATTTTGTACATGAAAGTTGTAGATAATAATGTAAGTAAAAATACAAAATTGAGTTTGTACAAAAATGATACACAGTGTACATTTTATACACAAAATAAAAGCCAAAATCTCAACTTCACAGACCCATATCTGGCAAATAAAAATTCAAAATCCACCTAAATCATCTTTAATTGTATATAACTTTTCAAGAACTATTTAATAAAATTGGTTTCATAATTTTTGGAACTCATCTGTGAAAGTTAGGTTTTTGGCCCTCATTGTACATAATAATGATTAAAATATTCATTATATTCATTATTCATTATATTTTTAGAATGTTGTAAATAATATACATAATACATGTACATAAGGAACTTAAAAGAAAACCTCAAATAAAATAAGTCTATGTAATCACATAGGCAAAGTACCTATGTATTACTTGTATATAAATAAAAAGGGAACGTCATTCTTTTATTCTTTCATTTATTTTATTATGTTGTAAATATTAGTTGTATTCCATTAAAAATTTAAATCCAAAATAAAACCCAATAAAGTTCATTAAATAAATAAAACGTATATAAAATATAGGCAAAATACCTATAAGTATACCTACACATTATATATACCTATTTATTTTAATATGCAAATAAACTCATAAAAATCAAATAAAAATATATTTATGCTCAAAAAATAAGTTATAAATATATAAAATAATATAATAAAAAATAAAATAAAATGCATAAAATAAAAACAAATTGTACAAAATACATGTAAATGTACCTATAAATACACTATTAAAATAAACTCATAATAAAATACATCAAAAATTAAATACAAATCATAAATAAATACTACATTATTTAATAAACATTTCTTATTTTATGAGCAAAAATTAATAAAATCGTTTATTGTGTTTAATTAATAAGTCAATTTGGCGCCGATGTGGACCAATCAGGTTCTTTCCTTCGATGACTGCCCGGTCAACTCCTCTGCCACCAGCCGCCCTGTGTCAGGGGTCTCTTCAGCCCATCTTCTCCGACCTTCCCCTTCTAGTCCTTTGACTTTCTAACCTTGATTCCTTCATGAAAAAGTTCCATCGGTGATCCATCATTCACGCCAACATCTCAAATCGATCCTCATACCAGGCGATTCTTTGTGGCACCCCGGTCAATAAGGGTGCATCGCCATGTCCATAAATAAGAGCCTCGACCTCCTTCCCCATTTTGGTCAGTTTTTAGTCTTCTCCCTTCCTCGTATTCGGTCCTGGAGGTTCCCTCGTGACAGGAGGAGGCCTTTGGCACCTTGAATCGATCGGAGGAGTCGAAGTTGCACCCACGGCGGAGCTCCGGCATCGCCCTGCTCCCTAGAGTCAGCTTCCAGGTTAGAGCTGCGTATTTTGATTATTTTAAGTAGCTTTCATCCCCCGCATTCCATTTGTGTTGTTAATCTAGTGATTAGGTCAGTAGGATAGCGTAACAAAGACCACCCGTAGTTCGTCGGAGCTCTGTTCCGGCGAACCCACTCCCTGTTCTTCGACCATTTTCTGACCTCGCCTTCATCTCCATCTTCCTACCCTTCCATTTCCCTACACCCAGCACTCCTCTATTCACCCAGGTCCTCGCCAGATCTGGAGATCAGACCTCATTCTCCGCCCTTCGTCGGAGGTCTCCGCTCGACGCTAATCACCACCCCATTCCACCAAATAAGGCCTTCAGACCATCCTTGTGCTTTTGCGGTCTCTTCTTGCAGGTTTGGAAGGCCAAAGGACCCTTGTTGGGGTCGATTTCAGGATTTCGCAGGTACCTGGGCACCCCGAACTTCACCGACCTCGCTGGACCGCTTGGGTGAGCCCCTGGCTCTCTTGAGCACTTCAGTCGACAAAGAATGGCCCCAGGGACCTTCTTGGACCATCAGAGGCTTGTGGGAGGGTCGGACATGCACGCCATGCCAGATCGAAGCTCGGGAGAAGCAGGGTTCTTCCCTGTTCTTCCGAGCATCCTCAGAACCGTTCGATCGAAGGAGATTCCCAGTTTTGATCCTCGCCATTGGATGATGCCGCTCCTCGACCGTCAGATTAGCTTAGCTAATCTAATCCGTGCCATTCAGTAGCGAACCATCATCACGCCACGGGAGGCCGACGCGTGGATAAGTGAAATCACCCAGCCGTTCGTTCGTGCACCTATAGGGGTAAAATTGCAAATATAGACCCATGCATTTTGTATTTAATTTTTAATACTGTAAATTATATATATCGTTGTAAAATAAATGGAATTTTTGCTAATAGGACCTCACATTTCTTGTATTTACAAAATGGTCCCTCCCAGCCTCACGTGTAGTCCCACGTGAGGGTGGAAATTTTGTAAGCATTCCCTGGTGGTTTTTTTGTATTATTAAATAGCTCTGAAATGTTAAATAAATGATTATTCTGTTGGCATATTTGCAACGTAGCCCCTGTCATTTATTTTAATTGCAAAAATGCCCCTACCAGGCTGTTTTATTTTATGTGCTTAATGTACTTATTAAAAATGCCTAGCTTGCTCCTAAAAATCCAAAAATAAATTAGAATAAATGCTTTGTTCCTTGTAGATCCACTCTGTATATTTATTTGGCCATTTTCACATTTTATCCACTTATTAAAAATGAAATAAGAGCCATTTTTGCCCTGTTTAATCTATAAAATACTAAAAATTAGAAAATGCATTTGAAATATTAAAAAAATTTATATATGATATATTTATATATCTATGGAGTCAAGAAAATAAAAAACCCTAAAAATAAGAAAAAGAAAATTATAAAAATTAAAAAGCTCCAAAGTCCTAAAAAAGAGAGAAAAACCCTAGAAAAATACCAAAAATGTTTTCCTATTTTATAATTATCTATATATTATTAATAACATATTAAAATTAATTTGGATAATTTTTGTACTTATTTATTATTTTTTAAACCCTACTTTATTTCAGATTATTTATTTAATCCCTTATTAGGAATATTTTTGACATTAAAAATACCTAAAAATTAGTTAAATTGCAGAAAAATAATAAAAAAATTACAAAAATACAAAAAGCCTAAAAATAGTATATTTAATATATTTTGACTATGTATACATATATATATCTATATACATATATATATTATAAATATCTCTCTCCCCTCCTATATATATCTATATATATACATCTATATTATATAATTAAAAATATATAAAGAAAATATAAAATATATATATAATATTAAAACAAAATAAAAATCATAAAAACAAAAATAAAAAAATAGGTATTTTTACTTATCAGACCCTATAAACTTTTTAAATTACCTCTACGTCCTTTTGCACAACGTAATTATCCCATCGATCCTAAAAATTACCCCAAGAACCCCCACGGGCTTCAAACGGATTACCCGGAGGGTTCATGGGGTAAGAGTTGAAAAGTTTACAGGGTTGAGGGAGGAATTATGTTGTTTCAAAAGTCGTAGATGTAATTGACAAAGTTTGTAGGGTCTGCTGGGTAAAAATACCAAAAAAATATAAGTAAAAACCCACAAAACAATAAGAATTGGACATGAACCAAGAATTGAATAAATGCGCATTCAATTTTACCACACAACCATTGGCCTCCCAGTGTTTGACCTCTACTTGTGCTTACGCCTATACACATTGCATGTAGAGTTGTAATAAATTTTAACTCCACATTTTTGCTAGTCATTGCTTGATATTTATTGTGGGTTAATTGTTGATTGATTGGGATTTATTGAGTGGTCACTGCATCGACTATAGATCCGCCTTGTGTATTAATACGACCCTTAATTTTCCATGTCATTAAATGGCACCGTTGCCAGGGAGGCAACGGATTTTGTGTGGATATTCATTCGTTTATTTAACTCTTTGCTCATGTCCAGTAGTCATTTATTTATTTGATTATTATTGAGATTATTGAGACTGTTCTGACCCATCTCCTATATTTGTCTTTGATGCGAGGGACCGTCAAGCGAAGGAGGACCTCCTAGGAGGACCAATGCACCCAAGCGAGGTGGAGTTGGCTTCTCTACACCAGCCAGCAGGAGAGAGCATCGAAGGCAGATGAAGGAGAATTTTGGAAGATAGTTTAATTTTTGCATTATTTAATATGTATATTTATGTGAGATAGAGACACTTGACATGTAATAATACAGGACTCTCCCGCTGCGACTTCCCGAGGTCCATTTCCCGAGGGATTATTCCCTTGGGGGCCTTGATGATTTTGACGCTTTTGCTTTTATTTTATTTTTATTATTTTGTGTGAATGAGCCCTATCTTAGGATTGTTTGATGTATACTAAGGCCCAAACCCTAATATATATGCATGTACCTATAGATAAGATTTGGGACTTAGTCAATTTTGAATAATGTTCTTCACGTTAATAACATCTTGTATCTAGGGCGATTTCCTCGGATTACATCTCATGTAGCACAGGTTTCAATTTTGTCTTGCATCCAGCATGGAGAGAGCTGGAGGTACTGTAAGTCTTCTTACTTGGCATGCATCATCAATTTTCGAATTGCATGGCTTTTCCGACCTTCTCCCTCTGTTTTTGCCAACCTAGGATGCTTAATGGAAATTGAAACCTCGATAGGCGCGTGCATTGAAAATATCCAAAAATAAGTGATAACAAAAATAAAACCGGGACTGTTAACTCCACTTGAACCTACAAATGAAATATAATGGATCCCTTGTCTTAGGGAGTGCAACCCCCTCCTTGTTTGAGCATTTTATTTCTACGTACATGCTAAGGATTAGTGCCCCAATCCCAAAGTCTAATTTCGGTGTGTACAAATTTCTTTGATCACCTAACTCTAAAATCGACAAGATAAAAAGACCACTTTTCGGTCTTTACTGTGTTGAGTAGGTGAATCAGGGGTTTCCTTGCGTATTGATTGTGACTTGGAGTCTGTTATGTTTCCATCTTTCCTAGAGCCATCATTCACGTCCATGTGAGTCATCCATTTTTCATCTTCGAGTCTCTCTACCTCTCTTATATATATACCTCTTCATTTGCATTAAGTCATGATATTGGCGCTTGCGCTCAATCACCTTCGCCCGACCTTTGTGTTCCTATCCTTGACCACCCTCCTTGTGTTCCCCGTTATCATCTCTTCTATCACCCAGGATTTTTGTGCTTTCAGAGATCGCCCGCATCAAGGATTTTGACTTACGTTGATTATTGGAGTAAGGCAGGCATGATGTTGAGGATGTTGAGATTGATATACCACTTTTGGTGGATCTGAGTTGAGACTTGTGCCTCAGAGATTATTGGGGATTTCTTTTATGATGCACAATGATTAGGTATGATTCTTTATTGAGGATTTAGATCTCGCACATCAGATTGAGGATGTGATATAATGTGATGATTTGATGATGATTTCATGAGCATTGATTGATCTATCTATCTTGAGGTTCCACCCACCTTGATTTTAAGGATTGATTGATTATTCTAATTTGGACTTCCCGATAAAGGTGTGTGGATCATGCATGATCTCTCATCTTCTTGATTGAACCATCCTTGATCTCCTTATTCTATCATTTACCTTTAGCACCTAGACGATTTCTGACTACGTGTTGTGCCATTTGAGCTGATTGGATTGACTCCAAGGAATTGCATTGGACTTATTGATCTTTTGTCCCTCTACTCCATCTTATGCCCTCCTAATTGATTGATGGATTCGCACTACCTTGAGGACCTGAGATTCTATGCCAGCATTCCAATGACCTACATTGATCTCGCTCGCATTCCTCCCCGAGGACTATCTGCGGGAGGATGCGACAATTTATAGGATTGTGGTTTCATTCACTGCTTGGGTCGCCATCTTGTTGGGACCCGAAGTCGAGTCATGTGATATAATTAGTTGGCCTCCTTCTCTGCTGAGGTGCCCGATCTGTCGGCACATGAGCCCAACTGTCTGATTGCTCTCCTTGACAGTCCTCGCAAGGACGAGCCTTGATATTCCAATTGCTCACTGCCTAGTTCATAGCTCTCCGAGGGTTATCTGCGAGAGGCTATGACACATTATAACTCTCTTAGTCTCTTCTGCTGGTAGACAGTCTACCATCTACCGAGACCGTACCGGATGATCTCTCTGATGGATCACTGATGTCTTTGCATCTGCTCACCTTGACGACCCTTGCAAGGTTGAGTTTGTCTGATTTTTCGAAGATTAGCATGTACTACTCCCCGAGGGTTATCTGCGGGAGGGTACATCATTTTCTAGGTACTCGGTTTCATTTATGGTGTCTCCTGTCTGTTGGAGCATGAAGTCGAGTCTTCTGAGCAGTGTACTCGGTCCCCTTCTGATTGTGTCCCATTCTATTGGAGCACAGAGCCGATTTTCATGTTGGGTGTACTTGGTCAACTCTTTGGGTGTGCATCCGATCTACGGATCACTGGACCAAGTCTTTTGATTATTCTATGATTCCCGGCTCTTTTGAGCATGCTCACCTTGACGACCCGCGCAGGGTTGAGCCATGACTTGCGGTATTCGGTGTCTCCTGTGATCTTCCGACCTCATGACCACCGAATGCCACGATGTCTCTTGTTCTTTACCTTTCCATATCTTATTGAGACTCTGATTGACTGGAGGAATCTGTATTGTTCCTTCTTCCTCCCGATCTTATTATATCGGCTATGTTCCCTTATGCTGACCCTATAAGCCGATTGACTACTTCATGCTACCGGACCCGATATCTGTCCTTTCGATCTATTTTGCTCCAGTAGCCGACACCCACCCGACTGCATATCCGGGTGTCTTACACTGTTTGATTGTGTCAGTATTCTCACAGGGAGACGATGACGTGAGTACGGTATTCACTTATCAGATACCGTCATGTACTTCACCAGTTTCTTCACCGCCTGTATATATGTATTTTTTGTGCATTCTTTCTCCCGTATGTTTTGTGTACCTCAAATCTATCACCATATCTCTGTGACTATACTTAGGACGTACTTTGTCTTAAGTATAGGGGGTACACATTGTGTTGTTCTATGTTCTGTTTCATCACTCCCGTCGTTGCTTATACTTTGGGATATATCACCCTACTTATAGGGGGAGTGATGCGTACATCCTTCTCTATCTTCTTCCATCTTCTGATCTCTTTTCTTCTTTTCTTCTTTTCCTTTTCTATCTTCTGTATCTATCAAAAAGGTGTCGCCCCTTGTAGACAGTCTTCTATACTTAGGACGTACTTTGTCCTAAGTATAGGGGGGTGTGCACCCCGAGTTTTCATTCTTTTTTATCCTCTCCATTGTCTCCTCTTCTTGTCTATACTTAGGGATACCTTCCCCTAAGTATAGGGGGAGACAGTCAACTTCTCATTGATTCATTCATTTCTTCGTTCGTTTATTCTTTAGACTTTTCTATACTCAGTACGAGTTATGTCTTCTCTTTTATCTCAGATCTATGAGGACCTAGCTCAAGCTAAGTATAGGGGGGTCGTATATACTACGTATATACTTTAGCCATAACTCATACTTTTGTATTCTCTTAATAATATGGCTAATAATTCTTTAAAATTCATTAAAAAACCCTAATAAAAAGATGTTATCATTCCTTAAATTCTTTTTATATGTATTGATTACTAAATCAGGTGAAAATGTTTTTTTTGCAAAATGTTTGAAAAACAGTTTGAAAATCTTTTGAAAACTATTTTGAAAACGTTTTGTTACATGTTTTAAACCTTTGTAAAAACATTTTGATTTGTAAAGTTTATTTTCTTTGTGTGAAATAAATTGTTTGAAAATTTGTTTGCAAACGATTTGAAAAATGGTTGCAAAAATATGTGAAAAATTTGTATATTATGTTTGGAAAACCTTTGCAAAATGATTTTCAAATGTGTGTATATGTTTGTAAAGTGCTTGTAAACATTTTTTGGACTATAGTTTTTCAAATTGTTTGTAAAATGATTTTCAAATAAGTTTGAGGAATATATACATCAAATCAATAATAAATAAAATAATAAATAACACAAAATTCTTTAATAATTGTACATATATACCTATAAATAAAAACTAAACTATAAATCCTTAATTCTTTGTAAATAAAAAGAGGCATGCATGTGTAAATAGTTGTGTATGTTTATCTATTTGTGCCCAAATTCTTTTCAAAAGTCTTTACTCTTTTCAAAATTCTTTTGAAAAAGTCTTCTGATTTTCAAAACCTTTTTGAAAAATTCTTTGTGTATACTTGCATAATAAAAACATTTTTTGTAAATAGCATTTGCATAGCATTCATTATTTTTCCACATTGAGTTTGAATAATTGAACTAGTCCGAGTAAAGTAGAAGATTGGATCTTAGTAGGACCTTACTACACCTCACTTCACTGGAACCTTACGGGAACTAGGTTTAAGGTACTTCAGGTCCATATTGGACTTAATTCTTTGAGACTCAGGGCTGGGTTCAAGTCACCTCAGTGGACTAACTAGAACTTTTCGAGATATACGCATGGCTCTTGTCGGTCATGACCTAACTTGGACACCATGCACCTTTCACTTGGCTCAACTCAGTTGGAGTGGTGAGGGGGTTGGATTTGTCGGTCTGAGACGCACACGTATGGAAACATTCGTCCTCCTCGGAGGGAAGTGCACCCCAACCTAGTCCAGTAGCCATGAGGTCTAATGACAGGAGAGTGTGGGTTGCGATAATGCTTCAAAAGAGGGATAGTCTTCTGGCTCAAGAGGAAAAACTCCTTATGTAAATGTTGTTGTATATAGTATTCAAACAAAGAGAGAGAGAGAAAAGAAATAAAAACTCCAAAAAGTGGACAGGCTTGAAAATAAAAATAAAAGTGTCTGCCGGAGTATGTATATATGTTGTATAGAAAATAAGCAAGCTTGAGCATCAAAGTTACACCATGTGAGCATGTAGCTGGATGACTTGACTACACTAGTCAGGCATCCCAAGATAGGTAGCTACACTGGCTACCGTCCATTCTTCTCTTCACCTCCTCCTCTTGAGTCGGATGCCACTTGAACTTAGAAAGGAATACCCCGCTTTTCGAGGAAAGAGCTGTTGGATTGGGGAATCATTGGGTTGTCATTCTGGAGAAGCCAATCTCTTTGTCATTTCAGTTGGGGAGAGCCACTATCACTTACATTGTACAAGTCAGCTTCATAGTCATAAGGGTTTGCATATGATGTAAGCTAGTTCTGACATGGCTATTGAGGTGGCTTGAACCGAGTTCTGTGACTCTCAAGGGCTATTGTGTTTTAAACCTACTTCCCGACTAGGTTCCACACACTTCTCACATCAAGGTCCGACTTGAGCTCCAAACTTTGATTTCACGACGATAAGTTTAATAATTAAAACTCTATTCAAATCATTATTCTTTTGTTTTTTTTCTTTTCTTCTTTATTCTTTATTCTTTTTGCACTTATTGCATAAGTGTTTGCTAGGGACTAGCAAAGGCAAGTATTGGAGGATGATGAATCTCGATTCATCATTCTTTATTCTATCATTTTGGCCTTAAAAACCCTAGCAAATGCAAGTAAATGACCTCACTTGGTGTAAATAAGCAACCATTATTTATTGAATTATTTGTACATATTATATGGTTTTTAATGCCAAAATTTTAGAATAAAGAGAAGAAAAGAAAAAGGAATAAAATATTGAAAATATTTTATGACTCGAACCCCGAGACCAAGTCAAGACTTGGCTTGGTCGACAAAGAATAAAGTAGGGGAGATAAGGGCCAATGATACAATAAATGCCTCATTTATTTATTCATTCATTTATACATTTTGACACCTATTTTGTATATACTTATTTATTCATTAAATAAAAATATTTTGTACATGAAAGTTGTAGATAATAATGTAAATAAAAATACAAAATTGAGTTTGTACAAAAATGATACACAGTGTACATTTTATACACAGAATAAAAAGCCAGAATCTCAACTTCACAGACCCATATCTGGCAAATAAAAACTCAAAATCCACCTTAATTACCTTTAATTTATATAACTTTTCAAGAACTATTTAATAAAATTGGTTTCATAATTTTTGGAACTCATCTGTGAAAGTTAGGTTTTTGGCCCTCATTATACATAATACCGATTAAAATATTCATTATATTCATTATTCATTATTTTTATAAATTTATATTTTTAGAATATTGTAAATAATATACATTATACATGTACATATGGAACATAAATGAAAACCAAAAAGAAAACCTCAAATAAAATAAGTCTATGTAATCACATAGGCAAAGTACCTATGTATTACTTGTATATAAATAAAAAGGTGAACTTCATTCTTTTATTCTATCATATTTTTATTAAATTGTAAATATTATTATATTCCATTAAAAATGTAAATCCAAAATAAAACCCAATAAAATTCATTAAATAAATAAAACGTATATAAAATATTGGTAAAATACCTATAAGTATACCTACACATTATATATACCTTTTTATTTAAATATGCAAATAAACTCATAAAAATCAAGTAAAAATATATTTATGCTCACAAAAATAAGTTATAAATATATAAAATAATATAATAAAATAATAAAATAAAATACATAAAATAAAAATAAATTGTACAAAATACATGTAAATATACCTATAAATACACTATTAAAATAAACTCATAATAAAATACATCAAAAAATTAAATAAAAATCATAAATAAATACTACATTATTTAATAAACATTTTTATTTTATAAGCAAAAATAATAAAATCATTTATTGTGTTTAATTAATAAGTCAATTTGGCGCTAATGTGGACCAATCAGGTTCTTTCCTTCGTTGACCGCCCGGTCAACTCCTCTGCCACCAACCGCCCTGTGTCAGACGTCTCTTCAGCCCATCCTCTCTGAGCTTCCCCTTCTAGTCCATTGACTTTCTAACCTCGATTCCTTCATGAAAAAGTTCCGTCGGTGATCCATCATTCACGCCAACATCTCAAATCGATCATCAGACTAGGCGATTCTTTGTGGCACCCCGGTCAATAAGGTGCATCGCCATGTCCATAAATAAGAGCCTCGACCTCCTTCCCCATTTTGGTCATTTTTTAGTCTTCTCCCTTCCTCGTATTCAGTCCTGGAGGTTCCCTCATGACAGGAGGAGGCCTTTGGCGCCTTGAATCGGTCGGAGGAGTTGAGGCTGCACCCCACGGCGGAGCTCTGGCTTTCCCCTGCTCCCTGGAGTCAGCTTCCAGGTTAGAGCTATGTATTTTGATTATTTTAAGTAGCTTTCATCCCCTGCATTCCATTTGTGTTGTTAATCTAGTGATTACGTTAGTAGGATAGCGTAACAGAGACCACCCGTAGTTCACCGGAGCTCTGCTCCGGCAAACCCACTCCCTGTTCTTTGACCGTTTTCCGACCTCGCCTTCACCTCCATCTTCCTACCCTTCCATTACTTACACCCAGCACTCCTCCATTCACCTAGGTCCTCGCTGGATCTGGAGATCAGACCTCATTCTCCGCCCTTCACCGGAGGTCTCCGCTCGACGCCAATCTCCACCCCATTCTACCAAATAAGGCCTTCAGACCATCCTTGTGCTTTTGCAGTCTCTTCTTGCATGTTTGAAAGGCCAAAGGACCCTCGTTGGGGTCGATTTTAGGATTTCGCAGGTATCTAGGTACCCCGAACTTCACCGACCTTGCTGGACCGCTCGGTTGAGCCCCTGGCTCTCTTGAGCACTTCAGTTGACAGAGAATGGCCCCAGGGACCTTCTTGGACCATCAGAGGCTTGTGGGAGGGTTGGGCGTGCACGCCATGCCAGATCGAAGCTCGGGAGAAGCAGGGTTCTTCCCTGTTCTTTCGAGCATCCTCAGAACCGTTCGATCGAAGGAGATTCCTAGTTTTGATCCTCTCCATTGGATGATGCCACGCCTCGACCGTTAGATCATCTTGGCTGATCTAATCTATGCCATTCAACAGCGAATCGTCATCGCTCCACGAGAGGCCGACGCGTGGATAAGTGAAATCACCCAGCCGTCCGTTCGCACACCTATGGGGGTAAAATTGCAAATCTAGACCCATGAATTTTGTATTTAATTTTTAATACTGTAAATTAAATATAATGTTGTAAAATAAATGGGACTTTTGCTAATAGGACCTCACATTTCTTGTATTTACAAAATGGTCCCTCCCAGCCTCACGTGTAGACCACGTGAGGGTGGGAATTTTGTAAGCATACCCTGGCGGTTTTTGTTTATTATTAAATAGCTCTGAAATTTTAAATAAATGATTATTCAGTTCGCATATTTGCAACGTAGCCCCTATCATTTATTTTAATTGCAAAAATGCCCCTACTATGCTGTTTTATTTTATGCGCTTAATGTATTTATTAAAAATGCCTAGCTTGCTCCTAAAAATCCAAAAAAAATAGGATAAATGCTTTGTGCCTTGTAGATCCATGATTTATATTTATTTGGACATTTTACGTATTTTATCCATTTATTACAAATGAAATAGGAGCCATTTTTGCCATGTTTAAACTATAAAATACCAAAAAATAGAAAATGCTTTTTGAAAAATAACAAAAAATTATATATGATATATTTATATATCTATGGAGTCCAGAAAATGAAAAACACTAAAAATAAGAAAAAGAACATTATAAAAAATAAAAAGCTCCAAAGTCCTAAGAAAGAGAGAAAACCCTTAGATTAATACCAAAAAACGTTTTCCTTTATTATAATTATCTATATAATATTAATAACATATTAAAATAAATTTGGGTAATTTTTGGACTTATTTATTATTTTTAAAACCCTACTTAATTTTGGATTATTTATTTAATCCCTTATTAGGGATATTTTTGACATTAAAAATATCTAAAAATTAGTAAAATCACATAAAAATAATAAAAAATTATAAATATCCAAAAATCCTAAAAATAGTATATTTAATATATTTTGACTATTTATACATATATATCTATATATACATATATATATTATAAATATCTCTCTCCCCTCCTATATATCTCTCTATATATACATCTATATTATATAATTAAAAAATAAAATGAAAATATAAAATATATATATAATATAAAAACAAAATAAAAATCATAAAAACAAAATTATATATATTTTTTTAGTAAAAACCCACAAAAACAATAAGAATTGGACATGAACCAAGAATTGAATAAATGTGCATTCAATATCACCACACAACCATTCGCCTCCCTGTGTTCGACCTCTACTTGTACATACACCTATACACACTTGCATGTAGAGTTATAATAAATTTTAACTCCAGATTTTTGCTAGTCATTGCTTGATATTTATTGTGGGTTAATTGTTGATTGATTGGGATTTATTGAGTGGTCACCGCATCGACTATTGATCCGCCTTGTGGATTAATACGACCCTTAATTTTCCATGTCATCAAATTATCATCCATGCATGTTTTCATAAGAACTGCATTTTATCCCTTATTAATGCACAAAATAAGAAGCTAAAAATCCCTGCCAAAATTGACCTACAAATAGCCTAACTTCCCGGATTTTTAACTCAGTCATGCTAACTCTGAATGACCCAAAACTACCTCCAATGTGTACATATCACTAACAAGAATAAATAAAAAATATAAAAAATATCACTAACCCAAATAAGTGCACCAAAAACCCAAACCCTAGTTTCCGGATTTCCGGACTTAAAACCTCATATCTTCCCCATCTAGTGTCCGTTTTAATCCTACTCACTTTTGAACTAATGCACATTTAATTACCTTCAAAACAAGACTAAGTTCAAGTGATTCGAAGCTCATATGTGAAAGTTGGGTTTTGGGCCTCTTTTGTACATTTTGTATTTTAGCGATTTTTGACCTATTATTTTATGTACATAATTAACCAATTTTAGTTCATTTCTTTTTCATTTGTCTTCTTTGATGAAAGTTTTATTAAAAATGCGCAAAAATACAAAGAAATTGAGCTTGAAATCAAAGAAACAAATTGAGGCTAGGTCTCTACTAACTGTCTGTACAAAATTGGTCTTTTTCATATTTTATTGTATTTCTTCTTTTTCTTAATTAATAAAAATCCAAAAAATAGATTAATGTGTAGATATTTATTTCTGATTTTATCGTATTTTTTTCGGATTTTTATCTAGTTTAAAAATGACATAAAAATTATAAAACCCAAAAATCAAGGTATTCTATGTACATGGGATACCCCAAAAATATCACTTTGTGCAATTGATCGATTTTAGTTTTGATATCTTCATGAAAGTTGTAGATCTCATCGAGATGAGAAATTTCGTGAAGGAAATTTTTCGATCCGAGGCCATTTGTTGTTTCCTTTGTATTTTTTTTAAAGTATTTAATTTCTAAATTTTGTGGTGCTGACACGTGGCAACTCCTGGAGCCACCACGTGTCAGCCATTTTTGGCATTTTTAGTAATTCATTTTTATTAAAAAAATAATAATTAAAAAGTCCCACACGTGTGAGGCACATGCCGCCCAGGCTCACACCAAGCACGTGTGTCGCCCTCTCCTCTTTGAGCGCCACGTGGCATGCTCACGGCCATCCGATCTCGGTCGATCGGACAGCTGTTGTACTTCATCTTCTTCCCCCAATTTCGCCACGCGTCGCTCATCATATCTTCACAGATCCTCCATCCTTCTCACGATCCTTGTCTTCCTCGTCAAAGAATCGAATCCATTCTTTCCATTTCCGGCTGACCCTCCTCTGCTATTTAACCCTCACTGCCATGACCTAAACCTCCATCCACCGATTGCAGAGAAGAATCGTGGTGATAGCCCGGGGCTTCGCTTCCCGGCGAGGTCCGGCGTTGCTCGCGATGTCGTAGAAGACACCTCCTCCCCATGCCCTGCCTTGCTCCGGCCAGCCGTCGAGCCAACTATACAGCAACACCTCCATCTTCGACCTCCTCCACCTTCATCAGCATCGGACTCCATCGCAAACAACATCCACGATCATCTACTCTGCCTTGCGACAGCCATCTCCGCCTCCACTCCACCGTCCCCTCGGTCGTGTGTCGGCTGGAGGACGGTCGACGCTCCACCGCCAAGAGCAGTTCCTTTGACGCTCACGTGACGCGCATGTGACTCATGGGTATATTGCAAAGAACCCCCGCGGGTTGACCATATTGCACTTAAGTTCAATTCCAGAGGTCGCGTGCTTCGCACGTGACCCTCTGCCATATTTATAGTTAACCCCCCGGAGATCCTCATAATCGCAGTTCAGTCCAGCCATTCCAAGGGCATTTGCGCATCACGTGCTCCTCGGAAATTTTGCACTCTTGCCCCCTGGTTATTGGTAATTACATCTAAGTCCCTTCTTTGCATTCTATTTATTTTAAATTATTGCATCAATACACCTGTAATCCCCCGTAATTTTAGACCTCTACATGACATTATTTTATTATTCAAAAAATAGCATGATGTTCGTCCTTTAATTCTCTACATCTTGACATATCGTGGATATTTTTGTGATCATTGGTTAATTGATAATTAATTATTTTGTGGAAAATTGCGAATTTTGCCCATCTCATGCTCTTAAATTTACCATGATCAACCGTTGCTCTAAAAATTCCCGAAAAATCACATATTGTAGAATTAGTTTTGCTTGACATTTTATCCAAAAAGAATCGCATTTCCATGCATAGTTTGTTCTGTAAAAATTATTTTGCATATTTCAGTATTTGATTTTTAATAGGTATTAAAACTAGTATTTTTGAGGTTTAGGATTTTTCTAAGGTTCATTACCTAGTTATAGACCTTAGATAATTTTACTCATTCAAAATAATTAGGTTTACTATTTTTTATAATTAAATTTTGAAATTCATTTTGTTTGCATTTAAAAATCCATAAAAAAATTCATCTTACAACCAAAAATTCCTAAAAAAATTACAGTGCACACATTTCATCATATTTTGCATAGTGGACAAGTTTCATATTTTTTGGACATTATTTGAGCATAATTTATATTTAATCCCTAAACTAAAATAGGCCGAAATTGCATTTTGCATCCTTTATTGCATTAAAAATAAAAAACGACCGCCTCGAAAACCACGCATGAATTTTGGTAGACCTAATTCTAGGTTGTTTCTTTTTTCCTCCGTGTGTTCGACCTTGGGACTTGCCCAAGTAAAATAAACATAAAACCACTCGATTAAAAATTTATTAAATATTCGTGGTTATATTCTTGACCGATTCCGATTGCCGCCTACAACGAAACGACACATCATTTTTATGCACGATAAAATATACACATCTTCTTAACAAGCGTAATTTCTGGACTCGTCACCTACCCGAAGCTAGACCGAGCCTCCTCCAAGCCTGCATTTTCACTGAGCCTAGAGCTAACGTGCTTGTCATGTGCATTTCGGGTAATTTGCATGGAGGCCCCGCCAACTTTTCCAAATTGCAGACAGGTCCAGAGCTCACGTGCAGACCACATGCGCATGGGGTATTTCGTACTCATACTCATGCGGGTTTTCATAATTACAAAAATACCCCGGCGTGTGTGGGTAAACTACAAGGAAGGCCCCGCATTTATTTTACTTGCATTTTAATCTTTCCCAGGGACCTGTTTGCTAGTTATCTTTTATGTTTTCTTGCATTTATGCCCTTGATTTCACTCGTGCATATCTTGAGCATCCTAGCTCCGATTGAGTTGATTTCAGTGGTGTTTCGAAGCTTGTTTAATTCTCTTTCTAATGGCATAGCTATTGTTTTATTTTGGCACTTTCGATTGTATTGTCTAAACCTAATTATCTAGTGTCATTTATCCAATGAATTTTGTGTCATTGAATGGAAATAGCTTCTTGACCCCTTTCTGAAATTGACCATCTTTTTATTGCTCGTTGATTTTTGTATAACTTGGGCATATTTGTAGTGTTTTAATTTTTCATTTCTTTGCATGATATAAAAAATAAAAAAATGCATTGTTCATGTTTATGCATATTGTCGTGTCATCCTACATTCATTAACCTACGAAGAATTAATTCAACACTTAGTTCAAATAATAAGAGTCTAAATATTACGAAAGAGGCTCGTGTCCCTGAGTTCGACCTTGGACTTGCCCAAGTAAAATAAAAATCGGCCATTTAATTTAATTGATTATATTAATTAAATGGTCTTTTGACGCATTAGATTCAGCTAACTACAATGCATTAAAACGACTTATTAAGAGGTTGATTTTAGGATTCGCCAATTAGTTCCTTATCCGAGAGTCTACTAGACACAGAGTCAAGTGTGGGCATTCTCTTATAAACGTGAGAATTAAGTCTATGACCTGAAGTTTCTAAAATCCTACTTCTCAATGAAGTTCCTCTTAAACTTAAGTAGATTAAGGCAAAGCCAAGTCCACTCTCAGTTTTTACTCATAACTCGGTCCAGAACCCACTGACTTTACACTTTGCATATGCATGATATGCTAATGAAATGCAACTAAAATGAAATGTACATGAATGAAATGCAAGTTTTTGAAAGATTTTTTATGCAAGAACGAATAAGAGCCCTTTTATTTTATAAAACCTTTTCTTTCATTTTTTGTTATACCTCCTATTTTACAATAATTTACAAGAGAGAACTATTTTCACAAACTTTACATGGTCATAAAAGTTTTCAAAGAGGTGGATATCTGATTAGGGGTAAGATTGAACATCTTAGAGAGAGCGGGAGAGGAGCGGCTAGGATGAAGGCGACATGAGGAGATGGACGTCCAAAAGAGAGGATGGGTGGCACGTCGAGAAGGGGCCATGTGGGCAGCCCAGAGGCCACCACGTGGTCCTACCATATTATGCAGAAAATAGGAAAAGAGGGAAAAATCAAAAAGAAATAGAAGGAGGTAGAATTAGCAAAAAAATCAAAACATGAAATTTTAGATCTTGAGGAGATCTACAAGTTTCATGTTGGACAAAAAGTTAAAGGAGATTAAATAAACACATTGAAATTTCTAAAAGCATTTTTAGTGAATAAAAAACACTATATTTTAATTGCTTTGTGATTTTTTTGTCCTTTTTGTTCCTTTTCAACACCAAAACAAATAACTACAATATTTAATCTATTTTTTAGGATGTTTTTAATATGGAAGAAAATAAGGGGAAAATAAAGAAAATGAAAGGATTAATTTATAGACAAAAATTAGGGTTAATTATAGAAAGATGGTATATTGATACAGATGTGGAATTAATGAAGATTTGCAATGAAGTGCTTATGTTCTGAGGATAACGAGGGATTATAGTATTGATAAATAAGAGATTCATCAGGAGTTGAGCTCACACGACCGTATTCCAACCATCTTCGTCTCAATTTTCATTTCAGAAGAACCCTCTTTTTGAGGTAGTCTTCCCCAGCCATCATACACTTCACTCTCATTCTGCCACGCCACACCTTTCTTGGTTGAGTTTTGAATATATGAATCGCTCGTAGAATCGAATGATTATTATGTGGACCCAATAGAGCGAGCAAATTAAAGATGGATATGAATAACCAAATTTGACATAGAAACATGATTCCCGATTACGATTGAGAATTCATTGTTTGAACCATACCCTATTCGGGATGACTCTCTTTGCGAGTACGACCAATTTTCCTTTGACCAGGCATTTGATATCTATAGTCAAGGAAATTTGACTCATCACCAGGCTATTACCACTGAGAATGACTATTACTCGGTTGCAAGACGGAGTCATGGCATGATGAGTACAGTCATTCATCTCCAAGTCATGAGACGATTGCAGATGACATCGCTCGGATTAATCAGAAAGTCGGTGCATTAATTATACAACTTGACGATGTCATCCAAGTGGTTAAAAGGATGATAAACAACCAAGGAGAAGTGAGGACCACATAAAGCAAACCTGAGACACATCATGTGTAACATTTTCATGTACAGACGCCACAGGCATCTAACCAGTTTAGTAACCAGTTTGCTGAATTGAATAAAAACACCAAAAATTAAAAATTAGAAAAATTAAAAATGGATAACAATGAAATGGAAGCATTCTGTAAAAGCTTGATCTTAGAGCTTCCATTAATCAAGGCCATGAAGTATGTACATGTTCTTCAGAAAATTGCGAAGAATCAATTATCGCCTAAGAAGATAAGAAAGAAACGATCTAGAACCAAATTTCATCTAATCATTGTGGCCAGTTCAATGGTGATGAGCCCAAAAGCAAAAGTCGTAGAGTCAAATAGTTGACTAGGGTCACTTGTGATATTAAGGATATCGAGTTTACCCATGTTCGGATAGATGATGACTCGACTCTGAACATCCTGCTGAAGTTCGTGTTTGACCAACTCAAACTCGAATCGCTTAAAAGTACAAGAGTGATCGTTCAATTTCCTAATCGATCAACAAAAAAATTGAGAGGAATTTTCAGTCTTCATGAACTTCCATGGTGTCAAACATAGAGTGGACTTTATGATCCTAACAAATGAGCACCGAGGAGAATCGACTAATCTTCTATTATTTTGGGAAAGAAGTTCTTAGAATCTACTAGAGAGATGATTGATTGTGATACTCAGGACATAAAATTCCCGAACCAGAATCAAAATGACCCGATTCTCTAGGACACAACTAACCTTGAGACAACCGAACAAGAAACTGGTGGTTGTAACATAGAGGAGACTACAGAGTCAAACACTTCACAAGAATAGACCTCTCCACAGACTCCAGATACAACCATAAGAGAGACACCTGAGAATCAGACTGTCGAGGCTACCACTGTTGCCACTAAGGTGAATGATCCTGACTTAGACACATCCAATTCACTGAATCCATATACAATCGTTTAGGATTTCCTTGATAATTACTGTGATATGACATCTGAGCCTTCAATGCCCAAACCAACTCTGAGAACTATCATATACATGAAATGTGTACTAACCTTACAACAGATATACAATATACAAGGTGATTCATCTGATGAAGAGCCAATATACAGCACCTCACAGACTAAGTTTGGAATGGCCACATCCTCTAGTCGGGTTGCTAGTGGAGGGAAGAAGTACTCTAGTCCTCCTCCTCTCCATGCATCAAGTTATAGTAAATTGTCTAGGTACATAACTATAGACATGGACTATCTGAGAACTCCTCCCCATGGTATTGTACATGTACCATTGTAATCAGATATGACCAGACGGATGCCTCTTCATGAGAATATCCATCATCCAAGGTTGAGTTGGTTGACCATGTGAATGAGCAGCCATAGAGAAAAATTAGTTGGAGATCATCCACCGAATAGTATTATTCTTTTGAGGATGACTGCGACGATGACTGGGAATCTTCTTCTTCATCACATTCTTCATATCCATATTCCCTTCCACCACATGCATACAAGAAGGTTAGTCGAAAACCTCCTTGAACCTATGTACATTCTCTCCTGATCACAACAGTTTGCTTTGTACTTCTTCTATACTTAAGCAAAAGCCTAAGTATAGGGGGGACCGATGTCCACTCTGTTTATATCCATCTTCCCTCATCTTACCCTCGATCGCCATGTTTTTGCTTTCTTCTATACTTAGTCTGACCAAGAGCGTAAGTATGGGGGGAGGGGCGGTCAACTTATACAACTCTCCCTTCTTCTTTTACATCCTTATATACTTAGCATGCGCTAAGTATAGGGGGCGAGTTGCATTCATGTACATACTCTGCATTGCATTGTACTATATGGCATTGTGTTTTATGTATATATTACACGAACTCAATTTGGGATATGGGTAATTTTTGTAAAACTTGTAAATTGTGTAAAATATGTACAATACGTGTAAATATGTTCAATGTATGTGTAACCAAAAAATATATTAATTAAAAAAAATTGCATCTCATGCACCACACTTCATTCAATTAGTCATGCATCTGCATTGGTAAAAAACCATTGGGTTCTGAATCGAGTTGTCAGAAGAAACTGAGAGTGGTCTTGACTTGGCCTTAATCCACTTAATTTTCAGAGAAACTTCACCGAGAAATAGGATTTTAGAAGCTTCAGGGTCTGGACTTAACTGCATGACAATGTTCAGACTTCGACTCTTAGTGTCTAACCCGATCGCCTCATTCTCAGTACGACTCTTGAATAAGGAATAAATCTTTACTCTAGCACTATGCACTTAGCTTAACTCAGACAGGGTGTTAGAAGACTGTTTATATCTCTTTTCTGGTAGTGTGGATATCTAACGATTAGAATACTTGTTGAAATAAGCTTCAGATGATAAATGGACTGCTAACATAATTTTTCTAATTCCCAAAACATGGGCGGGACAAAAAATTCTATATCTGTCTGGGCATAAAAATCCATGCAGAGAAACCTAAAATTTACACCAAAAGAAGCCAACTACCAAATATATAATAACCACAATGGTTCGAGCTTGATATACCTTGCATATTGTAATGGAGACTTGGCTAAACCAGCCAAGCTTCACAGGAAATGTGACTACACTGGTCATACTCCAATTCTTTTCTCATTTCTTCTAAAAACATCTCCCCCATATTCATTGTGAACTAGCACGTACATGAACTTAGAAAGAAATACCCGACTCTTGAGGATGAGTTACTAGAGGAGAGGTATATGCGGCAGTCCAGCATTTCAGATGGGAAGCTCTAACACCCTTCACATACATGAGACATTTGTTAATTGTTCATGGGGTATGCTTTGGGAGGAGGATTTATCTAAGATGACTTCTGAGACAAACCTGAGACAACAATTTATAGAACTTTGAGACTGTTGATTTTAAAACCCTAATACCTATCGGAGTTATGCCAAACCATTAATCCAAAGGTTGGTACAAGCTCCATTTTCATATTTTATTCAGGATCTTGGTATGGAACCCAATCTCATTTCACCTCTTCATTTTTAGTCTCAGAGACGAGCAAGGTTTAAGTATAGGGGGTTGATGAATTCATGATTCATCATTCTAATTAGTTGAAAATATAGCCTCGTCTTGAGAAACTAGATGCATTCAGATGTTTATATCACAAAACTAACTTTAATGCACTTATAAATAATTTGCATAATTAGTATTCCATTCTGCATTCATAATCATCTACACATTTTCATCTAACTTCACGTACTTTCAATTAATTCATGCTAACTCCAATTGACATGAAATTGACCCCGATGTGTACATATCACAAACCTTAATCAATGAAAATCCTATAAATATTGACTTGTGTATGTTCAATTTAAACCAAAACACCAATTTTAGGACGAAAAGTTGTAAAAATGGTATCACTCTCTCATACAGCATCCAATTTCACTCTCTCACTTTTGAATCAACGTACGTTCAAATATCTACAAATCAAGGTTCAAAAGGATCGGAGTTCATTTGTGAAATATGGGTTTTGGGACCAAATTGTATATTAGACATATTCATTGATTTTGACGCATTAATTCATGTACATATTTAACTCTTTTAATTTTATTTTTCATTTCTTTATTTAAATCATATTTTCATTAATTACATAAAAATAAAATCCCAGAAAATTAGAAAAGCAATGAAAAAAGACACATTCTGACTTGATCTCATTATCCCATTCACTTGTATATAATCCACTTCATCCCTTTATTCTGACTTTTATTATACTCATAAAAAAAATCAAAAAATTCATTCGAGTCCACTGCATTAGTTCACATCATATTTAATTTTTCATACATTATTCATCTACAAAAAATCAAATTAAAAATACAAAGTAAAAAATTGATATTTCATACACATAAAATATCACCCAAAATTTTTTTATATCTTTATTTCCACAATCCATTTGCGTCTGAGTCCTTTATGAACATTTTAGATTGTATTTATATGAACATTTTTATGTTGAATGTTTTTGCATTAGAGATCATTTGTTATTTCATTTAGATTTATCTTTGCATTTCATTACACTGGTTGGTCGAAGTCTTGGTCAACACACATGTGTCAGTCCATGAATGGAGCCACCTCAACGCTTGGTCAAATGTGTCTAACCCTTTGGTCAACCCTTCTTATCGTGTAGTGCCCCCCAACAACTGCTATCAACCCCGCACATTCCCCTCTTCCTGAAGTTCGCCTTGCACCACCTCAACCCTCTCATGAGCTCTCGCACCACCACCAACCCCGTCTCTCCAGAACCCCATCGCCTCCAACTCCCTTACCCTGATCACCTTATCTCATCCCCTCATATTTGTTCTAACTCTCATCGCCTTTCCAAATCCTATCTCCAAAACCACCTTATCCCTAACCCAAATCCCTTTAACCCTATCGTCACTGTTAGAGTCCACGAGCCTTATGCATGAAAATTGTTATCACATCTAACCACCATCGTCACAGTGACAGCGACCATCATCTAAGGCGAATACCCTAGCCGATGAGATCCAAGGAGGAATCTCTCATTGTCGCTAATCCTCTTCTAGGACGGTGGGGCCTCTTGTCCTTCATTGAACACTGAAGCAACAAGCAGGAGGCACCTTCCTCTTTCAACTCCCCAAGCGATATCTCTGGAATCCCCTCACTTCTGAATATATTCCACCGTAGCCTTCCATCGCTGATAGCTCCTTCTCCACTGCCAACATCGGAGCTCCGCCTCATATCTTTCTAAAGCTGTACAGCCATGCCATAACACTGCGTCTAAAATCCATATTCTATTCGCATGCATACAAGATAGATCAAATGACTCACAGCTCAACTCTCCATTGACGATCCTTGGTCATGTGTTAACCACCGAAGACATGTCGCTCCTACTCACACCAAGAGCCTCTATCATTAGAGGGTAAGACCATCTTGAACATGTTCTCCAAGATTGATAAGAGGAGAGAGCGTACAACTGATATATGATGGTGCGCCTTGCAACTCAGGTTAAGTAATATCAAAGGTCATTACGACCCGAATCACCAAGCGTTGGTCAACAAGAAGAATAAACCACTCAAAAAAACAAAAAAAACAAGCATAAAATGTAAGCGGTTCACTATTTATTTTACTTGGTATAACAACCATGGTCGAACACAAGGAGCACAAGAAACTTACGAAGTAGTCAGATCTCATAAATAAAACAACATATTTTTAATGGTTTTTAATTTTGAAAATTTTTATGATTTTTAATAAGAAAATAAAATCAACAAATACGCAAGCAAAGCAACAATCTTTTTGTAATTTTCTTTAAGGCCAAAAATGCTCAGAAAATAAGGATACTTTTTTTGGGTTTTTAAGGTTTTGAAATGTTTTGGTAATTTTCTGGGGATTTTATGATGTTTTTGTAATTTTATAAAAATCAAAGAGTGACTAAAAATGTAAACAATGCACAACCAGGATTAAATTACAAGTTAAATATAACACCCTAAAATCATGGATAGAAATTTATGGGAAATATGAATAAAAACCTACAAACAAGAACTGAAATGAGGATTTTCTTATTTGTCTTGAATTTTATATAATTTTTATAAGATTTTAGGTGTTTTGTAATTTTTAAGGATTTTATAGGGAATTTTCAAACAAAATTAATACTTTAAGTAAAACACACTAACATGATTTTTTTTAGAATTGTTAAGGTAATTTTTGAATTTTTATGGATTTTCAAAATAAATAGGACACTTTTTTAGGGATTTTTTATTTTTCAAAATATTAAATGCCAACAAATTAATCCATGAAAATTATGACAAATACTATACACTAACAAGAGTTAGGGGTAATTTTTAGATAATTATTGGGATTAATTTGCAAATTATTAAGTTAAATAAAAGACAAGCAGTTTGTAGGGACCTGTATGCAATTAAAATAAAGTTATGGGCCAAGCAATAACACAGTTAACAAGTATATGGCCTAAGTTGCAAAATGTCCAAGCAAGTACGCATGCAACACGTGAACCTGGCTCACAGGGGTATACGTGCATATATCAAAAACATGCCATTCAATTCATAACATCTAAAAAGTGTAGGGCATACAGTGCAAATAACCCAAAAAATCACGTAGGAGAGCACGTGCTACAAACAGAGAGTGACTAAAATGTAAATATCAGAAACTACAAGGGTCTAACTGCAAATTATCCAAACTACGACAAATATTTACAGGACTAAATCTAAATGCTGAAATAAACAAGGGTAAAAGGGAAATATACCCTTCTCATGCACGTGCAAGGCATGTGGGGACGCGCGGCGTGCTCTAGGAGAAGGCGTTGGTGTACGACTCTGATTTTCTGCTACTTCGGATCTGACGGCCAGAGAATGTCGGGGATGTGTAGTCGGATGGTGTCAGATCTAATAGTCGGAAAGCTGTTGTGGTCGGCGGCTGAGATGGAATCTGGCAGAGGAGCTTATCCAATGGTGGGGAGGAGTCTTCAATAACTCCTCTTGGGCAAACTTCGATCGAGCAAGGGGGATGATACACCGACCCGATGGAAGATCTGAAGGGTTCGGTACTGTCATGAGAGGTTCCCTCGTCCAGTGGGAGGCTCCAATGGTGATGGCGACAGCCGGATGAGCGTGGCGATGGAGGGGGAACTGGAGCAGCTCTGCCTGAGCAGTTAGTGGGCCAAATGGGGTCTGTTGCGTGAGCTAAAACCTGCAAAGGGTACATTGTTCGAAGATGAAGCTCCGACGATGTTTATTGTGCGTAAAAAGTAGGAAGCGAGGGTGGACGGAGCTTTGGGATTCTGGCGAGGATGGAAGGAGGAACCCGAGCTTAATCTCACCCGGATGGGTGAGTATTAGGACGATCAAACCACAAGGGAAGATGGGGTGTTCGTCGAGGGGTCGATCTATGCGGTTAGGAATGGTTGTCGGAGCTCCAGTTGGATAGCCAGAGCTAAGGTGCGTGTGGCGGTGTGAAATGACAAGATCGGTATGGATTAAGGAATGCGAAGGATAGATGTGATACCTGAAGTTTCAGAGTAACTCCTGGGCTTCATGCGATGACAGAGGGGTAATGGCCTCAACCACGTTGCGTCGGACGGGGAGGCTGTACGCGGTAGAGGGCTCCGGCCAAGTTGGCGATCTACGGCTTTAAGCCACCAAACTCCGCTCCCAATGGCTCCTCCAAGTTGTTTTCACACGCCTAAAGGTGTATAGGGGTGAAGGAAGAGGTGAGGCACGAGCTACGGTGCTAGGAGGTGGAAGAGAAGGTTATATGGATGCTCTAGGGACCTTGAAAGATCGAGCAGGTGCACACAACCCTAGGAAAAGATCCGTGCCTTCCTAGGGATCCGTGAAGGTCACAGATCCTAGGAGAACACTCGGGCAATGAATCGGAGCCAGAGAAGGTCAGAGTCGGGTGGGAGAATTGGGAGAAAAGACTCCGGCGAAAAGGTGGGCGACCCGACCTGGAAGGAGGCCTTGACCGGAGTCAAAAAAGCCTCTAGACCAATCAGGAAATAGGAATATATAAAATAATCAAAAATTCAATAAAAATTCAAAATAAAAAGTGTATAGAATAAAAATTTTTTATTATTTTTCAAACTTTTTTTTTCTGATTTTTAATAACTTTTATAAAAAAAAATATATTAATGTATATATAATATATAGTATTGCATACATGTATAATATACATATGTATTATATACAAGTATTTTTATTTTAGTATTTTTACATAAATACCCTTATTTTAACTTTTATTTATTTACAACATAATTTTTAGGAGTATAAATAAATTTTTATTTTATTTATAAAAATTAATAAGGGTATATATAAATAATGGATGTAATGTATAAAGGTGTGTTTTGTACAAGAAATGAAGGATTTTATTTTTATTTTATTTTATTTTTATGATTTTTATAGTATTTCTATAATTATATACAAGGGTGTAAAATAATGCTTTAATTTTATTTTGTCAAAAATAATTATATAAATAATATGTACAATATAGGTAATATATACAATACATAGTGAGCCATATCTCTCTTTCTATTTATTTTATTTTGCGATCAGGCCAAGGCTTGACCTTTTCTTGGGGTTAAGGTCACTCTGTATTTATTTTAAATATCTCATTCCTTTTTCTTTTCCTTTATTCTTTTATTTTTGCACAAAAACATGCTAATTATGAAATATTAACACAAGCATGCAATTTGCTAAGTTATTGTATTTACAGGTATTCACATGATGTTTTTCCAAGAAAAAAAGCAAAAATAAAAGAATGAAGAATGAGCATCAGGGATTCATCACCCCCCCCTATATTTCACCTTTGCTAGTCCCTTAGTAAACACTTATTTGAAAAAGAAGTGAAACACAAAAAGGAAAAGGAAAAGAATCAAGGTTGATTATTAAACTTATGAACATTAAATTGGAGTATGGAGCTCAATCAGACCTTTGGATTATGAGTTTGTCGGAACCTTATTGGGAAATAGGTTTAAGGCTCAACGGCCTCTAAGTTCCGCTATTCTATGGTCAAGACTCCTCAATAAACCAGATCAGAACAAGTCTACATACGCAAACTCTAATGTCTATATGTCTTTCCTTGTACGGTGTAAGTGATATGTAGCTCTCCACCTCAGAAATGACAAGCGAACAACCTCCCTCAACAAGGTAACTCTAATTCCCTAGTCTAGCAGCTCTTTCCTCGAGGAGCGGGGTATTCTCTTCTAAATTCAAGTTCAACCAGCTTAATAAGAGGGGAAAGAAGATAATAGAGCGTGACCAGTGTAGCCACGTATCTCTGGGAACCTAACCAGTGTAGCAAAGTCTCCCGATGAAATCTTTCATGAGATGAGAAGGTATAATACATCAGCTTTGCTTATTCACTATATACTGGTAGGAATTTTATTTTCAATCAGGCATGTCTACTTTTTAGAGTTTTTATACTTTTGCACATTTTTTATGTGCATATTTACAACATATTTACATGGTACATCATGTACATAAGGAGTTTTTCCTCTTGAGCCAGTAGACTATACCTCTTTTGAAGTATTATTGCAACCCACAACTCTTGTCTTTAGACCTCAATGCTACTAAACCAGGTTTAGGTGCACATCCCTCCCTAAAGGAAGATGAGAGGTTCCGCTTAGAAGTACTACCCTCGTATGCTACCCCAAGCCAAGGAATTCTGCCTCCTTACCACCTCATTCGTGTTGAGATACATGTAAGGTGTAGATCCAAGTAAAGCCATTGTCTCTGGGAGTCATGTGTGTGTTGTTAAGTGTTCTACTTAGGCTCATCAAGATGACATGTGAACATAGCCTGACTCAAATAATTAAGTCATTAATGCACCTGAAAAGTCTTAACCCCAAATCCTATAAGATTCCTCTGAAGTTAGGTCTTAACCGAGCTCTATTTTCCAATTTAGTTCCATACTAGTTTAAATGTCAACTATGATTTAGAGGAAGATACAAACAAATATGTACAAAACGTTTTGTGCAGTTTTCAGAATATGCAAAATTTTATGAAAAATGTTTGAATGTAAGGAAGAAGGGCAAGTTTTTGCAAAATATTTACAAATATTTACAAACAGATTTTTGCAAAGTTTTTTTTGAACATTTTTCAAAAAATTTATAACTATTTACAAACATGTATGTATAGGAAAGAATTTCATATGCAAGAAAAAATTTAAAATTTTTGTGATTTTTAGGTATAAGGTTTTTAGCCATTTTTATTTTGTTAACACACTTACACAAAGTACAAGTTATGGCTAAAGTATATATACAATATATACGACAACCCCCTATACTTAGCTCGAACGATGTCCTCAGAGTGATCAAAGAACGATGAAAGGAAGACATAACTCATACTGAGTGTTGGGAAATGAATAGAATATTATACTACAACGACGAATAAAAGAATGTAACGAATAGAACTCGGTGATCCCTCTATACTTAGGATCAAGTAATCCTAAGTATAGAAGTATGTACACAAGGGGAAAACTGAGGGTTAGAGTATACATGGTCTACCTCCCCTATACTTAGGGTAAAATATCCCTAAGTATAGGCAGCAAAATAGAGGTAAAAAGAATCAAATAAGTAATCACAAGTCTGACGCCCCCCTATACTTAGGGTAAAGTACACCCTAAGTATATCATAATCAGAAGATGAAGATGGGGTGTTAGACTAAAGAGTGTGTGATATGGACAACTAGATCTATACAACTGCAGGAGATCGGTGATAATCAGGCATGAGATGAAAATGATGCGAGTCAAAGGCCACATCTCATGCAAAATGAATAGGGGCAATGTCAATGATCAGCGGGTCATGATCTAGATATGGCTTCAGTCACTGACCATTAACTTGAAAGGTGGATTCAGGTGACAACTCGAATATATAGATGCTTCCATTGTTGTGCACCTTTCGGATCAAGTATGGTCCCTTCCATTTGCTCTGCAACTTCCCTGGGAATAATCTCAATCTAGCATCAATTAGACATACTCTCTAGTTTGTCTCAAACTGCTTATGGCTGATATGAGAATCATGCCATATCTTCACTCTCTCCTTATATCGCAGGTAGTAGAAAAGGTTGTGTCTCTAAGCTCCTCCGAGGCTGCCAACTCTACTTTCCCCTGATCTCCTAAACTCTTTGGATCCAATAATAACTTAGTGACTGCCCATAGTGACTTGTGCTTGATTTCCACAGGTAAATGGCACGGATTTCCATAAACGAGATGAAAGGGAGATGTACCCAAAGGTGTCTTGAAGGAAGTTCAATAGGCCCACAAGACCGAGTCCAAAAGATGTGACCAATCCTTTCAGTCTGGGCGGACGACCTTCTGCAATATAGTCTTGATCTCCATGTTCGATACTTCAGCAAGACCATTGGTCTGAGGATGAAATGGAGTGGCAACTCGACGGTCAATGTTGAACTCGTTAGAAAGGGCCTTATCTTGTCGTTGATAAAGTGAGTCCTCTTGTTTGATATCAATACTCTAGGAACCTCGAACCATGAAATAATATTCTTCCTCAAAAATCTGCAAACAATCTTAGCATTTGCGGTTCGGGCGGGGATGGCCTCAACCCAATGACTCACATAATCCACAGCAAGTAGAATGTACTCAAATCCCTGACTCTTAGGGAATGGACCCATGAAATTGATGCCCCATGCATCAAAAATCTCACAGAAGTGAATGGACTGCATCGACATCATATCACATTGTTCGTAGGTTCCCATCCTCTGACAGTCAGTACACCTCTTCACGAATTCATCAGAATCCTTGAAGAGGGTAGGCTGCCATAGGTCGGATTGGAGCACTTTCTGTATTGTCCTCCTCCGAGAATGATATCCTCCTGCTTCAAGCTTGTGGTAGTATGTGAGGACGTTGTGGTGCTCCTCCTGAGGAATGCACCGATGCCAAACACTATCCCCTCCTTCATGATAAAGGATGGGACCCTCCCAATGGTACGACTTGGTCTTCACAAGGAAAGTCTCAAGTGGTTGTCTGGGCCAACCTTGTGGAACTTTCTTGGAGACAAGATAGTTCACAATGTCAGCTTACCATGAAAGCAAGGCAATAACAAGGATCGCCTCATCTGGGAAGGTCTCTGTAATAGGTGTCATGTGCTCTAAATCCTCAAGGTTCTATAATTGGGAGAGGTGATCCGCCACCACATTCTTGACTCCATGCTTATCCTTAATCTCAATGTCAAACTCCTGAAGTAGAAGGATCCATCTGGTCAATCTGGCTTTAGCATCCTTCTTTTCCATTAGGTACCAGATGACAGTGTGATCTGTAAAAATAGTCACTCGGGATCCAAGAATATAAGATCTGAATTTATCCAAAGCAAAGACTACTGCTAGCATCTCCCTCTCTGTAACAGTATAGTTCCGCTGAGCGGCATCCAAAGTCGGCTAGCATAGTGAATGGCATGAGGTAAACCATCCCTCCTCTTTCCTAGCACAGCCCCTGTGGCAAAATCAGAAGCATTCATCATGATTTCAAATGGGAGAGACCAATCGGGTGGCTAAAAGATAGGAGCCTCGGTAACTAATCCCTTAAGAGTCTTGAAGTACGCTAGATAATTATCAACTACAATGAACTCGGTGTCTTTCGTCAGCAGATCAGTAAGCGGTCGGGCAATACGAATGAAATCCTAAATGAATCATCGGTAGAAACTGACATGCCCCAGAAAAGACCGCAACTGTCGCAAGTTGGACGGTGGATTGAGTTTCCTGATGATATCCACCTTGGTCAGATCGAACTCCATGCCCGTGTTGGATATGATATGACCAAGCACCATCCCCTTAGTCACCATGAAATGACTCTTCTCCCAAGGTAAAACAAGATGGACCTCGATACAACGTTGAAGTACACAACCTAGGTAGTCAAGACAAGCATCGAACCCATCACCATAGACCAAAAAATTATTCATGAAGACCTCTAAATAGTCACACACCATGTCCGAGAAGATGGACAACATGCACCTTTGGAATGTAACCGGGGCATTACATAAATCAAAGGGCATCCATCTCAAAGCATATGTCCCAAATGGACAGGTGAATGTTGTTTTCTCCTGATCTTCTGGCGTTATGGCCACCTGGTTATAACCGAAGTACCCGTCAAGAAAATAATAGTGACTCTTCCCATCTATCCTCTCGATAATATGATCAATAAATGGCAGTGGGAAATGATTCTTTTTGGGGCTTGATTCAATCATTTGTAGTCCATACAGACCCTCCAAGAAGTGGGTACCCGGGTAGTGATCTCCTCTCCAGACTCACTCACAACTGTAGTGATGCTCATCTTCTTGGGAACCATATGTAATGGACTAACCCACTTAGAGTCAGAGATGAGGTAGATAAAATCAGCGCTCCGCCATTTTGATATCTTGTTCATGACCACATCTCGAAGATTCAGGTTCAGTCATCACTGGAACTCACGTAATGGTTTAGCATCCTCTTCGAGATAAATATGGTGGGAGTACAGGACCAGACTTATCCCATGGAGACCAGCTACACTCCATCCAATCGCCTTGCAGTTTCTTTTAAGAACCTCCATCAAACGAGATTCTTGCTCTCCGGTCAAATCTATTGAGATAATGACTGGGTACATCTCTAGCTCACCCATAAGGAATATGTACTTCATCGACTTTGACAAGGTCTTCAACTCAGGACAACTAGGAGCTGGCAAATCTGGCTTCTGAAATGTTTGAGTGAATGCTACCAGATCTGCATGGGAGAACTCTCGCTGTGCATGAAAATCTAGCAAAGACGGCCCTGCGGGTATCTCTGTAATATGTGCTGGCTCAATCTCCACCCTAGTTATCGGTTCTGTGGGAATCAGCCATGGTAAATAATCATAAAACTCATCCCAATAAATGTATGAATCTGAGGGATCTGAACGTGAAATATACTCCACCTTGTTATCCTTCCTGCGATCGTCAGCCTCAAAGGTGTCCTTTACCAAGAGTATGTTATCCGAACTCTCATCTGCTGGCATCTGTGAATCTGCAGTGTCTGAAGGTACAACAAGAGCTCGTGATACAGAATCGGATCAAACTACTTCATCGTTTTTAATCACAAAGTCACTCCCCTGGTGGACGTCTCGCTCTACATCTGCCATCTGCTCTATGTCGCTCAACTGCTCGGAGCAGGTTGGATCTCTCGCTCTAGTCTCCTCGATCATCTCTATCGGTACACCTTCGCCTTCGATGTGAAAGTATACCTTCCCGCTATCATGATCGGACACCGCCTTGGTTGTGGCCAAGAACGAACATCCTAGGATGATGGGGTATCTATCACAGACTCAGGGTTCTCTGTGTCCAATACTACAAAGTCCATGGGGAATTTCAGACCCTACAATGTGACAACCACGTTCTTCAACAACCCCTTCAGCCTCTTGACAGATCTATTAGCAAACTTAAGGATTGTCCTGCTATGTTGAAGAGGGCCAAACTCGAATCGATCGAGTAGGGATGTAAGAAGAAGGTCGATGGAAGATTCGTTGTCTAATAGAGTCTGATCGAGTCGTTGCTCATGGATGTGGCATCTGACATATGGGGCTCCTGCATCTGGCCTCTTGGCTGGCAATCGGTTATGAATGGAGAAACAGGTGGCACGCGTGAGCACATGGATCTCTGCATTGTGGTTCCTTCTCTTCCTGCGGATGGTGGTCTTCTCTCTTAAATTCTTATGGAAGAGAGGGATGTGCTTTAGTGCCTCCTGTAGAGTCAGCTAAATCTGGAATCTATCGATCATCTGTTTGCTGAACTCTAACTGAAGTCTTTTTTTTGGAGTTTTTGTTTTATTCCACTTCGTTAAGTGGAGTGCTTGAGGGAAGCGGATAGCTAGACCCTCTCCAGAATAAGGGTCAAGAATAGGCTCCTATGTATGTGAAGGGATAGAATCCATACAATCATCAACATTCAACATATTTGGACTCGAAGAAGATGTAGAAACCTTTCCTTTATTCATATTTTTTGTCTTTTCTACTTTCCTATTTTTTGGGTTTTTCTAGGATTGTCCTAAAATACAACAAAAGGTAACACAACTGAAGTAGAAACGGTGGCATTAGCACTACCCACGGCATCTGTCTTCACGGCATTAGTGCCGCACTCTGGCTCGGCAACTAGAGAAATGGTTGCCTCAGTACCACTGATTGCATCTGGAATCACGACGGCATCAGTATCGTCGACTGGATCTACATCCTTGGTGGCTTCAATGCCACCGTCATCGTCATCACAAGAGGCATCAGCACTGCTATCCTCCTCATCTGGCACTCTTGAATCTCCATGTGATCGTCGCTCAGACGAGGCGCTGCCAGCTGGCATCCTACCGCTCCTAAGTGTTACAAAGTCAGCATCAAATATGTAGGAAGAAATATCACCCAAAGAATCGCTAGGAGTGGTAGTCTCTGTAAACTTTACCTGCTCAGACTTCCTCTTGAGGTTATTCGAGTTTGGTTCGATCTGAGCGGGTATGGCTGCCTTGCCCTTAATAATATCCATCATCTCCTACTGGAACTCATCCATCTCTCGCAGGAAGGATGCCTGTTGATATGAAAGTAGGCGGGCGGGGTCGTCAAGGGTTGGGTTCTCATAGACGGGTCCATGAGAACCGGATGGGTTGCCTCGCTGGAAATGAGGTTGAGTCTGCTGATAGTGAGGGGGAGGTTGGGAGTACTGCTGGTGAGGTTATTGATGTTGTTGCCTCCACTGTTGTCCCTAATATGAGGGACGAGGACCCTGCTAGTGTTGTTGCTGGTACTGGGAGTGATGAGGTTGTTGCTGGCTGCTCTGCCTGCTCTGAGATGGAGGTTGTTGCTGGGATGAGGTGCCTCTGATAGACCATCTAAATCTGGAATGATCATGACGGATCCTGGGTTGTAGTCGGTACCGGTCGTATTAAATCCCATTGACTTCCATCAACGACTCCTTCTCGTAAGGTGAAGGGGGAAGAATTGCTAGGGGCTGATCCGGCTGATACACCACCATCTGAGTGTCCTGAGGCGGTGGTGGGTGAGAGTAGTGTTGTTGCGGCTGGACCGGCTTTGCCTAAATATGATGCACCTAGCGGTAGGTGGCAGAAGGCTGGGTGGAGATGCTGCTGCTGGGATCAGCACGTGACCTGAGACGAGGCTATGGAGACGTTTATGCCTCCTGGAGACACATGATCTGAGTCTTCAGGTCACTAAGCATCTGTGCCAACTGATCTATCTAGGTAAGGCCCCGGTACTGCTTCTTCTTGATGATCTCGATGCGGTCCAGCTTTTCGTTGATAATCCCCATATCAGCTGCTGATGAATCTGCATGTGTTGTTGCTGCTGACAAAGTAGATGGTCCTGCATCGACCTGTGTTATCCTCTGGTAGGATACGACCTGTGGGAGGGGTTTCCCTTGAGTGTAAACCCTAGTCTGGGACATCATCACATAGTTTTCTGCCATCTCCTCGTAGATAGCCCATATTGATCCTCATCCTTGGCGAAATAGGACCCTCCACATGAGGTGTTAACAAGCCCCTACAGCTCCGGGGTCATCCCACAAAAGAAGCTCTAAACTAAGTTGGGCTTTGATATCTCATGATGTGAACACCGGTCGATGAGCTCTCTGAAACGATCCCAAGCCTCGTGAAACTGCTCTTTCGGAATCATGGTGAGGTTACTGATCATAGCTCTCACTGCATTAGTCCGGGCAAGTGGATAGTACTCTTTCAAGTACTCAGTCCGGAGCTGCTCCTAGGTTGTGACATACCTCCCCAAATGCTTCAGCCAATAGGCTGCTCTATCAACCTATGAGAACAAGAAGGTGGTCATCTTGATAGTGTCCTCATCCACGAATCTATTGTGGACAGTACTACAAATCATCTGAAACTCCTGGAGATGGAGGTGCGGCTCCTCGGTGGATAGCCCATGGAACTTGGGCAGAAGCTGAATAATCTGGGGGCGAAGCTCAAAATCTCCCAGGATCTCCGGGAGCTGAATCCCATGGTGAGTGAGAGTTGCACCAGGGTTGTGCTACTGCCTCATCGTACGTGATGGCCTCATCTCTGGCTGATCATCTGGACATCTGTCTCCTCCTCCAGCTGCGGGTATCTCTCTACCGACCGGTCTCTGTGGCTCTCCTCTGGCAACTCTCATCTCCATCAGATCTCGATGCACCTCTGTCATGAATACTCCCTGGTCTATAATCTGGCACTGCTTCGTCTCCAAGGAGGCTAAGAGTGTGTTGTTGATGGTTTCCTAGTCAAGTACGTATGCTAATCCCTGCGGCTGCTCATCGGTGTGTCCCTCACTGCTGGCCATCTCTCGGGTCTCTGAAAAGGTAAAAGAACCCAACACATGTGCCATCAAAATAACATACAACTGTATTGTCCTCTTCTTGGGCACCTCAAGACTGGAAGAAGGTGTTCGAGGGGGAACAGGGTGGTAGCGAACTCAAGTTCAGAGAGCTAGTTGAGGCTCTCTGAAACTGTCCTAGATGAATAGAAAGGAGTTCTCGAGAGCGATGTTGTCAAAGGCAGCCTAAGGGACCTCCTTCCCATCATCGTGATGTAGGGATTTATGACGATGAGATCTGGAATGCAAATAGGATCAGAAATCAAACCCCTATTCACCTACTCAACACTGGAGTTGATGACCGTGAAAGATCGGTTGTTAATCTTGTTCGTTTCTATTCAGGTGAAAAATCAAGATATCAAAGCAATTAAGCAAATTGTTGGGAACCCGATGCTCCCAGGAGACTGGCCCAATTTCACAGTTAGTTTTTCCCAGCCAGTATGGGTGCGGATCGTTTACCGGCTACCCGACCTGCCCAATCTACTAAGAAAGTCCCGAACCAATAACTGGCTACCCAGTGAAATCCTCACTGGAGAACAACCAACCGCAAGACCAGTAATCTAAAAGGAGTTCAGGTATGGCTCTACCTAGTGTGTGGGTCACTCTCTCGTTGCAGATAAATCAACCAATGAGGGGGTGACTCTCCCCAAAACAAAGATTTTTAGATAAGGTGTATTTTAGGGTCCAATTTGCATTAGCAATCCCAATTTTATTTGTTTTCACTCTTTTGTATTTTTCTGATAAAAACAACTCCTAACAAATTTTTTGATCTCCTAGGTTATTTTGAGTCCAATAAAACAAGGGGGAGGAAGTCGAAAAAGTCGATGCACGATCAAATACTATGATGCATGCAGAGATAGAAATGTGTACATGTCTTCAGCACTCTACATGCAGGGTGATCCACACATAAATTAAAAGATAGGAAGTAAACTAACTAAATGATGCAATGAAGAAATCATCCTTAGACGAACAACTTCTATTGATCGTGAAAAATAGATAGCTAACTAAATAGAGAGAGGGGTCTCAGAGGTCGATCGGTGTCTGCCACAACGGATCCTGCACGCGTTGTATATGACCTCTAGTGATGCGTGGCCTCTCAAACGATTATGTTAACTTTTTCTTATTAGTTATTAGCTAGGTCCAATTACGTTCTATAGGAACAGAATGAGCAATTAGGTGTGGGGCCTTAGCTAATTACATCACAATCAACAAAGGTCCTAAATCTAAGGGCTAAAACTTCGTGAATCAAAAGACAATAAAGGCGATAAAAAACTACGAAAAATATGGTGAGGTCTCCCGAGCACACCAATTCTCAGTGAAATAGACCCCAATGAGTCTAAGGTCTAAGAATGTCCAAGTGTCCAAATATTACAACAATAATAGTTTTGCAAAATTGAAACTACCATATCTACTATAACTATCTTCTCCTGCTCTCCCGCTCCTACTTAGATACGGGTATTCCAACAGAAAACCGAAGCATCCTCGGGCAGTTCCTCGCACAAAAAGCAAAGCAGAGATGCGTCAGAAAACAATTATATCATATAGAGACAAAGAAATAAGAAAGGAGAAATAAAAGATAAAATGACTACAAAGTTGTGCTCCCCGACAATGGCACCATTCTGATGACACGCCTTGCAACTCAGGTTAAGTAATATCAATGGTCATTGCGACCCGAATCACCAAGCGTTGGTCAACAAGAAGAATAAACCACTCAAAAAGATCAAAAAACAATCAAGCACAAAATGTAAGCGGTTCGCTATTTATTTTACATGGTATAGCAACCAGGGTCGAACACAAGGAGGACGAGAAAACCTACGAAGTAGTCAGATCTCATAAATAAAAGAACATAATTTTATTGATTTTTAATGTTGCAGTTTTTATGACTTTAAATAAGGAAACAAAATCAACAAATATGCAAGCAAAGCAAAGCAACAATCTTTTTGTAATTTTCTTTAAGGTCAAAAATGCTCGGAAAATTAGGATAAAATATTTTTATGTTTTTAAGGTTTTGAAATATTTTTTGATAACTTTCTAGGGATTTTCTAATGTTTTTTGTAATTTTATAAAAATCAAATAGTGACTAAAAATGTAAACAACGCACGGCCAGGATTAAATTGCAAGTTAAATATGACTAAAATGACCTAAAATCCTGGATAGAAATTGTATGGGACAATATGAAGAAAAACCTACAAACAGGAACTGAAATGAGTATTTTTTATTTTTCTTAAATTTTATATAGTTTTTATAAGATTTTAGTTGTTTTGCAATTTTTAGGGGTTTTATAGGGAATTTTCAAACAAATTAATAATGTAAATAAACCACACAAAAAACATTAATAAGAACTTTTGTAGAATTTTTAAGGCAATTTTTTGAATTTTTATGGATTTTCAAAAATAGACAAGACATTTTTTAGAGGTTTTAATCTTTCAAAAATATTAAATGCCAACAAATTAATCCATGAAATTTATGGCAAATACTACACACTAATAAGAGTTAGGGGTAATTTTTAGATAATATTTAGGATTAATTTGCTAATTATTAAGTTAAATAAAAGACAAGTAGTTTGCATGGACATGTATGTAATTAAAATAAAGTTCTAGGCCAAACAATAACATAGTTAACAAGTATAGGGCCTAAGTTGCAAAATGTCCAAGCAAGCATGCGCGCAACACGTGAACCAAGCTCACATGGGTATACATGCAAATATCAAAAACTTGTCATTCAATTCATAACATCTAAAAAGTGCAGGGCATACAGTGCAAACAACCCAAAAAATCACGTTGGATAGCATGTGCTACACATAGAGAGGGACTAAAATGTAAATATCAGAAACTACAATGCTCTAACTACAAATTATCCAAAGTAAATTATACTACGACAAATATTTACAGGACTACATCTAAATGCTGAAATAAATGAGGGTAAAAGGGAAATATACCCTTCGCAGGCGTGTGCAAGGCACGTTGGGATGTGTGACATGCTCTGTGAGAAGGCGCTAGCGTACATCCCTGATCTCCTGCTGTTGCAGATCTTACGGCCAGAGAATGTATGGGACGAGCGGTCGGATGGTGTTAGATCCAATGGTTGGAAAGTTGTTGCGGTCGGCGACTGAGATGCAATCTTGTAGAGGAAGTTGATCCAATAGTGGGGAGGAGGTCTGCAAGAACTCCTCTTGGGCAAACTTCGATCAAGAAAGGGGGACGATCCACTGACCCGATGGAAGATTTGAAGGGTTCGGCAGTGTCGTGAGAGGTTCCCTCGTCCGGTGAGAGGATCTGATGGTGACGGTCGGATGAGCGTCGCGATGGAGGGGGAACTGGAGCAGCTTGGCCTGAGCAGCTTGTGGGTCTGTTGCGCGAGCCAAAACCTGCAAAGGGTACACAGCACGGAGGCGAAGCTCCGGCAATGTTTATTGAGCGCAAAACAGAGGAAGCGAGGGTGGACAGAGCTTTGAGATTCCGGTGAGGATGGAAGGAGGAAACTCGAGCCTAATATCACCTAGATGGCTGAGTATTAGGATGATCAGACCATGAGGGAAGATGAGGTGTTCCTCAAGGGGTCAATCTTTGCGGTTAGGAATGGATGTCAGAGCTCCAGCCGGATAGCTGGAGCTAAAGTGTGTGTGGCAGAGTGTAATGACAAGAATGATACAGATTAAGGAATGCGAAGGATAGATGTGATATCTGAAGGTTCAGAGTAACTCCTGGGCTTCAGGCGATGACGGACGTAGGGGTAATGGCCTCAACCACGTTTTGTCGAACGAGGTGGTTGTGTGCGGTGGAGGGCTCCAGTCATGTTGATGAACTGCGGCTTTAAGCCACCAAACTCCACTCCCAAGGGCTCCTCCAAGTTGTTGTCATCCGGCTAGAGGTGTCTAGGGGTAAAAGAAGAGGTGAGGCATGAGCTACGGTGCTAGGAGGCATAAGAGAAGGTTATATGGGATGCTCTAGAGACCTGGAAAGATCGAGCAAGTGCACACAACCTTAGGAAGATCCGCGCCTTCCTAGGGATCCGCAAAGGTCACGGATCCTAGGACACTCGGGCGAAGAATCGGAGCCAGAGGTGGTCAGAGTCGGGCGGGAGAATTGGGAGAAAAGACTTTGACAAGAAGGTGGTGACCCAACCCGACCTAGAAGGAGGCATTTACCTGAGTCAACAAAGCCTCTAGACCAATCAGGAAACAGGAATATACAAAATAATCAAAAATTCAATAAAAATAGCAAATAAACTCAAAATGAAAAGTGTATTGAATAAAAAATGTTTATTTTTTTAAATGTTTTTTTGTGATTTTTAATTATTTTTATGAAAATAAATTAATGTATATACAATATATAACATTATATACATGTATAATATGCCTATGTATTATGTATAAGTATTTTTATTTTATTACTTTTACAAAAATACCCTTATTTTAAATTTTATTTATTTACAACATAATTTTAGGAGTATAAATTAATTTTTATTTTATTTTTACAAATTAATAAGGGTATATAATAAATAATGGATGTAATGTATACATGTGTGTTTTGTATAAGGAGTGAAGGATTTTCATATTATTTCTATGATTATATACAAGGGTGTAAAAATAATGGATTAATTTTATTTTGTCAAAAATAATTATATAAATAATATGTACAAATATAGGTAATATATACAATACATAGTTAGCCATATCTCTCTTGCAATCAGGTCAAGGATTGACCTTCTTTTGGGGTTTGGGTCACTATGTATTTATTCTAAATACCTTATTCCTTTTTCTTTTCCTTTATTCTTTTATTTTTGCACAAAAATATGCTAATTATGCAATATTAACACAAGCATGCAATTTGTAAGTTATTGTATTTACAGGTATTCACATGATGTTTTGCCAAGAAAAAGAGCTAAAATAAAAGAATAAAGAGTGAGAATTAGGGATTCATTAACATATGATCGAGAGTTCTATCTGATCAGGGCCCTTGATTCGTGCCCAAACCTAGAACATTTGATCAAGAGGTTTCCTTGAATCCTTATCGTCAGCTCCCGCTTGATCTCCAGCCGTCAACATCTCCATCATACGCATACAAATAGATACACATGATAATGTAGCCGCAGTCATATCAAGAGGGAGCAAGCGACCCAAATTTACCCCGAGTCCAAGACCCGAACCTTTAGCCTTGGGGTTCTCAAAGCACCTAGCAATACCCATGTAGAGGTTGGGACCAAACCGCACCTCACGTGAGTTGCCTTATGTAAGGTAGTGAATTTTCCGTCACGCCCTCTCGGAGTTACTAAGATTCACGTTAGTACTCCTGTGCTAGGGAAATTTATACATACATCCACATTGGGTTTGGAAATTATAAGATAGCCCCTCTAGAAGGTCCAATTTGAAAGATTTTTATTTATTTTATTTGTATTAAAGCCGTTGAAACTTTGTTTTTGGATATCTTAAGCATTTTATATAAGATTCTGACGTTCTTGGTGTCTTTTTAAAGGATATTTCATTCTCTATCATATAGAATATTGTGATTCTTACTTGGAAACATTTTTGTATTTGGAGAATTATTCGGTTAATTTGAGAACACTTATTCCTGAACCTTGATCTTATTCTTGTTAAATAATTTATGGGTTTTTTGAAATTAATTCAGGAATTAACTTAAAATTAATTGAACTTGGCGTGGTCAATTAATTCAAAAGTTAACTAGGGGTTTTGGATTCACTTCTGCATCGGCTTGCATTTCATAGCATTATTCATCATTTAAAAAAAACCAAAAATAAAATATTTGCATTTATTTATTTCTCTCTCACCACACGGCATAACATTATTTTTCTCTGCATTAAAATCATTTTGAAAATACATGTATCATATTTTTTAATTACTTTTAAAAAACCCATAAAATCTGAAAAATACAAAACCACTAAAAAATAATAATTTCTTCTAATTTTTCGAGTTATTAAATTATTAATTCTAGATCCTCATATTATCTCCCTGAGTTCGGCCTTGAGACTTACCTGAGTAAAATAAATAAATCGATCACATCGAGACTTAATTATCCATATTATTTCTTGGTATGGTCATTTTTTATGGATTCTAGATTGCCCAGCTGAAACAGATAAAAATGATGAATTAATACGGGTGATCAGGGAGGTAGTCAAAGACCATTACAACTTAGTTTATGATTCTCCATTGAGACCTGAAGCTTTTCAAAGTGTTCTTTGAAGACATGTAGTAGTCAAACTTTATAAACTCTGATCAAGCGTCTTAACCATCCTCATTTACCAGATTAGGTTCAGATGAAATCCTTGACATTTGTGGTTGAAATGAGCCATTCATATGCGATATTCAAGCCCAATGGGATCTTTGTTAATGAACAAAGATGAGGTGAAGTGTTTCCTTTCAAGATGGAGCTCTAGTATCTTAGCCGAAGAAGAAGGATAAATTACATTAGAAGCCCCAAGATTTTATTGTGCGTTGTAAAATTCTGTAAAAATATGCATTTTTCATCCTTATATTTTATATTATATTTCTATGTTCAAAATATCATATTTGCATATTTTCATTCCACGTTATGTTTCATGTAATTATGTAGGTGAATAGTTTTAAATTACCTTATGAAATTAGGAAAATTCATGTAAAATGAAATTAGATGCATGCTAGGTTGCTTTACATATGCTAGTTTAAACAATTCGAAAATATTAAGTTTTATAACTTCAAACAACAAATTACTATATTTACTAATATTTATTATTATTTATATTCAATAATATTTTAAATATTTTGTATAATAACGAAGTGTACTACTACTGAATTGTTTCATAATTAATTAGTAATGTTTATTAACTTTAAAAAAATATATTAGTCATATTTTTCATATATAGCACTAAAATAGTTCAGTCAAAAAGAAAAGGAAATAAAAAATCTTGGAAATGTTACCATATGTAAAAACTTTCACAAAAATAATTTATATAATATTTTAAAAAAATCCAAATATCTAACCTAATTCAAACATATAATGGTTTAGATATATAAAATAAATATAGGATGAATTAAAAAAAAAACCACTATTTATGTAGATTTAGAAAAAATATGAAAGAAAATGGAAAATTAACTATTACAATTTTATAAATTTAAAAATATTAAATTTGTTTTAAGAATTAACCTAATGATAAATTATTCCAAATACCTTAAAAGTAAATATTATGATAAATAAAAATATGAATTTTAATTAATATTATCCATATATATTAGATAAATTCAGTACAGTTTACATAGGTATTGATAAATTAAAATTAATCAAAATGAATCAAACATTTATATATTTATTTTATTCTAAAAATAATGTAAATAAATTAAATTAAAATATAATAGAATATGAAGAAATTAATTTAAGTTAAAAATTATTTATATACATGATTTAAAGTATTTATTTACTAATATAGGGTGATACTCAGTTTGACATAGCTATTGTCCATGAAAGGATATAAGTAATGGAAGATGAGAACTGAGGCAAGGTAGGGTTGTTAACAGACGGAAGGAGAGGTCCCATCTGTCATGGTTTATTCATTAAGCATGTGACTTAAATCTTAAATGATGAATTAAATCATTTTTTATTTATTTACCTAAATATTTGGATTATAAAATAAATAATTATAAAATTAAAATATTTTTAATATGCATAAAATACTTATAAACCCTATAAAAATAAAAATATTAAATCTCCGCAATTACATAATACAGATAAATGAAATAGAAATGACTGGATTTTTCTTTGAAAGCCATAAAAAGAATGAAATGTTATATGAAAATATAATAATAAAAAGTGAACAAAAATAAGTAAAAATACTTCTCACTTCCTTGAATCTACCTCAAAGTATAACCATATGCTAAGAATAATATTAATTAATTAAAATCTTATGAAAGCTTCTAGGTTATAAAGAACATAAAAAATATAATGGAATAATTAACCAACATGATCATAGTTTATCAGTACTACATTGATCAAAAATATCAACGAATCTCCATCCTTATATATCAACTTATATATAGGAAAGTGGGAGAGGGGAGATTTTTCCAATGAGCCCTAAGTGCATTAAGAACTTGATGAGTTTTGCATGTCAACCATTAGATATCAATGCAATGATCTCAATAAAAAAATTTTGATATTATTGGTGGTTTTCAAAACCACTATCAAACTTTCTTCTTTTTTGATTCGATAAAACTTTTCATTTATTTCATTTTAAAAAAAGGAAAAATGATTCACAACATGGCTAGTCATCCTTTTATTTTAAAAAAGGAAACAACATGTTGCAATGGTAGTAGACTGGCATTGATGACTCCAACAATGAGAGGCAACAATAGTGATCGTGGCAACGAGAGGCAATGATGGTGGCGGTGGCAACGAACCATGATGATGTTAACGAGCCACGATGGTGACCCAACATCATGAGGATAGAGGATGAAGGGTTCCAACTCGGACATCAACTGACATCAATGTCATTCCCAATAAGGAACCATAAAGATGGAGGAAGCACAAGGGCAATGACGGGAGTGGAAGGGACTTCCGTGAAGGTCCGTGATGGGGAATTGAAGGTATGGGCGTGCCTACTAATGGAGTTCGGTGGAAAGATGGGTTCTGAGGAATGGATCGGTTTGCTTGAGTATATGTAGAAAGTTGTAAAATTTAAAAAGAAAGTTATAATTTTGATTCACTTAATAGTAAATAATAACACAACATTGGCTACTACGTACTTTTCACTTGTTATGCAGGAAGTTGTAATAATAAAGGAGAAATTTCTGATTTTGATTCATTCAATAGTAAATAATGACACATCATCTGCAAGTTATGTATTATTCAATTATGTTATTATTTATGCTGAAAATTCTAATTTAATCATTTAGTAGTAAATAATAATATAACATATGTAACTTTTTAACTTTTCACTCATGCATTACTTACGCAGAAAATTATAATAATAAAGAAGAGAGTTGTAACTTTGATTCAAGTTGTAAAATATAATTTATAGCAAAGAAGAGAGTTGTAACTTTTATTAATTGTAAAATATAATTTATAGGTAATGAAAATGAATAAGAATGTTTAAAAATAAATCCATGTTGTAAAATTGACTTTATTCAATCATGCAGATGAAAAAAATAATTATGCAATTGTGAAAGGTATATTCAGAAGGCATTAATTAAAAAACGTATTCTGTTAACAAGTTAAAATATGAACGAGTAAATTACCTTTTTTTCATAAAACCATGATTTTTGTCATGGTTTTAAAAACCAGACCGACCAACCGTGCACCGGCTAACTTCCGGTCGATCCTGCCAGTTTTAATAATTTTTTAAAGAAGAGTTGGGCCATTGTTAACGATTGGAAACGGTTAGAGACCAAATCTGTCCAACAAAAAAAGATCGATCATAAAAAAACAGATTGGTATTTACCTTTCATTGTTAAAATTTTCAACTTTCTTCATTGAAGCTAGAATATTCGTAAAGGTAAATTTGATATTTGGGAGTTGACATTTCTTTTTATCCCCCATTATCTTATTACAGCAGTATTAGTTATTGGTTTGATTAGTGCATTGCACGACGTTGATCATCGGATTTTTATTAGAAAAGATTATGTGGCTATAGGATTGCAATACGGGTTTTGTAGTCATCGGATGTTGTAAACAGGATCAACAAGGCATGTTTTAATTACACGGATCCAAATGAAATAAAAGAAAAGTATTACAGATTAACAACATTTTAATCATGCATTTCTCATCCATTATCTTATTACATAATGCAAACATGAATCAATTAATTAAACGGAAACATAAATTAGGGCAAGATCCAGGAAAGGTAAAGCAGTAAATAATTTGTAACAAACAAAATGAAAGAAAGATTAGATTCAAAATCACCGAAGCGTCCATGAAATGAACTGTCCTTAAAGAGAATATCACCCCCACAATACCACTGCATAGGGTACTGGCGATCTGCTCCAGGATACGATGGTACATGGTCTTCGTCCGCGCACACCGACGAGACCGCCCTCGAGAATACCTCCGAGAACTTGCAACCGAGAAGAACAGGTCGCAGATGCAGTGGGAGTACAGAAAGCAAAGGCGGTGTAAGTGTTTTTGGCGTCGGGGAGTGGTATGAAAAGAAGTTTATGTGCCCTAACGTACAGTATCTTTGATTTCCAAAAACGCCTCTCAACAGACGTGTCTCTTCAGATTCCAAAACCGTGGCTAAAACGATGTCGTATTGGATTGAGTCAGATTCCCATTACGATCGAATCCAAATCAATCCGTCAGATTAATTTAATCGACCAACCAAATGAAATCCACAGCAAAAGTATCGATATCCGAATTGACTCTTCCGAACCTGAGCTTGTGCCAGAGCCGGAGACAGAGCTGAGCGCGTGTGGTCCTTCCTCTCTACTATTGCTACAAGAGCTTGGGATGTGAACCCATATATAAGCCCACCAAGAGTTTAGAAATACTAGATGTGGTACTAAACTTCCTCCCAAATTTTCCATGTTTCAAATTTGGGAATTCCCAACTTTTCCTCCAAGTCATTTGGTTTCCCTATTGAAACCAAATTGACTCTTATAGTAATTGCATAGATTTTCCAATTAAAACCTAAATTACTTAATTTAAATACAACAATCCCTCATGAATTCACTAATTTGAGAAAGAGATTCAAATAGAGTTGAAAAATTTATCTTTTGGTTGTCACACTTTGCTTTCAATAAAGGTACCTTACGGTTTGAACCTCTACCTGAGTTTACTACTTTCACTTTAACAGGAGCGAAGTGAACTACGTCTTGAACTTCAGACCTTGGTATTAAAGTATACAATAGACACAAAGTATTGTGCTTGATACAATCTTCAGAGTTGGTGCTCTTAAAGGCCATGCACCCATATCCTATTTCATGAGTGTGTTCAGGAAAGACCCTCTTCCTTTAACTACGGCCCACGGTAACACTCACATAGGTGGCGTTCTCTAAGGATGCATTGCTAACATCCTGCCCTCAGGCTTGAACCAATTTAAAGCCTATGCTTTTCCAAAACTTGCAGTTTGTATGTCACTCAGGCTTCCAGGGATAAGACACTCATGCATAAGCATTAGAATTAAGAGTGCCAACCAGTTATCCAAATATCTTGTTATTACCAAATTGAACCTACTTTGTGGGATCTCCACAGATAGGTTGGGTTGCTACTGTAGAGAAACTTCCCGGCCTCAGTCCCATCTCAAGTTTAGACTTTATGACTAAAGATCTATCAAGTCCCTTAGTCAGCGGATCTGTCATATTGTCTTTGAATCCAACAAAATCCACAGCCAACACTCCTCGAGACACCAATTCCCTTAATGTCTTGAGTCTGATTTGTATGTGTCTTCTTATTTTCTGATTGAACTTTGAACTCCTGATCTTGGCAATTGTGGTCATGTTATCACAATGTACCGAGATCGCATGAACTTGCTGACCTACCATGTGAATTTCATACAGAAGTTCCCTTAGCCATTCAGCCTCAATTCCAGTGGTGTCTAAAGCACACATCTCGGCCTCAAAGGTAGATCAAGGTAAAATGGTCTGCTTTACAGACCTCTAGGAGACTGCACCGCCTTCAAGGGTAAAGACGTACCCAGTAACATCATTACTCTCAGACTCCTCTATTTTCCCAATCCAGCTTGCATCACTATATTCTTCTAATACAGATGGATGACTACCATAATGCAAACTAAAGAAAATAGTTCCCTTCAAGTACTTCAGTAGTCGATCCAGAGTCTCCTAGTGAGTACGGTCAGGATAGCTAGTGTATCTACTCAGCTTTGCAACCGAGAATGAAATATCAGGTCTCTGCAATTCGCAAGATACATTAAACTTCCTATTACTTGTGAATACCTTAGCTGAGCTACAGGTACTCCATTTTATTCCTAAACAACGTTTTGGATGAATCAAAAGAAGTGCTTACAGCTTTGTAGTCTTGATATCCAAATTTCTCAAGTATTATCTCAACATAGTGAGATTGAGAAACTACGATCCTATCAACTGACCTTGTCAGTTTGTGACCCAAGATCACATCAGTAACACCCATGTCCTTCATCTCAAACTTGCTACTCAAGAATGCCTTAGTCTCATTAATAATCCTTGCATGTGATCCGAACAAAAGTATGTCAACAACATACAGGCACAAAACAATGCACTCGTGATCTTTTAACTTGGAAAAGACACACTTATCGGATTCATGAACCTTAAAGCCATATGACAAAAATTTTTTGTTAAATTTTTCATGCCATTGCTTTGGTGCTTGTTTCAACCCATAAAAGGATTTAATAAGCTTGCAAACCTTTCCCTCATTCTCAAGAGTCACGAGCCCATCAGGTTGATCCATATGATATCTTCCTCAAGATCACCATGCAAGAAGGCGGTCTTCACATCCATCTGGTGGATAGAGAAATCACATACAGATGTCAATGCTATGAGCATTCGGATTGTGGTCATCCTAGTTACAGGAGAATAGGTATCAAAATAATCGAAACCTTCCTTTTGCCTAAAGCCCTTGGTAACTAATTTAGCTTTATACTTTTCAATTGATCTGTCAGGTCTAAGTTTTCTCTTAAACACCCACTTGCACCTAATGGTAGAGCACCCTTTGGGTAAATCAACCTACTCCCAATTTCCATTTGCCATAATGGAATCCATCTCGGATTTGATGCCTTCCTTCCATTTTTTTGCTGCAGATGAAACCATGACTTCCTTGTAACTTGGTAGATACCCTCGATCTGGTAGACAACAAAGTCGCTACCCAGATTATTGGTTATCCGAGGTCTTTTACTCCTCCTTGACTCAATTTCTTCTGAAAGATCTTTGAGTTCAGGTTGAGTCTCAACCCCCACATTCGTTATTCTTTCCACATGATCTGAATAAGATCCTGATGTGGAGGCACTCTCGATGGTCAGATTCTTAGGGATCCCAATCTTAGGGAAGACATCCTCAAAGAATATATCATCATGGAGTTCTACAATAGTGTTATCTATGCATGATATCTTGAACCGAATTACCAAGAACCTATATGCATAGGTATTTTTCAAGTAACCTAAGAAGACTGCACCAACAGTTTTAGGATCTAGTTTCTTTCTCTTGTCAACTGGGACTAAAACCTTAGTAAGACAGCCCCACACTTTGAGATATCTTAAGCTCAGTTTCTTATTTCTCCAAAAATTCAAAAGAAAATTTTTCCATATGCCTTGGAGGAACCCTATTCAGAATATGGCAAGCTGTATTCATGGCTTCCCCTCACATATAGGTTGGAAGTCCAAAACTCTGTAGGAGAGCATTGATCATGTCAGTTAAGGTTCTATTTTTCCATTCTGCTATCCCATTTGATTGTGGTGATTATGAAGCAATAACTTCGTGAACTATGCCAAATAATTTCCATTGTTCATCAAACAAGTTAGAGGTATATTCACCTCCTCTATCTGACCTAAGGCGTTTAAGAACTTTTCCTTTTTGTGTCTCAGCCTCATTCTTAAATATAAGAAATTTCTCTAAGGCTTTATCCTTGGTTTTCATAAGATACACATAGCAGTATCTACTACAATCACCTATAAAGGTGATAAAGTATTTATTATTGCCTCGGTCTACATACCATTAAACTCACAGATATCCGTATGCACTATATCCAAGATCTCACTATCTCTAGAGACAGACTGAAAAGACTTCCTTGATGTCTTAGCTTACACACAAATTTCACATTTTTGAGTTTTATCAACAACATATTTTGGGATCAAATCTAAATTCATCATTCTCTTATTTGAATTTAAATTTACATGTCTCAATCTACCATGCCACAGATCACATATTCTAGATTATTAACTACATGAGACACAGAATTGGAACATTTATAATTAGAACATTCAGAAGATCAATGTTTACTGAATCACATCTAATTCTAAACAACAAATCAAAGTCTGCCAAATAACCTTTTCCATAAAAAATGTCATGTCTTATAATAACAACTTTATTACATATAAAGTTTAATTTAAAACTATTTTTAACTAATATAGAGCCAGATAAAATATTTTTCTTGATGTCAGGAACATACAACACCATGTGCAACGTCTAGACACGTCTAGAGGAGAACCTCAAGTTGACTTGTCCCGACCCTAGCACCATGTCTGCAGAATCGTTCCCTATCTTCACAATCCCACTACTACATGTCTGATAAGAAGAAAACAAAGTTCTGATAGAATAAATATTTACATTAGCTCCTGTATCCACGAACCACTCATTTGGATCATGAATATGGTATAGTTCAGGTTTTACAGAGACAAACCCCTCGCTAGCCCCAAGTCCCATTGTGATCATATTCACTTGTGGACTCCCATTTGCAGCTTTAGGTTGAGCTTTTAAGGATGGACAGCCCCTCTTCTAATAGACAACCTGATTACAGTGCCAGCAGGGTTTATTTTTTGTCTTTTTCTGTATCTTGCCCTTTGGTTTCATTTTATTGTTTTTATTACCATTTCCCTTCCTATCTTTGCCCTTCGAGGTCATGAAATTGACTTTAGCCTGAATATCGATAGGAACCACATGTTTTTGTTTCCTGTGTTCCTCCTCTATGGCAATAGCCACCATCAAGTCATCAATAAAAAGTTTTCCCTTCCTGTGTTTCAGGGTCATACCGAAGTCTTCCCAAGACTTGGGGAATTTTTCTATGATACACATGACCTGAAAGTTTCATTTCGGCATCTTCTAAACCATGGAGCATGAGTAAAAACTCATGTGCCTGTTCAGAAACCAACTTCCATTCGGCCATGGAAAAACTTTAAGAACTTGGCGACGGAGTATTTCTCAATATCGAGATCTTTGGTATTATAATTCCGATCCAAAAATTCCCATAGCCCCTTAGCAGACTGCGTGGATGAACAGTATACGTCAACAACATGTTGGACAGAGCCAATAAGATGTAAACATGACATATACGGTCGCATTCCTTTTACGCAGATTGCGCTTTCTGACTATTGGGTGAGTGTTTTTCCTTTTCCATCGTAGGACAATCGGTTTCAAGTATATAGATTAATCCTATGGTGGTTAACCATATTTTCATGCGTTAAAATCTGACTACCGAATTTCTCAGACATATCCATCATATCCACCCTCGATTTGAACATTGTTTCCGGCATAATTTTAAAACCGGTTCCGGATATCCTCTCTAGGATTGTTGTAAACATAATCAAATCCAAATGAAATAAAAGAAAAACGTTACAGATTAACAATATTTTAATCATGCATTTCCCATCCATTACCCGATTAAATAATGCAAATAGGAACCGAATAATTAAGTGGAAACATAAATTGGGGCGAGATCCAGGAAAGGTAAAGCAATAAACAATTTGCGACAAACAAAATTAAATAAAGATTAGATTAGAATTCACCGAAACGTCCATGAAATGGACTGTCCTTAGAGAGGATATCGCCCCCACAATACCAGTGCGTAGGATACTGGCGATCCGCTTCCAGGATACGATGGTACACAGTCTTCGTCTGCACACACCGACGAGACCGTCTTCGAAAGTACCTCAGAGAACTTGCAGCCGAGAAGAACAGATCGTAGATGCGGTGGGAGTACAGAAAGCAAAGATGGCGTGAGTGTTTTTCTTGCGAGTGAAGAAAAACGACATCATGGGAGAGGTATAAAAAGAAGTTCGTGTGGCCTAACATGCGGTACTTTTCGATTTCCGAAAATGCCCCTTAACGGGTGTGTCTCTTCGGATTCCAAAACCATGGTTAAAACAAGCTATCTTGGATCGAGTCAAATTCTCATTGCAATTAAATCCAAATTTATCCGTCTAATTAATTTATTCGACCAACCAAATGAAACGTGCAGCAAAAGTATCAAGATCTGAATTGACTCTCCCGAGCCAGAGCCGGAGACGGAGCGCGCACGCGTGCGTGTGTGGTCCTCCATTCCTCCTCTCTACTATTGCTACAAGAGCTTGGGATGTGAACTCATATATAAGCCCATCAAAAGTTTAGAAATACTAGATGTGGTACTAAACTTCCTCCCAAGTTTTTCAATGTTTCAAATTTGGGAATTCTCAACTTTCCCTCCAAGTCATTTGGTTTCCCAATTGAAACCAAATTGACTCTTATAGTAATTGCATAGGTTTCTCAATTAAAACCTAAATTACTTACTTTAAATACAACATTGGATTCTTTATATCGTTAATTTTGGTCACCAAGTTAAGCAAGATCATTTATTTGTGAATTTTATTTTCAACCCTCGAAATATAATTTTAATTATGATTAGAAATTCATGAATAGATAAACTAGAATAATATGAAAGAGATTTACAACAAACCTTTGGTCCGAACAAAGAATATATGGACAACAAAATATATATGGTTCAAAGAGATGTATCACTATTTTTAATGGAGATAACTTTATGAAGAGCATTTACTTATTTTACGAGGATTTAACGTTTTATTTGAATGAATGATCTTGACTTTTAAGTAACATGATGGATCTTGTTATATGATGTGATTTTTTTAATGAAATGCATTTAAGTATATGTATATTACTTACTATTAAAATATTAAACCCAATTTCACCCGATTCATAGGGCTGGTCCAGCCTTCATAAAATGAGTGGTCTAGTTTTCTCTCGATTTGTATGAAAGCAGACATTATGTTGACTTCATCACCGATTAGGACTACTGGTTCTACCGATTAAACCAAAATTGACATGAGATAAGTTTACCATTTGGTCCGATTTTTTAAACCTCGATTTGTGTTTAACTAATGTTGATAAAAGATAAAAAATGAAAGGTTGAGATTATTTGCTTGATAATATTCTAATGAGCTCAGAGTTCATAGGAAAACAGACATAATATCTACTAGTTTAAATGGAAATGGATTGAAATATGTTTTTTAGTACTTGCGCTTTTCTTAGATGTTGAAATATCAATTATACTCCTTTCTTTTTTGAGATATCAGTTGTGCCCTTAACTTATTGTTCAGTTATCACTTTCACCTCTCAGGTTAATTTCCGGCTATCCATGTCCCATTTTTGGACACAATGATAATTTCTAAATAACATCTAGGATAGACAAGTCATTTTCTTAAAAAAGCTTCTTGTTTATCTTTCTTCCTCTTCCTCCCCACCCTCCTATTTCTTCTGGCTGATCCTCGATCGCCCCAAACCTCCTCCGGACCACTCTTCCGTCGCCAACACCTCCTCTGCCCCACCACCTCCAGACCTCTCCCTTATCCCCCCTACCTCCTTCGCCCCACCACCTACAAACCCCTCCTCCGTCAAGCCCCACCTCCTTCGCCCTCCACCTTCTTTGCCCAACCTCCTCCGACCCCCTCCTCTACCGCCCCCAGTCTCCTCTGAAACCCTTCTCACACCTCCTCCATTGGTCGTCTTCAATACAAATCATCTGTCGACCATGGCATACATCCATCGGATGAGATCCTTGGTCGTGACAACAACCAAACATGTGACGGAGACACATCAGGTGAGATCCAAAAGGGAACCCCCCTCTTTGTTGCTGCTCTGTCCTCTAATGACACCGGTGATGAATCCACATTTCATCATCTTTATTCTATCATTTTGGCACCAAAAACCCTAGCAAATGCTTGTAAATAGCATTAAAATCATCATCTTAGCATTCATGCATGTGCATTTATATAGTGTATAAAATGATGTAATTAAAGCCAAAATTATAGAATAAATAAAGAAAAGAAAAAGAATAAAATATTGTAAATATTTTATGACCCAAAACCCCCGAGACCTAGGCATCTTGATGAATAGGTCGACAAGGAATAAAGTAGGGGAGATAAGGTCAGAAATACAGATAAAATACCTATGCATTCTATTCATTCTTTATTCATTTTGGGACCTATTTTTGGTTCCACTTTTTATACTTCAAATCAAGAAACTTTGTACATGAAAGTTGTAGATAATTTAATAAATAAAAATACAAAATTGATTTCACAGAAAAATGATGTACAGATAAAAAGTTATGGTCTGAATAAAATTCCAGAATGCCAACTTCCCGGACCCGTATCTCACAACTGACAACTCCAAATGCAGCATACTCACCTTTAATTGTATATAGAAGAAAATAAGCTATTTAATGGCGGTGGTTTCGCATTTGGCGGAGCTACGGTTTGAAAGTTGAGTTTTGGACCCCTATTGTATAAGTGTACTGATTATAATATTCAATTTATTATTTATTCATTATTTTTAGATTTTTATATTTTCATAATGTTGTAAATATTACTTATAACAAATATGTGTATTAAATTTAGAATAAGAATGCAAAGAAAATACAAAATAAAATACATACATATTTGACACATAGGTATTATACATGTACTTATATCTATGTAAAATATACTTCTATTTTATTTATTATACAAATTATATCAGAAAAATAAAATAAAAATATATTTGTGAACATAAAAGTATCTTATAATTTTAGAAAATAATAAATAAAAATAATGAAATTAAAATACACAAAATAAAAATTAAATACTTAAATACATAGGTATTATACCTATCTAAGGCTAAAAAGTGAACTCCTAAAAATATACCTCATAAAATTAATTAAAATTCATAAAAAAATACTACATAAAATAACGAATATTTTTTATTTATAACCATTAATTAATTCGACCTTATTCTATTTTAAATTGATTTTACAAAATAATTATCAGGGATTTTTCCTGATGGGTCCACGTGGACCAATCAGGAGACGGTCCCAGTTGACCTAGGTCAACTGGTCGTCCTCCCCACCTACCCCTGTCAGAAGACTTGGTTTTTGAGCAGTTTTCTCGGTTTTTCCCAACCATTCCTTTCACCCTTCGTCTTGATTCCTTCTGCATTTTTCTCCATCGATCATCCCTCTTGCCCGCCATGTGTTTACATCGGGCCAAGGATCACTGAGGCGCTCCAGCCACCTTGATCTTTGGAGCACGATGGTCAGGGGTCAAACCAAATAAAACGACCCTCCATTTTTCCTTTTGAATTCGAACACTCTCTGGTCCACCCCTCGCGCCTAATCCTATCTCCAGAGCTTCCTGGAGGTGACAGCTCCACCGCGAAGCCATCAGCCAAGGCAGCCGAGGTCGGAGGTGCTTCCACCACCTCCCGCGAGTACGGCGGTTGAGGTACCCTTCTTCCCTCTGGCCCCGACCATTGAGGGTTCACCCCGCCTTTTTATTTTGGTCATTTTGTTCCTGTCAGCTTAAGCATGAAAAACCCTCAAAAAACTTGAAGTTCCATCGATCATCTCGCCAAATCAAGCACTTTGGCCGGAGCGCACCTCCGGCCGTGCACCCCCATCTCAATCCACGAGTCCCCACGACCATCCAAGGGTCCAGGCAGTTTGCCCTAGACCCTTTGACCATTTTTGCAGGTCAAAGCTGAAGTGAAGACATCTGGAGCTCGAGTTTTGAGCTCGCCGGAGCCAACGAAGCCTCACAGCTCCGCCAGCCCCCAGCGAGCACCACGGCCACCGCCGTGGCTTTTTGACGACTCCAGGAGAAAGAGAAGACCCTCTGGAGCTTCCCCGACTTTTTTGCGAGCCCAAACGCCGCCGGAGACGGACGGAGGAGCTCGGAGAACTTCGCCTGGCCGGAGCTCCTCAGTGTTCTTCCATCCGTCTTCGCCACCGTTGGATCGTGGTGGAGCGCTAGATCGTGCAGACACCGTCGGATCTTCCCGCGCCTCGACCGTTAATCATCCTCGAAGATCTGATCGTAGCCGCCCATCCGCGAACCGTCATCGGGCCCGGAGAAGCCGGCACGTGTTTAAGTGAAGCGCCCCTCGCCGCTGGATCGAGCCTCGTCCCCAGCCGTTGGATCGCCACCACGTGTCACCAGCACCCGCTCCGCCGTCGGATCACGCGTCGAGGGTATTTTGCATATCAACCCTCACGCATTTTGTATTTACTGTTTAGTATTTAAACTTTCATTTGTAGTTGAAAAACTTTGTGTTATTTGCATGTAAGCCCCTGCACTTATTTTTATTTACATCTAGGTCCTCCGCCACGTCACCTCATGTGACATGTACACGTGAGGTGGTGGGCTTTTTGCAAGGACCCCCCTGGGGTTTAGTTATTTCAGTGTAGACCCAAGATTTTGTTATACAGTGTAAAACTTTGGGATATTTTGCATCGACCCCCCCTGATAATTTCAAATATTGCATTTTGGTCCCTGCTAGGTGCGTGCGAGTCACGCGCCCTGGGGGGCAATTTACACCTATACCCAGGCGGGTTTTGTGATTGCTATTTGGTCCTGAAAATATTTTATTCAGTATTAATTTTGTGTGAAATTTGCGTAAAACCCCCTGGAAGTCTGCTTATTTGCAAACTAGTCCTTGCTTGGTTGTGATTTTTTGTGTGCTTGCATGAATTAATTAGGGTATCACCTTAATTCCAAAAATTCTAAAATTTTGAACTTAAGCTCCTGGACACCTGTACTTTGACGCTATCAATTTAGTTTTTTATTTTCTGTTATTTTTATATTCATTAAAAATCAAAAACATGCTTTTTGTGCACTGTCTAGCTTGGAAAATGCCAAAAAAATATTAAAACCTCTCGAAAAATTCCACAAAAATTCTCTAGTGTCTATTTTAACCTATTTTAGTGTTAGTCCAAAAATCACTAAAAATCTCAAAAGAAAAACACTAAAAATTTAAAAACACTCTAAAACTTCAAAAAATATATAAAATCAAAGAAAACTCCAAAAAATACAAACTCGGGTTCTGTTTGTTCCATATTTTGTTCTCTTTATTTGAAAAATAGTGTGAAAAATTTTAGTTGTTGTTTGCTATTTTTAACTCCTATGTTACTCACAGCCAGCACATTTTACACTGTTTTCCCTTATTTCAGTATTTAAAAATTCCAAAAACACCTTGAAAAATACCCAAAAATTACAAAAACAAAAAAATCCTAAAGATATCAAAAACATTCTATTTCTGAATTTTTGGTTATTTTTACATATTTTTATAAATACTTTATCTTGTCTTTTATTACATTGTTTTTTTTAATTCCAATATTCAAAAAGAAAAAAAATATAAAATATAAAATTATAAAAATCAGAAAATTAAAAATCAAAATACAAAATTAAAAATTAAATAAAATTTAAAAAATTAAAAAAATTAAAAATTAAAAACCCACAAAAATTTCATTATTTGATTGTCTAAGTGTAGACACTTCACATACATTCACTTGAGCAATTTGATTTGAATTACCCTGTTTGCTCCCTGTGTTCGAACTCTCTGCATACTTGTCCCTATACACCATTTGTGCAGAGTTAAAAATAAATTTTAACTCCACATTATTTCTAATTTATTGATCTTTAGTGTGGGTTAATTGTTGATTAGTCAAGATCTTGTGTGGTCAACACACCGATTGTTGACTCGCCTTGTGAGTCGATACGACCGTGCTCGATTTTGGCTTCATCAAATGGCGCCGTTGCCGGGGAGCAACAGCGAGTAGTTCATTTTTGTTTGCTTGTGATTGTTGTTTACCATATCTTCATTTCATCTCTCTACATTTTTGATATATATTGACTGAGCTATTCTGACCATCCTTTCTTGTCTTCTTGCGAGGGACCGCGGAGCGAGGCAGATCGCTTAGGTGACCCGGAGCATCCTTGGGAAGCCGAGCCGGCCTTCTTAGGTCAAGCCGGCAGGAGAGAGCGGGAGGAGTGAGAGAGGGTGGTAGCTTAGCTTGCATTTTATTTTTGTGAGAGAGTGACCTTGTTAATTTGTAATAATACAGGTACCTGGACACTTGGACTCTTGAGACACTACCGGGCCTAATTTCCGGGTGTTTGTTCACCCGGGGGCTCACCGCGGTTTTGACGTGTTTTCTCGCTTGTCATTTTCCGGTTTTGTTTTCCTTTTCCCTTTCTTTTGTGGATTGAGCCATTAGATTATAGGTCCTGCTTTATTTGATTAGAATAGGTCCAAATACACTAATTACCTTTGCATGTTCCTACAGATCGTTTTTGGACTTAGACTAATTAAATAGTTGACCATTAGTTTTCAATCCACGCGCCGCGAGCTCATTCTCGAACAAGCGCTTTCTCCTAACTCAAATGTGTTGAGCAGAGGAGGGGTGAGCCTAGACCGGACACTCGGATTGAGGATTAGTGGTTAGCTTGTGGTTCTTCACGCTAGCAGTTGCCTATTCTAGGATGATTTCCGCTTTGCATATCGCCATGTAGTTTAGGTTTATAAATTCTGCTTTGCATCCCGCATGGAGAGAGCTGGGATTCACTGTAAGTCTTCTTACTTTGCATCCATCATCTAGGCACAAAGGTGAGATTTCCACATTGGTGTCGACTTGCACGGCTATTCCGACTCTATTCTCCCTCTGTTTTTGGACAAAGTAGGATAAAGGAAAAATACAAAAATCATTAGGCGCTTTTTGAATCTACTCAAAAGAAGCGATAACACCAAAAAAATTAAAAAAAGGGACTGCTAAGAAAAATTGACCAAAAATAAAATCGGTAATTGGATTCATTACTTGGGGAGAGTAACACCCTCACTTGTATTCAGGTTGCATGGGAAGGTCTCCTTCCAAGTGAGGTGAGCGCTTCGTAAGGATTAGAGCCAAAAACCCAACTTGTGGCTGCCTTGTGTATCGCCTGGATTTCCGAAGTATTGGCGCTACTATCGTACGTAGTCGAGTAGGGCTTGGTCGCCATTGGTGACTCACTATTGTGTGAGCACCGACCTTGTCCGAAGTACTGAGCTTAGGCCACGCCTTCACGGGTGTGTCTGTCTCACCGGCTGCATCCGAGTAGGACCTTGCACGCTCACGGGTGATTCTGTTGCGAGCGAGGTCCGAAGTATCGGTTTCGCCTATCGGCTTCCTCCCTTTATTTCTTTGGCTGAGTAGGGATCCAGGAAGGGTTACAAGGACCTTAAAAAGCGCAAGTTACAGGTTACACAGGAGGAGGACAAGTACGGGGACACTTTCTCGGCAGTACTCTCTCTCCTTTAGGCGTAGCGCTCTAAGGACTCGTGACAAGATAAATTCCTAAAAACAAGCTAAAACTGACAAGATAAAAGCCGAACCTTCACGGCTCCATGTGTTGAGTTGGTGAACTCACCCCTGCTTTGTGTTTGATTGTTAGATTTATTTAGGTCAAGATCAAAAACACAGCACAATTGTGCGCAATTTTGTTGCATCTCATTCTTTTCTTCTCTTGCATTTTCCCTGCTCTCCCCAAATAATCAAGATGATGGGACGGAGATCTCTTAGGCCGACCTTGTCGGCACCGCTATCCAGCACTCCTCCTCATTCATCTAGGAATACCTCGGAGAGTCCGCTCTCCGAGCCTGAGTTCACATTCACCCTGTTCCCTCTTGACCACCCTTCCCATTCTCCTTCTCTCAGTCCAATTGTTTCAGAATTCAGTGCATCACAGAGTTCAGCTCATTCGACAGCACCTGAGATGGCCTCTTTTGCTTTTTCAGAAAATCCAGTGATGGCAGACAGAGGCGAGAACCCAGATGACCATGATCACCCTCCATTCATAATTGATCAGGTGGCCATCAACAACTCCTTGTTAGCGTCCCTGGAGACCATGCAGAGACAGATCCGTGACCAGGGTACCTTCTTGGGTGATCTGATGAGAGAGATAGCACAGATGAGAGAGAACCGACCTGGGGGCAGTGGCGGAGGAGGAGGAGGACCCGATGCAGGAGGAGGTGATCCAGACGCTGAGCGACCGCCACAGACTATCATGAGGGAACTGCGCAACCCAGCTGCATCACTCACTCACTGTTGGATCAGACTCCCGCCAATCCACGGAGATTTCGAGCTTCGGCCCCACACGATTCAGCTTCTACCCAAGTTCCATGGGTTGCCGACCGAAGAGCTGCACCTCCACCTCCAGGAATTCGAAATGATTTGCAGCACTATCCATGATCGATTGATGACCGAGGACACCATCAAGATGATTGCCTTTCCATTCTCCTTGGTTGATAGAGCCGCATATTGGCTCAAGCACCTGGGGCAGTTCATCGACACATGGGAAGATCTCCGGACCGCATATTTGAAGAAGTACTACCCTCTCGGTCGGACCAACGCAGCTCAAGCCATGATCAGTAACTTCGTCATGATCCCAAACGAACAATTCCATGAAGCCTGGGATCGATTCAGAGAGCTCATCGACCGGTGTCCACATCACGACATATCCAAGCCCAACTTGGTGCAAAGTTTCTTCTGTGGGCTGACACCGGAGCTGCAGGGGCTTGTCAACGCCTCTTGCGGTGGGTCTTATTTCTCCAAGGGAGAAGACGACGTCTGGACCATCTACGAAGGCATGGCAGAAAACTCCACAGTGATGGCCCAAGCCCGAGTCTACACTCAGCAGAAGCCCCCGCAAGGAGCGGGATCATTTCAGAGGATCGCCCGCATCGATGCCGGTCCCAACACAGTGTCAGCTGCCGCAGCCCAAGCTGAATCAGCCGCAGCCGACATGGGCATCATTAGTGAGAAGCTGGACCGCCTCGAGATCCTCGAAAAGAAGCATATGCAAGGCATGGCCCAGATGGACCAGATTGCCATGTCCATGAGTGATCTGAAGACGCAGATCTTGTGCGTCGCAGGAGGCACAAAATCAGTCCCAGCAGCCTCCCAGATCACGTGTTGATCCGAGTAGCAGCAATTGGAACCAGGCATCTACCTCGTACCGCCAGGTGAATCACATTCAGGCAGAGCCGGTTCCCTTGCTGCAGTACTATCCATCTCAACCGCCATATTCGGACACGCAGATGGTGGTCTATCAGCCGGAGCAGCCCCTGGCCGTTCTTCCTCCACCCTCCTTCGAGCAGGACCCGTTGATGGAAGTCAATGGGATTTGGTACGACCGGTACCCTCAGCCCGGGATTCGTCGTGATCACCCCGGATTCCATTGGGGCAACGGTGGCTCCTCCTCCCAGCAGCAGAATCCTGCCCAAGGGCATCAGAACAGCCAGCCACAACAGCAACACCAGCAACCCCAATATGCCCAGCCGCAGCAATATCACAGTGGTCCTCGTCTCGCCTATCAGGGACAACAGTGGAGGCAGCGACAGCAGCCTCAACATTCTTATCACCATCCTTCCCCTCAGTATCAGCCACAACAGCAGCAGCATCCCCATTTCCAGCAGGGACAGCCATCCGGTTCTCAAGGTTCTACCTTTGAGAACCCAGTCCTTGATGATCTTGCCCGCTTGATATATGAATAGCGAGCATCTTTCAGGCAAGAAATGGATGAATTCTGGCAGGAGATGAGGGACATCATAAAAGGCAAGGCCGCCATACCCGCTCAGATCGAACCTAACCCTAATAATCTAAAAAGAAAATCTGAGCAGGTAGAGTTCACAGAGGATACCTCTCCTAGTTACTATTTGAGTGACATGTCTTATTCCTATTATGATGCTGATTTTGTTACTACTAGGAGCGGTAGGATGCCAGCCGGCGGCGCCTCTTCTGAGCAACAACCAGATGCAGGATTAGGAGCGCCAGAGGAGCAGAGGAGCAGTGCTGATGCCGCTCATGATGATGTTGAAGATGGTGGTGCTGATGCCACCAATGATGGAGATCCAGACGACGGTGCTGATGCCGTCGGGAGACCAGATGCAGACGGTGGTGCTGATACCACCATTTTGGATGCAGACCCATAGCGCGGTGCTGATGCCACAGAGTAAGGTGCTGGTGGTGGTACTGAGGCCACCACCTCTACTTTTGTTGAGCCTCCAGCTGTGATGTTGCCACATTTTGTACCTATGGACTGTGGGAACAAAAAGAAAAACAAAAATATGAATAAAGGAAAAGTTTCTGTTCAAATTACGGATCCATATGTGGTGAATGATGATTATTGTATGGATTCTCCTTCTTCACAGGCACAGGGACCGATTCCTAGTCCTCCATCTGAGGAGGCCCCGACCATCCCCTTCCCCGAGGCACTCCGCTGGGTGAAGGGGAACAAAAAAGAAAATCCAAAGAAGAACCAACAAGTAGAGTTCGGCAACCAAATGATTGACAGATTTCACATTCAGCTGACTCTACGAGAAGCATTTGAGCATATCCCCTTCTTCAAAAAGAACTTGAAAGAGACAACCATTGTCCGAAGGAAGAAGAGGCACAGAGATCAAATCCATATGCTCACTCATGACACTTGTTGCGCCATTCAGAACACATTGCCAGCCAAGCGACCCGATACAGGAGCTTCCTATGTCAGATGCGAGATCCAGGAGCAGCGGTTCGATCGTACTCTATTAGACAGCGGGTCTTCGATCAACCTCCTTCCGGCAGCCTTACTCAAGCAATTCGAGTTTGGCCCTCTTCTTCGAAGCAGAACAGTCCTTCAGTTTGCTGACAGGTCGATTAAGAGGCCGAAGGGGTTGTTGAAGGATGTGGTCGTTACCATTCAGGGCCTGAAATTCCCCGTGGACTTTGTTGTATTGGACATGGAGATCCCTGAGTCGGTAACCGATGCCCCCATCATACTTGGACGCCCATTCTTGGCCACTGCCAAGGCGGTATCCGACCATGACAGTGGGATGGTATGTTTTCGCGTAGAGGGCGAAAGCATACAAATAGATACGATCGACCAAACCAGAGCCAGAGAGTTGGCATGCTCAGAGCAATCCAGTGAAGCCGAGCAGATGACAGAGGAAGAGCGAGACATCCACCAGGTTTGTGATTTTGAGATGACTGATGATGAATCCAACTGGAAAAATCCCGTAGCACCGACCCTCGCCTTGCCCACAGATTCACTATATCTCAAGCTCATGGCAGTCGAGAGCCGGGAGAGCACACTCCTGGATGAGGATACACATGAAGCTGACAGTGTTGTGATGAGTGGTACCGATGATTTTCAGTCATGCTCATCTTCTTCTGATCCCTCGAATTCAGATATTGACTGGGATGATTTCAATTATTATTTGCCTTGTCTGATTCCTTCAGAGTCGACAACCATGACAGAGTGCGAGCCAGTGCAGTTTATTAATGATTCAGCAGGCCGCCCTTCGTCAGAAATTCATTCAGATCGAGAGTTCTCACATGCAGACCTGGTAGCATTTACATAGACATATCAGAAGACAGATCTGCCACCTCCCAGTTGTTCAGAACGGAAACCTCTGCCGCAGTCGATGACATACAGATTCCTTGCGGGTGAGCCAGAAATGTACCCAGTCATTATCTCAGCAGATTTGACTGGAGAACAAGAATCTCGTCTGATGGAGGTTCTTGAAAGAAACCGTAAGGCAATAGGTTGGAGTATAGCTGATCTCCAGGGGCTGAGCCCAAATCTTTGCTCTCACCACATCTATCCTGAGGATAATGCTAAGCCGTCGCGTGAGTTCCAACGACGGCTGAACCTGAATCTTCGAGACGTAGTCATGAAGGAAATTTCAAGGTGGTGGAGCACCGATTTCATCTATCCCATCTCCGACTCCAAATGGGTAAGTCTGCTACATGTGGTACCCAAGAAGACGGGTATCACTACAGTTGTCAATGAGTCTGGAGAGGAGATCGCTACCAGAGTGCCCACTTCTTGGAGGGTCTGTGTGGGCTACAGACGATTGAATGAGGCCACCAAAAAGGATCAATTCCCGCTACCCTTCATTGATCAGATTATCGAACGGCTAGCTGGGAAGAGTCATTATTTTTTCCTTGACGGGTACTCTGGATACAATCAAGTGGCCATTGCACCCGAAGACCAGGAGAAAATGACATTCACATGTCCGTTTGGGACGTATGCTTTCAGACGGATGCCCTTTGGTCTAGGCAACGCTCCGGCGACATTCCAAAGGTGCATGTTGTCCATATTCTCGGACATGGTGGGTGACTGTTTAGAGGTCTTCATGGATGACTTCTCGGTCTATGGCGACGGGTTCGACGCTTGTCTTGACTGCCTAGACCGTGTGCTCAAGCGCTGCATTGAGGTCAATCTTGTCTTATCCTGGGAGAAGAGTCATTTCATGATGACTCAAGGGACGGTCCTTGGTCACATCGTCTCCAACAGGGGCATGGAGGTCGATTCGGCCAAGGTGGATATCATCAGAAAACTCAATCCGCCGTCCAATTTGCGTTAGTTACGGTCTTTTCTGGGGCATGTCGGTTTCTACCGACGGTTCATTCAGGACTTCAGTCGAATTGCCCGACCGCTTACTAACTTGCTGACTAAAGACACCGAGTTTATTGTTAATGATAAGTGTCTTGAATTGTTAGAGACTCTCAAGAATATGGTTGTTTCAGCTCATGTCCTTCAGCCACCCGATTGGTCTCTCCCATTCGAGATCATGACGGATGCTTCAGATTTTGCCGTTGGGGCTGTGCTCGGACAGAGGAGGGATGGTTTACCTTTTTCCATTCACTACGCTAGCCGGACTTTGGATGCCGCGCAGCGGAATTACACTGTGACTGAGAAAGAGATGCTGGTCGTAGTCTTTGCTCTTGATAAGTATCGATCTTACATTCTCGGATCTAGAGTAACCATCTACACTGATCATACCGCCATCCGGTACTTAATGGCTAAGAAGGATGCCAAAGCACGTCTCACCAGATAGATCCTTCTACTCCAGGAATTTGATATTGAGATTAAGGATAAGCCTGGAGTCAAGAATGTGGTGGCGGATCATCTCTCCAGATTGGAGAATCTTGAGGAATCTGAGCCCAGCGTACCTATCACAGAGACATTTCCAGATGAGGTGATCTTGGCTGCTACCTCGCTCCCGTGGTACGCTGACATTGTGAACTATCTTGTCGCCAAGACGGTTCCACAAGGTTGGCCCAGGCAGAAACTCGAGACCTTCCTGGCGAAGGCCAAGTTTTACCATTGGGAGGATCCCGTCCTTTATCATGAAGGAGGGGACAGTATCTGGAGGAGGTGCATTCCTCAAGAAGAGCATCATAGCGTCCTCACATACTGCCACAAGCTTGAGGTAGGAGGACATCATTCTGGAAAAAGGACAACACAGAAGGTGCTTCAATCCGGCCTATGGTGGCCTACTCTCTTCAAGGATTCTGATGAGTTCGTGAAGAGATGTACTGACCGTCAGAAAATGGGAACCTGCGGACAGAGAGACATGATGCCCATGTAACCCATTCACTTTTGTGAGGTTTTTGATGCGTGGGGGATTGATTTCATGGGCCCATTTCCTAAGAGTCAGGGATTCGAGCATATTTTGCTCGTTGTGGACTATGTCAGCCGATGGGTTGAGGCCATCCCCGCCCGAGCCGCAGATGCTAAAACCGTTTGCAAATTTTTGAGGAAAAATATCATTTCACGGTTCGGGGTACCTAGAGTCTTGATTTCAGACGGGGGTCTCATTTCATCAATGACAAGGTTAGGGCCCTTGCAGACGAGTTCGGTATTGACCATCGGGTTGCCACTCCGTATCACCCTCAGACTAATGGTCTTGCTGAAGTATCGAATCGGGAGATAAAGACAATCTTGCAGAAAGTTGTCCGCCCAGACCGAAAGGATTGGTCACAGCTTTTGGACTCGGTCTTGTGGGCTTATCGGACGTCTTTCAAGAATCCATTGGGGACATCTCCCATTTGTCTCGTCTATGGCAATCCGTGCCATTTTCCAGTGGAGATCAAGCACAAATCTTTTTGGGCAGTCACTGAGTTGCTTTTAGATCCCGAGAGTATAGGAGACCAGAGGAGAGCAGAATTGGCAGCCCTGGAAGAACTGAGAGACACAGCCTTTTCCAACAGCCTACAGTACAAAGAAAAAGTGAAGACATGGCACGATTCGCATATCAGCCATAAACAGTTTGAGCCAGATCAGAGAGTATGGTTGTTTGACTCCAGGCTGAAATTATTTCCAAGGAAGTTGCAGAGCAAGTGGAAAGGTCCCTATGTGGTCAGGAAGGTACATGACAATGGCAGTATCGACATATCCGAACCGTCATCTTCTTCTACCTTCCGCGCCAATGGTCAATGCCTGAAATTATATCTAGATCATGATCCGCCGACCATTGACGTTGCCCCCATTCTTCTGGTATGAGATGTGTCCTTTGACTCTCATCATCTGCATCTCATACATGGTAATCAATTCCATCTTCCGCTGTACAGATCCATCTGTCCATATCACTCTTTCATCTGTTGATTTATTTTCTTCTTTTCTTCTTTTATTCTTTTCCTTTTCTATCTTCTTTATCTATCAAAAAGGTGTCGCCCTTGTAGACAGTTTTCCATACTTAGGAGGTACTTTGTCCTAAGTATAGGGGGTTGGCACCCCAAGTTCTTTCATTTTCTTTTCGATCCTCTCCATTGTCTCCTCTTCTTGTCTATACTTAGGGATATTTTACCCTAAGTATAGGGGGAGACAATTTGAGTATGATCTGTTCATTCCCACCCTTGACCCTCCCTGCGTTGTGCACAGTCTGCTATACTTAGGATTATTTGATCCTAAGTATAGGGAGGACGGTTAACTTCTCATTCATTGATTCATTCATTTATTCCTTTATTCTTTAGACTTGTCTATACTTAGTACGAGTTATGTCTTCTCTTTTCTCTCCGATCTATGAGGACATAGCTCAATCTAAGTATAGGGGGGTCGTATATACTATGTATATACTTTAGCCATAACTCGTACTTTCGTATTTTCTTAATAAATATGGCTAATAATTCGTCAAAATTCATTAAAAATCCTTAATAAAAAGGTGTTTTGTTCCTCAAATTCTTTTTGTATTTACTGATTAATAAATCAGGTGAAAATGTTTTTTACAAAATGTTTGAAAAATAGTTTGAAAATCCTTATGAACATTTATTGAAAACTATTTTGAAAATATTTTGTTACATGTTTTCAACCCGTGTAAAAATGTGTGGTTTGTAAAATTTCTTTTCTTTGTGTGAAATAAAAGGTTTGAAAAATGATTTGCAAATGGTTTGAAAAATGGTTGCAAAAATATTTGAAAAACCTATATATATTGTTTTGAAAGCCTTTGCAAAATGATTTCAAATGTGTGTACATGTTTGCAAAAATGTTTGTAAAAATTATTTTGGACTATAGTTTTCAAAAATTGTGTGTAAAATTGTTTTCAAATGAGTTTGAGGAATATTTACATCACACCAAAATCCACTACCTCTATATCTGTATAAAATTGATCACTTACCCTATAAATTCTAAAATCCACTTCTTGTATATATAAGAAGCACCCCCGTGTACATATTTTTAACCTAGTTTTTAGCCAAAATATTTTGTTTTCAAAAAATTCCCAAAAACATTTGCAAAATTAAAATCCAAAAACTTTTGAAAAATCTTTTTGAAAAATACAAAAAAATGCATCTGCATATGCATCATCATCATATTTTCAAAAATCCATAAAAAGTTCAAAATCCTTGAAAATTGCATCACAAAAATATTTTCTGCATTGCATTACAGAACATTCGCATTTTTCGGATTGAGTTTGATAGTTGAACAAGTCTAAGTAAAATCCGGAGATTGGAGCTTGACTGGACCTTAAAATCTACCTAATAACAGGAACCTTATAGGAACTGGGTTTGAGGTACTTAAGGTCTAGTTGACTTAATTCTTTGAGGATCACGGGACTTAGTTCAATAGATTCTTGACTGCCTAAGTAGAGTATTTCGGAGCACATGCACGACTCTTGATGATAATGACCTAACTTGGACACCTGCACCTTTCACATGGCTCAACTCAGTTGGAGTGGTGAGGGGATTGGATTTGCCGGTATGAGACGCACACAAATGAAAACATTTTTCCTCCTCTAGGGAGGGAAGTGCACCCCAACCCGTCCAGTGATTAGGAAGTCTAAAGACAGGAGGTTGTGGGTTACGATAAAGCTTCAAAAGAGGGATAGTCTACTGGCTCAAGAGGAAAAACTCCTTATGTAAATGCTGTTGTATATAGTATTTAAAAAAAAAAAGAAGTTCAGGCATGTACAAAAATAAAAAGCCTGCAAGTATGTACAAAGTCAATAAGCAAGCTTAAGTTCCAAAGTCAAATATGTGAGCCTGCAGCAGGATGACTTGACTACACTGGTCTTGCATCCCGGGATAGGTAGCTACACTGGCTACCGTCCATTCTTCTCTTCACCCCCTCCTCTTGAGCTGGTTGCCACTTGAACTTAGAAGGGAATACCCCGCTCCTCAAGGATGGAGTTGCTGGATTGGGGAATCATTGGGTTGTCGTACTGGAGAAGTCAGATTCTTTGTCATTCTAGTTGGGGAGAGCCACCATCACTTACACTGTACAAGTCAGATTCATAGTCGTAAGAGTTTGTGCATGAGTTGAAGTATTTCTGACCTGGCTATTGAGGAGACTTGGATAGAGTTTTGGGATTCTTAAGGACTGTTGGATTTCAAACACAGTTCTCACTAGGTTCCGCCCGCACTAAAATTCCAAAGGTCCGACTTAAGCTCCAAACTTTGATTTTGTGAAGACAAGTTTGATAATCAAATAAAATCCAAGTTATTCTTTTTCTTTTCTTTCTTTTCTTTTTTGCACTTATTGCATAAGTGTTTGCTAGGGACTAGCAAAGGTAAAGTATAGGGGGATGACGAATCCACATTTCATCATCTTTATTCTATCATTTTGGCACCAAAAACCCTAGCAAATGCCTGTAAATAGCATTAAAATCATCATCTTAGCATTCATGCATGTGCATTTATATAGTGTATAAAATGATGTAATTAAAGCCAAAATTATAGAATAAATAAAGAAAAGAAAAAGAATAAAATATTGTAAATATTTTATGACCCAAAACCCCCGAGACCTAGGCATCTTGATGAATAGGTCGACAAGGAATAAAGTAGGGGGAGATAAGGTCAGAAATACAGATAAAATACCTATGCATTCTATTCATTCTTTATTCATTTTGGGACCTATTTTTGGTTCCACTTTTATACTTCAAATCAAGAAACTTTGTACATGAAAGTTGTAGATAATTTAATAAAGAAAAATACAAAATTGATTTCACAGAAAAATGATGTACAGATAAAAAGTTATGGTCTGAATAAAATTCCAGAATGCCAACTTCCCAGACCTGTATCTCACAACTGACAACTCCAAATGCAGCATACTCACCTTTAATTGTATATATAAGAAAATAAGCTATTTAATGGCGGTGGTTTCGCATTTGGCGGAGCTACGGTTTGAAAGTTGAGTTTTGGACCCCTATTGTATAAGTGTACTGATTAAAATATTCAATTTATTATTTATTCATTATTTTTAGATTTTTATATTTTCATAATGTTGTAAATATTACTTATAACAAATATGTGTATTAAAATTAGAATAAGAATGCAAAGAAAATACAAAATAAAATACATACATATTTGACACATAGGTATTATACCTGTACTTATATCTATGTAAAATATACTTCTATTTTATTTATTATACAAATTATATCAGAAAAATAAAATAAAAATATATTTGTGAACATAAAAGTATCTTATAATTTTAGAAAATAATAAATAAAAATAATGAAATTAAAATACACAAAATAAAAATTAAATACTTAAATTCATAGGTACTATACCTATCCAAGGCTAAAAAGTGAACTCCTAAAAATATACCTCATAAAATTAATTAAAATTCATAATAAAATACTACATAAAATAACGAATATTTTTTATTTTATAACCATTAATTAATTCGACCTTATTCTATTTTTAATTGATTTTACAAAATAATTATCAGGGATTTTTCCTGATTGGTCCACGTGGACCAATCAGGAGACGGTCCCAGTTGACCTAGGTCAACTGGTCGTCCTCCCCACCTACCCCTGTCAGAAGACTTGGTTTTTGAGTCATTTTCTCAGTTTTTTCCCAACCATTCCTTTCACCCTTTCGTCTTGATTCCTTCTGCATTTTTCTCCATCGATCATCCCTCTTGCCCGCCATGTGTTTACATCGGGCCAAGGATCACTGAGGCGCTCCAGGAACCTTGATCTTTGGAGCACGATGGTCAGGGGTCAAACCAAATAAAACGACCCTCCATTTTTCCTTTTGAATTCGAACACTCTCTGGTCCACCCCTCGCGCCTAATCCTATCTCCAGATCTTCCTGGAGGTGACAGCTCCACCGCGAAGCCATCAGCCAAGGCAGCCGAGGTCGGAGGTGCTTCCACCACCTCCCGCGAGTACGCCAGTTGAGGTACCCTTCTTCCCTCTGGCCCCGGCCATTGAGGGTTCACCCCGCCTTTTATTTTGGCCATTTTGTTCCTGTCAGCTTAAGCATGAAAAACCCTCAAAAAACTTGAAGTTCCATCGATCATCTCGCCAAATCAAGCACTTTGGCCGGAGCGCACCTCCGGTCGTGCACCCCAATCTCGATCCACGAGTCCCCACGACCATCCAAGGGTCCAGGCAGTTTGCCCTGGACCCTTTGACCATTTTTGCAGGTCAAAGCTGAAGTGAAGACATCTGGAGCTCGAGTTTTGAGCTCGCCGGAGCCAACGAAGCCTCACAGCTCTGCCAGCCCCCAGCGAGCACCATGGCCACCGCCGTGGCTTTTTGACGACTCCAGGTGAAAGAGAAGACCCTCTGAGCTTCCCCGACCTTTTTGCGAGCCCAAACGCCGCCGGAGCCGGACGGAGGAGCTCGGAGAACTTCGCCTGGCCGGAGCTCCTACGTGTTCTTCTATCCGTCTTCGCCACCGTTGGATCGTGGTGGAGCGCCAGATCGTGCAGACACTGTCGGATCTTCCCGCGCCTCGACCGTTGATCATCCTCGAAGATCTGATCGTAGCCGCCCATCCGCGAACCGTCATCGGGCCCGGAGAAGCCGACACGTGTTTAAGTGAAGCGCCCCTCACCACTGGATCGAGCCTCGTCCCCAGCCGTTGGATCGCCACCACGTGTCACCAGCACCCGCTCCGCCGTCGGATCACGCGTCGAGGGTATTTTGCATATCAACCCTCGCGCATTTTGTATTTACTGTTTAGTATTTAAACTTTCATTTGTAGTTGAAAAACTTTGGGTTATTTGCATGTAAGCCCTTGCACTTATTTTTATTTACATCTAGGTCCTCCGCCACGTCACCTCACGTGACCTGTACACGTGAGGTGGTGGGCTTTTTGCAAGGACCCCCCTGGGGTTTAGTTATTTCAGTTTAGACCTAAGATTTTGTAATACAGTGTAAAACTTTGGGATATTTTGCATCGACCCCCCCTGATAATTTCAAATATTGCATTTTAGTCCCTGCCAGGTGCGTGCGAGTCACGCTCCCTGAGGGGCAATTTACACCTATACCCAGGCGGGTTTTGTGATTGCTATTTGGTCCTGAAAATATTTTATTCAGTATTAATTTTGTGTGAAATTTGCGTAAAACCCCCTGGAAGTCTGCTTATTTGTAAACTAGTCCTTGCTTGGCTGTGATTTTTTGTGTGCTTGCATGAATTAATTAGGGTATCACCTTAATTCCAAAAATTCTAAAATTTTGAACTTAAGCTCTTGGACACCTGTACTTTGACGCTATCAATTTAGTTTTTGACTTTATGTTATTTTTATATTTATTAAAAATCAAAAACATGCTTTTTGTGCACTGTCTAGCTTGGAAAATGCCAAAAAATATTAAAACCTCTCGAAAAATTCCACAAAAATTCTCTAGTGTCTATTTTAACCTATTTTAGTGTCAGTCCAAAAATCACTAAAAATCTCAAAAGAAAAACACTAAAAATTTAAAAACACTCTAAAACTTCAAAAAAATATAAAATCAAATAAAACTCCAAAAAATACAAACTCAGGTTCTGTTTGTTCCATATTTTTTCTCTTTATTTGAAAAATAGTGTGAAAACTTTTAGTTGCTGTTTGCTATTTTTAACTCCTATTTTACTCACATCCAGCACATTTTACACTGTTTTCCCTTATTTCAGTATTTAAAAATACCAAAAACACCTTGAAAAATACCCAAAAATCACAAAAACAGAAAAAAAATCTTAAAGATATCAAAAACATTCTATTTCTGAATTTTTGGTTATTTTTACATATTTTTATAAATACTTTATCTTGTCTTTTATTACATTGTTTTTTTAATTCCAATATTCAAAAAAATATAAAATGTAAAATTATAAAAATCAGAAAATTAAAAATCAAAATACAAAATTAAAAATTAAATAAAAATTAAAAAATTAAAAATTAAAAATTAAAAACCCACAAAAATTTCATTGTTTGATTGCTTAAGTGTAGACACTTCACACACATTCACTTGAGCACTTTGATTTGAATTACCTTGTTTGCTCCCTGTGTTCGAACTCTCTGCATACTTGTCCCTATACACCATTTGTGCAGAGTTAAAAATAAATTTTAACTCCACATTATTTCTAATTTATTGATCTTTAGTGTGGGTTAATTGTTGATTAGCCAAGATCTTGTGTGGTCAACACACCGACTGTTGACTCGCCTTGTGAGTCGATACGACCGCGCTCGATTTTGGCTTCATCAACCAGCACGGTCGCCGTCCAAAACCGGATCGCCAACTTCACCCCCCCCCCCCCCCCCCGTGTCCTCCGTCTACCCAGCAAGGCCCCCGCGAAGGCGACCGAGCAGTGTGATGATACCTATGGGATGCTCCCTTGCACAACAACGGTTGCCGGCACCCTCTTCCTGCTCGTCATCTACTACTTGTTCCAGGTCGTGAAGTTCCTACCCATCGGGAGCGAGATTTTGTTGGAGGTTCTCAGCCCCGGGATCGTTGGGGGTTTCTTCTACCTATTCTTGGGGCCTTGCCCCCATGCGATTCTGATCTTAGGTAACCACGATTTTTTTAGGGTTCTGACAGTGGATTTGGGTGTTTTTGGAGACCTATTGGGCAAGATCCAAGGTGGAGCTCAGGGGACGCATGGAGCCTCTGCTCCGACAAGTATGGAGAGCTCGGGACAGAGAAGGAGGGGCCAAAGGAGGTGGGGGTGGCGGAAGAGAAGGTCGAGGTGGGGGTTGGGGGAGGAGGAGGGGGAGGGGGAGTGGCTTGGTTCATTTTGATAATTATGCCCCCTAATCACACATGATTTACTTCAAATCATTGACAGTCAAACTAATGAAATGACATAAGTGATAATGGATAAGTGATAATGGAGTAGAACCCTTCTAATGGTCTGGTGGCAGAAGCAGTGGCTCTCACTTTAAAGGACCAAGGTTCCAATCCTACTAGTGAAAAAAAGTGATAATGGAGTAAGAAGCCATAAACAAGACTGATATTCAAAAAAATGGATGAACATAACTAAACTAAGAAGGGTATTAAATGATAAAAACCATTTAAAATATCTAAACTAAAGAAACCAATTACGTAAGTTTCTAAAAGTAGACATAATATCTGAAAAATATGCCTAAGGTGTAATTAATGATTTTGTACTAAAAATGATATATGGAAACAGATAAAGGATCTGATACTGAGACAAAAAAGAATCAAATGGTTATACCCCAAAATTATAAGCTACAATTTTAACCAGCAAAAGTAATTATTGTTGTCATCTATAAAAACTAATGCAAACGTATCACAACTTTAACCATAACTTTCTAATAAAAACTTTATGCACTCAAAATATAATGAAATTGTAAAAGAAATGGGAGTAAGATGGGACAATGTCACCCAAGAGAAGAATGTTGAGGGTTCATTATGAACACACATCAGGGCAATGCATCTAAAGTATAGGCATTTGTGGTGCAAGATGGAACTGTAGAAGCTGCGAGCACATGAGACCATTGCAAATGGAAATCTTGATATATAAGGTTCTATTCCCCAAGGCCTATATGTTGAGGATTAGTCCCAATTAATGGGACAGGAAATAGTAATCCCCAAGGCCTCTCCAAGTAAGACCAGTCCATGGTTATTAAGAGGAACTTCATATCCACTCCTCTATAAGGATTGTTCGAGAATAGTGAAATAGATTTTTCTCTTGTATCTGTGATTTATCTTATCTATAACTTATAATAGATTCAACTCATAGACCATTAGTTATATTCGTAAGAAAATCTAGAAGTTGGGTTCCTAAGGAAAGTGCATCTCTACAAAATCCATCCATTTCCATGAAGTAGTAATCAGTCGAATGTCTCTCTACCATGGATCGGCTTCAAAGACAATTGTGCATGTATCAAAATCCATCTACTAGTTTGCAGGTGCTTATATGATATCAAGGATTTTCTCCTTGCTTCTTAACAAATATTCAGCTACCCCTAGTGTCACATCTTGTGAATATCTGCATTTTTACAAACTATAAAAAAACTGGATTAAAATATGAAAAAGGATTTTTATCAGTTGTGCCCTCTTTATTTATTACAATATCAGTTATGCCCCTCCTTTTTTGGAATTAAGTTGCACCCCTGATTTGTCGTTCTATCACTTGTGCCCTTCCATTAGTTTAGCCGTCAATGAGTACTTGCTGACCTTTGATCGATCCCATCTCTGCCAATTTTGCTCGGATCAACATTAGACCGGTTCCAAATAATTAGCATGGATGTTACACATCGATCAAGCCTGATCTCGTTACCTATCGTGAAGGTTAGCACGATCTGGAAGTCCGATTGCCTCGAGATGAGGATGGAGCTCAGATTCTCCTCGAATCGATCTACGATGGTCCTGGAAGGCTTCTACGATGAACTCAATACAAGGGGGTTCCTTCCCCTTGGATTCGACCAACATATGTCAGTGAATCAATGATCTAAAGGTGAAGCCTTGTCGGAGACAAAGCACATGCGATGAAATCTATGATTTTGCATTTGATTAACACCCCAATCAACTGAAGGGGGAGGGCGGCAATGCGGAGGGGCTAGAGGAGGAGGGGCGGAGAAGAAGGGGCACAATGGGGAGGGGTAGATGAGAAGGGGCTAGATTGGGAGGAGCTGAAGGGGGGGAGCAGAAGGGTGATATGAGCGATGGAGCGGGCGGAGGAGGTTGTGAGAGGAGGGGCTAGAAGGGGAGGGGAGGAAAAGGAGGTGGTCGAAGGAGGAGGGGCTGCAAGGGGGGGAGGAAGAAGAAAATGAGAAGAAATCCTTGTGTCCCAAAAGTTAACAACCGTTTGGGATGAAGATAGACGGCAACTAACCCTATCTAAGGAGGGTACAACTGATAAAAAAACCTTAAGGACAATAATCATCTCATCAAAACCTTTTCAATGAGCTTAGAATGCAATCGTCAACCACCACCAATCCTCAATGGAGCTCTCATCAATCGTCGGAGCCACCAAAATTGAGGCATCTATGCACGGAATAGGCTGAGGTTACCTTTGTACTAGCCTGAATACAACAAGTTTACTAAAAGAAAGCTGTAAAAAGTTGTATGCCCTAGTGTAGGGATATGTCCGTACGTGATCCTGCTGCCATATTCATGATATACAACTTGCATCATCTATATTTATTATTATACGGATTCAACTAACACTTAAGATTACTCATGTCCATTTTTAAGAATTCAATAGCATACTTTTCGTATTCATGGATATCCATTTCCTGATTTAAAAAAATTTACAGATTCAATTTAATTTATCTGCCTCCGCCCAGTTGAATCCCTATGCAGCATTTCAATACTCGGTCTGCCTTTCACCTTGAATTGATGGACAACTGTTTAAAGAAACCCTTAAAAAACCATGAAAAGTGCAAGTTCACGTTAAAATTAAAAGATAAAACAATTTCTACACAGAAATATAGCAAAAATATAACAAAATTGGAGCCCCGACAGGCAAAGTGATGTCTCTTCTTGGGGCCAACTTAAAGATTGGATGCTACATAGACTTCTTCCAACGAGGAAAAATCTACGAGCTTGCCACTCGTGCGGATACGTAGATTATAACATCCAGTCCTACGTATAAATACACGGCGCCTAGGGAAATTCTTAAGAGCGGACTTTCCTCTTCTTGGTATGTCGGCCAGGTGCAGCAGATGATAAGTTTTTTTTCCATTTGAAGCCATTGGCCGAGAATTTTTTCGCATGACTTTCATTATCCTTGGGCTTTCGGAATTCCTGAGGTTTATGTTCCTTACCCACCTCATCCGAGGAATATGGCTGTCTGGAATCCAACTTCACATTGTTAAACTTTCCCTTCTTCTTACCTTTGTTGACTTTGGGAACCTGATGCTTGGGATCTTGTTGGGTTTTAGCACTCTCATCATCAACTGCATCCTCAACTTGTTCAGACGGTTGTATCTTCGTGGATAATTCCTCTTTAGGTGCTGGTTTTGAGTTGCTCAGTTTTTTCAACTGTAGAATTTTAACAGAATAATAAGAAACCCCACCATGTACAATATTAGAAAAAGGTATAAAAACATAAGAATGCTGTTAATGTTAAATGGACATTTTGACATATATTGCCTTCAATGAAACTTCAAAATTATGTGACCACCCATTTTTCTTCGTGATTACAACTCTTTAACTGCTAATCCCTCCATCCAAAATATATGAGTAGCATTTGTTAATACGATCATTAACATCCGAAAAATTCAACATAAACAAATACAAGTTTTCCATTTATATCTTCAACCTCCTTTCTATCCAAATATTTAATTACAAGAGTTAAAAATACAAGGGATAGACTTGATTAGAATAATATAAACTATGGCTCCTTAAATAGGTAGAGTCATAAGGTTAGCGTTACATGAGGTCACACAACAACAAAACTTTCTTCCAAATTTTGCATCTTCTAATTGGTATATTGGTAGACCTCCTTTGTAAATGACCAAACCACCTAAAAACAATTCTCTCTCATCTTATCCTTAATTGAAGTTAGACCAACTTTCCCTCTGATCATGGCATTCCTAATCGGATCTTTTCGTGTATAACCACACATCCACCATAGCATTTCCATTTCTGATGTTGTCATTCTCTGCATATGTCTATGAGATTCGCATGCTAACACTCTGATCCATAGAGCATAGCAGATCTCATAGTTGCTTTGTAATATTTTCTTTTGTTTTTCAACGGAATTCTCTGATCACATAGAACAGTAGAGACTCCTCTCCACTATAGCTAACTTGCACTCATTCTAGGAATAACATCTCCATCAATTTCCACATCAAGTTGCACAATAAATCCCAAGTATCTAAAAGAATCTTTCTTCGAAGCAAATTCGCCCGAGGGGTAGCTGTGGAATCTTATTCCACGGGACCCCCAGGCGAATATATATTTTGTTAACTACCCCAAGGAAGCCGTGACTTGAGGTCACGGCTCCCACTGAAGGAAGTTGTGACCTCAAGTCACGGCTATGGGTCGAATATACACAGAGGCACGACCCGCCCCTCCCCCACGCGCACAGAACCCTCCTCTTCCCGCGATTGCGGCACTCCACGCCGCCCCAGCCACCCCTCCGCGTGCACGCCCCCTCCCGTGCTGCCACCTCCTCCCATTCCGCCCCCCTCGAGCCAGTGATCATCCCGTGTCTCCCTCTCGCTTCCTCTTGTAGAGGTGCTCCATCTCATCCACTGTGAGTGAACCCTAGCATTGTATGTTTATTGTTATTTTTTTGATTTTGTATAAGACACATTGTATACTTAGGAGTGTAATTTTCTCACGTGTAATTTTAATTACTCTTGTTTTTCAAGATACTCAAAGCAATGGAAGTATTGTGCTTGTGTCATGTTGGTGGAAAGATTTGTAGGGATGGCAAAGAAGTCAGATACGAGGGAGGTCGGGTGAAACCTATAAAAATTGGGATGGGTTTGACATTCAATGGATTGGTCGAGATAATTGCAAAATCATTCCGTCTTGACTTAACCAATGGTTCAAAGTTACGTGTGTTTCACAGGATGATAGAGAATAATGAGACTTTTTTGGTTGATGTGGAGTATGATGGTGACGTTGATGATGTTTTGAACTACACTGAGATGATGGAAAGCTCCTACAGACCAGTTTTATTTACTGGCATTGTATGCACAAGAGCTCCTATGTGTATACGCCAAGCAGCGGCGACGGCTCCAAGAACACATGTTGTTTCTCGTACATCTGATGTGACCACATGTGGAAGGGAGATGGCGACAACAATAAATTTTCCCCAACCTTTGGGACCCTCTCTGAATGACCCCATCTACACTATAGGGGAGGACCACGATCCCGAGATTGATCGTATGATGGAGAATACCCCACAGAACACTGATGATGAAATGGAAAATGATGATGGAGAAATGTTGAACGATGAGAACGAAACGGTGCATGTTGAGCCTGGCATTCCCTTTTATAACACACGAGGCGGTGATGGTTACATCCGTAACGGTGATGACGTTATGGGAATTCATGACGAAATGGCAAGTTCAGATGAGTTAAGAAATAGGATGACCTTCAAGTCAAAAGAAGACTTGATTTATTCGGTCAAGTTGTTTCACATCAAGCAACATTACAATTTTGAGGTGTACGAATCTGACCGCCATGTATGGGTTATTTATTATAGCGAGAAGAGCAAGGATTGCCTTTGGCGGTTGTGTGGACATCGTCGCCCACTTGATGGCCTCTTTGTGATTTCAAAATTAGATGCACCACATACCTACTTACATCGCGTAGCAAACCAAGATCACCCTCAACTTGATTGCAACTTCATTGCACAGAAATTTCTGAATCAAATCAAGGTCTCACCAGCAGTGAAGGTTTTCATACCTGCAGCAATCTATTTCTGATGAGTTCGGGTACATGGTGAGTCGTCGAAGGATATGGGATGCTAGGAGAAAGGGAATAGAGACAGTATACGGTGATTGGGCGGCTTCATACAATGAATTATCGTACTTGTTCCGTACATTGGAGACATCAATCCCAGGAACTGTGACCGATATCTATGGGGAATCTGTTGGTGGATATGAGAAGCTATTCAAGTGGACTTTCTGGGTATTTGGTCCATGTATCAGTGCATGAAGACACTGCAGACCTGTTGTTAGCATTGATGGTACTCATATGTATGGTAGGTACAAGCAGAAGGTGCTCATTGTGTGTGACGTTGATGCAGCAAATCACATCCTACCTCTTGCATTTGCCTTCGTGAACGAGGAGGATGAAGACAGTTGGTGTTGGTTCCTGGAGAGAGTTCGGCTTCATATTTTTGGAGATCGTATTGGTCCAATTTGTGTTATATCAAATCGCGCATCAAGAATTCGTTCTGCCATGCAGCGTCAAGAAGTGCAATTTCAGCCGTCTTATGTGTATTGGCGTTTCTGCCTACGCCAAGTTGCTAGTAACGTCAACGATGTCATGAAGAATCAACAATGAAGAGCTTGGTAATGAGGGCTGGGAAGGCTTATACTCAAAGAAAGTGGACCAATTACATGGACAAGTTGAAGGAACTGGACGAGAATGCATGGTACTGGTTTAACATGCTCAATTGCCCAAGAGATCAATGGATTTTAGCTTTTGATGGTGGACATCATTTTGGATACATGACATCTAACTTCTCCGAAAGTTATAACGGTGTATTGAAAGATGCAAGATCACTTCCAGAGGCAGCTTTGGTGCAGAAGACATACTACAATTGCATTCAATATTTCTACGACCGTCATAGCGAGGCAATGTCTCATCTTGCTCGTGGTGACCGATTCACCAAATACGTTGCTGACATGCTAAAGAGGTGGATGGATAGGAGCAACAGCCATCGAATCACTCGAATCAGGGGTGCTCATTTACACTTATATGAAGTCATCACTCATCACAAGGCAACGGATGACATAGTTAGGTCTAAAGGGCGGAAGAAAACATTCAGTCCTACTGATTGACTTGTCTTGCACCTGTAATAAATGATAGGTCCACAGAATCCCTTGCTCTCATGCATGCGTTGTTCTAGCACATCTAAATATTGATGTTGACGAGTATATGGGCTCGTGGTATACATGGCAGTGTCAGCAAAACATCTATGAAGGTGTCTTCTACCCCATTGGAGATAGGGAGGTATGGCCAACATTCACAACAAAGAAAATAATTCCATATCCAACAAGAGTATGATCCAAGGGCCGGCCTAAATCAAAGCGGATTCATAATGAAATGGACATGCATGAGGATCATGTCCAACAACAATGCGGGGCTTGTCGTCAACTTGATCATAATCGTCGGTATAGTAGCCATGGGCCACCAAGTGTAAACAAATGTGGGTTATGTCGTGAGAGTAGCCACAATAGGAGGAAATCTCCAAACCGTACTACCTAAGGTTGTTTACTTTTTTATAATTGCGACTAAATTTTTTACAACTCATTTCTCTTGTTTAAATTTTGGTATTCAATGATTGATTTGTTTTAACCACTCAATTTTTTATTTGTTGCAGATGGAGCCGGGTCCCATTGATCGATCTGTTTTACATCTACAGGGCTCTCATAGATCCAAAGTTGTTTGGCAGGGCGATGTATGTGCTTAAAAAAATTATACTGTAAGTTTTTATCATTAGGTTTTATTTTGTTAGCTGATGTGTTTATTTTGTTCAATGACCATAGGTAGCGAGATGATTGAGATGTCGACGTAGAGAGGGCATACTGTGACATGCCCCCATTGATGAACGGATCGTGGAGCATGTGTATGCTGCGGGTTTTGGAGTGATGCAACTAGACTTCATCTCCCTCGATTGGCACTTAATTACTGCATTGGTAGAGAGATGGCGCACGGAGACTCATACCTTTCACATGCGCCACGGAGAGATGACGATCACTTTGCAGGACGTGGCTTACATTTTTGGACTGAAGATCGATGGGCATCCTGTGATTGGGTATACAACATCTCCTAGCTGGCCAGGACTATGCGAGAGGTTACTTGGAGTAAGGCCTAAGAAGCCATTGATGGTGCACGTATCCGCATGACATGGTTTGTTGAGCATTACTCTGTACTTCCAGAGTTTGCTGATGATGTCACCATTCTGCAGCACACCCGTGCATATATACTACAGCTCTTGGGAGTTGTCTTTCCGGACAAGTCCGGCAATGAGGTTTCGCTGATTTATCTTCCCTTGCTCGAAGACATGGAGGCATGTGGACAGTTTTCTTGGGGATCTGCTTGCCTGACTTTCCTTTACAGACAGGTGCGCATAGCATCCAAGGCTGAAGCAATAGATATATGTTGGCATTTGGTCCTACTGCAGGAATGGGCATGGGAACATTTTCCTCACATAGCCCCCACTGTACACCGAAGGCCCGATTGGGGGGAGCCCCTTAGGTTGCCGTTGGCATGCACAGTTTGATGTCACTACAGAGCCAACACATGTGGTGCGTCCATATCGAGATGCATTTGACCTTCAGACAGCGTCACAGGTATGAATTTAAACATGCATGTTGTTACACTATGGGGGGTTACCCACGATTCTAATAAAATTCTTTCTGATTTGTAGGTTGTTTGGAGGTCGTACACCGCAGATGTGATGCAGATGCTTCCTCTGTACTGCTTGGAAGCACCGGATCTTTATGTTGCAAGAGTACCACTGACTCATTTCTGTTTGGTTGAGTTATACACTCCAGATCGTGTGTTACGACAATTTGGAGCAGTTCATGGGATCCCAGGCCTATGCAACACATGTCCAAAGCTCCACTCGGTAGATCTGCGAGGGAAGATCAACGTCGATTGGATCCAATTCCACGCCAACTTCTTGGGGGATGTGGGAGCACAGGAGAGATTATATTGTGGAGACAGTCCCCATAGTGCCAGGAGGAGATGGGGTGACAGATGAGTACATGAGTTGGTATAACTGTATCACCCGACGATTTATTGGTAGATACGGGTGCATGATGGACTTTGTTGTAACAATTACATTAACATTTCATTTTTAACATAGATGGAATATGACTCGAGTATGTCTCATTTTGCAAGTATCGAGGTTTGGAGACATCCATCTAGCAATGGATGATCCAGAACGTGTGGCATTTTTTACGGTTGAATCTGAGCGGCGACTACTGGAAGCCATCGAGAGACAGTTTAGAGATGGGGCGGATGATGATGAGGAAGCTGAAGGATATGAAGGGGTTTCCGAGGAACCAACCCCTATTGATCGGGGTCGTGGACGAGGATATGGACGAGGACGCGAAAGATCAAGAGCCGGAGGTGGTCAGAGGCGACAAGTCGAAGCATCTGATGCTGATGATTTTCAGATTCCGTTCCAGGACCATTGCATCCCTAGTAGCCTATCCACATCAGCCGCCCCAGTGAAGGAGAGGGGTCCTTCTGACGCCGGCCCTTCACGATGCTCTCCGCTTCCAGTACTTCATATGGACGATGTGGGGGCACTCAATGGATCTATGATCTCACAGATGGATGAAGCTAGCCAGATCATGCCCTCAAGCCAACTGCAGCCTGAGGCGCTGTCACAGGAATCTGACAAAAGGCCACATAAACTTAGAGTGTTTCGTAGAAGGAAACGTGTGTAATGTATTTGTAAAGTAGTGAAGACCTTATTTGTATCACAATGTAAATTGAATGTATATGGAATGAAAACCTTCTTATGTTCTATGTATCTCTTCTTTGGATCAATGTATATGTGTTATGTTTTATGTATGTGTTTGTGTATGTGTTATGTTTTATGTATGTGTTTGTGTATGTGATATGTAGACAAGTCCCACCACCATGGGTGGGGACTTGTCTGTCCTGGAAGCAGCGAAAGCCGTGACTTGAGGTCACGACTTCCTTCAGTGGGAACTGTGACCTCAAGTCACTCACGGCTTCCTTCAGTGGGAGCTGTGACCTCAAGTCACGGCTTCCTTCTATGGAAGCAGTGACCTCAAGTCACGGCTTCCTTGGGGTAGTTAACAAAATATATATTCGCCTGGAGGTCCCGTGGAATAAGATTCCACAAGTATCCCTCAGACGAATTTTCCTCATCTTTCTTCAAAATATTATCTTCTCATATCTTCACCTTGATTCCAACCCTATTGCTTCCATCAAATGTGCATACCATGTATTCAATTTAAGCTCTATTCATACTAAATCCTTCGTTCCATAAGGCATGCCTTCAAACCTCAAACTTCTCATTTATTCAATTTCTAGTCTCATCAACCAACACAATATCATTTCAAAAAATATACACCAATATATCTTCATCGTGTGTGACTAGTCAAGTCATCCATAATTAAAGCAAAAAGAAAAGGACTTAAAGCTGAACATTGATGCAGATTGATGCTGATGTCAAAATAGTCAGTTTTCCCAGATTGGATCCTTACACAAGTTAAAGCCACATCATGCATATCCTTTATAAGGTTAATGTCAATGACAAGCACTTGTCTCTTCTCCAAAACTCTCCACAAGATCTCCCGTAAAACTGACTCGCATGCCTTCTCTGTATCAATAATAATCATATAGAAATCAATCTCCATTTTTCTCCTCAATAGATAGAACATGAGACTCATCATATAAAGAAAAGACAAGTGCATCCCTGAGTAGGTGGCGCACAAACTCTCTCTCGAACACTCCTCCTCAAGCTAGAGTATATATATTTATCATGTTTAGATTTCTACATCTCTCAAAAGAGACATGATGAATATGTCAGCAATTTGATAATATGAAATAGTACTAGATGTGCACAGTAACCTCACAGTATCAAGTCTCTGGTGCAATGACAGTCAACCTCCACATGTTTCGTGTTCATTAAACATGAGGTTGTATGCTATATGCATAAATGTCCTCTTGTTGCATCTAAGATCCATTACCGCAACAGGAGATAAGTATAAATTTGCAAGTACATATCAAATCCATACTAACTCAGTCGTTGCAAGGGCCACTGCCCTATACTCACTTTCAGCACTGGAGAGAGAACCTACTGCATATTTCTTGCTCATCCAAGTGATCAAATTTCATGCTAGGTAGGTATAGAAGCCAGTGATGGAGTTCGTCCAATAAAGTTAATCCATAATCAGCATCAGCAAGGTTCCAAAAAGTGGTGTATATGTGTTCCGACATATCATCAAATAGTGATTAAGCGGTATGCAGGGCATATGCTAGTATATGCGATTCTATGTGGTTTCATAATTTTTAATTTAAAAATAAATAAATATCTAAAAAATACAACAGTTGATGCATATATATAACAATATTAGGAAAAATGCATACATGAAATTTTAAAGTATTATAAAAAAACCTGTAGCATTTAGATTTTTAAATGTATAGCATTCAATTTTATAGTATTTTCAAAAGGCTATAGCAATACCTTTCCAGCAGAACATTCCAACTTTCTAGCTGTATATGATGTATTCAAAAGTTAGATTATATATAAAAAATCTATTACCATAAATCGGTGTGTATATTATGTGAAAAATAAACTATTGGGAAGGTGCATTCAAACAGGATTTTACTAACATATGCAGCGACACAGGAGAACAGAAACATCAATAATATGTGAGAAGAGAAAAACTAAAAGCAAGGTTGAAGTTGTAGCAGTAAAAAAACCTTAACAATTAAAAAATGTAAAAAAGTACCAGAATAAAAACATAAGTAACAAGTTCCCAATGTAGCAACACATGATCCAGCAGCAACTTCCCAATGTAGCAGCAACTGCAACACCTTGTACTAGCACCTCTACATCGATATTGTAAAGGTTTCGATGCAACAACACCTCGCAGGAGGGTTTGGGTGAAGGAGGTGCCATCCAGCAGAAGAGACGGGGATCCAGGGTTACCTGGCGGAGGTTATCATGGTCGCAGAGGAGCTGGGAGGCGGACAAGCTTCGCATAGAGTAGCGGAGGGGCTTCGTGGCACCATTGGAGGCAGAGGAGTTTCGCACAAAGTGGCGGAGGGGCTTTGTGGCACCTTGGGAGGCGGAGGAGCTTCGAGGCGGCAGTGGCAGAAGAGTCTGGAGGTGAGGTTGGGGTTCCGTTGGGATTAGACGAGTATTGGGGGTGAGAGGAAGAGAGGGGGCTCGAGAGTAGGGAATCGGGCTTCCCCTAAACCCTATCGTATCCAGATCTTAAGATCCGGATCCGCTTAACAGTCTTAAGAGAGGTTGGACATCAAGCGGGCGCATGGTGCGCAAATGATGCATAAAGGGAGACTTCATGTATTCGGTGCACTGAGGAGGCCGCTTACGTGAACACCGACATTAGAATAGGCTATACAGTCCATACTAAACACTTTTGTAAACATCAATCCTTGTCCTGGAGAGAATTTGATGTAACTCAAAATCATCATGCATATATCATAGTAGACATGATTATGAACATCCATGAGCCGATTGAGCTTGCCACTTGTAAGCGAGATATAGTGATGGTCAGACAAAATAGCTTCTCGACCAACCGCTTGCAGCAACTTGTATTCCAGTCCTCCCAGACTTGTAGATGCATGTCTTTGGGTCCATTGGAATCTAGGATGGCATGGTTCCAAACATCCAATATCTTGTATTAGGCCTCGTTTGGAACGAACAATATCAATCCCAATGAAGTATCATAGTAGTCCAAGATCTTTGATTACGAATTGCTCTACTAGCATGTTTGTACTTCCACAATCCCTTCCAAGTCATCACTATCCTTAATCCATAAAATATCCTAAAAAATTGCTAACTTATACTTATGCAAAATAAACCCAAACCCTAATTTCAGGATAAACGGACTAAAACATTGATACCTTTCTCCCATACATTATCTGATTTCATTCTCTCACTTTTAAAATAATATACATTCAAATACCTTCAAAACAAGACCAGTTTCATAAAAATCGGAGCTCGTTTGTGAAAGTTGGGTTTTGGGCCTCTTTTGTGTATTTTCGCAGACTTTGACCCATCATTTCATATGCATATTTCACTCATTCTAACTTTTTTATCTTTCACTTCTCTAATTTATTCACTTTTTTAATAAGTCGTATAAAAATCAAAATCCAAAAAAATCAGAAAAGCAATTTTGCATGCATTTATCTATCATCAGAAAATCAAATAAAAATTGCAAAACTAAATAATGGTATTTTATATACATAAAATATCACAAAAAATGCATATATTGCATTCCGCATTCCATTTGCACCTGAGTCCTTTATGAGCATTGTAGATTATAATATTTTTCATGTGTGAGCACTTTTGCATCTGAGTCCATATATTATTTGTTATGTGTTGAGAAGAGGACCATAAGAACATATATCTGCTGCTGGTAGAGGACCTCGCTCGAGGACGAGTCTGTGGCTTTCAGGTCACCGGAACGTATCTCTGCCATGCCTGTAGAGTCACTGCAATATCAGGTCACCGGAACGTATCTCTGTCGTGCCTGCAGGTCACCGGAACATATCTCTGTCGTGCCTGGAGAAGAATCACTGTAGAAGAAGTCCAGCGCGGAGTAGTAGTCGGGTCGTAAAAGAAGAAGTATACGTCCTGACGAAGAAGCCGATGCTCGGTGAAGACGGATGATCTGAGTAGTAGTCTGGAGTGTCAGTCTATCAGTTGTGGTAGGGCAGCAGACGTCATTGGGAGAAATAAGTCGTGGTGAAGCAATGGTTGATGGAGAGGAGGGGCTCCAGGCGATGCCGCCGACACAAGAGATGTGGCTGGAGCTGTTGGAGCCTCGGGCAGCGCTTTAGGTGCTGTTGGTGATGCTGGGGACTTGGACTACCTTGCGCGAGACCAAGGAACCCATGAGCGATGCGGGAGGTCCAGCCCTCTCTCCTTGTCAGTGGAGAGAGGGCTGGTGGTGACGGCGGATTTAGGGTATTAGGCTATGGTCTAGGATCGTTGCTCTGATATCATGTTGAGAAGAGGAACAAAATGAGATGGGATGTTTATTCCATAGAGGTAGGGTCTCTTATATAGAGAGAAAACCCTTAATAGTACAAAGGTTACGGAACCCGAAGGGTCACTGGAGGTTACGGACTTGAAGGGACACAGAAGGTTGCGGAAGCCGAAGGGTCATCGGGGGTTACAGAACCCGAAGGGTTACAAATATAGATGTAAATATAATAACTCTAACATTATGTATTTATCTCTGATTTTTTCAAGACATGGTCAATGGTTGGTCAAAGTCAGTGCCGCTTGGCATCCTTGCATTGGTCAACCAGCAGTTGGTCAAAAAACCCTCAGCACGTGCCTACCACGTGAGCACCTCTCCCAGCCTTTCCACGTGCTAGTCACGTGACCCTCTATCCTCTTCCTTAAGCCCGGTCACGTGCCTGGCATGTGACCCCTATCTCTTGCCTCCTCACGTGCTCTACACGTGAGGGTCCTAAGCGCCTTCCCTCTCTGTCTCTTCTTCCTTGCGAATCCCCACCAATCGCCGCAACCTCCGATCGCCCTTCCCCTCGTTGCGCCCGCTTTCGTAGGGAGACCCAACACCATCCCTTATCCCGTCTCTCTCTCTCGCAACCTATCGCCTTCAACCTCATCTTATATCCTCCCACCAACGGCCTAACCCTAACCGTTGACCCCCTCATCAACCAACCATCCAAACTCGTCTTCCCCCTATCTCTCCCTCGTCCTTCTCTATCATCTGCAACGTCCTCCCGTTGTCGTACCCCCTCCTTTCTCGCTACCTCCTTGTTGCACCTTATCCCCTGCGGGCATTGCTCGCGCTATCCATTCACTGCAACCGCCATCGCTCTATCTTATCGCCTCGCTTGAGAGCTTATCACGTCAACCAATTGCTCGCCCGCAACCTCCGGCACTCCTCCCTATATAAACCCATCATCGTCAACAATCCCAATCATCCGCCATTTTCGAGAGGAGCGCCACCAGCTTCAGCGAGTCCTCGGTGACAGCTAGGACCTCGAGCTTTGCAGGGGACGATGGCGACTCCGATGTGGTGTGATCCGAGACTTTCTTAGCGTCTCATCACGAGTTCTATTGAACTCGCTTAGCTCTGGCCTATTGCGCCATCGAGCAATGACAAGCCGGTTTCATCTGCTGCATCACCTCTCCGACGACCTCGTCAGGTATATGCTCCTCCTCTATCTTCCTTCTTCCTTTGCTCCTCTTATCTTCATCTCCTTCGTCCTCCGCTCCATCGCCCTTCTCTGCTACATCCCTGCGCCAAACCGGAGGCCGCTCGAACACCACACCGCTCCGCCTCTACGAAACGGCTCTGCCACTGAGTTCCCACTCCTCTCCACCGATTTTGACTCTGCTATCGCTCGCCCAGCCGCGACACGCCCCTTCGATCATTCGTCTTTGGCAACCTCACAGCGGCTCCTACACCCTTGAGCAACGTCGCCTAAGCCCACCTTTTCAAGTGTGCAACCACCTTCATCGACCTTCACGCACCAACAGCTTCATCAACACCTCGACCATCGCTTGCCAACACAACACGCATGCCTTTACCATCGACGACCCCTGGTCGTGTGTCGGCCATCAGAGCGCCACCCTTCCTTCCACAATCGCTCATCTCAAGGTCCAAGTCGCAGCAATAGTCAGATCAAAAATGGGGGCAATCCCACCTGTTGAGATTCGCCCCAAATCCACGCGTAGGATCGAGCCTGCATCGACGCTCCAGATCTACCTTGAGTCTGAGTTCCAAGCCAGGAGCTTCGGGGCCACCAAAGCTACAACAAGTCGACACGTTGAGGTCCGTGCTTCCGAGCCTCCATCCGAACATGCAGCTCCCACATGAGGGGCACGCGCCTAGGGACAAATTACATTGACCCCCTCTTGAGTCTCCAGAATTGCCAGAAGGTCCAGGTCACGTGTGTTGCGCGTGTGACCTGGGCAAATTATGCAGAAGCCCCTCCGGTTCAAAAAAATTACAAGTACACCTCCGCCAGGGGTAATTTACAAAGGAAACATAGTTGGTTCCCATAATTACATAACAGTCCCCGTGAAGGTCTAAATTGCAAAGTTTTATTTATTTTATTTACTATTTAGTCCTTAACTTCAGATATCTGTATCTTGAGCATTATTTATCGGATTTTTGCGTTCTCACTATCGTTTTGTTCCTTATTTGATCCTCTATCATATTAAATACTGAGATTCGATTATTAAGTCATTATTCGACATTAATTATTTGAGGATCCATGTTGTTAGTCTTGAGCATCTTTAATCTTTGATATTGATTCATGATAAATTGTGAATTGAAATAGGGGAATTTATTTTGGGGAAATTAATCGGAGCTTATTTGAATAATCAATTGCGATAATAATTAGAGGGCATGCTAACTTGATTGGTTTCTTCTTGGATCCGATTGCTTCACATCACAATCACTTGCATTTACAATTAGCATCATATATAAATCACAAAAATATTGCATCTAAATATTCCTTGTGTCACCTAACATCATAGCATTATATTCTCTTGCATTAAAAAAATTATTTTGCAATTTCATGCATCATATTTTCCTTGCATAATTAATTACATCTTTTAAATTGAAAACCCATAAAAAGTGAAAAACACAAAAAAAAGTATTCATCTGCTTCATCCTCTGAAAACCTAAATTCTGAATAATCGAGAAATTAACCTATGGATACAGCGGCCTCCCTGAGTTCGACCTTGGGCTCGCCCAAGTAAAATATAAATTGACCGCTTGCATTAATCGAATAAATTAGTTAATTAGCGGTTTTTGATCGATTTGTTAATTGCCCGACTACAACGCACATTTAAACGTTAATTCCACAAAATTAACCAGGGCTATCACGGGGCTTTCAATTGCTTTCCATGCAAACAAGTAATGGTTCAATAAAGATATAAAAAGTCCCAAGAGCTTCCGATAGCTTCTGCAACCATGCTTGAAGACATTGTTTAAGGCCATAAATAGCCTTCTTCAGTATACATACCATTTGATACTCATTTGAGCATCAAAGCCAGGAGGTTGTTACATATAAACAAGCTCATATAGATTGTTGTATAGAAAAGAGTTCTTTATGTCAAGTTTGATGAAGGGGCCAATCAAGTTGCATATACAGAGAGAAGAATATGTCATGTAGAAAGGTGTGTTATTACGGACAAACTATCAAAGTAATGGATCGTTTAAATCTGGGAAAACCTTTTGGTTATTAGCATGTCTTTGTATCTAGCAAACAAACTATCGGACGTGTACTTCACAGCAAACTGGATCCATTAACCTTGCCATCTGCAAGTGGATCTACAAGCTGCCACATCCCACTGAAGATTAGAACAAACATCTCCTCCTCCATGGTATGTCGCCATCTAGAGTCACATAATCTCAACATGACTACTAGAAATCCCTATCACTGATAATGCTTCTGAAAATCGCATGTAGGCAGATCCAATGTTGGAGACATAAACTGTTGCAAAAATACGAGCAATGTACATTGTTGTTTTGCCTTCCTAATGGCGACAGCAATATCTACTAGATCATTGGGTATATTATCTACTACATCATTGACCATAGTGCTGTTAAAAGTGCATGTTCCTGTAGTGACCTCAATTGAGGTAGCGAAGCAGTCAGCTTCTGAAAATCACATTTAAGCCGATCTAAGGTTGGAGACGGAAATTGTTGCAAAAATAGGAGCAATATACATTGTTGTTTACCTTACCTGTGGGCGATGGGAACATCTACTAGATCATTGGGTATATTATATTCTACATCATTGCTCATAGTGTTGTTAGTACATAGTCCTTGTAGTGAGCACACTTAAGGTAGAAGAGTTATCAGTCTGTAAAAGCTCTGGAGAAGGATTTTGCTCGATAACCGGTGTTGTCTAAGAAGAGGATTGTCTTCGTTGATAACGAAACCCAATATTGATTCCCTCAGCACTACGGGAGAGGCACGAGTGTAGGAGTGGCCTCGAAGGTAGTGGGAGGTAGAGGCACATAAGCACATGCACAGGCAAAGATGGGAATACTCGATGTCTCGATGAAAGTGAAGTATGCATCGAGATAGTGCCTTCATGTTCTCGTAGCAATGGTATCGCTTCTGCTTCCTAGCATACCCTAAGAACACACATTTGACAGCCTTGGCAGTTAGCTTGTCCCACCCAAAACCAAGAAGATGAGCAGAAACAACACACCCGACACTCTAAGAGGAAAAGGAATCTCTCTTCCCATGTTGAGAACCTCAATGGGAACTTCCTCATCAATAGAAGTGGAAGGCAAGCGCGGTTAATCAGAAAGGAAATTGTGAGCACCGCATCTCCCTAATATGAAATTGGAATATGGCAATGGATGAACAATGTACATGCGATGACAATGATGACCTTGGAATATGGCAATATGGCAATGTTTGCGTTCAACTAGCACATTCTACTGCAGAGTATGGGCACAAGCCATATGATACATAAGGAAAAGAACTTCAATAAGTCGTTGAGAAGACATTTCCCGACGTTATCAGAATGGTAGACTTCACAATGACACCAAACTGAATTTTGATTTCATTTCTAAAGGCAATAACAATAGACCATACAATGAACTTGTTTTTCATCAAAAATACCCAGGAAACATGGGAGAACTCGTCGGTGAGAGAAAGATAATAATGATTCCCTAATCGATCAGAATGTCCACTTGAGCCCCAAGCACTAAGATGAATGAAATAAAAAGCAGTATATTGGATATTACAAAACACAAAGGGCGTGTTTGGTAAACGGGATGGATTTGGTTGGAGTAGCATGTTATTAAAAGTAGATGTTTGGATGGTTAGGAGCATTGGAATAAGGAATGTGGAGTAATGTCACATTGGTTTGTGATGGAATTCCAATCTAGGAATGTAGAGGGGTAAATCGGGTTACTCCGGGTTAACCTGGTAACCAAACAAGCCCAAAGAGCTTCGATGATGCTTTCCTACTCAGTTGGTCTCAGACATTCTCCAGGTATTGATGTCTGTTTGGACGTACTAGACAGTATTGTCTCATGAATTCTTTTCACCACAAATATGAATAGAGGCTCTAATTCCAACCAATTGGAACTATACTTAGCAGCATAAGCTAGAATACCTGATCTCAATGCAATAGCAATCAGAAGGCTTACCATGCACATTAGTGGTCAAAGGACAATCCGAATGGCCATGCTTTCTGTAGAATGAGCGTTGAGTGCATCTCTGTCTTCTACTAAGGTCAATACAAGTATGACTACATCTGTGATATGTACCCTGACCTCCACAGCCAGAATAAGTAGCAATGGTAAGCGTTGGTTTTGGAGGAATGTGATCTCTGTTGTACTTACATATGAGCAAGTATGATTGCTTTGGATAAGTGATCTCGTCCATCGTCTGGACTCTGGAGCGAGGCAAAGGAGGGTAGCTATGTGCTTCTTCTATCACTCATATATGTCAAACTAAAGGCATCTGGCAGCTTCCATACACAACCAGGTCTACTTATAGAATGCAAATTTCATATATGCTTGATTCATGTTATACATCTAGAGTCTAGGCCAAAAAATTTTGAATAATCCGCAAGGTTGACAAAAAAGCGAGGCTGCCAGCGGCACGTAAGTGCAGAGGAGCTCATGGGCGCAGCATCGCCGAAGGGCAGGAGGCGCTTGGGGCACAACAAAGAGGTGGTGAGGTTGTCAATAGGAGAGCTCAAGGGTGTGATGATGCCAGAGGGATGGTGCAAGACCGGGCGGCCATGGTCGACATCGATGAATAAGGGACAAGTGGAGAACGGGGGTAGGGAGGGAAGGGAAGAGGAACAGCTCTGATAACAAGTTTAAAAAGATGAGAGAATGATGTAGTCTACTCTAGGGTTCCTTATACATGTGGAGTCCTAAGGTAAGGGTTACATGAACAAGTCACAATACTAAAAAAAATACAAGTGTACTCCTGAGTAGGTGGAATACAAAACATCTCTCAACAATAATGGTCATCATTCTTCTGCTTCACATATACCCATGACATTTTCCTCTCTATCATTGTCAATCTACCACTTCCTCGCACCCCCCCAGGTTGTAAACAAAGGGAAGTATCTACCAAGTTGCTAAGCTCCGTATTCAGCTACCACAAGCCTGACGACTTGGCTAATGCTTCCTTTGAACATACAACAGAGGTATTTGCACACAACCCTTACCGAAAATAATTGTGTTCTTTTAAAGGGGTATTTGCATGCATGCACTCCATAAAACCACATTGTCATGATTACAATCCAGTTGTGGATTTGTGGTTGTTTCTCGCTAGCTCTAGGTACACATGGTTTAGTCTAATCTAGTAGAATGATAAAAAAGAATATAGGCAAGGAAGACAACCGATCATACTATATTATATTAAACCATGTCACAAGGGTTAGTAGGAACAAAACCCATGGAGTATCTAATAGTCATTATGCAGGAGGTAAAATGGTATGACATATTTATTAGTATCCATCAAAAAATTCAAATATTGTCATTGAAAAATGCATCAACTTCGCAAGCAAGTTCTTTCGTCCTCTTTTTTCTCCACGCCCACCACTCCTTCCATCCTCTACCGCTAACCACTACTTCCCCAGCTTCGCTCTGTAGATAGGGGGTCTCAGCAAAGCTCACTTCATCTCAAAGAATGTATTGTGAGGAGTCCTCCATCCAACACAGATGGATGGTGACCCCTCCCACCAGTGTTGTAAAAGTCGTCCGACTGGCCCGACTAGTCTAGTCGGTGGGGTGGCCGACCGAGTACCGACTAATTCCGACTATGCACACTAGTCGAACATTTTTTTGCTTGGAGATACCATATTTTTCAGATTTTGCTTTTTTTATAAGCAAACTTATTATAATATGCTTAATATTTTCTTTAAATTCAATTACTTCTTTTATTTTATTATGATAGTATAAAAATGTACAAAATCTATGTAAATGTATGTATAAAAATGAGTCATGTATTTAAAATAATCATAAAATTCAAATCCGATTAAAGTCCGACTAAATCCGATTAGTCGCCCGACTACCAATTAATCCTTGGTCAATGACTCGGCCGACCGAGTACCGACTATTGCAACCTTGCCTCCCACCTCCATCGCTCCTTCGATCCTCTACCTCTAACCATTACTTTTCCAAGTCCGCTTGATGGAAGGGGGGTGGTCAGCAAAGCTCTCTACATCTAAAAAAATTATGTGGAGTATTCCCTACGAGAAAGATGGATGATACCCCCCCCACCCGCAACCTCTAGGTAAATTCATGCAAAGAGAACAATTGAACAATCTTGGAGCAATCGTGAGAGAACTCCACATGCAGGGAAACCACCACTAAAATGCATGTTGAGGGCATCGCAATAATCTCGTCTAAAACACGGCTACCAGTGCTGCTGTGCCTAAGCATAGGAATAGACGAGCCTTTTTGTTTTGGCATCCTGCTTTATGATGATCCCCTAATTGAAGATTCTTCTCCAACTTCTGAAAGATCCTTTCATCTTAATCGAATAATCATGGTCCTCTCAAATAGCACCTGATTTTGCTTACATGTTGATGCAGTCCCCTCAATCACATCCGCCTTTTCGCAAGTTCCGCCTCATTTCATCCCCCACCCCCTCAACAACACCTACTTCCTCAACTCTGCTCAAGGGATGGAAGCCTCGGCAAAGCGCATTGCATTTTCAAGAAATGTTGCAAGCAATTTTCCCTCTAATATGCAGCCTTCGGATAAACCACACAAAGAGGATATTTGGAATGTCATGTAGAACAGTCTTGAGAAAACTCCCTATGTCAGGTTGCCACCAAAAGCATGTAACTAGTTCCACAACACTCTCATCTCAGACAACCATTGATCGGGTTAAACATAAGCAGAGGAATAAATGATCGTTCTATTGTTTTGGCCTCCTGGTAACCAAGGATCTTCTAATTGGTTATTCTACCTAGACATCCAAACAAATCCCTTCGTTTAAACCAAAGAATCTTGCTCTGCTTGAAAAGCACCTAATTTTGTTTACAGTGGCCGATCCAACTCATTCCTCAATTAGGACCTTAGAGGAATTCCCCCTTTGTGCCTTGACATGTTTGTTGAGCATGACCTCTCCACAAGCTCCACATCTTCTCTGTGTCTGCTCCTCTTCCTCCACACTCTTCTATATCCTCCCCATGAACCTAGGACAACCATGCAAATGTAACCCATGGCACAAAGGATTTTGACGCCTTCTATTGATAAGAGTTCATGCAATGGTATACACCGACAAACATGGTTTCATACTATTTACAACCCTTATATCAATACCATAAAGTTTGCACAAAAGAATAGTTGGATAGAGGGTTTAGCCCTTATGTTGGGGGGGGGGGGGGGGGGATCACCTTTGAGATGTATAGCCATGTGAGCTCGAGGCGAACCATTCCTACAATAAATGTTATTGTAATATTTGATTTTCAATAAAAGTTATTGATTTATTTCACTCCATGTCTGAGATTAAGTAAATGAATGCATTATAATTTCCCTTAGTACAATTAGAGTTATGTACCATGGCCATCTTAATAATCATACAGCTGTTGATTCAATTATTGAATCATAGAGCCGGTGTTGGGATGAATATCTAAAGAGTTAGATTGAGGACTCATCAAGCACCGTCAAATGATTATTAAAAGATGATCTTTAGCCTGAGTAGGAGACGGCAATCCTTTTCTCTTTTGGCTGATATCTGACCGACCTTTTAATGCATGTCTTCTGCATATGAATAGAGATTCAAAGGTGTCATATTAGTTAAGTCAAAGAGTTGACTTAACAAGATCAAGATAACCAAGTCCTATGTCGTATGCCGTCATGATATAAGCATGCTCCTCTGACCGGAGACAGATGTATTGCTATATGTCTAAATATGTACATTTGGTAGACCAATAGGTTGGCCTAATCAAGGTCTATACGTCGGCGAGTTGGTGTACATATGAGGGTATATGAGTAATACGATCTCTCAAAGGGATCATACAGATTCATTTGTGAATCAGAAGACATAAGCTCTCAAAGGGATCAAATTCCATGCGTGATCGCCTCGTTTTAGAAGCATGACAAGAATTTGTAGGCATAATATATGCTTTTGGAAAACATATGATTGGTGCGAACTCCCATCACCGAATGACAAACTTAATGATAAAACCCTAAAGATGACAGTATAAATTGATCTATATCTTCGATTTATTATAGGTCTTCCAATATGCAAGATGTACAGGTATTAGGAATACATGAGGGTGATGCGACCATAAACGATTGTATAACCATGACGCTTCCATTCCGATGGAGTGATGAAACATGTCTGGATTTTAATGACTCCTCTTATTAGAGAAGTGATATGACCTTAGTCCAAATGTTGGACATTGATCTGAATGTGATTCAAATGCAATGAAAAGATTAGATCTATGACCTCGATTAATCAAGTTCTGTAAGAAGTCCAGAGATATGGATTTGAGATGTGATCACAATGTCCGAATCACTATACGTGCAACGTGCAATCATCTCGTCCTTATCTCCAAGTATCCACTGAGAAAGCGCATTATTCTTGAAAGAGTTCAAGAATAATTCCATTGTTAAAATTATATCCAAACCTAAATGGATAATTAAATGTGATTTAATTACTATGAATAATGTGAATTTGATTCATATTATTTAGATGCATGAGAATGATGGTCCGATATAATTAAATGTTATTTATTTTTTTGAATATGAATGATGTGGATAGCACTATCTATATTATTCATATATATTGTAAATATGATTTATAATATATAAGAGAGAGCTATTTGTAAATAACATTTGCAATTTAAATGTTGATGTAAATTAGATTCACATTGGACAATTAATTGAAAATGTAATTTATATTTTATTTTGGGTTGAGAATATGATTCACAAATCTCCAATGACATCCAGGGTTCAGAAATTCGGCCTAGGCGGCCGTATATGCGGAGGCGGACCATATAACGCACCGCATATGCTATGTGCGCGTGTTATGCGCTAATCTCGCATATTCGGTCCGGGTAATCCGCATATGCAGCCGCCTATGCGGTCGCATATGTGATAGAAATTAGGGAATCCGATTGTGACCCGATAAGAACCCGATAAGCCTTCCCGATAACCCTTCATCTTCCGACTCCTCGATTCCTCACAGAAACCTCCGGCTGGTTCTCCAGCTGCACGCACGCAGTAGCTTCTCCTCCGCCTCCACTTTCACCTCCGGTGTTCGCCAACAGCAGCTGGTTCTCCTCCGCCTCTGGTGTTCTCCACCAGCAGCCGCTCCTCCGCCTCCGATTTTCTTGTCTACAGGTCCTCCGCCTCCTGCGTGCTCCTCAGCCTCTGTCTACTAATCAGCATGTTAGTCTAAGATTCAGGCTGAGATTCCGTGTATAATCTCAGATTCCTTTAAAGTTTGTCACTATTTATTGATTCAATTAAATAATTATAATTGGCAGTGTTTTTCATGTACCGGTTACAATTGTTCGTTCTATTACTCTAAATTTGCATTTTTGTTCGTTCTCTTTTATCCTATAGTTTAACTCTGTGATAAATACCATCTGATTTTCCTTAAACACTGATAAGAATATGTTATCTGAGTTGTAATATCAACTAGTAAGGAATACTGGAGTTAGTGTCCGGTTGACTTTTGGCTATTGCATGCTATTTTTTACATGACAATCTCGTTCATCCTTTTTGGCAAAAATTTTTCGTCTCCAGTTTGTCGGAAACCAATATTTTGGTGCTTGTTCAACTTTCTTTATGCTCATCAATTTTTCAATCTGCAATATTTTTGCACATAGACCTAACTTTTTTTGCAATTAGGTGTGCCTTTAAGTGATACCTCTCATTTCCTAGAGTTTGTTTTAATATTCTAATTATACTCTTGATTATGCTCCTTGGTTTCCTTCAAATTAAAACCCTATGGTTTGGTTGTTATTTTGTGCTATTAATGTTGTTTATGTCATGGATTTTGTTTCAAGCTTCATACAATTTTGTTTAGTTATTTGTTTATTTAATCTTTGTGCTATTAATCTTGGTTTATTTGTCCCTAGTAGTTACATACCTCTATTCCACTCTTCCAAACTTGAATATTGAGCCCTGGCAGATTATATTTGTCCCTAGATGTTATAAGAATGAGTCTCTTTTATTTTATATAGGTTTTTTAATAATTTTTCATGTATTTAGGTTATCATGGATTCGGAACCAACACATGTTGAGGAACATGTGCTTTTTACTCCACCTGGGTCTACCGATCCGGGATGGAAATATGCTTATCTCAAGGAGAAGACTGATCCGAATTCTGTGACATGTCGCTTGTGTGGCAAGGTCTTGAAAGGAGGAATTAATCGAATGAAACAACACCTTGGACACATCAAAGGGAATTGCAAATCATGTCCAAAAGCTAATGATGAAGTGAAGAAGGAGATACGTGATTACATTGAGGGAATCGTGAAGAAGAAAAACGAGAAAGATGTCAGTTTGAAAGAAATTAGAGAGGAGGTGGCGATTAGAGCTACAGGTTCTTCCACAACACCTTGTGACAGAACATGTCTTGGAAAAAGACCACGATCATCTGATGATGATATTGCATCATTTGGCGCAATGCCAATGCGCCAAACTATTATAAAGGAAACACTAGCAAGGAAGAGCGCGCACGTGTCAACAAATATGTAGCCAAATTCTTCTATGACTGTGATATTCCTTTCAACGTGGCGACAAAGAGCTCCTTCATACGCATGTGTGAAGCAATTGGCCAATACGGAAGTGAGTACAAGTCTCCATCTTATTATGAAATTGCAGAGCCTTTGTTAAAAGATAAAGTGGAAGAAACAAAGGAGTTTTTGAAAAGTCACAAGGATGCATGGAAAAAAGTGGTTGTTCCATCATGACAGATGCATGGACCGACATGAGGGGAAGAAGCACAATGAATTTGTGCGTTAACTGTAGCTTGGGCACATGTTTTCTGAAGTCCGTGGACGCATCAGCTGATGCACATACCGATGAATATATATCTGCTTTGGTGGAGGATTGCATCAAGGAAGTTGGAGTAGATAATGTTTTGCAAGTCGTGACTGATAATGCATCTGCTAACATGGCAGTTGGGAGGCTCCTCAAGACCAAATATCCAAAGATATTTTGGTCATCTTGCGCTGCTCACTGCATAGATCTCATACTTAAGAATTTGGCAAAGAGCCAAAGGTTAAAAATTGTATAGCAAAGACCAGAACACTCACTATTTTCATCTACAGCCATGCGAAGACGCTCAGCTTGATGCGGCATTTTACCCAAAAAGGAGAGATAGTCAGACCAGGGCAAACAAGATTTGCCACGTGTTTTCTCACGCTACAAAGTGTCTTCGAAAAGAAAGAAAAGTTGAGATTGATGTTTTCTTCTGATGAATGGAGACAATGCAAGTAGTCCAAGACAAGGAAAGGTGAAATGGTTGGATCAATTGTTCTTAGTACATCTTTTTGGAGCCAAGTTTCCTTGACCTTGAAGGTCTTTTCCCCACTCGTACGTCTCTTGCGTATTGTTGATGGGGATCGGAGACCATCATTGAGCTTTGTTTATGGAGGGCTTGAAGACGCGAAGAAGGAGATAAAGAGTATTTTTAAAGACAATGAGCATTCATATAAGTCCTACATTGATGCCATTGATTCGAAGTCAAAAGGAAGGTTAGATAGTTCTCTTCACCTTGCAGCTTACTATCTCAACCCCTATTATTTTTATAGCGGTGATAAAGCCATCTCAGAAGATAGCTTTGTCATGGATGGTTTTTTGTACTGCTTGGAGATATTTTACCCTGATTTGGATGTTCAAGATGTCATCACAACAAAAGAAATGGTTCTATATAAAAATGGAGATGGTCCATTCGGAAAACCATTAGCAATCAAGCAGAGATCCGTCGAGGATGCGTTCGATCCAGGTAGTTACATTATATACACATTTTAAGAATGTAAGGACTAAGGAGTTGACTTCCTAAGTTTTCTTGTAGCTAATTGGTGGTCGTTATATGGTGGTGAGACACCATACATGAAGGCTGTCACGACCCGTCCCGCTAACCAGAACGTGCCGCGACAGAGATCTTTCTTCCTCATATTTTTTTTTCCTCAAGTAAACATGTGGCATTCTCAAAAACATAACATCTTTGTATTTCAAGTTCACAACATCAGCAAGTGTATTACACAAATTCTATCTATTACAACTTCTTACAAAATAACACAGACACTACAAAAACAACCTTAAAGCAAAAAAGACACCTCCTTCAAGTGTATCCGTGGTCCTTTCTCCTGCTAATCGTGATTCTGCTGATCTGTATAAAATATAATATAACGGGATGAGTCTAAACCCATTTATGAGCTTAGACCCAGTGAAAGGATCTCAAGCTTTTTACATATAACTAAAATCTGAAATATGAGCATCATGACAAAAGTTTATGCTTAATACTGTGAAATAGCTTGAAAGAGACTTTATAACAGAAATTACATATAAAACATGCTAGTTTTGCTATTGAATGCTGAAATCACTTCAAAAGCAGATAAACTGAAACATAATCATCACTATCAAGCTGTTTGTACTAATCACCACTGTGGCTAATTTATTGACTCATGAACGCTGAAACAAAGCTAAGTCATACGCGCAGACGGTCCCAAAGACCAAAAACACCCTGCATACGGCCCAAAGCCTATATGTATACAGAATGCGGACCCAAAGTCCTCTTGATACCATATCTAATGGTTTGCCATATCTAATGGCGGTTTCAGGGTCATATCTAATGACATCACCATATCTAATGGCTAGTTCACGAATTGTATAAAAGAGCTACTGTGGTGCTTATCTTCTGATTCTGATCCTTTTCTTGTCACTAATAAACTGTACTTTTGCTAATTCAATCTCATGGCAGCTAAATCATGAACATAAAACACTCTTGGCATAACATACATATTCTGATAGCTAGAACTTGTTTAAGAACTTGAAAACTGAGCCATAATGCATAGTAACCGTGCAAAACATAATTCTTTACATAAAACTCGTATCTAAATAGTGAAACATCACGTCTCGTGTTCCATCAAGAACAAAATGCATAAAAACGTGCTATCATGATAAAACACTTAAAACGACGCCTGAAATACGTTCTAAAGCCCTGCTTTCATATCAACTGTATGGTACTTGAAATTCATGCGTAAAAGCTTTAGAAAAACACGATTTCATACTTGCTATTCAAAACTATGCATAAAAGCTAAAAACTAGTGCTTTAAAATAGCGCTTGAGAATCCCTCACCTGATTGTTGTCTAACTTGGGTCGGAAACGTTTCTTTTGTGAAATCCCCCCCTAAGGCCGTCTTAGATTGAATACTACGGCTTGGTGCGTACAGAACTTCGTTACGGCTTCAAAAACACGCTCGATATCCGGCAGGGCTTCGCCGCGGCTCCTCTCGAGCTCCTCTCGCAACCTCGGCGGCCTTGCGGCTTTATGGTGGAGAAATGGGCGTGGGATGATGTGAGGAGGTGTATGGGGGGTCATGGGTATTTATAGCCCCCCATCCCCTTTACATGTGTGACATGTGTCAACATGTAAGGGAGGCTCATGTGTATGAAGACACATGGCATGGCACATGGCAATATCACAAGGAAACTTGTTGCCCAAGTATGTGGCTAGTCTTATCCATGAGATTACTTGTTGCCCAAGCAATAGGCATGGCTTATCCACGAGTTTACTTGTTGCCCAAGCAAAAGACTACACCGTGACATGTGTTAGTCTCAAGATAATGACACATGGCACTATTGAGGTTTTGACACATGTCCTGACCATAGAACGACACGTGTCCCATGATTTACACTCCATGTGTCCTACTTTTGCTAATGACGCTTAATTAACACTAATGGCGGGTAATTAGCACTAATCATGCTTAATTAGTCTTAATGATGTGATTATAACTAATGAGTATAAATCTATGCTAATGACGCTTAATTATCACTAATGATGTGTAATTAGCACTAATCATACTTAATTAGTCTTAATGATGTGCTAGACAATCCAAAGAACTCTTAAAAGTCATAATTATTCAAGATGGTCTCTGATTTTTACAAAACAAGTTTCAATGAAATTGTTGCATCAAAGCGAATCTATTGACTGTGTCAAATACTATTAATTCAATATTTCCTTGAAATAACACTTGATATCATTCAAAAGTATAGTGTACAAAAACGCGTATTACAATTCTCCCCTACTTGTAATAAATTTCGTCCTCGAAATTTAAGTACCTTTGCTAGCTTGAAAATAAGTGGGGATATTGAGATCTCATTTCTTCCTCTCGTTCCCATGTGGCTTCTTCTATTGCGTGACTCCTCCATAGAACTTTGACTAAAGGAATCTTCTTTGTACGAAGCTCTTGTACTTTATAATCTAGAATTTCCACAGGAACCTCCTCGTATGACATATCTTCCTTCAATTGAATATCTTGCGGTTGTATCATATGGGTTGGGTCTGGAATAAACTTCCGAAGTGTAGAGACATGAAAGACATCATGTATCCTTGCTAGTTCAGCTGGAAGTCAAAGTCGATAAGCTACACTTCCAATTCTCTCAGTAATCTCGTAAGGGCCAATGTATCTAGGGCTTAGTTTCCCTTTCTTCCCAAATCTAATTAGGCCTTTCCATGGAGATACTTTCAGAAATACATGGTCTCCCACTTGAAACTCTAAGTCTCTCCTTCGCTTATCTGCGTAACTTTTCTGTCTGCTTTGTGCTGCCTTTAAGCATCTCTTGATTTCCTCAACTTTTTCTATTGTACTTTGTATTAATTCAGGTTGAACCAATTTTCTTTCTCCAACCTCACTCTAACAGATAGGTGTTCTGCATGGTCTACCATACAAGGCTTCATAAGGTGCCATCCCAATACTAGTATGATAGCTGTTATTGTATGCAAATTCTATAAGTGAGAGATGTTCATCCCAGCTTTCTTTAAAGCTCAGTGCACAAGCTCTAAGCATGTCTTCTAGAGTCTGGATAGTCCGTTCTGATTGGCCATCTGTTTGAGGATGAAAGGCAGTACTAAATGCTAACTTTGTTCCCATAGCTTTATGTAAGCTTGGCCAGAGTTTGGAAGTAAATCGTGGATCTCTATCAGAAACAATTGACACAGGAGCCCCATGACGGCTAACTATCTCATTAACAAAGATCTTTCCCAAGCGGTCTAGACTGTATGTCTTGTTAATGGCTAAGAAATGTGCAGACTTAGTTAATCTGTCTACTATGACCCATATTGCATCGTGACCTCAACGGGTCCTTGGAAATCCTGTAACAAAATCCATAGTGATGTGTTCCCATTTCCATTCTGGTATTGGAAGTGGCTGTAATGTCCCCGCAGGTCTCAAACGCTCCGGTTTTGTTTGTTGGCATATAGGACATCTAGAAACATACTCTGCAATCTCTCTCTTCATGCCAGACCACCAATAGTAGCTCTTAAGTGTTCTAAACATCTTAGTACTTCCTGGATGCATAGTATACATGGAGTTATGTGCCTCTTCCAGAATCTCAGTCTTTATATCAGATTTCCTCGGAACACATAGTTTTCCTTTAAAGAATAAGACCCCTTGACTATCTATTGTATACCCGGCTTCATCTCCTCCTTTAATCTTCTCAATCATTCTAATGATTTCAGAATCATGGACTTGTGCCTCCTTGATTTTATCATATAATACGGGTCTCACTTGTAAGGATGCTAATAGGGCTCCAGAATTATTTATGGTTAACTTTGCTCGTAATTCTTTTAACTGTAAATACTCTGCTTTTAAGTGAGATAGCCGACCATTGGACTTTCTACTGAGAGCATCAGCTACGACATTGGCTTTACCCGGGTGATATTCTATGGAACAATCATAATCTTTGATTAGTTCTAACCATCTTCTTTGCCTTAGATTCAACTCTTTCTGAGAGAAAATATATTTCAAACTCTTATGATCCGTAAAGATTTGACAAGTTTCTCCATATAGGTAGTGTCTCCAGATCTTTAAGGCAAATATTATAGCAGCTAACTCAAGGTCATGAGTTGGGTAATTTAACTCATGTTGTTTTAGCTGTCTAGAGGCATAAGCAATCACTTTATCATTTTGCATCAAGACGCATCCCAGCCCTTGTCTTGAGGCATCGCTATAGATTACAAAATTACCCTGTCCTGAAGGAAGGCTAAGTACGGGTGCTGAGGTGAGACGACTCTTGAGTTCCTTAAAACTCTTCTCGCATTCTTCGTCCCAACTATACTTCACATTCTTCCTAGTTAACCTTGTCAATGGTGCGGCAATTCTAGAAAAGTTTTCAACAAATCTTCGATAATACCCAGCTAATCCAAGGAAACTTCGGATTTCTGATGCATTTATCGGTCGTTCCCATTTAAGAACCGCTTCTATCTTTGATGGATCTACTGTTATTCCTTCTCCAGATATGACATGGCCTAGGAATGCAACCTTCTTCAACCAAAACTCACATTTATCAAACTTTGCATATAGTCGGTGTTCCTTCAGAGTTTGAAGTACAATTCTCAAGTGTTCTCTATGTTCTTCCTCTGTTTTAGAATATACGAGAATATCATCAATAAATACAATCACGAACTTATCCAGATATGGACGGAAAACCCTATTCATCAAATCCATAAAGGCAGCTGGGGCATTTGTCAATCCAAAAGGCATTACTAGGAATTCATAATGCCCATATCTGGTTCGGAATGCAGTTTTAGGGACATCTTCTCCTCTAATCTTTAACTGATGATAGCCAGATCTCAAATCAATCTTGGAAAATACAGAGGCCCCTTGTAATTGGTCAAATAAGTCATCTATTCTGGGCAGAGGATAGTTATTGCGAACCGTCACTTTGTTTAGTCTCCTGTAATCTATACAAAGTCTCATGGAACCATCTTTCTTCTTAACAAATAGAATAGGAGCACCCCATGGTGACCTACTGGACTGTATAAATCCCTTATCTGTCAACTCCTGCAATTGAGTTTTGAGTTCTTTAAGTTCAGCTGGGGCCATTCTGTAGGGAGCTAAGGCAATTGGATTGGTACCCGGAATGAGGTCAATAGTGAATTCAATTTCTCTATCAGGAGGAATTCCTGGTAGTTCATTTGGAAACACTTCTGGAAACTCTTTCACTACAGAGATATTTTCTAAGCTGACTGCTTCTGCCTTAGTATTAAACACGTAAGCAATATAAGCGGAATATCCCTTTCTTATCAACTTCTGGGCTAAGAGACAGGAGATGACATGGGTAGGATATATCCTTCTTTCTCCATAGAAAGTGAATTCGATATCGCCGGGTTTTCTAAAAGTAACATGCTTCTTATGACAGTCTAGAAGAGCATGATATGCACTTAAGCAATCCATTCCTATGATAGCATCAAATTCTCTTATCTCCATAGGAATCAGGTCTACTTCAATATAATTTTCTCCTATCTTAACCAAACAATTTTGGAGGACACTTCTAATAATTTCTGGTTCTCCCTTAGGCAAAGAAATTGCTAAAGCATGCTTGAGACTACTTGTTACTTTATCAGCATATATGGAGAATCTTTGTGAAATAAAAGAATGACTTGCACCCGAATCAATAAGAGTATGTGCACTTTTACCAAAAATAATAGTGGTACCTGATACAACATCGTCTGCAGATATGGCCTCCTCTAAGGTCATAGCAAAAGCTTTTCCCTCTCTTTGGTTTGATTTCTTCTGTGTATTATTTTTATTTTGTTCCCTTGCAGGTGGAGGACGACGTACAACAATATCACGGTTTTCATTTTGTATTGGTCTTCCCATAATACGGCGGCCATGGACCAGTACGGGGCAATTCTGACGTATGTGGCCTATCTCGCCACATTGATAACACCCAGTGGTCCCCTTGCGGCAAGTTCCCGGATGATACTTTCCACAGTTTGTACACTGTGGAAAAGAAAGAGTTCTGTTTTCAGAATTCCCAACTGTATATCTATTTGTTTGGTTCCCTTGTACTCTAGGAGCTGATCTATTATCTTGTCTTGAATTCCCAGCTATTCTTGGTTCTTTGTTCATGTTTCCTCTCCATAGGGGTCTATCTGCAAACCTTTTCTTTCCATGATCATTGCACTTTCTTCTTTCTATCACCACTCGTTCAGCCCTACGAGCAGCCTCCACCAATTTTGCATAATCAGTATATCCCGTAGCCGAAACCATTTCTTTTAGGTCAATATGCATACCATCTTCTAGACGTCTACACTTTTCTTCCTCAGTTGCAACCAGAGAAGCAGTAAACTTTGAAAGTTCGGTGAATTTCTTCTCATATTCATCAAACAAATTGCTCCCCTGAGTAAGGAATAGAAATTCCCTACGTTTCTCCTCCTGATAAACCCTTGGGTAGTATTTTTCATTGAACTCTTTCTCAAAGATCTCCCATGTAATATGAGATGGGTTTGGATATTTCATTTTTACCGATGTCCACCAATCATCAGCGCTATCCTTCAGTAGAAATATGGAATATTTCAACTTTTGTTCATCTGTACAGTCCATAAGAGCAAATATTTTCTCCATATTCTTGAACCATTCCCTGGCCTTCTTTGGATCAGTGTCTCCTATAAATGGTTCTCCTCCCAACTTCTTTACGTGTTCAAAAGGTAACTGGTGCTCAAATTCATGTCTTTTAACTGAGTGGGCAGCCATACCTCCTAGTGTTTGAGCTATCAAAGTCAACGTGTCATACACGTTGTTATTGTTATCATTCTCATGACTAGGGCCTTGTGTGGTCACAGGTGGCTGCTCTGCTGCCATTGTTTCCTATAAAAATAAAACCTCAGTTAGATCCTTCATAAATCCTCCAATAATGAATCAACTAAATTATCTTCCAATACTTATAGGTCAACTCCTAATATAATTCCAGCTCAAGGTCCCAAAACCTTTGCTCTGATACCACAAGTTGTCACGACCCGTCCCGCTAACCAGAACGTGCCGCGACAGAGATCTTTCTTCCTCATATTTTTTTTTCCTCAAGTAAACATGTGGCAATCTCAAAAACATAACATCTTTGTATTTCAAGTTCACAACATCAGCAAGTGTATTACACAAATTCTATCTATTACAACTTCTTACAAAATAACACAGACACTACAAAAACAACCTTAAAGCAAAAAAGACACCTCCTTCAAGTGTATCCGTGGTCCTTTCTCCTGCTAATCGTGATTCTGCTGATCTGTATAAAATATAATATAACGGGATGAGTCTAAACCCATTTATGAGCTTAGACCCAGTGAAAGGATCTCAAGCTTTTTACATATAACTAAAATCTGAAATATGAGCATCATGACAAAAGTTTATGCTTAATACTGTGAAATAGCTTGAAAGAGACTTTATAACAGAAATTACATATAAAACATGCTAGTTTTGCTATTGAATGCTGAAATCACTTCAAAAGCAGATAAACTGAAACATAATCATCACTATCAAGCTGTTTGTACTAATCACCACTGTGGCTAATTTATTGACTCATGAACGCTGAAACAAAGCTAAGTCATACGCGCAGACGGTCCCAAAGACCAAAAACACCCTGCATACGGCCCAAAGCCTATATGTATACAGAATGCGGACCCAAAGTCCTCTTGATACCATATCTAATGGTTTGCCATATCTAATGGCGGTTTCAGGGTCATATCTAATGACATCACCATATCTAATGGCTAGTTCACGAATTGTATAAAAGAGCTACTGTGGTGCTTATCTTCTGATTCTGATCCTTTTCTTGTCACTAATAAACTGTACTTTTGCTAATTCAATCTCATGGCAGCTAAATCATGAACATAAAACACTCTTGGCATAACATACATATTCTGATAGCTAGAACTTGTTTAAGAACTTGAAAACTGAGCCATAATGCATAGTAACCGTGCAAAACATAATTCTTTGCATAAAACTCGTATCTAAATAGTGAAACATCACGTCTCGTGTTCCATCAAGAACAAAATGCATAAAAACGTGCTATCATGATAAAACACTTGAAACGACGCCTGAAATACGTTCTAAAGCCCTGCTTTCATATCAACTGTATGGTACTTGAAATTCATGCGTAAAAGCTTTAGAAAAACACGATTTCATACTTGCTATTCAAAACTATGCATAAAAGCTAAAAACTAGTGCTTTAAAATAGCGCTTGAGAATCCCTCACCTGATTGTTGTCTAACTTGGGTCGGAAACGTTTCTTTTGTGAAATCCCCCCCTAAGGCCGTCTTAGATTGAATACTACGGCTTGGTGCGTACAGAACTTCGTTACGGCTTCAAAAACACGCTCGATATCCGGCAGGGCTTCGCCGCGGCTCCTCTCGAGCTCCTCTCGCAACCTCGGCGGCCTTGCGGCTTTATGGTGGAGAAATGGGCGTGGGATGATGTGAGGAGGTGTATGGGGGGTCATGGGTATTTATAGCCCCCCATCCCCTTTACATGTGTGACATGTGTCAACATGTAAGGGAGGCTCATGTGTATGAAGACACATGGCATGGCACATGGCAATATCACAAGGAAACTTGTTGCCCAAGTATGTGGCTAGTCTTATCCATGAGATTACTTGTTGCCCAAGCAATAGGCATGGCTTATCCACGAGTTTACTTGTTGCCCAAGCAAAAGACTACACCGTGACATGTGTTAGTCTCAAGATAATGACACATGGCACTACTGAGGTTTTGACACATGTCCTGACCATAGAACGACACGTGTCCCATGATTTAAACTCCATGTGTCCTACTTTTGCTAATGACGCTTAATTAACACTAATGGCGGGTAATTAGCACTAATCATGCTTAATTAGTCTTAATGATGTGATTATAACTAATGAGTATAAATCTATGCTAATGACGCTTAATTATCACTAATGATGTGTAATTAGCACTAATCATACTTAATTAGTCTTAATGATGTGCTAGACAATCCAAAGAACTCTTAAAAGTCATAATTATTCAAGATGGTCTCTGATTTTTACAAAACAAGTTTCAATGAAATTGTTGCATCAAAGCGAATCTATTGACTGTGTCAAATACTATTAATTCAATATTTCCTTGAAATAACACTTGATATCATTCAAAAGTATAGTGTACAAAAACGCGTATTACAAAGGCAATGGCGATGAAGATATTAAAGCTAACATCCTCTTCTTCTGGATGTGAGAGGAATTGGAGCTCTTTCGCAGCGGTACACCCACATTTGTGCTTTATGATTATTGATTAGACTAAAATTGAATGACTAACATTTTGAGTAAATACTTTCGTTGCAGATCCACACTAAAAAGAGGAATAAGCTTGAAATCAAGAGACTGAATGAGTTGGTTTTTTGTGAAATTCAACTCAAAGCTGAAAGAGAGACAGTCGCAACAAGGAAGAGACCCATTTATTTCCAAGGATAGGACACATGTGGGCGAGTGGATCGGACCAGAGGAAGGTGAAGAAGAGGTGTTCCAAGGCTCATGACAAACTTGGAGCTTGGTGGCCGAGGCAAGTGGAGCAGATGAATTGGTGCAGCATAGGAGGAGCCAAAGGAACATGGATGCATTACCGAGTGTGGAGGAGGAAGAAGAATTTAGCACGGATTCAGACACTGACAGCGATGATGAAATTCCTCCTATTGTTTTTGACGATTTAGATTAGGAGTTTGATTATTTTTGTATGAACTATGAACCTCTTTTGAGTTGTTATGAACCTTTTTTTGAGTTGTCATTCATAGATATTTTGTTATGAATCTTATGATCCACTTTTAAATCAAAATAGACAACTTTGGAAATGCTTTCGACCTTGCGTTGAAAATCTTCACATTAAAATACTTACATTTTATTTATTTTAAATATAAATTATCTAGTATTTGAATTTATTGTTATATTGTTAATTATTTTTAATTTAAATAATAAAAACCGCATAGCCCGCATATACTTCCGCCTGCCCGCTTACTCGCTTCAGACCGCCTGACCGAACGACTACCGCATACCGACTTTCTGAACCTTGATTGCAATGTTCACAAAATAAATTGGATTTATTTTTGTGAAATAATTTGCAATAAAAGTTGTTGTAAATTTTTTGAGATATTCATGTAATTCAAAATACCATGAAATAGGAAAGAGGGAGCCACCCTTCCATATGGAGAGAGTGGACAGCCACAACTCCTCATGGGAATTGGTGGCCATCCACTCTCCTTATGAAAAGAGGCTTGCCTCCTTCCTATTTCTCAAAGGAAGATTGATTTAATAAAAATTAATTGATATTGATTATTATTCAACATATTTAATTAATTAAATTAATTGTTGTCGTGTTTCTACAACAAAATCATGGCCATTGAAAGAAATATAAATTAATGTGAAACATTAGATTTGTGTTATCCATGGACTCTCAAATTATTATACAAGGAGAGGCAACTCTAGCTCTTCTTTACACACAATAATTGAAAGGGCTCTCTCTCTCTCATCTCATACCCATCTCTCTCTAAGTGGTCGTCTACATGGAAAATCTAGAGAGACCATCGTCGTCGTTATGCTGTTGTGTTGTTGCCTCAACTACTCGCAGATCTCTGTCTCTTTCGATGTTCCTAGCTCGTGAAGAAGACGTTGGATCTCGCGAGATGAAATCAGGAGATCCGCCGCTTGGATCAACACTTTGGATTGCGAGAAGTGTGCAATTCATCCCCGCGCTCGCAAGCGTCTCTCCAGTCAGATCAGATTTGAGACAAGAGGTCTCTTACATTAGAGAATACGATCACAACCACGTTTCAAGAAGTAATCCTTAATCATATATGGTGTTTGATGAAACGATCCAAGAAATGTTCTTGGATCATGTGGTTTCATCATTTAAAAAATTTAAATTCCGTTGCACTGAGCAACCAGTGCGACTAGTCGCTTCGATCGCATACGATGTGATCTTCACGCTTTTATGATGCATTAAGGATTTTTCCATATCCTTCAAATGGTATCAGAGCCTTGGTCGAGGTCTTAGATATGATCCAAAACCCTAGACGATCATGATTCATGTATTGGATGCACGGGAAACATTGCTTTTGCATTAGATGCAAGATTCGAATCAATTTTCATTAAATTAAGAACATATTGTTTGTGCACTATTTGGACATGTTTTTTATTAATAAAATATATTTAAAATTTCTAAATATGTCCCAAAAACATTAACCTTTAATTGGTACCAAAAGTGCATGAAATTGATTCGAATAGTTCCAACCATGGAAAATTGTTTTGCATATACTCACCGATCTATAATGAGTTTTTTTTACTTACCGTTTTTCCGTCGTGAAATATGAAATAAACAGTTGGATTAAGTAGACAATCAAACCAGCAAACCACTCGAATTTATTTCGCGTGATTCCGACTCTGTTTGCCCTCGATATTCCATATTTAGTGGAGATGGGTCGAAAGATGATTAGATCATCAAATGGAAATTATGAATTTGCCTTGATTAGATATGATGCAAAATAATTATGAAAATAATTGGTTAATCACCATATGCCATTGAAGGAATATTTCATGAAAACCTAGTTTATCCTATAATAGTTGTAGGACAATCTCTATATGCAAAATATTATTACTTGAATAGGATTGGAGATTTGTTTGGCAAATCTCCTTATAATATTAATCAAAACGATTTTGATAAATATTATATAGTATAACTTCGGTTGCGATACCGAATAACATATCAAATACAATATGATCAAATCACATTATCCTGACATGACGCGAATATGGTGTCTAGTCGGAGATCGTTGGGGTAGCAGGTTGCTCCTGGAGCGGTTTGTCACACATCATGTGGGTACTGGACATGACAGTGGGTAAGGATAATGCTTGAAGAGATCATGGTGTATTTTTCTAATTATTAAAATTTGAATAATACGTATTTTGAGATTATACCATCTTTAACAATAAAAAATTGTTTGTTGGTTGATTAAATTAATTATATCCAATTAAATACACTATATTATGAATAGAATTGTATTTCTCTTGCTAGAATTAATTATGTGAATATGATTCATGATAATTAATTAGAATTTGAATATGATATGAGGATCACATAAGTGACATCCATGGTCTCATGTCAAGAAGGGTTCTGTCGCCAGGGACTGTATGTAGGAGACGAATGTCCGAAGTGACATCTCTTGCATACAAGCATATCGGTATCGTGCTCTTTGCTTCTCGAAAGAGTAATGTTGTATGTGTAGAGACCCTAATATTGATTCCTCATATTATTGGGGTGGTATTGAATTACGCATAGCGAGTGCTATTCTAATTAACGGTTGGTTCAATTAACAACGGGTCGACATCGCTTTAGGAGTGGTGGACCCATGTGTTAAAGATCAAATTGGGAAATGCAAGTTAGACTTGCAAGGTGGAATGCGTTCCTGCTTCTTTTTACCCGAGTTGCAATTTCTCATATTATTGGGATGTAACAAAGGTAAAGAGGAGATCACAATTGTTGCTAGAGTTATAGCGGTAAGTATATCTCTTGCTTTGAAATTGATTAAGGGAATGAACTTTCAAAATTGAAAAGGCAAGACTAATTTGATTAAAAAATTATTTAAAGAATTTAATATTGAATATATATAAATATTTATATATTCTAATATAGTCTATTCTTAATTTCAGACAATGAAGTCCATGAACCCACTCAGTAGCCTCTTGGAGGTCAACCAATTGACCGGACCAAATTACTCGGATCCGTAATTTGAATCTTGTTCTCTCTGTGGATCGCACTCTTACGTGTTATCCAAGAACAAGTATACAAACCCTAAGATACCAGAAGAATTAAAGCTCAATGAAAAATATGATGATCATACATTGGCTCAATGTTATATTCTGGGATCTCTCTCCAATGTGCTTCATAAGCAACATGTGGAGATGGAGACTTGCCAGGATATAATGTTGAATCTCAAGGAGATGTTCGGTGATATCAACCGTACACAGCGTTATAATGTTATGAAAAAACTTATTTGCTGCAAGATGCACGCAGAAATGCATGTACTCAAAATGTTTAGGTACTTGTCTAAGCTGGAAACTCCCAGGGCAGAGATGGATGCAGAAATGTAATCTGACTTCATTCTGTTGTCACTGCCCAAGTCTTTCAATAACTTTGTGGTAACGTATCACATGAATAAAATGCAATTAACTAACGCTGAATTCTAAGCATCATTAAATTCTGCAGAAGACGTGATGAAGAAAGAGAATCCCACTGGCAGTGCAATGGTTGCATAGGTCAAAGGGAAGCGCGGTCGAAAGGAAGGATCTCGAAAGGGCTCGGGCCAGAAGAGAAAGAAAAAGAGTCAATGTGTTGGCGCATCTTCTACTGCTTCTGCACTGGTGACATCAAAGAAGATCGATGTGTGTCATCACTGCAAGAAGTCAAAGCACTGTAAGCGTAATTGCTCAGATTACCTGAAGTCAGCTGACAGAGGTAAAGCCTCAGCATATATGAACTCTATTTTCATCATTGAAACCAATTTTCTCATAAGATGAGAAGGTAGTTGGATCATCGATTCGGGTGCTTCTGTTCATGTATGCAATTTGTCGCATCTATTTCAGGAAACTAGGAATCTTGATGAAGGGGAGATAGTCATCCAGATGAGATCTGATGCAATTGTTGCAGCAATCGTCGTTGGGACCTGCAGACTATCATTGTCTAGTGGAAGAGTCCTTATACTTAAAGAACGTCTTTAAGTTCTAGATGTTAGAAGGAACCATATATTTGTATATAAATTAGTTAGAAATGGATATTTGTTTCTATGTTGTAATAACTTGTCATAAATCGTTATGATAAACATATTGCGGATGGTGTTCTAACTTCTGTCGGACTCTATGAAACGTGCATTGATGAAAATGTCAAGTATCTAAGACTGGAATGCAGTGAATCTTGCTATGGAGAGCAACACTGGAATGCAGTGAAGAACATCTTCAAGTATCTAAGACGGATGCAAGATTACAACTTGGTCTATGAAGATGGTGATCTCCAAGTCTTAAGATACATAGATTCAGACTTCCAATCGGATATTGATGATCGAAAGTCGACATCAGGGTTTGTGTTCCTGTTGAACGATGGTGTTGTGAGCAGGAGAAGCAAGAAGCAGGACACTGCGACCGATTCAACAACAGAAGCCGAATACATCGTCACATCAGATGCTACAAAGGAGGCAGTGTGGTTGCGCAAGTTCATCTTGGAGCTTGACGTAGTTTCCTCTAATACTCCCATCCAGCTACTCTACGATAACACGGGAGCCATAGCTTAGGTGAAGGAACCCAGATGGCATCAAAAGAACAAGCATGTGGAAAGGAAATACTACATCATTCGGGAGATTCAAAAGCGTGGTGACGTCGTCATCACCAAGATGACCTCTGCCCACAACGTTGTTGATCCGCTTACCGAACCTTTGACACATAAGGTTTTCGATCAACATGTAATGACATTGGGTTTAAAGATTGTACATGAATGGTTCTAAGGGTTAGTGGAAGATTGGTAGCCACGTGAGACCGAGGCGAACCATTTCTGCAATAAATGTTATTGTAATGTTTGATTTATCAATAAAAGTTATTGTTTTATTTCACTCCTTGTTTGAGATTAAGTGAATGAATGCACTATAAGGTCCCTTAGTACAATTAGGGTTATGTACCATGGTCATCTTAATGATCATACAGTTGTTGATTCAAATGTTGAATTATAATTATAGAGGTTGGTGCTTGAATGAAAATCTAAAAGTTAGATTGAGGACTCATCAAGCACCGTCAAATGACTATTAAGAGATGATCTCCAACATGAGTAGGAGATGGCAATCCTTTTTCTCTTTTGATTGGTATCTGACCGACTTCTTGATGCGGGTCCTCTGCATAAGAATAGAGATTCAGAGCTGTCAGATTAGATAGGTCAAAGAGTTGACTTAACGAGATTGAGATAACCGAGTCCTATGTCGTATGTTGTCATGATATAGGCATGCATCCTCTGATCGGAGGCAGATGTATTTCTATTTATCTAAGTATGTGCATTTGGCAGACCGATAGGTTGATGGCCTAATCAAGGTCTATACATCGGCGAGCTAGTGTGCATATGAGGACATATAAGTAATACAATCTCCCAAATGGATCATACAGATTCACTTGTGAATCGGAAGACATGAGCTCACTCATGAGGTATTAGGACCGATCAAATTCCATGCATGGTCGACTTGCTTCGGAAGCATGACAAGAATTTGTAGGTATAATATATGCTTTTGGAAAGCATATGATTGATACCAACTCCTAATGAGCGAATGAGAAATTTAATAATAAAATCCTAAAGATAACAGCGTAAATTGATCTATGTCTTCGGATTTATTATAGGTCTTCCAATATACAGATGTACAAGTATTAGGAATACTTGTGGGTGATGTGATCATAAACAATTATATAACTATGACGCTTCAATTCCGAGGTAGTGACGCAACATGCCTGGATTTTAGTGACTCTTATTAGATTTAGTCCAAATGTTGGACATCGATCTGAATTTGATTCAATTGCAATGGAAAAAATACATCTACGGCCTTGATTTAATTAAGCATCTAGAAGAGGTCCCTGAGATCTGGATTTGAGATGTGATCTCAATATCCAAGACATATACGTGGAATGTACAATCGCATTGTCCTTATCTCCAAGTATCCACGGAGAAAGTGCATTATTCTTGAATGATATAAATTTTATTTATAATATGATATGGATTTAAAATTGTGGATATGAATAATGTGGATAGCATTATCCATATTAATCATATATATTATAAATATGATTTACAATATAAATGTTGATGTGAATTGGATTCATATTGTACAATTAATTGAACGGATTTTTATCAGTTGTGCCCCTCCGAGATATTGCAATATCAGTTATACCCTCCCTTTTTAGGAATATCAGTCATGCCCCTGACTTCTTGACATTCTATCAATTGTACCCCTATGTTACCTTGGCCGTCAATGAGTTGAACTTAACCATGGTTTGGGTAGGAGAGGTAAAGCTGGAAACATCCCCCATCCTCTTCCTCCACCCCCTTCTCTTCCTCTTCCCCAGCCTCCAGCTCTTCTTCTGCCATCCTCGCTCCTCCCCCAGCACCAGCAACCACCCCTGCTACTCTGTCCTAGGCTCCTAGCATCCCCTCGCCCCAGCTGCTCTGCCCCAACCTCCCCCTGCTCCCAGCTTCTCCTCATCGCTTTGACTTTCCCCTACCGACACCGTTCTTGGGGGCTTCATCTCCTCTTTCCATCACTCGTGTAGAGGATAATGCACATCACTCCCTCCACCCACAGCTCATACCCCTTCCCTGCACCTTCCCTCCGCCCCCGCGCCTCCCCCTTCGCCCTTGCTCCTCCCCCTCACCCCCACCCCATGCTCTTCCCACCACCCGGCACCTCCCCCTCTGCCCTTCCTCCGCCCACGTGCCTCTTCCTCCACCCCAGCTCCTCCCTAGCCTTCCCCGAGATCCTCCCCCCACCCCCAGTCCCCTGATGCTCCCTCCACCCCACACCTCCCCCTCATCCCTCCCTTTGTTCCCGCGCCGCCTCCTCCTCAGCTCTTCCCCAGCCCTCCTTGATCTCCCCCCCCACCCTCACCCCCACCCCCTGCATGTCTAACTGAAGCAAACAACCACCATAGAAGGAGAGATGTCACTTGCACATCTGAAAGACGTTCCCCTGTAGTGGTTCTCGTCGACAGTCACCAACAGGTGGTGCATACCCCACCTCTTACTCGCGTCGGCAAAACAAGGAGGTGGATCGAAAGACGATACCGGAGCCACCTCATACCTACATCAGCCTACAAGATCATGATTTCTAAGAATGACGACGGTGGTGAGGAGGAGTTGGGGAAGGAGCGAGGGCGGAGGGAGAGGAGCGAGGGCGGAGGGGGAGGATCTCGGGGCAGAGCGAGTAGCTAGGAGAGAGGGGAGGAGGCGGTGGAGGAGGAGCAGGATGTTGGGGAGAAGGAGAAGGGGAGGAAGACGAAGAAGATGGGGGAGGAGGATGAGATGACCTTTTAGCCCTCTTTCTTTAATTTATTTCCGCATGTGTCCCCAAAGTTAAAGTATGTTTGTGTAGGGGATGGACGGCAATTAACACGAGGGGCACAATTGATAAAACGGCAAGAAGTAAGGGGCACAACTGATATTCCCAAAAAGGGAAGGGCATAACTGAAATTGCAATATCTCAGAGGGGCATAACTGATAAAAACCCTATTTGAAAATATAATTTACATTTTATTTTGGGTTGTGAATATGATTCACAAATTTTCAAAGGCATGATTGCAATGTTCACAAAGAAAATTGGATTTATTTTTATAAAATAATTTACAACAAACGTTGTTGTAAATTTTAGAGATATTCATGGGATTCAAAATACCATAAAATAGGAAAGAGAGAGCCACCCTTCCATATGGAAAGAGTGGATGGCCATAACTCCTCATGGGCATTGGCGGTTGTCCACTCTTCTTATGGACCTCCTTCCTATTTCTCCAAGGAAGATTGATTTAATGAAAATTGATTTATATTGATTATTATTCAATATATTTAATTATTTAAATTAATTGTAGTGTTTTTACAACAAAATCATAGCCATTGAAAGAAAGGCATATCAATGTCAACCATTGGATTTGTGTTGTCTATGGATTGAGATATATGGACTCCCAAAATATTATATAAGGAGAGGTAATCTTAGCTCTTATTTATACACAACAATTGAAAGAGCTCTCTCTCTCTCTCATTTCACACGCCATCTCTCTCTCTCTAAGTGGTCGTCTACTTGGAAATCCTAGAGAGACCGCCATCGTCGCTACGTCGTTGTGTCGCTGTCTCAACTACTCGTGGATTTCCATCTCCTTCGATGCTCCTAATTCATGAAAAAGATGTTGGATCTCGTGAGACGATATCAGGATATCCGCCACTTGGATCAAAACTTTGGATTGCGAGAAGCATGTGGTTCATCCACATGCTCGCAAGCGTCTCTCCAGTCAGATCGGACTTGAGACAAAAGGTCTCTTACGTTAGAGATTACGATCACAACCATCGTTCAAGAGGTAATCCTTAATCTTGTATGTGGTTTGATGAAACGATACAAGAAATATTCTTGGATCATGTGGTTTCCTAATTTAAAATTTTAAATTCCGATGTACCGAGCAAAAAATGTGACTAGTCACTCCGATCGCATACGATGCGATCCTCACACTTCCATGATGTGCATAAGGATTTTTCCATATCCTTCAAGACAACACTTGATATTGGGACATGCACTCAATATTTTTCACCCCACCAAATTGGTGGTTTTGAATTTACACCTCCTTCCCGCTCTATAAAGTATACTCTCCATATTCATTTTGCCCTTCTGTCCCTACAAATTCCGTCGTCCGCCCATAACCGTGCAAGAAGTGCAGCACAACAGGGAGCCATTGCGATGGCTTCCTCATGTACACCTCTTGTGTCGTCCTCCGATCCACCCATCTCTTCCACCAGCAAACCTTTGAGTATGCTAACCGATATTGCAGCTCTCCCATCTGTTCTAATCCTTCATACAGTGAGTCCGAGCTCTTATATGCCCACCAAACAATGATATCTCTTCCAGTCTTAGCCACCCTCATTGCCCTCCTCCCTTATATCCTGCATGATCTCAAATGCCATGGATAACGAAATTGAAGCCAACGATTGGTTCAACTCCGTCATCATTGCATGCTCTCACATCGTTGTGCCAACACAATCACCCCCACTCCATGCCATCACCTTTCCAGAGGCACATAGGGGTCATGACGATGAAAAGGAGAAAATCCAATATTGCATGATAAGGTTTCAATGTTGATGCCATAGGAAGGGAAAGTCGAATGAAGAAAAAGTACAGTCGTCAAAATCCTCGGCGATCATGTCAAGAGTGGGGTCAATGGATTTGGAGATGTTTTGCACCACGTAGTAGGATGGTTATTAAGAAAATACAAGTAATGAGATCTACTTCAAAACAAGGCATAATGAGGACAAAGGCACAATGGCAGACTAGTAATTTTTCATCTTATCTCTCAATTATCCCTCATTCCAGCCAAAACAAAAAAATAATATATAATTTACCTTGAGTTTACCCCTACAGAGCTTACCCCCTAGGCCACAAGTTTACCCTTCAAACCATACACCTCCAAGGCATTACAACGACATCTCTTGAGAGATGACGCGGTTGACATTACAACGACATCTCTTAAGAAGCTGGATTTCTTCAAGGCATATGGCTCGGTTGGCTGGAGATTCATGTGGGTCTCTCTTGAGAGAAAGGGTTTCCCGGCTACTTGGGTTGCGTGGATCAAGTGGTGTATTACAACGACATTTCTCGATGTGCATATCAATCGAAGACAAGAGGGAGGCTTCTTTCAACCGCAGAGAGGTATCAGGCAGGGTTGTTCGTTGGCTCCACTTCTTTTTGTGATTTTAGCGGATGCACTGGCGGCGATGATGTCGTTGGCAGTTCAAGGTAGTTGGTGCTCGGCTTATCGGAGAGATGAGATTTCCATTTCAATTCTGTAGTATGTTGATGACACTATGCTTTTCATGGGGGCGAAGGAAGAGAAGATTCGTAAAGCTTCGACTATCATGGATAGCTTTGGGAACATTTCGGATCTTCAGATTAATAGAAGTATGTGGTTATACTTTTCAGGCTCGCAGAGACGGAGATGCAGTATGCGTTCGAGGTGATGGGTTGTTCCACGGTAGCACTACCCAATTACATATCCGGATCGTCCGTTGCTAAATGGGAAGCCGAAGTCCAGAGATTGGAAGGGGTTGCTGGAAAGACTGGAGGAGAGATTGGCGGGGTGGAAGGTGACAACTTTCGAAGGGTGGGAAGCGTGTGCCTGAAGCATATTCTCTCAGCCATCCCGATCTTCTTTTGTTTCACCAAATACTTGCTTGTTGAGCCTCAAAAAAAAATACTTGCTTGTTGGGCCTTATGGGAAGATTGAAGCATTAATGAAAAGATTCTTCTAGTCGGAAGGGCAGCAAGAAAAGAAGGGCATCCCCTTGGTTGATTGGGGCAAGGTGACGTAGGACAAGGGAAAAGGGGGTATTAGGGTGTTGCGGATGGGGGAGATGAATAAGGCATTTATGGCGAAGTAGGTGGTGCGAGTTTGGGGGAAGTCGCAAGACTTGGTGTGTCGTTTACTCAGAAGGATTTATGGCATCAACATGTCGTTGGAGGTCGCTCTGGGGTGGCTTCCGTCGCCGCTATGGAAAGGGATTTCTTTGATTGTTCCGAAGATTGCCTCGAGATTGAGATCGGTCCTGGAAGATGGTGCAGATTTCCGATTCTGGAGGGATGAGTGGACGAAGGATGGTTAGGGGAGCGATACACACGCCTCTTCAGGCTGACGACCGACATGGAGGTTCTCATGCAACAGGTGTGGGACCGAGGGGTGTGGTCACCTATTTTTCCGCTGACTTTGTCAGAGCAGAGGGTGGAGTTCCTTTCTCTTAAGACGGGATTGCTGCATGGGGAGTGTCTGTCGTCAGGAAGAGACCATTTTTTGTGGTGTGATGGAAGGTTTACTGTGCGGAAGGCATATAGGTTTTTGGTGGAGGACGGGGCGGAGGTACATAAGGATGTTCGTGTCGACATGGACATCATCTGGAGGTGTAGGGTACCAAACAGGATCAAGGTCTTCATGTGGTTGTTCAGAGTTGGGAGGCTTCTTACCAAGGGCCGTCCGGAGCAGCTGCTGGGGCTAGAGGATGTAGCATATGACAGGTGCGGTGGGACAAGGGACGATGTGGATCACTTATTTTTCTCGTGCCCCCTCTCGGTTGAGGTTTAGAGGCGGGCAAGCATCAGTTGGTTGACGTCGGATGACAATTCAATGTTTTGGAGGGCATTTGTCTGGTCTGCAGTTTTGGACATGAGGATTGCGCTACCCTTTTGCATTGGTTTGATCAATTTGGTGTGCAAGGAACAAGGTCGTCTTTGAAGGGGAATTGTTTCAAGTAGATGGTGTTTTTGGTCATTGTAGGCATGGTATAAAAAAATACGCCTCGAGGCGGTCGAGGTGTACGCCTCGAGGCGAGGCAGGCCTTTTTAGCCTCGAGGCGTGCACCTCAGCCCTGTCTAGTGAGGTGTGCGCCTCAAGTGGCCCAGGCGTTCCGCCTCGAGGCGGTCAAGGCGTTTTCCGAGGCGTTTTTATTTTTTGAATATTTTTTTATGATTTTAATAGTTTACATGGTGGTTTGAGAAGCTTATAAATATATACTTGTTTAGGATAATGATTATACAAGCTAAATGCCTAAATCTAATGTTTCTTTCGTGCCCATAACTCCATATTTACTATTAACTATGTGTAATTATTTCACCGAACTGCTTCATATTTACTATTAATTATGTCTAACTATTAATTTATGCAAGATGAATGCTTAAATTTGACCTCTTTCCATTCATAAGCTTAAATTTGACCTCTTTCATTTCATATTCATATTTACCATTAACATGCCAAATTATTTCAGTGAACTCTTACTATTACATCCTTAAACATATAAAAAAGTGTATACGAATTCGAATACTCATATAAGAAAAAAATTTGGGACGGGGGCGCTGCCCCCTGCACCCACGCAAGGGGGAGCCAACCTGGCCCCCCCCTAGCCCCCCCAAGCTCGCTGACCGGGTAGCGAGATCCTCGTACTGGTAGGGTATGGTGGCACAGGGAGGACATCAGACTGTTCTTCATCCGGGTATAGTAGAACATATAGTTAGGATTCAAAATCATATGACTCGTATCAACTGGATATCTATAATGACAACTATAGCCAATCCCTTTTAGATAAAATGTTAGTGATAGTTACAGCCAATGATTTCCTTTTGATTGGGTAGACATTTAGTAGAAAGGTTTACGGCATAGAGTCATTGACATGTCCTTTTTTCATGTTCTTATCTTCACAATATCATCATATACTACATTGTTATATATTATATGTTTGTCAGATTATATTATTTCACCAATAAATATATTTATTATATATTTTATAATTATTTTTCTATACAAACTGAGGCTTACACCTCAACTGCCTCGAGGCTACGCCTCGCCTCGCTTCCAGGGAAAACGCCTCGTTCCGCCTTTCGTTTTTTCGAACCTTAATTGTAGGGCTCTATGTATTGCTTGGCAGACTTGAGATGATGTAACATTTCTGTACGTTTTTTGTGTTTTCTTTCTTTACCTGTATATATATATATATATTCAAGTTTTCTGCGGTGGATCCCAGCTTGGGACTCCACCCTCTCTTTTCTCAAAAGAAAACCATACACCTCCAATTAAACTAGCCTCAGGGGTCTTCATGCCATCACAATTGCATAGTTCTATCTTATTTCAAAATCATTGATTACAAGCTTTGAGTGCTAGAAGAAACACAACTGACTCCCCAATTATTGAAAAATTCTGTACCTTGGCTACAAAAAAACCATCCATGTTGTGAACATGAGGATAAAAGCGCCTTGTCTTTTCCAGTGAAGGGTGGAACCTATGCTCTCTAAAGTGAACGAACCTGTAATAGAAGCAAGTTAAAAAGATAAAAATAAAATGATATGGCTGCCTGCACTTTTATGAGCAAGAGGCATTACCCAGGTCGACCAAAGTCCAATCCACATGGAACAAGTTGAACGTGCCTTTTTTTTAGTGCGTAGTCAATGATTGCCTCATTCTGAAATGTCAATCAAGATGAGTATTAACCCAAATAATTTGAAAGATGGCATTGAAAGAAACAGACCTCTTGAGTCATTATCGAGCAAGTTGAATAGACAATATAGCCTCCAGATTTTGAATTAGCATCCACCATATCTATTGCAGCGAGAATAAGTTGCTGCACAAGAAAATGCCTACAAGTCATTTCTTCAAAAATTGGATTACATTACAGTTTTAGACCATGTGAAAATAAAAATAATGACAGCGCAGCATACGTGTAAACTATGATCATCTCACAGATACATGAATGAAAGTATATGTAAATATATCCGTAATCATTTGTATTAATATTTGTTTAAAGTAACAAAGGATAGTCTCACTTAATGAAAAAGTAAGGATACGGAAAATCAAATTTTTGCATCAAAAGATACGAATATGGTTACAAATGTCATGTTGTGTAGATGATACATTTATATGTCTTACTTTTTGTGTAGGTAGATACAGATATTTGTTTTATTTTCTGTATTATATATGTATATATCGATTTATTGGTTTTTCTTTGTAATTCTTCACATAATAAATAGAAAATAAAAATCCTAATAATGCCATATAACCAAACCTTCACGAGAAGTTATCCTTTCCCAATCCACACCCTAATGTGGTCATCTCTCTGTTTCCCTCATCAAATGATCCTATGGTGTGGGTTGCAATCTATAGTTATCACAACGGTCGCACCTCAATGTTATATAAAATATATTTTCAACCTTTAATGATATGAGTATTTATATAAGCCAGGAACATAAGCTAGGACTATTTATTTTTTGGACCTGACTCATTTGTATTAAAGATTCAGTAGTACAAGCCTACAGAAGAGATCATGTTCAACTAAGCTAGGAATATTTATCGTAGGCCAATCATATCCATTGGTCAAGTACAGTATCCAGATCAAGAATAACCATTTTACACCCACATAATAAGCTAATCTAAGGTGAGCCATAAGGAAGGTGCGGAGAAAAATCAAAGGTGTGTAGTGAATGCCTTGCTTCTTTATTTTTTCACCCCTTTTACGTAGTTTGAATTTGATATAGTTTCTTGATTTATATAGTTCATTTTAGCTTGCTTTGTATAATTCATTTTTGATATAGTTATAGAGAGAAAAAAGCAAAATATAGTATAAAAAGTAAGGCAAGCCATGAAAAAGTTCATGATAGCTTCTAGGTTGAATAAGATATGGCTCCTCAATCAACACATCCATATAAACTAGTATATCTATCAAAATTTAAATGAAAAAAGGATAAACCTACTACAATACCTGCAATCATGGCCGTACCAGACCATTTTCATCCATACATAGATATATCCCGTACCAGACCATTTTCATCCATACATAGATATATACATGAGTTTTCTTAGAAACATATACATGCATTTGTGAATATGCACATTGCATTTCATTCTAAAAAGTCGTTCTCTTTGCGCCTTGCTGTCATGTGATAGTGTTCTTGAAATGAATGCAACATTTCAATACATCTCCTAATTTCATTAAAAAATTCCTCAAGTAACACAATCAGGTTATGCTAGTAACAAACCAAAAAATCATGTATTCCATATCTTTATAAAGAAATTCATGTATCCAACACCTTTCAATTCCTCATAAAAGAGTTCCTCGAGAAGCACGATCAGGTTACGCTGATGTAGTAACATAAAAAAACATTTATCTCCCACATATTTATGCAATATTCCCCACTTGAATGAAACTATTTAATGCCATAGTCGAAGCACAAATTATTTAGGAGTTTCCTCGTCGATATCCCTGTGAAATTTGCAGCTATGCAATAACTCCCCCAACCATGAGTATTCAACAACCCCTATCAAATTCGTAACTTTTACAATGGAAGCACTTAGCATATGATCCTTCCGAATACCAATATCTCAAAAAGAAATCAACCAAAAATTGCATCTTTCCCCTAAATAATGTATTATTTGCAAAGAATGTAAACAAATTCCTTCTCCCATCATCTGTACCCACCACTTTCACTCCATGTTCTCCCCTCCTTCACCAGTTCCACCACTCCAAAGCTCTGAATCAATAGATACACATGCCCTAGCAGATAGCTCTAGTTTCACCCGAAGTATGGACTCCAGACAAATTAAATATGAATCTAATGTATTTGAATCAAAGGTTGGATTCAAAATGCTCAGTAGGCCCTCGGTCCTGAATTAGCCACATAAAGTCCAGCCTTGAATCTGCCAAGGATATTAAAGTTAACACCGCTAAAAAGGGTATTAGTTAGATGCAATTTGGGTAGAAGAGACACAATTGCCTCAATACAAATTGGCCAAGCATTTCCTATTTTCTAAGCTACTTAACAAAGCAAGGTGTTGGCATCCCTGTCAAAAAGCAGGCAAACGATTTCAGCTCGAGATCGATCGCATGGGTATCTCTATTACTTGCACATGTTTAGCCAAGATCAAAGTGCTTCCAATTCACATGTTCATGAGCCATGATTGACACATTTTCCTTGGACATGTTTGGATTATACAAGTTAAAAGGTTTGTTCATTTTCATTCACTTGATCAGCATGCTTTTAGGTTCGAACAAAGTGCAGTCAAATAAGTTTTTATCCAAGAAAGAAGCTTTAAAATTAATGTGATTACAGCTCCCGGTCAACTACAGCTCCCAATGCACTGTGCATAATGTTTCAAAAAGAGAAGCATCAAATTGCCAAGGAATCAGAACAAATCTTCTGATATTTTCGAGTTTAATATATGGAGAATTTTTTTTTAAATATTATTGGGGCCATTTGGTTAAGGGACAAGGATTAATGGTAAGGGATGTCGGTGGGATAAGGAATAATGTATTCCTTATTCTTGTTAGGTTAATTTGATGTGGAGGAAAATAAGTGTTGTATGAATGAAAAGTTTGCAGGAAAGTAGTGTGTGTAACCATGATGTGGCCTCACCCCAGGATTTGCTTACTGCAGGGTGAAATCCCATTAGTCAAGGATAAGAAAAGATTACCTCAGAACCCACTTAATGGTCTGTTGGCAGTGAGCCTACCACCCAAAGAATCAGGGTTCAAATCTTGGGGTGAGCACATGTGCATGTTTCAGGGTTCAAATCTTGGGGTGAGCACATGTGCATGTTCCACCGCTTGTTTCAAACAAAAAAAAGAAAAAAGAAAGCATTCCCTCAACCAAACGAGGCATTCAAGGTAGAGCTTTCTAGGAAGAATCAATTGCAATTAAAATATAAAATTTCTCAAGTATACTATCTCTTTATAGCAAGATCTGGGAAACATAATTGTAAGTGTTGACTTTTTCAAGACAGAGAAAGGCATTCCACGAACATGCTTAAATTCATTAAAAAACTTTGAATGGGAAATACCTTCTGCAAGAATGCACAGTTCTGAATTTCCTCTGCACTTTTTGAAGATTTCACCGATTCATCCTTGGATATAACCTGCACAAAGAAAATTGATCATTTTCAAGCATGTGCCAATAGGTAAAATTGAGGGAAAAAAACAATACATAAATAATAATGACTTACACCAGTCCCGCTGCAAGGGGCATCAAGAAGCACTCTATCAACAGTATTCAAACCCATAATCTTTGGGAGCTGCGGATAAGAAGATAAAACTAATTAGCATATCATGTAAGAATATGCAGCTAACACTAATCTTTGGGAGCTAAACAATGTTGTTAACATGTTAAGATGCGGATATTTAAGACGGTCATCTGGCACATTGTACAACACCTAAACGTACGTCTACTGTGGTTGATCAACAACGGAATTGACGGTTAATAAGTGTGGGAAATATCAATTACATTTTAGTCATACGTTAACCAATTTCTATTAGGATTCAGGAACAAATAGCAGAATTAGATTATGACCTTTAGATGGATCCCGGAGCACCTGCATAAGGATTCACTCTCTTAGAAATCAGCCTCATTTTGAAGGAATTTTCAGAAGATAGATGATCTCTAGTAATCGTCATCGGCATTTCAAGAGGAAACTATGACCAGAACTTTATGGATGCAGATGGATTGACGAACTTTATGGATACCGATGGATTCCCCTCAATTGGGCATTATTATAAACTTTATTGGTGGACATAATTTATAAATAACAAAATACTGGTTATAAATATAACTTTAACTGAGATTTTTCATTTAAAGATGGTAATTTCTTTGCTAAATTTATTTTATAACCAATAGATAATGCATTGCCTTAATTTCACATATAATAATTTCACGATGTAAAACTTTGCAAATACAGATAAACAATTTATTATGGTGCAACTATAATATTATTTTGTATGATTTATTATACTGCAACTAAAATATTATTTCACGATAAACCAGTTAGAAGATGTGAGATCTAGGATTTTTTTTAGGAGAATAAGGGTGTAGTCCCAAGATTGGAACCCACCGCAAATTTATTTACGGGATTTGGGATGTTGAGCCAGCTAAAAGAGGGCGAGGAAGGCCCAAGAAGTGTTGGAATGAGACAATCCGAAGAGATCTTAGTTATGTAGATCTAAGCCCGAGAATGACCTGAGATAGATCTGAATGGAGGCAAAGATTCCGCAAAGCCAACCCTACTTAATGAGGGACAAAGCTTTGCTGCTGTTGTTGTTGTTATTGTGATAATTAATTGTTCCTCCACATCATCACCACATATTTTAAAGTGTGTGTGTGTGTGTTTACGTATTTGATAATAAAAATAGCAAAAGCACATAGTTTTCAAAAAGATCCTTGACAACCTATCACTTCAGTAGTAGCCCTCTGTGTACAATTCATTCCATCCCCAACCCAACCGTTTTATATACTATTTTCGAACCACTTTAGTTGTCACATGCATTCAACCTTTTCCCCTTCCGAGGCTAACTATCCTTAAGGGCCTTATCGCATCATTTGCAGCTCATCTACGTTAAAACCCCACTCGTACCTATATAGAGCCACAATCTAACATATGATTTCGAGTCCTTCATTCATAATATATAGGCTAGTTATAGGGGTATTAAGGCCTATCTCCGTTGTTTCCGTCATCGTTGCCCCCATTCTTGGAAAAAGTGGGGCCTCGTCTTTTGAGAAATAACGGAGTACTGGTTCAGTACTAATTGGCATTCATCCGTTGACCCCCTCATTTATGGTTGGCCACTTCCCTATCATTAAATATCTCCTACATCAAAGCAGAAATTCAACCAGAAATCCTGCAAGAGCTCAGTAATTCAGACGCACTTGTGTAAGAAAGAAGTCGAACTTAACTCCCTCGGTAAGATGCACATCGGAATGTCAAATCAAATAATGTAATATCCTGGGGAACCTAGAATCACATACCATACTATGTCAACAATTCCCTCATTTACCTCCTTGAGTTCGCACTTGTTCTCGCTTTTGTATTGATATGACTGCTTGCTCCAGCGAGCATGTGTCGACTGCTGCAAGCGATAGCTAGTTTGTGGTCGTGTTGCTTCTCTAGTTGGCATGGTTGACCCAAGGTAGAATCTCCCAGTTCGAGTTATTGGTACGGCCAATAAAAGATGTGTAGGCGGATCAACTCATGAAGTTCCTACTGATACAGTATCTACACGAGGAAATACCATTCGTTGGTCATTAAGAGCATCCAAAAACGTTCAAGTCAAATATGGCTTTCAAACTGAATCCTGAACTAGTAGAACTTTTGCACATTCTGGGGCGACTCATAAAATGGTGGAGGCAAATAGAACTTTTGCACATCTTGGGGGGCTTTGGGTTGAGGAGGAAGATGAGTTGAAACACTTTGGTACCAAACACAAAAATTGCATGTCTCATGCATGCGACTTTCAGATATTATCAAGTCGGGTGCTTGAAATAAGGTCAAATGCATACAAGAATGCACTACAATCACAGCAGATACTTCACGAACAAATAAAATAAAGCTAAACATCCAAAGGAAATGTTTGGTGTATTCAATCAACTGCAGATAAATCAACACAAGTATTCCCTCCAACCAGGAGCCAAACCCAAATACTACTCCTCGATGCAGATCTAACTACATGAGAGAACAGTCAAGCCTCATTGGCTAGTTTTTACAAAAAAAGTGGTCAAGTATAGGAGCACTGAGAGAAAGCTTATTCAGCTAAATTGTTTAATCATGCCAACAAACAAGAGAAACGCGATCTTTAGTGGAGCAAAGGGTCACCGGACCACAACTTATTCTATATCAAAACCCATAGCAATCAGTAGGAGTTAAGATACCAATCCACATTGCACATAGCAGATGACCCCTGATTACCTGAGGGTTGTGTGATGACATTTAAATGAAATATTCTCTTATTGGTAAAAATATAATCCTCTTGGTTGATATTGTCTCTGTATAAACCATCATTTTTATGGAAAGACGTAAATTATGAGCTTTTTTCAGCATTCAGACATGTTTTGCTCTTTTCCTTTGGTGTTGTCTCCTATTTTTCTTGATTAACACTTTAATCCCTATTTTCCTTCTACCATACATGGAAGGCAAGTTGCCAAGTTCTTCCTCTCACCTCATACATCTGGGTGCACACAATGGTAACAGGTGACATTAAATCATGGAAGAAGGTTGGTTTTCCGCAAGACAAGGACATAAGGTTTGTGCAAATTCTGCCTGGAAACTCTGGCATCAACTGCTCCGCAAGGACATTTATCATCCGCCATGACTAGATCCCAACTTCCAAACTTGCCCACAGCTCCGAGTAGATATGAACCCTTCTCTTGTTTGGAAATCCAATCTTTGATTCTTTTCAACTTCCATCTGCACCCCTGAACTTACCTTGTCAGTTGTATGCCTATAATGGTCCCGCGCCCACGCCTTGTTCTAACAGATTCTACCCTCCTGCCCTTATTCTTTGTCGGAGCAAACTGTTCTACCCACCTAATCTTATGGCATACCAGCATACTTGCATCGATTATGGTTGTCTTCCAGTTTCAGACCTTCTCACTGACTAATCGCATGCAGACTAATCCACCACCAAGGAAGTGTATCATGCATTGGGGGGGGAAATATCAATATCCCAACTCTGCATGCATTAATCTCTTCTCTCCACCACCCCAACCCCCCCCCCGCTCCACACAAAAGTTTTCCTATTAAATTTTCAGATTACATCAGTTGATGATACATAGTTGCCTACTGTTTTTACATTATTAAATGATATAATAAGTCGAGTAGGAGATTTGAACTCCAGCTCATCTGCCAGGGTTTTGATAGAGGATTCGTCATTGACAGGTGACACTCTCGTTGTTTTTTGCTCGTGAGAAGCAAGGAAGACCGTATCGGCGATATATCGGTATAGAGAGGTTGGGTGTATCGAAATCGGAGCGTATATCTCGAGATATATCACCGATATCGGCGATATATCACCATATCGGTAAAAAATGAATGGATTCAGTACAAAAAATACAGGATATCGACCGATATCGCCGATATCCTAATATATCAATGCTATTATTCATGCAAGCTTGATTCCACTACCTATCTAGCTACACCTAGTATTAAAACAATCTACGATTTATATACTTTGTTCCGGGTCGGGGGCGTTGCCCCCGCACCCCCGCAAGGGGGGACCAACTTGGGCCCCCCCAGGCTCGCTGATCGGGCAGCGAGACCCACGTACTGGTAGGGTATGGTAAGACATTATGGTGCATACAATGGTTCTTACACTTGGTGTATATTTACAAGTTATTTCATGTTGAAAAACTTGAATGAAATCCATTTCCAATATCTATAAGTCAATTTGATGCAGCGTGACCCCAAAGTAGGGGGCCACATTTATTTAATTAAATAATTATCAATTTTATTTACGTTTTTAGCGGTCGTATTGGTCCAATTGAATAATTGAGATCGTCTGTGATCTCAACGTTGATTTCGTAGATTTTAATTATAATTGTTGGTCAATTAAATAATTAGAGTCTAATTAAAGTAATTAGAGGTCAATTAGGATTTGTTAGAGTCCAATTAGATAAGTGGTTGTCAATTTTACTATTTTTGTACACCCTCTCTCCTATATAAAGAGAGGGTAGGTCCTTGTTTTTGGCGAGTCAAGTATTAATGAAATATTGAGTTTATCTCATTTTATCCCCTCTCTCTCCTTTCTCCCTCCACGCGATCTCCGCGGTTCTCCTTCTTCAATCCCTCGTTACCGACGAGATTTTCTCTTCTCAATCCCTCTCTTTCTTCCACCAAATATCCACCGCACAAATTATTTATTTTTCGACGACGCGCCGAATCCCGTTTGCATCATTTGGTATCAGAGCATGGCCTTTAGATCGTCCTCACGATCTAACGATCCGCCCCGGCATCCGCATCGACACCATCATTCATCCGAACGAAAGCCGCGAGCCAATGACGTCTACGACAAGGAGACGGAGCGCATGGTACGAGATTTGCAGAACAACTTCCGATCCATGTTATCAATGTTTCGAGACTTCACGGCCAACTTTGAGGCCTACCGCGACGCCCAATCAAAGCCGCCATCCGTTGAAGCTGCTACCGCAAGTTTGGATGAGGAAAACGTCGCCGGAAGAGACGAATCGACCGCTGTCCAGGAAATTCCAGATCTGATTCCGCCATCGGAATCGATCCCTCCGCCCCCTCCGGCCATCTCGGCACCACCCCGACCCTCCCAGGTAACTCCAACCACAACCCCAACCCCCCCAGCCGCTCCCCTAGCCCCGCAACCCCTTCCCGAAACCAAAACCCCTGTAGCCCAGACCCCCGCCACCCCCTTACCCGTCATCCTCCCCATCCGCGCCTCGCCTCCCCACCCCGATCTTCCCGCCGCCTCCGCCCCATTCGCAGGTCCTACGCGCCCCAGCCATCTCCCCAGGCCCCCCCTCCTCCTCCTGCTTCCCCACGGACCCCAGGAACCTCCCCCTCCCTCACGCCCCTCCCCCTGGCTCCGCGGCTCCCCTTACCCTTACCCCGCTACTCGCCAGGCCGCCGCCCCACCCCCCTCCTCCACCCCTCCGCCAGCCACCCAACCTCCTCCCCTCGCACTAGCCACCACCCTCGCCCCCCATCCGCACCGCCATAACCACCACACCTTCCCTTTGCGTTCCCCCACACCAGCGCGAATCCCCGCACCTCAGCATCCCCCCTCGTCGCCGTAGGCACCGCTCCTCGTTGTCGCGGGCCACGGTGGTGCGGAAGCATCCCCATGTCACGCCGCGCCCCGGTGCCGTGCCTCCTGCGCGGAACCCTGGGCAAGCCCCGCCGCCGCAGGCTGCTACAAATATTCGAGGAACCCGCGCCTGCCCTAACGGGCACTCCGAAGATGGGGCATCCCGAGTCCCACAGAACGTGGGATTGGAAAGAGATGTGGAAAAATTGCAAAAACAAAATTCCTAAATTCCCTATTTACAGAAAGGTCCAAGGCCATAAGAATATAAAGAAAATTGAAGGGGTACGAAAATTGCAGTGGTACCCTCCTATTGGAAAAAATTATAAACGTAATGTTGAAGATGATCCCATGGGAGGGAATCGAAGCCCAATTCAAGGATGATTTCTCCAACGATCTACCTACATCACGCAATTCGTCAGGAGCCGAATTTTTTAAAGCGGTGGAGAGTTGATGCAGCGTGACCCCAAATTAGGGGGCCACATTTATTTAATTAAATAATTATCAATTTTATTTACGTTTTTAGCGGTCGTATTGGTCCAATTGAATAATTGAGATCGTCTGTGATCTCAACGTTGATTTCGTAGATTTTAATTATAATTGTTGGTCAATTAAATAATTAGAGTCTAATTAAAGTAATTAGAGGTCAATTAGGATTTGTTAGAGTCCAATTAGATAAGTGGTTGTCAATTTTACTATTTTTGTACACCCTCTCTCCTATATAAAGAGAGGGTAGGTCCTTGTTTTTGGAGAGTCAAGTATTAATGAAATATTGAGTTTATCTCATTTTATCCCCTCTCTCTCCTTTCTCCCTCCACGCGATCTCCGCGGTTCTCCTTCTTCAATCCCTCGTTACCGACGAGATTTTCTCTTCTCAATCCCTCTCTTTCTTCCACCAAATATCCACCGCACAAATTATTTATTTTTCGACGACGCGCCGAATCCCGTTTGCATCACAATTCTTCAAAAAAAATACAAGTCAAGAATCAACATTAATATCGATATGTTCGAAATGATCGATATATGCAATATAGGCTTTATAGATGATCAATATATGTGATCTAAGAGTATATTTGTAAGTTATTTAGTGATCTAAGAACTTGGATAAACTCTATTTTCAATGTATATATATGTCAACAACTAACAGTACCGACGTATCAATATATGTAATATAGGGTTCATAGATGATCGATATGTGTTATCTAAGAGAGTAAGAGTACATTTGTAAATTATTTAGTGATCAAAGTACTTGGATGAACTCCATTTTCAATATATATAGTATGTCAACAACTAACAATATCAGCGATATGTTCGATATGACTGATATGTGCACTATAAGGATCATAGTCCTCATAAATGATCTATATGTATGTTCTAGGTGTATATTTGTAGTATTTCATGTTATAAGAACTTGAATGAAATTTATTTCTAATATTTATAAGTCAAGAATCGATATTAATATTGATATGTTCGATATGACCGATATGTGTGATACTGATATGTGCAATATATGGTCTATAAATGACCGATATGTGTGATATAAGTATTTATTTGTAGGTTATTTGTTGGTTTGATATCTTGGATGACGTTAATTTCTGAAATATGGTAAAATTTTGGTTTTTTGAACCATTTTCAACATTTCCACCGATATCGTCGATATATCGGCAATATATCCTAATATATCATTTTTCGGGCGGACCAAAACGATATCGATATCGATACAGCCTTCCTTGGTGAGAAGGATTAAAAATATTTTAAGAAGCTTTCTCTCAAATCAAGATACGTATTACCAAAACTCGTGGAACGCATATCTGACAAAAGTCCTTTCATTGTAGGATAACAAGCAAGATAAAGCTATTATATAGCATACAAAAACTTGTTGCAAAAGATACTGTACAAAACCTTTAGAAATAGAGAGAAGTCACAAATACGGCAGGTTGCACGGGATATTCAAAAGGTCTAAGTGCCCACTGACTAAATAGCAAGTGACACGTTTCTTATTCAAGGTCAGGGTGCACATGTTTTTGTATATCCCATGCAACCTGCCACATTGTGAAGACACCTGTAGTCCCAATTAAATAAAATATCCCCTAAAACCACCCAAATATATATTTCTTAGCCCTATACAAGAAATATATCAGATTGTCTTGGCATGAAATCAAGATGCTTATTATCAAAATTCAAGGAATACATAACTGACAAAAGACCTTTTTTTGGAAAAAGGACAAAGACAAAGCTGTGGCAAAGCATAAGAGAACTGGTTGTAAAGATGAAGAACCAATGGGTGCATCCTGCTCTAGAAAATCTAATGGAAAGGTGATGCAACGTGGAACAGAAGAGAATTAGGACAAAATTAAGACGGTTGTTCAATTTTGTCCAGATAGGTTTTCCGTCCGTTAAATTAGAGTCTAATCAAATTAGGTTCAAGTTAATTTACTGTTACTTGAGTCAGTTGAAATTTATGTCTATTTAAAATAAGATCACATGTGATCTTCAATCAACTAATTATTTGGTTAGATCTATTAGTTAGTCGGTTAGAGATAATTTGAGTCCAACTAAGGTAAGTTCGGATTTGAAACATTTGATTTTATTTATCTTTCTACTTTTGTAATCACACCCCTCCTATATGAAGGATATAGTAGTCTGTTATTTTAACCAATTGAAGTTTGAATTAAAATTAAAGTTTCTCCAAATTATCTCCCCCTCCTTTCTCTTTTCTCCACCCACACAATCTCTTGTATCTTCTTCCCCAAATCTCTCGCAATCAGCAAGTCTTCTCTTCCTCCACCCTCCAAATTTTTCTCCATCCAATATTACCCACCGTCATAATTCTCTATATGCATCAGGTATTAGAACATGGCCTATAGATCGTCCTCACGATCTGACGATCCGTCAAGATATTCGCGTAAAGACCGAGGCCAAGGAATTTCATTCCACGGAACGTAAACGACGCGTTGAAATTGAAGAAACCTATATGACCAAGTTGTCCATATTGCTCCAATTCCAATCGAGATTATATGAGTTGGCCGCAGATCTATGGAAATTGCATCGTCAGAACGACTCCACTATCATATGTGACGTTACAGCCACCTGCAGAACAACGTCGCATAGCCCCACCATCGCATCCGGCCAACCTTGCAACTCCGATGATTCCTATCTTGAAATTGTTGTCTTGGAAGCTCATGTGTCACCGCCACCACCACCTCCTCCAACACTCCCATCTTTGCTGACAATCGCAACCGCACGACCACCATCAATCCCCTGCATTACCCTAACAAACATGCTGCCACCATCCCCTACGGCCACGCCACACCAGCACTATCACATGCGCATCTACCGACTTTGCCAACCCTTAAGCAAGCACCAACGCCATTCACACCAACCCTGACACCCATCGCTCCCAACCAAGCCCTACCGTTAGTCCCTCTACAATCCTCAACACAAGACCACCATTGACCCCTGTGTTACCCTAACAACCCCGCCGCCACCATCTCTGCAGCCACGCCACACCAGCACTATCACATGCGCATCTACCGACTTCGCCAACCCTTACGCGAGCACCAACCCCGACACCCATCCCTCCCAACCAAGCCCTGTTGTCAGTCCTTCTACAATCCTCACCATCCCTCTTGCCAAACCCATACCCCCACCATCATCACTTATGGAGAAGCCTTATCGTCGCCCTACCTTTTACCAACATTGTTGGAGCTACAGCACAAGGCAGGCGAGATCGTGTCCTCGCCTTAGGATTTGGCTGCTCCAAACCCAACAACGGGTCTCTCAAACATCGCCCTAGTTCCCCGAGTTGCCACAGTCGCCAGCATCACGGTATGGACGATTATCGCAGTAGATGCCACAGCCTAGGTAGCAACCAGCGACACATATTTTGCCTTGAGATTTGCACCTCCCACAGTGGAGGCATTGTACCCCAGCACATCCCACGGCCTAGCCTCTGTAGCCTTCTTCGCAGGAGAAGCCGAAGATGATGTTGCCACCTCGTTCTTTGGACGGGAGAAGCCCTAACAAAATTTGGGGGAGACCTTCATTAGAAGATCGAGTCCCATCAATTTAGGGATTCTAGGCTGTTAATGAGTAATTTCAAGGAGGTTCATCTTTCAAAAATAATTTAACTATAGGTAGGAATATATGAGAGTTTGTGGAGGGCTTTATTTAAGTGAAAGGGTAGGATTTTTGCACTTACAACCCCTTGAGGAAGAATATTAGAATAAAATTACTGAGGGAAAGAGGAGTGGGCGGCTACCTATTCCTATCAGAATTAGGTCTATTGGGCCTATCTATATAAAGAATATGTATACCAAACATCAGTATTCACGAAAGCCATCTATGCAGCCACAAATGTGTGCGACCTCCTCAGCACACCGCATACTGAAGCCCTCACCTACACACCCATTACGTATATGTGGACCGAATATGTATATCATTCACTGTTAAATAGGGTAATCGGATCTGGACTTAAGATCTGCATATGATAGGGTTTAGGTGAACCCGATTCCAACGCCTTTCCTCTTCCAGAACCCCTGATAGGACATTGCAAGCTCTCGAGCCCCTTTTCCTCTCCCCCATCTCCTCCAACCTCCACAACTGCCTGGAATCTCCTCAAACTCAATGCAAAGCCCCCCCCCCGAGCTCCTCATGCGAAACTCCTCCACCTCCAACTTCGTGCGAAGCTCCTCAGCCTCCCAGCTCCGTCGTAACCGTGCGAAGCTCCGCCAAGTAACCTTAGATCCACGTTTTTCTCTTATTTTTTGATGTTTGATTTTTTGGAGCCAACTTAGGTCTGTTTAGGATATGTCTAGGATATGAATTGTAGTGTATTGTTTATTAACAATAATTACGATATGATTTTTTTAAAAGAATTTAGGATATGATTATTAATGTACATATTAATTTTACAATATGATTATGTTTGTTTCCTTCAGCTTATTGTGATGTATTGAGTTGTTTTTGGTGTGGGTAAATTCTCAATGTTGTATTATGGGCTTCCTTTTAACTGTCGAAAGTAACTATGCCAAGGATTTGTCTCATCTTCCAAAGAAGATGAAGTGAGAGCTAGTTGATTCGAATGCCATATCTCTAGGGTATGATTATTGTATGTAGTTATTAGTTTTACTAACTAAAGTTATTCTGTAGATTCTCATACCATATAGTTACTAATTATGAACTGTATGTAGTTATTAATTTTAGTTGGTAAACTTCTATTTTTCTTTGATTTTTGAAATTTATTTATTATGAATTGTAAACTTTAAAATAAAAAATTAGGAACTACGTAGAATCGCATATACCCTGTATATGCCCCAATATATCGCTTAATCACTATTCAATCACATGTTTGAACGCGTATGCATACTACTTTCCTGAACCTTGCCAAACATTTAATTTGCATCTCCAATCACCATAATCATGTAGTTTCCACCATCCATGATTCAATGCCCTCTCCAAACTCCATAATACCACCTACGCAAATGCCTCACCAATTTTCCACCACAAGTTCCCTCCAAAAGACAACTTTGTGAGACTCTCTGCAACGACATGGGTGCCCATGTATGTGCATTAGTTCTTCAATCATTATCCTCTCCAACATGATAACGATCCTACAAGGGCGGCAACATCAACTTGGGTTCCACTGCACGCGCCTCATTTGTTCTTCCGTGCAACATCGACTTGGGTTCTGTTGCACGCACCTCATTTGTTCTTTCGCACGGACTCCAAAATATTACAATCGTAGATAAAGCCACTCATCAGCTGTTCGAAGCAACAGAGAGCTCATGCAGCATGGAATAGAGAATCATGACAAAGTTAGGGCATTCGTCCGCTCAATTTTGTCTAATTAGGTTTCTCATCCGATTAATTAGGGTTTAATTAAATTAGAGTCAAGATAATTGTCTATGGCTAATTTAGTCTTATTGTAATTTTATTTTTATTTAAATGAGATCGTGTGTGATCTCCAAATTAATTAGTTATTCGTTAGATCAATTAGTTAGTCGATTAAAGATATTTAGAGTCCAATTAAGGTATGTTAGGATTGATTTTATTTCTCTTTCTATTTTTGTAATCCCACCCTCCTATGTAAAGGTGATGGTAGTCCTTCGTTTTAATCAGGTGGAGTTGAAACTAATTTAGACTTATCTCACTTATCTCTCCCCCTTCTCTCTTTGCTCCCTCCGCACGATCTCTGTGGTTCTTTCCCAAATCCCTTGCAACTGGCGAGTCTCCTCTTCCTCCACCCTTCAATGTCTTCTCCACCATATTTTTCCGCTGTCATCGCCTCCCCTTCCCTCGCATCACCACCCCTTCTTGTCGAACCCATACCCCCATCATCACCACTTATAGAGAAGGCATATCGCCACCCTACCCTTTACCAACGTCGTTGGAACTTCAACACAAGGCCAATGAGACCACGCCCCCTCCTTAGGATTTGGTTGCTCTAAGCCAAACAATGGGTCTCTCTCCAATGCTGCCCAAGTTCCCCGAGATGACATTGTCGCTAGCACTACAGTATGGACGACAATCGTAATAGATGCCATCGCCTAGACAAGAACTAGTGACACATCTTTCGCCTCGAGATCTGTAGCCCCCACACTAGAGGCATTGCACCCCAGCACATCCCACAACCTAGCCTCTGTCGCCATCTTTACATGAGAAGCCGAAGACGATGCCGCCACCTCTTTCTTTGGATGGGAGGAGCCCTAATAAAATTTGGGGGAGTCCTTCATTGGAAGAACAGGACCCACCAATTTAGTTAGGTTATCAATGGGTAATTTCAAGGAGGCCCATCATTCAAAAAATAATTTAACTAAAGGGAGAATATACGAGGGCTTATATAGAGTGTTTTATTCAAGTGAGAGGGTAGGATTTTTGCACTTACCCCCCCCCCCCCCCGAGGAAAAATATTACAATAATAATGATGAGGGAAAGATGGTTGGACAGTAACCTATTCCTATTATAATTACAACTATTGGGCAGCCTTATATAAAGAATATGTAGGTCAAACATCTAATTCACATCTCCCCTCACCATAATCATGTGGTTTCCAGCATCCATGCCCTCTCTAAACTCCATAATACCACCTATGCAAAGGTCTCACCGATTTTCTACCACAAATTCCCTCCAGAAGACAACTAGGTGAGACTCTCCGCAATGACATGGGTGACTCTGTATGCACATCAGTTCTTCGATCACTATCCTCTTCGACACGATGTTGATCCTACGAGGGCGGCAACGACTTTTGCTCCACTGCGCACGCCTCATTTGTTCCTTTGTACAAGCTTCACAAAACACTGCAATCAAAAATAAAGCCACTCATCATGAGATGAGGCTTTCAAAGCAACAAAGAGCTTATGCAGCATGGAACAGAGAATTAGGGCAAAATTAGGATATTCATCCGTTCAATTTTGTCCAATTAGGTTTCTTCTCTGATTAATTAGAGTCCAATTAAATTAAAGTCAAGTTAATTTTATTTACGGTAAATTTAGTACGTTGTAATTTTATTTTTATATAAATAAAGAAATCATATGTGATCTCCAAATCAATTAGTTAGTCAATTAGATCGATTAGTTAGTCAATTAAAGATATTTATAGTCCAATTAAGGTATGTTACGTGTTGATTTTATCTCTTTCTATTTTTTAAATCGCATCCCTCCTATATAAAGGAGATTGTAGTCCTTTGTTTTATCTAGTTGGAGTTGAAATTAATTGAGATATATCTTTATCTCTCCCCCTTCTCTCTATACTCCCTCCATGCAATCTCTGTGGTTCTTTCACAAACCCCTCGCAACCGGCGAGTCTTCTCTTCCTCCACCCTCCAGTTTCTTCTCCACCATAATTTTCCACCGTAGTCACCACCCTCCCTCACAACCACCATCTTCTCCAGACTCACCACCCCCTCCAACCAATCAAGCCTCACCACATACACCGTCTCCACCAATATTATCATCTCCATCGAACCCACCGCTTCCATCCCTGACCTTAGCCCCAACCAAGAATCCCACCCCTCCTGCAGCCCACACCATATCCCTCACCCTTGCATTAGTTACGACGTCAAACATGTCCCCGTCGACTCCTTCCCCACTGCCACCAATAACAAACCCCCCATGGCGCTCCCACCACCACACGCCCCGCCACCACCACTCCCACCTCACCATTCCATCGCCATACGAGCCACCACCACCATAGCACACGTTGACCTCGTGCGCGCCACACGCACCTTTGACTGCCCGTCCAGGATCATCATCATTGTCAGACGTAACACCATCTTCACTGCAAGACTCATAGTTGTTAGGAGTGCTACATGAAAAAAACCCTTACTCTTATTGGGGAAATCTATTTTGGGAGTATCGAATTCCTGAAGTTTAGGGATATTGGTCTCTCTTGGATTATTTGCGATGAAAATCCACCACAAACTCTTTATCTTAAGGGTAAAGAAGTGAGATATATGTAGGTGGGAGTAATTTTAATTAGAGGGATAGAAATTTTGCACTAATACCCTTAGTGGAAAGAAATTATAAACGTAACGTTGTAAAGAAGAAAAAATTGAAAGATCAAATCGATGATTTAAGATGGTACTTTGCAATGCCAGAACCGGAGATCACGAAATACAACAATTGAAGAATTTTTCAAAGTGTCAGAAAGCTGATGCAATTTAGAACAAAGAATTAGCGCAAAATTAGGTCATTCATTCAATCCAATAAGGTTTTCCATCCATTAAGTAGAGTCTAATTAAATTAAGTCAAGTTAATTTACAATTAATTGAAGTTGAAATTTTCATTTCTATTTTAAAATAAGGAGATTGCTTGTGATCTCCAATCAATTAGATAAATGGTTAGATCAATTAGTTAGTCGATTAGAAATAAGTTGAGTCCAATTAGAGAAGTTCGGATTTGATTTTGTTTCTCTTTCCACTTTTGTAAGCACACCCCTCCTATATGAAAGGGGATGGTAGCCCTTTGTTTTAATCAATTGAAGTTGAATTAAAATTGGACTTTCTCTAAATTATCTCCCCATCCCTTCTCTCCTCTCCCTCCACACGATCTTCACATTTCTTTTTCCCAAATCTCTCGCAACCGGTGAGTCTTCTCTTCCTCCACCCTCCATTTTTTTTCTCCACCCAATATTTTTCACCGCTGTAATTTTCCATTTGCATCAGAAGGGCCCAAGATCCGCAAGGCTACTAATAACCTCAATCCCTCTCTAGTAATTCTCCCATGCCTCGTCTTTTCAACATGGATTTATACCCCCTCCTTGCCAAGCACTCCATCCACTCCTCTCCACATCATCCAACAAGACTCGCATCTATTTCTAAGCATGCCATGCATTTGTGATCAGTCCAATTTATGCTCAAATGGATCCAGCCCTTGACAAATATATGATTCAAGAGGAATTTACTTATTACACATTAATCTGGCCACTGAATCACTGAAAATAAAGCCTCTCAGAAAATATCTACTTAATATCCCTGGTTCAGTATGGTGAATAAGAGGAAGTTTCTCAGGCCATGCCACTTCGAAAACATGTGAGATCACCCAGACATTGCCGTACAGTTGAAAATGAAAAGGTATGAGGATTACTGGAGTTTAAAGCATCTACCATGGCATCCAAGGCATCTACTCCAACAATTTGTTATCCTTTATAGTGTACTCATCCGCATAAATCGTCCCCCATGCAAAACCACTGCATAAGCCAAGAGCAATTTCCATCACAATTATGCCCACACTTCATTCCAACTTCAAACATGCATTTTACCCTAAAAGATTGTTGTCTTACCCAACGTCGCACCATAAATAACTCATCTGCATGCGAATATTCCCTAAAACCAAACAAATATAGAAATGAACTCGGGCATAAGAACATAGAGGACATGTAAGCATGTGGTTATGGAGAGGTTCACTAAGGTTGCCGACCCATGGGAAGACAGGTGGTGAAAGGGGAGAAGTTCATAGAAGGAAGTGGGGTCTTTCATTGATGTCCTTCCTTAAAGTGATGGGAAGGGAACTGTGAGGGACAGGTTCACACTAACCAGCAGCCGACATAAAGAGCTCCTTGAGAACACAGTATCCTTGCTGCTCCACTGAAACTTGAAAATGAATATCAAAACCCTCTAAAGCAGCCATTTCAATGAGTCGTAGCAAATGATCAGAGCAATGTTGCTCCAACAAATGATTAGATGAACCCAACAAGTGATTTTGGGAAAAGCCATATTGTCATTTTCCAGAAACTTTAGGGCATCAAACAGTTAATGACACTTCTTCCGCACACCAAGGAAAAGACTCTAGATCAAACGTCCATGGAAACTAAATAATTCAGTATTTCATATCGTTAATCATGCCCTTCTCTAGGGAACTTTACAATTTCCTTTCTCAACACATTTTGATCCTTCAAAGTTCCAGCATCGTCAATTTGAAGCATCCAATGAAAGTGGATAACAAGAAATCTTGCCTGTCATGCAAGTGCATCATCTAATAATGGAAAACATACAATCAAAATTTACACCAAGTACTTCCAATTTGTCGAGTTGAGGAATAGGGATCCTACATATGCCATCATCCGACACACGGAAAAAGAGACAAAGGTGGACATCAGCACCCGATCCTCATGGAAATGATATATCAATGGATATCAAGGCCCTAAATGTCGGTTTCGATCACCATTTCGGTATCGACCAAAACAGAATTTCGATGGAATTTCGGTGGAATTTCGACCGAAATTTCGGTCATTTCGATCATTTTTTGTACTAGGACCCCCATATTTCGGTCATTTCGGTCGAATTTCGATTTCGACCGGATATCGATATTCGACAGAAATTCGACCGAATTTCGCTGAAATTTGAGGCCATGATTGATATATCGATGTTATATCTTGAATATTAAAACCATGGCAGTAATAAATCACAAATGATTGCTAAGGGTTTCGTAGAACCACAAGGGTGGGATAGGAGGCTGTTGATTTGTCAATATTAAAGAAACCCGAGATTTTTAAGGGATTGTGATTGACCAAAATGTCGAACCGTTCCAAGAGAAGGAGAAAAAGAGGTCCACTACGTAATTGATTGATTGATTGGTAATATGCAAGAATGTAGAGTTGAATGTTGTTGATTTTTCAAGGTCTGAACGGACATCAATTTTCTCAGGAGGTAACATGTTTGATCAAGGTTGCAGAAATCGGTAGTTGGTACTTGGTCGGCGGGATCACTGATTAAGGATTAATCGATAGTCGGGCAACTAATCGGATTTAATCGGTCATTAGTCAATTTTGAATTTTTTAGTTATTGTAGCAATATAAAACATTTTTATACATATATTCTTATATATTTGCATAGATACATTTTCTACACTATCATAATGAAACAAAAAAATTGTCTTTAAATATAGCATTAAACATATTAGAATAAGTATGTTTTTGAAAAAGCAAAAAATATAAAAAAGCTATATGTAAAAGTCGGTCGAGTAGATAGGTTGACCGACTAGGCCTAGTCGAGTCAGCCCCCCCCCCCCCGACTAGTCGGTTGACTTTTACAATAGTGTGTTTGACCAACATAAGGAGCACTTTCAAACGAGAGGGAGGTATCCAAATAATTTAACTTCATATCTACAGATATAAAATTGGTAGAGTACATGTTTCCGGAAGGAACCAGAAGGATGGAGTATAAAAGTCGTATGAGGTAGATGTGGAAACAAGGTTAAACGGAAGAGGAGAAAGAACCAAAGGAGAGAAATATGAATGTGGAAATATAAATAAGATTGAGTAGAATCAAAGAACAAAAACATAACATGAATTTGCACAGCTTGAGACAGCCCAAAGGACGGCAGACTCCACTATAGAAGGCCTAGCCCAGTTCATTTTTGTCTTCATGTGTATTGTGCTGGAATGCATGGTGCGACATAGGACGGAAAGAGTGCAGTTAAGCAAATTTAAGGTTTAGCCACTCACTTAGATGGCATACTACAACTATGGAAAGTAGTCTCTGGAGCGCAAGAGTAGTTCAAAGGTCTCGGCCCCCCTATAAGAAAGTATTATAGTTAGTGTGAGTCCCCTTGGCTTCATGATATTTTACGTCAATCCTTAACACACACTAGTGCAATAGCGGAGGATGATCAGAGCCCACCATTACTACATTGTTTTCTTGGATTTTGTTATTAGTTTTCTCAATCAATACAAGAGGTGTGGGGCATTATATAGCCCCGCCAACACACTCTAATCCCACTGGACAATGAGAAGCTAAATACATGAAGGTGTGTGATTGAATCTTGGACAAATTCATCTACCAAATTAACTCAATCATTCACTACTCTAACATTCCTTCTCAAGATGGAGTAAGCATGGAGTAAGAAAATAATGATTTGTGAACAAATCAAGATACAAAACCAACTTGTGTGATCTACATCCATCATACCACTACTACAATGAATCTCACTTCTAAAGTACTATGGCATGCAACGTGTCCCCGTGATGAAAAATATCTACATCTCTCTCAAGGACTAAAAATGTTGTAAGAATATCCACTGAAGATTCAAAAGTAACCCCTTTCTAGTAGGGACCTCGAAGCAAGTTTACACTCATTAGAACCTCAAAATAATTTTATACTAGAGTATACGACTAATGGAGAACTAAGCATGTGTCCCATCCACATTGATGCACAGGGCTCTCACCCTGAAGATTCAAGAAATGGTAAAGTCTAAAAACTTACTCTAATACTCCTTTCTCCCATATTTGTCATAAATATGTGGATAATCGATCAAGTTAGAAGAAGAATAAGGTTCAAACAAACTTCATTCTCTCTTTATAAACAGACATTTTCCCCTCGTTTTGGATTGTTTGGATTATTATTCTTGATTTTTTTATATTTATTGTTCTTTCATTTTTTTTCATTTCGTCTTTTCCCTTCTCTTTATTTAACATCTCTTTAAATTGTTTATAGATTCCAATCTCTTGGGTCATAAATGAAAATTGTTCAATTTTAAAGGTTTTATTGGGTTTATAAAATAAAAGCAAAAAACATAAGTCGAAGCCCAACAAGGGCACCACGCCCCTTTCTTCTCCTTTTAAACTAGGGTGCTCGAAGGGAAGAAACCATCCACAACATCACCTTATAAGACCACCTTCCTCCGAATGACATGTGTTATCTCTTCGCACTCGCACAATCGCGTGATGCCATATGATGCTCAAGTGTCACCCTCATCGTGTCATCATTCCCCGTCTAACATCGATACTCATTCCTTGTTGCGTCGATTACTGCATCAAAGTTCTAACATGCACTTAGATGGTTTACCATTACCCTTGTCTTTGTTTCATCTCATTTGTCTCGTATCGCATGCCCTCATCACGCATGATGTTTAGGGATAGGCCCATCCTCATGATTCCTCATGATCTCCATGGGCATTTGAAAAGAGTTACATAGGCACAGCCTTCTACAACAATCTTCACCTCGCCTCTATAGAATGTTGTATGTGTTACCCAATCCTTGCAGTCGTTACCAAGCATGTGATCAAATCCGATTTGTCCCCACAAGTTGTTGTTGTTATCGTATATGTCCCACTGGAAGGTTGTGCATCTTCATTGCTACATCATCCTATAATGCCATTGCCATTGTCGCCTCTTCTAGTTTTTCGTGGATAGGTTTCTATGGTAGGTAATCCCTCTAGAATGGTGGTGTTGACAACTTTGCACGTTAAGGTGTGTGATCATGGCATTACGACTCCGTTTTCAACAAATTAAGGGTTCCATAGAAGGAACCAACATTGTTCTTTGAGACCTATGTTCTTCAACAAAGAAATCTGGACAACAAAAAATGTGTAGAGCGAACTTCACGAACTTGAATAAATATAATACAACAACAAAGTCTTTTCCCACATTCAATAAATATAATAATCAAAATAAAATCAAAAATGAAAAACGAATCCATATCAACTTGCTATGCAACAATACGGAAATACAAAATAGAATGTATAAAAGAAACAAGAATAAAACACAAATTTACGTGAATCAAGATAGTCCAAAGGACCATCATACTCAAGGGAACATCATGTGGGGTCAAATCATGCTATTAGATTTCTCAATGTATAAGTAATGTTGGAACCTTTATATATCCCATCAATGCACCATTAGTCCTTCCACTAGACAATGTCAGACAAACACATGAGAGGTGTGTCATTGATTCAACCTTTAGCTGTTCTAGATAAAAAATGAAGGAATTCATAATTCAAAATAACATCCATATTACAATCCTACTACAAACATATGGGAAGTTTATAGATGATCAAATTGATCAAAACACAATGCTTCACCAAAGAAACATCTTCAAAGGTTATAATCTTTGGATTCATCTTTTAATCCTAAAAAGGGTAAACAGCACAATATGAAAATAAAATATACTTAACTCAAAATACATTTAAGAATTTCATGTTGCATTATTACTAATCTCGAATAGCCGTCCTTTATATTTCAAAAAAATGGGGTGAATCGAACATAGTAAAATGTTGCCAAATAATATTTTTTTATGGGGCACTAATGATCAAAAAATATTTCAAATTGCAGTTCTTAAGCAAGAAAGTAAAAAGTACATTAAAGAAAAAAAGACAAAAATTAATTTGAGTTTTAACAGCAGAAACCTGACCAGGAAAAAAACTCAACTAACCTCTCTTCCATCATAGTTGCATACAATAGTATTGGTTACACCCATGCGATGTAAATTAGCTGACAAAGACTTAAGTCGTGGCTCTTTCATCTCATTAGCATAAATTATACCTGAGAGGTACATTGAAAAAAGCATGAGCAGAGCTAGATCAAAATCTTTTAAGAATTCATAAAAATGTTGGTTAGACGCCACATACAGTAATAAATCATATGCTTGTAATTTCGTGGAAAGCTAACCCCTTTAGTCTAGTGCTACTTAATAAATAGACCTCTCAGAATAAAGGCTGCACCAAGAACTTATTCAACCTAACTTCCGCACAACTAGCCTTCCATTTAGAATTTCTTGATCTAATTAAATCTTGCAGAAGATTAACAGGACAATGTTTTTGGCAGAAATCGATTCCGTGTTTCACAGAAAAAATTGTAGGCACAAAAGTAAAAGAATAATTGCTTCAGGCTAATTAATGATTTGAAAAACCAATGGAAGGGGCAAAGAAAAATGCAAAATAGACTCTTCGGAAATCAGAAAGTTAAAGGGATGAATTGAGATTCACTTCAATTACAGAATCTCAGCTTCATCTGACGTATGTAATTTCAGTTGGGAAGGGAAAGGAAGGGAGGGGATGAAGAAGCAACATACAAATAAACAGAGTAGAAACACAAAAGTTTTAATACAATAATTTTACAAAAAGTGTGTGCATAAGTAAAATAATAAACCATACAACAAGGATGCTATCTCAGATGGTTGATTTTTTTAGAAGAAAAAAGGGGCAGCCCTCCCAAGTCGGGAGTCACCACACCATAATATTCATTGAAAAACGAAAGGGTACATCAGTTAGGAATCCAGAAAGTGTACACAGCATTACAGTGAGCAATGACGTTTTCCCAATAGAAGTGCTGCCCCTTGAAGATACAGTCATTCCTGCCCAGCCAGATAGCCCATAGCGCGGCGAAGGGCTTGGAAACATCGCCGGAGGAACCAAGCCCCACCGATCGGATGGATCTCCAAAAAGGAACCAGCCCGGAAGACTGGACCCACGAGAACCCCAAGGCCTCCCAAACCTGCGTCGACGTTCTGCAGCCGAAAAAAATGTGGTCCGCGTCCTCCATCTCCTCCTCGTATCCGTCACACTGCAGATCCGTCACCCCCAACAGCCTCCCTCTCCTCACCTTGTCGCAGAGACGGTTCCTCCTCAGGCACCAGAGGAACGCCTTAACACGAGTAGGAATCTTGGCCGCCCAAATCATTTTCACATTCGCGCGCAGGTCCTCATCAACATGCTCATCTCCAACTCTCAGCTTTCGGTAAGCCATCTTCACCGAGAATTTCCCATCCGCCCAAACGAAATGGTCTGGATCACCAGACAACTCCCCAACAGAGGGAATCTCAGAAAGCAGACGCAAAAACTCCTCCATCCTCTGATCCGAGAGATCGGAGTGGAACCGCGGAGCCCATGCTCCTGAATCAACCACCTCCTGCACACGCGCCCCCCTGTCCGCAGCCAAGGCCACCAGCCTAGGAAACCAAGTGGCCAGCGCCCCCTCCCTTGTCCAGTCATCCTGTCAGAACCGGAATTGGTGCCCATCCCCCAACTTCGGTCAGAGAAATTGCCCGAACCCCGGAAGCACCGTACGAATACCCTTCCACAAAGGTGACTCATGTCGAACCCGCGCCGCCACCAACTCCTCACCGACACCATAAATCGCCCGTAGCAATCGCAAAACCAGCGAGTCGGAGGCGCCCCAGAGCCGCACCGCCCATTTAGCAATCAAAGCTCTGTTCATGAACTCCACATCTCGAATACCAAGCCTCCCCTCCGAAACGGGTACAGCTACATCTTTCCAAGCCACTAGGTAGAAACCCCCTCCTGTTTGCCTCCCATCCGACCAGAAGAAGGCTCTCATCATAGCCTCCACCTTCCTTCTCACCCCAACAGGCATCAGTCTCGTAGAGTAGAAAAATATCAGAATGGCTGACAAAACGTGCTTCAGCAAGATAAGCTTCGTCCCCTTGGACAGAGTGGTAGCCTTCCACCCCTCCAACCGCTCCTCCATCCTCCGCAGCATACAATCCCAACCAGACTTCCTCAATCTGCCCGCAACCAGAGGCAGTCCGAAGTAGGTTAACGGCAACTGTCCCCAAGGACAACCCGCCCACTCCGCAAGCTAGCTGCCCTCACCTTCGCCCAATGCCAAGGGGACCAGAACCGACTTCTGTCTGTTAATCGTCAAGCCAGATAAGCACCCAAACAAGTCAACCAGAGTTGTCGCATTGTGATTCTGCTCTTCAGCCCCCCCCATAAAGATAAGCGTGTCATCCGCATATTGCAATATCGGAATGGCGATGTCACCCAACCGGAATCCCTCACACCACCTCTCTTCAACCGCCCGCTGAAACAAGACGGCAAGACAGTCCGCCACCAGCACAAACAACAAGGGAGCTAAGGGGCAACCCTGACGAACTCCCCTCTGCGGTTGGAACCAACCACCCTCCGGCCTCCCGTTGACCAAGACAGAGCATGAGGCCGTAGTGACACATCTCTTGATCCAACTAATCCACTCATCTGGAAATCCCCTTCTCTGCATCGATACCCAGAGGAACTTCCAACTAACGCAATCATAGGCCTTGGCTTAGTCGATCTTCCAAATGGCTCCTTTCTTTGCGGACCTCTTCCACTCAAGACAAGCCTCAGACGCAGCAACAATCCCATCTGCCATACACCGACCCGGAACAAAAGCAGATTGAGCTGGTAGAACCACTGATGCCAGGACTGCTCTAAGTCTGCTCGCCAGCACCTTGGCAACGATGAGATAAATGCCATTCGATATGGAAATAGACCTGAAATCCCCAACCCCCACAGGAGTCTCTTTCTTAGGCAGCAGAAAGATCAAGGCCCTGTTAACTTTCTCAAAACCCCTGTTGGCACTCCTCCTGAACTCATCCGATACCTCCAAGATGTCCCCCTTCAGCAGCTCCCAGAACTCCCTGTAAAACGAGATGGAGAAGCCATCGGGGCCAGGAGCCCCGTCCCCATTCAGATCCCAAACAGCTCTGCGGACCTCCTCGGAAAACGCAGCCACCAACGAATCTGACTGAGCTCCACTCAAAGTACCAGCACCCAGGCCCGTCCAGCCCCAGCCATTGCTGCCCCTCACCCTCCTCGAGGCGCTCAGAAAGTGCTCCCGCAAAGCGACACCGATGCTCCAATCACCTGACACCGTGCGACCTCCCACCTCCACCTCATGCAAGAAGCTCCTTCTCATTCTCCCAGACGCCACGGAATGGAAAAAGCGTGTGTTCGCGTCTCCTTCCCTTAGCCAATTCTGCCTCGATCTCTGCCGCCAGTGAACCTCCTCTTTCATGTCCTCCAGGTATACAGCCTCCAACCACGCTGCCCTCTCCTCCACCTCCGCCTCCGTCAACCCCCCCTCATCGTCGAGTCCATCTAACCTGTTTATCCCCGCCTCAGCCTCTGCCTTAACCGCCCTCCACCGACAAGCAGCCTCCTTCCCAAACGACAAGAGCAACCGCCTTAGGGAGTCCAGCTTAGTCGTGAAACGCGACACCGCTGATCCCTCCCCCACACATCCCCGCCAATGGTCACATACCAACTCCCGAAAGCCCTCCTCAAGCAGCCACTTCTTCTCGAACCGAAAAAAGAAACGACCCAGTCTGTCCTCTACCGAGCTCTAAAGAATGGGAGTGTGGTCAGATAGCGTCCTCGGAAGAGCCCAAGCCCTCGCCAGCGGGAACGACTCTCATGCCCCGACGGACATAAAAAACCTGTCAAGTCTAGATCTGGATCTCGCATTCCTCCAAGTGAATTTACACCCGGTCGCGTCCACTATAGATAGCCCCAGCGAATTCACCACCTGCCTGAGCTCAACAGATCCAGGGTCTCTACCCCCGGCCTCCCCCGGCTTGTCTCCCGGAAGCAAGGTGACATTCAAGTCACCCCAAACAATCCATATCGCATCTCCCACCTCAGGCGCAACATTCTCCAAATCCGCAGCCAAGCTCCCATCCTCTCGCCTACACGGGCCATACACGTTGGTGATACAGAAGCACACACCATCCGCCCTCCGCAGAAGCTTGACCGTCAATGAGAACAAAGAGACAAAGCACCCCAGCAAGGCGAAGGAATCGGCTCGCCACCCAGACAAGATTCCCCCCAAAGCGCTAGCCGCCCCTTTCTCTGCCAGCGTGAATGCGTCCCCCCTAGTCAACTCGCGGCACAACGATTCATCCACGGCCTGCAATTTCATCTCTTGAAGCAAGAAAATGTCTGCAGCTGCCTCCCTCACCAGGTTCACCACGCCGAGCCTCTTATCAGGGCGGCCCAACCCCCTTGCATTCAGAGAGAGCAACTTCGTTTAAACACCTGAACTGCCCTCTTGCCAGGAGGAATGACCCCCAAACGCCGCGCCAAATCTCTATCAAGGGCAGCAAAGCGGTTGCGTACTGGCACCACGGTTGCACCCCCCTGACAGTCAGCCACCACCGGAGACCCCGCCGCCATGGCCGCTCTTAGCAACGCCCTCACCAACCTTCTAGACTCCCTCCGCCCCCCTCCCCCCCTCTCATATGCCAGCCCGAACTGCCTCTGCAATGGCCCCACCCCTTCCAAGGAAACCGGTCCAGAGACCCTTCCTCCCACGGTCGGAGACCCACGCACAGGCATAGAGGAGCCCCCCGCTTCAGAAGCAGCCAATCCAGCACCAGGCCCCTGCCCCCCCCACAGCTACCGACAGTCCCACATCCCTCCTCAGCAGATCCAGTCCCGCTCCAGATACACCCGGGCTGCCCCCAACCAGCCCACCCTGTCGCGCTTCGACAATCGCCCAACCGAGGGCTCCAACGGGTCCACACACGTCGCGAGATGACTCCTCCCGCCTCCACCAACACAGAAAACAGAGAAAGCCCCAGGGGATTCGCGACCCGACAGTCGCGCGACCCGCCGCCAACAGCCGACCCCGAAACCGCGGAAGGGTTCGCATACCCCGAAGCAGACGGATCTTCCACCGAAGGGTGCCCCAAGACAAACTGGTTCGGATCAGGTCTTCCAACCCGACAGCCCGGCAAGCAACCAGATCCAACAACCCGCGTTCCACGAAGATCCGAAACACAGGGGCAGACGCCCCCCCCCCCACCCCCGAGTCTGACCAAACTGGGCCCCGCCATTGCTGACCACGTCAGCCGCCTCCTCCGCAACACGCCAAGGCAAGGAGACCGTCGCCAGCCTCGAGACCCCAACCGTGGATATCGCATCGAACCGTATCATCTCCCTCGAGGGATGCGCCGCGCTTGAACGCACCCCACCGCCAGAACCCTACAACCTCATCAAGGAATGAGCCTACTCGGCCCGAGGCCGCGCATCGAAAGGACGCTCCTCGATCTCGCCGCCGACAGGAAGCTCCGCCTGCCCCGCCTGAACTTCCCTCCACCGACTCCCCGCTAATGGCATCGTCGGCACCACACCTGCCTTCAGTAGCTCAAGCAGTACACGTCTGCCATCCAGAGAAACCTCCCACCACCCAAGCTTGTCGACCTCCACCGGCCTAATCCGAAGCATCATCGACCTCCACTTGCCATCATCGACCTCCACTTGCCATCTAGAGAAATCTCAAATGGTTGATACTTTAGCTCTTCACAAACAGGTAAGGCTTTGAAGCCACGTGTTTGCAGTTTCTTCTTAACTGGAGTTGGTAATTCATCAATCCTATTTTTCCATTAGCGTGCCCTTGCAAAATCTCGCCAATAACATGTGTATCCCTACCAATTTTATATTTACACGACAGCTTCTAGCTTCTATTGTACGTCTACATTTACATTTGAGCTCCGGCAACTAACATCTATGGGTTAATCCTTTAGAAATCAAAGGAAAAAATATAATAAAAATATTTATGAAAAATATCCTAGAAAAATTAGAACTTCTATATTCCTCTTTCTCTAATCCCCACTTCCTTGTTTCTCCTTTTTCCAGCTATGGCAGCACCCCTTTATCACTGGATAAGAGATTAGGAATGGGAGAAGGAACTTGTGGAGGAGGCAAGGGGAAAACGTAAAGGAGGCCAAGGAGGGAGGAGGTTAAGGTTGTTGCAACCTTAATTGTGAGTCGCTCCATGAGGTGGAGGAAAGAAGAATGCAGTTGATTGATGAAGAAGAGGACCAAAATGGATATGATATAATTTGAAGATTGATTTGTAAATATTTTTATTGCATTTGTCCGATGATCGATACCTTAAAAATTGTCTCATCGATGTTAGCGGCAGGACACAACTGTAAATATAGATGATTAGTAGGGGTCATCATGTAAATATAAAATAGATTGGGCATGTGTTTTTTTTTTTGACGCTTAGGGCATATGTTATTAACAAAGACTACATGGGGTACACGTAAAAATATTCCATGATTTAGGAAATCTGATCTCACTAATACAACAGAAAAATTCGTGACAATAAACAGTCACAGATATGCAATGTTCTATACCATTTTTCATATATATATAGGGAAATTATCCAATGAGCCCTGTGCCCATTTGAGATGAGATGAGCCCACTCATTTTTTATCATTATTTCCTATCATTTTGAGCTTAATAGTTATTTGTTTACAAGTGTTATATCATATTCTTACTACTAGTAACTATTTTCAGAAGAAAAAAAACTTAAATTCATACAAAATGATTGTATTATTATTCGTATTACTAGTGTTATTTTTATTCTTACTAATGATGATTTCCTGTGAATCTAAGGTGTTCATTACATGAAAGTAGTTACTAATAGTAAGAATATGATATAACAACTGTAAATAAATAAGCATTGAACTCAAAATGATAGAAAATATTGGTAAAATATAAGCGGGCTCATCTCATCTCAAATGGGCACAGGGCTCATTGGATAAGTCCCCTATATATATATATATATATATATATATATATATATATATATATTGTCATTGATTATTTTGTTTCTTTATTTCTACAAGGCTTCACTTATTTCTGGGGGCATTTCCTGTAGTTTGTCCAATATTGTTTCCTAAAAAAGATGGGTTGCAGTTTCATTAATAAATAAGAACTTTAACCTGATAAACAAGATCCTAGTTTGATGTTCTCTACCTTACATGGTTTGAAATATCGTGGTATATTGCCGATACAGCGGGGATTGATGGGGAGGGGGTTTCGACATAGTATGTATACCATTTTACAAGACATCGGTGATATCTCGTGAAATATCTGTCGTCCTGTATCGGTAAAAATAGAAGTTTCCAGTGCAACTTTTCCTCGATATCAACCAATACCATCGATTTTGGGTAAATATTGCTCGATATCACCATCTTTTAACTTTTAGTGTTCGATTTGTCCGAATTTTGCTTCTGTAGCTACTTTCAATATTAAAAACGTGTTATGATTTATAATTTTATTTCAGTGTCAGGGGTGTTGCTCGCTCCCGCATCCAAGCTGGTTGAGGACAACTGCTCCCCCTGTCCTCCCTCCACCCTCTATCAGCTCACTGATCAAGCAGCAAGACTCGTGTTTTGAACATGAGCCTCATCCCTTTCTTGGCAATGGAGATGAAACAACTCTAAAGCTGATCACGAAAAGTACATATATTTGACATGTTGGTATAATGATATTTAACTGTTGATACGTATTAGTAATCCAATGATACAGTTATACAGAATCAAAGATCCATGGCATACTCCAATTGGTATTGAATTTTCTTTAGTTCAATTAAAAAGTTTAGCTTCTAATCTATGTCAACCCATCTTCTTTCATTCAAAATTATGATTATTATGAATGATTTTCTTTAAAAGGTGTATGTTATTGTGCTCCTTTGCTTGTTTATTTAATTTCCAATAAAGGTCAACAATTTGTTTATGCATAATATGCGATGTGAGATAATGCTAATATGTTGTATACACCTCATTTATGTCTCTAAATTGTTAATGTTCGAATTTCATCATTTGCTTTCAAACACCTCCCTGTTGTCAACAATCAGCATTGAAAGAAGTGACATGTGTGATATAATGAGTATTAATTTGATAAATATACCTCATTCTAGCATAAAAGTGTGTATTTTATGGTATTTACTGTTTTAAGATCTACGATGGTATTAATTTACGAGAAAACCTCTTTTTAAGCCATTTCCGAGATTTCCACCAATATCATTGATATATCCCGATAAATCATTGATATATCCCTTTACGAGTTGACCGATACTAGATCGATATCTCGAACCTCAATTACTGCTTGTTTATCCTCTCCATTCTCTTCTCATCAATCTTCTCCAAGCAGTAGCCATCGAACCACCTCACCAATGAACCATCAATGATGTGCCACCTCTCCAAGCATTGTCCCCTATCAGCGATCTCCAGTTGCTACAGTAGTTTTGACATCACCACGCCTCAAGTTGTTCCATTCTCGACAACATCCCCACTCCCATTTATGTTGTAGTTGTTTCACCACACCTACAACCTTGAAGTTGCACTGCTAGCAGTCCATTGTTGTTCATTGTTGTAAAAGTCGACCGACTAGGCCGACTAGTCGGTCCGACTAGTCGAGTCGGGGGGGTAGCCGACTCGACTAGGCCTAGTCGGCCATTAGTCGGTCAACCTGACTAATCGGGCGGACTTTTACATAGAGGTTTTTTATTTTTTTTTTATTTTTTGATTTTTTTTAAAATAAAACTTATTCCAATATGCTTACTGTTGTATTTAAAGTCAATTATGTCTTTTGTTTCATTATGATAGTATAGAAAATGTACATATCTATGCAAATATATAAAAATATATGTATAAAATTGATTTATATTGCAAATATATAAGAATATATGTATAAAAAATGATTTATATATTTGAAATAATTTAAAAAATTCAAAACCGACTAATGGCCGACTAAATCCGATTAGTCGCCTGACTGCCGATTAATCCTTAGTCAGTGACCTTGCCGACCGAGTACCGACTACCGATTTCTGCAAACACGACTCGTTCTAGATGTTTTGAACATTTGTTGTTAGCAGTGATGTAGAAGTATGTATTCGGTATTCAATCAGAGGGTCACTGAATAAAGAATAAACGTTATTCAGGTAGTTGAGCAAAAATATTCAATTATGAATTTTTTATTATTTTAAATATAAATCCTATTCTACAACATATAATCATATACATGTATACATTGAATGGTCATTAATTAAAAATATAAATTACGGGTTGACTAATAATTATATGCATCTAACGTTTACCTCGGTTTAAATAAAAGAATGCAAAAGTCATGAAAATGACTTTAAACTCATTTTTTCCCAAAAATGAGGTTTCTGATATTCTTGAATAATAACTAACTTACTCATTTGTAGTCACAATAATATAAATGTTGAAGAAGTATTTTCATCATAATCACTGTATATATTGATATGTAATAGCAGCATGCTGCTCGGAGTCGAAAATGGATTCCCAACTGGAAACAAGGTCATGATATTCACCTCTTCAACAAGAATGGGATGACACATGTAAGAACAACATAACAAAACATGTATATCAAAATAAAGAAAAACAAAAAATATGAAATTAGGTGAATTTAACTCTTGGAGCAAAATTATAACTATTTTACATTGGATTTGGGCCCTAGAATTCGAAAATAAAGAAGGTCGTTAATGAAATATAAAGCTGTCTAAAAACTATGTAATATCAGCAGAGAAATGGGCGAAAATTTGTTGATGTCGGCAAATATCGATGAAAGCTGTCAATTTGTGGTGAAATTTAGTTGAGGAAACTGTCACAAACTACAAAATAGCAAAGAAGGAAGCAAGGAAGGCTGTAAGCAAAGCTAAGTCGAAAGCTTATGAAGTTTTGTGTAAAAATCTCGACTCTAAGGAGGGCCAGAAGCATATATTCAGGTTGGCCAAAACAAGAGAAAGAAAGACCAAAGACCTTTCTCAAGTGAGATGCATTAACGACGAGGAAGGTCACGTGCTTGTTACTCAGAAGGATATAGAGACTAGATGGGGGCATTACTTCCATATACTTTTCATTGGGGAAGGAAATAGAGAGATCACTTTGGGCTATCTATCTAGTAGTGAAAGTTACTTGAATCGTGCAAGTTATAGACGGATACAAAGAAAGGAAGTAGAGGAGGCTTTGAAGTTTATGAGACCTAGGAAAGGTGTAGGACTGGATGACATCCCTGTAGAAGTAAGGAAAGTTTTATGGGAGCGCGGTTTGACTTGGCTTACGAATCTATTCAATGTTATTTGGCGAAGCAAGAAAATGCCTGAAGATTGGAGGAGTATCGTGGTGCCTCTTTATAAAAATAAAGGAGACATTCAAAATTGTTCAAATTATAGAGGTATCAAGCTGATGAGACACTATGAAAAATTGGGAACGTGTGATCGAGAGAAGGTTGAGGCAAGTTTCCAACGTCAAAGAAAACCAATTCGGATTCATGTCAGGTCGCTCAACTATTGAAGCCATCCATTTGCTGAGGACAACAATGGAGATTTATAGAGCTAAAAGGAAGAACCTCCATATGATCTTTATTGATTTGGAGAAGGCTTAAGATTCGGTCCCACGAGAGATATTGTGGAGAGTTTTGGAGAAGAGACAAGTGCATGTCCTATACATTAACCTTATAAAGGACATGTATGATAGGGCTTTATCTTGTGTAAGGATGTCGTCTGGGAAGACTGGCTATTTTGACATCAACATTGGTTTACATCAAAGTTCAGCTTTGAGTCCATTTCTTTTTACTTTGATTATGGACGAGTTGACAAGTCACATTCAGGATGAGTTACCCTGGTGTATGTTATTTGTTGATGATATTGTGTTGATTGACGAGACTAGAGATGGAGTAAATGAGAAGCTCGAGGTCTGGAGACATGAGTTGGAGAGTAAAGGATTTCGAAAAAGTACGGCTAAGACAGAAGGAAAATTTTACAAAGCAGCCGTGAGACCTGTTATGCTCTATGGATCTGAATGTTGGCCTGTGAACCATCGACATGTGCAGAGAATGGTTGTAGTAGAAATGAAAATGCTAAGATGAATGTGTGGACACACATGTAAAGATCGGATTCGGAATGATGCAATCAGAAAGAAAGTTGGTGTTGCTCCGATCGAGGATAAGATGCGAGAAAACCGCTTAAGATGGTTTGGTCATTTGCAAAGAAGATCAGTTGATGCACCCGTTAGGAGATGCGAGTGTTGGGATGTTGAGCCGGCTAAGAGAGGGCGATGACAGCCCAAGAAGTGTTGGAAAGAGACCATATGAAGGGATCTTTGTTTTGTGGATATAAGCCCGGGTTGACCCAAGATAGATCTGAATGGAGGCAAAGAATCCACGTAGCCGACCCTACTTAATTGTGGGAAAAGGCTTTGTTGTTGTTGTTGTGTTCCTCAAAATCTTGGGAAACAAAATATGCTAGTATATTGATTTCAGGAGGAAACAGAATTTCAACTAAATCTGATATAATTTCCCCAAAATTCATGCAAGCATTCCAATAGTTAAGAAGGTCGAAGACCAATATTCCAAAAAACGCATTGACTCATGAAAATGGGAGTAAGAAAATGGGCTCAAATTGGCAAAAGTTGGCGGGTTATTGATATAGGTTGTATGGAATTTGATGTCAATGAAAAAGATATCGCTTAAAGCTCTGCATAAAACATGACCAAATCAAAGAACTACCTATTCATTGCATTGGCTAATCATTTCCCAATCATGGCGGAGAACAATTCTAGGATGGGCTCTACCAAAGTGACGCATTCCTAAATGAACAGCGAACTAATAAGGTGGCGATACAAGAGTGAGGTGAGGGGATTTGAATGTGCCAAGCCATGAGGCAAAAGGATTCGGGTTGACAAAGAAAGTGCAACGTATATAACAAAAAAAAAAAGAATAGAAATGGAGGATATACTAAGTGAAAAGTATTAAGTTTTCAAATCATGTATAGTCAAATATATATCATGTCATTCCTAAAGATATTTTAATAATTTCATTACCAAAACAAAAATAAGTGACCCTTATGGAAGACTAGTAAGACTTTTAAAACCTAACGAGCTAATATCCTTACTACACTAAATGCCTCAACTCCTTGCATAGGGAAATAATAACACTAATGACTTTTTTCAAAAAAAAAACATTAAAAACCCAGGTTAAATGGGGTTGCCCCCTAGGAGGAGCTAACTTAGCTCCCCTGCCTTATTTTCTCAATTTTTTATTTTATTTTTTTTTTTTTTGAAAAATACTTCCATGGAAACTCATCACTATAACACTATATTATGTCATTCAAGTTTCGTGCGAAACAGACTCTTGCGACTTCCATCCAGACAGTCATTTTTTAACGGTCGCGGAATAGTTGAAATCGACCATGTCTGGATGGAAGCCATAGGACTCTCTGTTTCGCACGAAATTTGAATGACATAATATAGGGATATATTTACGAAATTCCACATAGGCATTTTTTGAAAATAAAAATAAAAAAAGATGGGAAAAATGGGGCGGGGGAGCTGAGTCAGCTCCCCCTAGGGGGCGGCCGAACTAAGGAACCTTAATATTGCAATAAATGATTAGCTCCTCATCAATAAACTTCATTAAATTAACAAAAAGAAAAGTAATTATATGATAAAAATATGAAAAAATCACATTCCTTGGAAATTATATGATGCATTAAATAGAAATTTTTGTCCCAAGACAGAATGCCCGTCCTTAAAAAATTGCTCTCGATCAATATCCATTAAACTAAATTAAATAATCATTTCTTTGGAGCTCTTTGTATATGAAAGGCTATCCTTCTATCTAAATTGGTTGGACAAAAAGTCTCAATGTTGTTTAATTATTAACTATTATGTTTGTTGTAATTGCTACCAATAGGATGGTGCAGATATTGTCAATTATAGATGGTAAGGAGTTGAAGGAAGGGTAACACACCTCTCGTTAGAAGGCAGGAATATGAGAGAGAGGATGAGTGTGAGAGAGGTGGTGAGACAGGCTGGGAGGGAGAATAGGAGTGATGGAATTATAGAGAATGAGGCAGATCATAGCACCAAGTGGATGGTGAGTGTTGGCATCAGTGATGGGATGTTAATTGTGAACGGCAGGACCACCAGTAACCCATCACATGGAGGTTTGCCACCTCATCCTTTATCTAGTCCTAAGAAATTCAATATGGATTGTCGACATTGATTGTTTGCTTTTGTTGCAAAGGTGTACGGCATCAAAAAGGAGGTATCGGTGGACATGTGTGCAATGGTTGCTGTTAACGTATATAGTAGTTTATGTATTTCTCTGTTATTTTTATTTCCAGTTGTATGCTTTATGTAATTTACCCATAGGCTACTCTCCTATATAAGAGAGCCTAGGGCTTATGGAATAAACAACTTGCTCATTTTTCCCAACATGGTATCAGAGCGACGGTCCTAGACCGGAGTTCTCGAAACCCTAACCCTAACCCTACACCACCCGCCGGCCTCTCTCTCTCTGATCGGCGCCGCATGCTTCCTCTCTCTCTATCTGATCGGCGCCGCCTCCTCTTCCGCCGCACGCGCGGCTGCGCCCCGCTGCACCTGCGCTAGAATCCTCTGCGCGCTTTCCCTGCGCGAGTGCGCAGTCCTCCGCGCGAGTGAGCAGCACCGATCTCCTGTGCGGCTGCTCTGGTTTCATGTGCGGCTGCGCGTGAAGCTTCACGCGAAGATCTCATGTATGTGCAACCAGTGCACGTGAAGCACCGATCTCCTGTGCGTGCAACCAGTGCGCGCAACGCGTGCAACCAGTGCGCGCAACGTGTGCTCCAGCCCTCCTGTGACTGAGCGTTCTCCCGGTTGAGTGTACGCGTGCATCCTACGCGTACGTGTGTGCTAAAGCCTTAAAGCGCACACCGTCACCTACATGGGTTTAGTTGCTTGAGGTCTACACGTGCAACTAAACCCGTCTATGTCATTGTAGACAAATCTCATTCTCTATCAATAGTTCCAGTCTTCAGTCTCCAGTATGTCAGAAAGCAAGGAAGATATTCCATCCATTGGCGCCTTTCGTGGTCCAGCGCCTATTGTAAAGATGGACGGTACCAACTATGAACTGTGGGCAATGCAGTTCATGAGCATGATGAAGTCAACGGGTAAGAAGCACATTCTTGCCGAACCAGAGCCTGCTGAGAAGACTGGAACCAATGCCTCTTGGGAGGCTGATGACGCATACGCCAAAGTTTGGCTATCTGGTACGTTGGCAATTGAGATTGCCAATGACATTCTACATCAACCCACGGTGAAGGATATGTGGGACATTCTGGCGGCTACATATTCACAGGCGAAGAACGAGACAAAGATTCTGCAACTCCAGCATGATATCTTCACTATCAAGCAGAATGGTCGCCCTCTACATTCTCTCTATACATCACTGAGAGGGATGTTCGAGAAGCTCTACAGCTTCATGCCCCTGACAGCCACGCCAGAACAGCAGAAGACATATAGGAACGCGACTATGGTAGGCGTGTTCCTGGCTGCACTTGATCCAGAGTATAAGGCGGCACGATCACAGATTTTGGCCGACTCTACTATTCCTCGTATGGAGGAAGCTTTCCATAGACTGAGTCGGATCACAGTTCCTTCCACGGCCACGAGTCAGAATACTTCAGCCATGGCAGCCACCAAGGATCGCGGATTTCATCACCAGGGCCGTGGACGTGGACCCCGTGGGAGAGGTGGCTGTACTAGGCCAACATGTACATATTGTCACCGTGTTGGATACAATGAAGACACATGCTACTCGAAGCATGGATTTCCTGCATCTGCACGAGTTGCTGAGCACATAGAGCCTCCATCTGTTGCTACTTTGGATCAACGGTTCGGCGATCTAGTTGCCCGTCTGAGGGGCATTATTCCACCATCTAGTCCAGCACCGACTACTGAGAGTCAATCTGATGCTGTTCCTTCTGCCTCTGCGTCGACCAGTGCTTCAGGTAGCATAATTGCATTCACCAGTAGTAGATCAGATACATTACCATGGATTATGGACTGGGGCGCTACACATCACCTATGTGGCGACCAGAATTTACTTACAGGATACACTCAGATTCCTCCAGGCCGAACAGTTGTAATTGTCAATGGTACACATTCCCACATCACTGGTCAGGGGGAGATTCGATTGACATCTTCTATGCAGCTCAAGAATGTGCTACATGCACCTGATTTTTCAATGAATTTGTTGTCAATTAGTCAGATTACGAAGGATCTACATTGTCGGGCAATTTTTGATCCATCTTCTTTGATTTTTCAGGACATCCATACGGGCAACGTGATTGGTCGTGGCTATGAGCAAGGAGGCCTCTATCGCCTGAATCAGACCCCCTTCGTTGGAACCTCATCCATTCCCACTGGACCAGTATCTCCTTTATTGTGGCATTTGCGCTTTGGACATCTACCGCTTCAGAAGTTGCGTCGCGTGTTACCTCATGGTCTTCCTCACACACCTATCAATGTGAGGCGTGTCAGTTGGGAAAGCATCACAGGTCGACCTTTCCCAGTCGTCCAGGTCAGAGTAGTACCTCCAAATTCGAGTTATTTCATATTGATGTCTGGGGTCCGAGTCGTGGTACCTGATCATCAGGGACACAGATTTTATATAGTATTTGTGGATGATTTCTCTCGTGTCTCATGGGTATTTTTGATGAAAAATAAAACTGAAGCAGGAAATATCATTATCCATTTTCTGAATGAAATTCAAAATGTTTTCTCCACATCTGTGAAGTTTGTGAGAAGTGATAATGCTCTTGAATTGTGTACTAATGTACTTGCCAATTATTACTCCTCAAAAGGGATTATTCACCAAACATCCTGTGCTCATACATCTCAACAAAATGGCATTGCTGAAAGGAAACAACGCTACCTTCTTGATGTCACAAGATCACTTCTTATACAGAGTCATGTTCCCTACTCTTACTGGGGTGATGCAGTTCTCACTGCATGTTACCTAATCAATCGTATGCTGTCCTCTGTCTTGGATGAACAGATCCCGTTTTCCCTTATCTATCCTGGGAAGGATCTGTTCTCTCTCACCCCCCGTGTGCTTGGTTCAGTCGCCTTTGTCCATCAATTGTCTCCTGGTACTGACAAGCTCTCTCCTAGGGCTGTCAAGTGTGTCTTCGTCGGGTACTCCAGAACTCAGAAGGGGTACAAGTGTTTTGATCCTCTGCGTCGGCGGTATATGGTCAGTGCAGATGTTATATTTTTTGAATCTGTAATGTATTTTTCAGACACAGGAGATCAGCAGCTACCTCCACTGCCTATCGATGCCATATACATGACACCACCACCACCTGCAGAACCGTCACCACCACCACCACCACCACAAATCCCCGTCTCACCATTACCTTTCCATTATACCCGCAGGCATCCTCCCGCTCATGGTCATGGCTCGTCTCCTAGCCCACCTATGGTATGTACTGAAGATACTTCTACTGATGGATCTAATGATATTCATGAGCAGGATATCTTGCAGGGGCCAGATGAGGACACAGATGATTTAGATGTTCCTATTGCTATACGCAAGTCGAAGAGGAGTTGCGCTACATATCTTTTGTCAGCTTCTGTATCATTTGAGCGATTATCTGGGGATTTCAGGAACTTTGTGATGGCCCTCTCGGCTGTAGACATTCCACGGAATTATCAAGATGCCCTGCAGGACAGTAGATGGCGGCTAGCAATGGAGGAAGAAATCACGACAGTTCAATCTAGAGGAACTTGGAGTATGGTTCCTATACCTCCAGATGTGACCCCGGTGAGCTGCAAGTGGGTGTTTACGGTGAAGCACAATGCGGATGGTTTTATTGACAGATACAAGGCACGTCTTGTTGCATGTGATTTTACACAGACATACGGGGTGGACTACCTTGATACATTCTCGCCGGTTGCCCGTCATTCCACTCTCCGGATTTTGTTGTCAGTTGCAGTTAATCGAGATTGGTCGTTGTATCAGTTGGATGTGAAGAACGCGTTCCTGTATGGAGATTTGCAGGAGGAAGTCTATATGCAACAGCCACCAGGTTTTGCTGTTGAGGGGGAGTGTTCCAAGGTGTGCAGACTTCATAAGGCTATCTATGGCCTTAAGCAGAGCCCCAGAGCATGGTTTCAGAAGCTTTCAGATCTCTTTGAAAAACAAGGATACAAACGCTCCAATGCTGATCATTCCTTGTTTGTACATAATACTTCTAGAGATATTGTTGCAATTATGATTTATGTAGATGACATCTTGATTACAGGAGATGATGAGCAAGGCATAAAGCAGGCAAAAGAAAAGCTGGGAAGCGAGTTCGTCATTAAGGATCTTGGAGTCCTTAGATATTTTCTGGGGCTGGAATTTGCTAGAAATCCGTATGGATTAGTAATGTCGCAGAGGAAATATGTTACAGATCTGTTGAGTGAAACAGGTATGCTTGGGTGTCGGCCTGCTACGACACCAATGGATCCCAGCATGAAGCTCTATGATGATGACACAGAGGAGGTGGATAGGAGAAGATACAGAGAACTGGTAGGCAAACTGTTGTATGTCACGATCACTAGACCCGATATATCATTTGCAGTGAGTCGTGTGAGCCAGTTCATGGAGCAACCACGTCAGGTCCATATGGATGCAATACACATGATTCTTAGATATCTCAAATCATCTCCAGGTGCAGGTTTGCTATTCAAGAAGGGAAAGGAGATTTGTATCTCAGCATGTGCGGATGCAGACTATGCAGGATGTCCCAAGGACAGGAAGTCTACCTCAGGATTTGCAGTCTATGTTGGAGATGCTCTAGTCTCATGGAGGAGTAAGAAACAGACAGTAGTAGCCAGATCCAGTGCTGAATCCGAATATAAGGCTATGGCCCAGGCTAGCACAGAGATGATGTGGGTGAAGGCTGTTCTTACAGATCTATGTCTTGATGTACCACTTCCTATGAACTTGGAATGTGATAATCAGGCAGCCATGTTCATTGCTAACAACCCAGCATTCCATGAGAGGACCAAGCATATTGAGGTTGACTGTCACTACATACGTGACATGGTTCAGAAGGGGTTCATTGCTACATCTCATCTCAGAGAATCAAACTGATGATATATTCACCAAGGCATTACTACAAGGCCCATTCCAGAAGTGTGCGTCCAAGCTGAGCATGATTGATATCTATGCTCCATCTTGAGGGGGAGTGTTAACGTATATAGTAGTTTATGTATCCCTCTGTTATTTTTATTTCCAGTTGTATGCTTTATGTAATTTACCCATAGGTTACTCTCCTATATAAGAGAGCCTAGGGCTTATGGAATAAACAACTTGCTCATTTTTCCCAACAGTTGCAATTGTGCCTGCCAATGCGAGGACAACTTGGTCATCTCATGCAAATTTTGACACAGGAAAAGAATACCTCAATCTTGATATTGATCACCAGAAGAGAGTTTGGAAGTGTTGTAGCTGATCAAGGTGGAAGTGTCTTCCTCGCGGTTGATCACCAGACAATGTTACAAGGTGTCATCATTGCTCTAGGTGAAAGCTTCGAGGGTGCTGTAAAACATTGCTTGCCACGTTATTACTGACGAGAGGCCTCGAATCTTCAGAGGTTGGTAAATTTTTTGTAAGTCTTCATCGATGGCAGGATGTGTTTGTTGTTTGGCATCGACCATTCATTGCTCATGGACTAAGGTAGACCTCTGCATACAAGCACTGTTGGTTGCATGTAATCATGGAGCATCGCAATATTGATTTCACCTAAGGAATGGTGATATCAACAAAATTCATTAATAGTTCACCAATATTTCGGTATTGGGAATCCATTGACATGGAAAGGGACATGCTATTGGTTTCCAGCATTTCCCCAACATGCAGACGATATATCGCCAGGTGAGCGATATCTCCCTGGAAAAGTAGATTTCTTTCATTTTTATGTGAAGTGAGGTTTCATTAAAGTCGTTGTTTATTCTTTGTTAGGTATAAAAATCCATCCATGTTTCCCTCGTCACAGCATACACAGGTCACAACCACAACTATCGAGAAGAGAGCAATTCCCCGCTCATTCTCCTATTCTCCTTAATCAACCTATTCCCTAGAGAGCAATTAGTCAAATTCCCCCCATCTCCTTTGCATTCTCCATCCTCTAGGGAGCAATTCGTCAATTACCACAACTCCCTTGCTAGCCATAGTCACCGATTCGAAGCTATTCAGTATTTTTTGTCAGTTTTCTCACTATTTTTGTTGTGAAAATGTAATTGAAACTTTGAATCTCGATATCTTGATTGAGAGCTTCATAGATTGTTGTTATTACACGATTATTCTTCATTATAGTAGGTGAAATAAATGTCCGTATATTAAATCCAAACATATCTATATCTCGTGTTGGGTTAACATTAGAACTGTCACCAAATTTTATTGTGTTATGTTAAGTAATAAGTTGGGATTGTTAACTTAAAATTATAGTTTGGCATCATGATAATTTATTAGTAATAAGTCTATTAACAATGATATTTTGATTTGATATTATGTTCTTGGTGAGCATATTGATTCATCCACCCATCTACTTTGAGACGAAGATCATGGATTCATGGTCACTGGTTCAGAAAACAAGTAGGCTTGATTTAGAGAAGACGTGGCATGGAAATTCACAATTGCTATTGATGGACAAAAACTAAAGCACGGTACAATTTCTGCGAAAATTTAATTTGAGGAGATGGGATCACCAGACCAGACAGTAGCAACATCTCGTCGGTAGCTTCAAAAACGCGGTCAAATGTCCCTCCTGTCCGAGAGAGGCTAGGGATGAAGTAAAGACTAGCTTGGAGGGGCATGCTGAGATGAAGAATGAGTCAAAATAGAGGAGCAATTCAACAAAGTCACGTTTCAAGGAGAGTTCAATGTCGTGTCTTCCAACTCAGACAACGATTTCACATGCTCGACTAACATTCAGACCACAACCGAAAAGAATGCGTATAAGATGACAATATGGGGCTCAATGAGGACCGAGCATGAGATGAGAATTCAACATTCTTGGCAGATCTTGGACTTGTTGATGAGAGGGCAAAGTTCCCCATCAATGTTGGAGCAAGAAGTGACAGTGGCAACAAAAGTGGTGCAACTACTGAGGCAACATCTCAGAAGAAGCAAAATGGCAACGGGCTGAATCCATTCACTGGCAAGACTGGCCCGACTCGCTACGTCTCAAGCAAAGATCCAAAACTGAAAGCATAGAAAGGATTGTTTAGGAAGATCAGTGAGCGAGTCGGAAGGGTAGACACCAAGTTTCATTGGAGAGGGCTCCAATTCAAGTGGCAAGAGGATCATTCTTGCAACACGCAATTTATGCGATTGTTGCCACATGAGAGATATAAAAGCTCCAATCCCCGATAAGATCATGAACAAATATCTCCGCATGGGGAATGAGGAGATTGGTGAATACATTATCGAGTTGAAGAAGTGGTCAGAATACAGGGTTACCCTCATGTATAGTGGGTGGACAAGTTATAAAAGGGAGAAATTCATCAACTTTCTTGTACAATGTAATGGGAAGACGGTGCTTGTCAAGTTTGTGGATGCATCTCTGCACATGAAGAATCACAAGTATATCTACATGCTCTTGGAAGATGTCATCAAGGAGTTCGGGCCCGAGAACATCATGCACCTGATGAAGTCCATGACATCAACTTCAAGAAGGTCAATAAGCTGATAATGAAATCCAAAATGTACTGCACCTGGTGAAGTCCGTGACATCAACTTCAAGAAGGTCAATAAGCTGATAATGAAATCCAAAATGTACAGGTTTTTTCATCCCGTGTGCTTCACATTGCATTGACGTTATATTTAAGGATTTTAGGAAAAGGAAGACCATCGTAAATATAGTTCATCAGGCACGATCAATTATGGCTTTCATCTACAACCCTTTCAAAGTCTTGGCATTGATGAGGGTGCATGTGCGAGGGTGACATCTTGAAAGCTCGGGATCACCACATCTGCAACCAATTTTGTAGTGTTGCAAAGCACGCAACATAGGAAGATAGGGCTAAAGAAGATGTAATGGAAAAGGGGGTGCCTTGATATCTCCGAGGTGCGAAGACATCAAGGTAGATGGGCACTACCCTTGATAAATAATGTGAATTCTTGGGATAATGTCATTCACGCAAGAAGGATCATGGAATTGGTTGTCAGCTCTGAGGATAGTGCATGGCAACAAAAAGTCGACCATGAAAGTCCATTTACAATGCCATACAAATGATAACGGAGAAAATCATAGAGAGCGTTGGAAAAGGATCCAAATTATGGCTGGACATCATAGATGACTGCTAGACAAAAATGATATCATAACATCTTCATCAAGTAGGCATGTTGTCTGATTAGATGCTATCATGTGTCAAATTCTTGAAAACCTAGCTTGATCATTTTTGATATATTAATGTATTTTTTTCAGCATATTATTTAAACCCGAGGTACCACTATAAGCATAACATCCACACTTGCCCGAAGCTCCTAATAGTTCTCCAAAGTTGTGGTGAAGAAACTATTGAAGTCAAGAGACAAGCAAACAAGATGTATCATGGTATCTTTTGCAACCTTGGGGTCGGCTACATGGATTATTTGCCTCCATTCATATCTATCTTGGATCAATCTCGGGCTTAAATCCAAAAACTAAGATCCTTTCGTATAGTCTCATTCCAACAATTCTTGGGTCGTCATCGCGCTCTCTTAGGGCGTGTTTGGTTGGTGGGTTAAGGCGGGTTAAACTGGTAGAAGGTAACCCATTTTTGGATTTTGGTGTTTGGATAGAGGGTTAAACTGGGGGCGGGTTAGAAGTGGGTTTGGGTTGATATGATTGTATTGAAGTTTGAAAAAGTGAGTAGTTATTGTGATGTGATTGTATTGAAGTTTGGAAAAGTGAGTAGAAGTGGAGTAGTTTATAATTTTTATATGATATGATGGTATAATATATTATTTTTTGATAGGATTGATGATGTAAAATTGATTTATTTAATTTTTTAAAAAAAGAATAAAGTGGGGCCCACGGGGAGAGAGGGGGATGTGGGTTAAGGGGGTAAACTCCCCAAACCTGTCGGTAACCCGATAGCCGAACGCTACCTTAGTTGGCTCAACATCCCAAAACTCTCATCTCCTAACCAAGGCCTTAAATGTCGGTTTCGGTCACCATTTCGGTATCGACCAAAACAGAATTTCGATGGAATTTCGGTGGAATTTCGACCGAAATTTCGGTCATTTCGGTCATTTTTTGTACTAGAACCCCCATATTTCGGTCATTTCGGTCATTTCGGTCGAATTTCGGTTTCGACTGGATATCGATATTCGACAGAAATTCGACCGAATTTCGCTGAAATTTGAGGCCATGCTCCTAACTGGTGCATCAGCTGACTTCCTTTGCTAATGGCCAAACCACCTTAAGTGGTTTTCTTGCATCTTATCCTCGATCGGAGCTACACCAACTTTCGTTCTGATCGCATCATTCGGAATCCGATCTTTCAAGTGTGTACACGCATCCACCTTAGAAATTTCTTTTCTGTCATTGTCATTCTCTGTACATGTCTATGGTTCACATGCCAACATTCAGATCTATAAAGCATAGTAGGTTTTACGGCTGCTTTGTAGAACTTTCCTTTGATTTTTAAAGAAATTTTCTTATCACAGAGAACAACAGAGGCTCCTATCCACTTTAGCCAGCCCGCATTTATTCTATTAGTAACATCTCCATCAATTTCCTCATCATGCTGCAAAATAAATGCCAGATTTCTAAAAGAATCTCGTCCGAATGTTATCGTCATCAATCTTCACCTCGATTCCTTCATCATTGCTTCCATCAAAAGTGCACTCCATATATTCAGTTTTAGCCCTACTTATATGAAATCCTTTAATCTCCAATGCATGTCTCCAAACCTCAAGCTTCTCATTTACTCCATTTCTAGTCTCACCAATCAACACAATATCATCAACAAATAACATACACCAAGGTATCTCATTCTGAATGTGGCTTGTCAACTCATCCATAATCGAAGTAAAAAGAAATGGACTCAAAGTTGAACATTGATGTAAACCAATGTTGATGTCAAAATGTCAGTCTTCCCAGACTAGATCCTTACAGAAGATAAAGCATTATCATACATAATCCTTTTATGAGGTTAATATATAGGACAGGTACGTGTCTCTTCTCCAAAACTCTCCACAATATCTCACGCAGGAAAGAATTATAAGCCTTCTCCAAATCAATAAAAATCATATGGAGGTTCTTCCTTTTAGTTATATAAATCTCCATTGTTCTCCTCAGCAAATGATGGCTTCAATAGTTGAGTGGCATGGCATGAATTCGAATTGATTTTCTTTTATTTTGGAAATTTGCCTCAACCTTCTTTCGATCACATGTTCCCAAATTTTCATAGTGTTACTCATCAGCTTGATACCTCTGTAATTTGAACAATTTTGAATGCCCCCTTTGTTCTTATAAAGATGTACCACGATACTTCTCCTCCAATCTTCAAGCATTTTCTTACTTCGCCAAATAACATTGAATAAATTTACAACCCAAGTCAAACCACACTCACCTAAAACTCTCCATACTTCTATAGGAATGTCATCCGGTCCTACACATTTCTCAAGTGTCAACCTTCAAAGCATTCTCTACTCCTTTCTTTGTATTTATATATAGCTTGCACGATTCAAGTAACATCCACTACTAGCTAGATCACCCAAAGTGATCTCTCTATTTTTTTCCCCAATGAAAAGCTTATAGAAATACTGCGTCCGTCTAGTCTCTAAATCCTTATGAGTAACAAGCGCGTGACCTTCATCATCCTTAATGCATCTCACTTGAGAAAGGTCATTAGTCTTTCTTTCTCTTGCTTTGGCCAACCTAAATATATCCTTATGGCCCTCCTTAGAGTCGACATTTTTGTACAAAACTTCATAAGCTTTTGACTTAGCTTCGCTTACAGCCTTCTTTGCTTCCTTCTTTGTTATTTTGTAGTTTGTGGCAGTTTCCTCTATCCTATCCTTGGACATAGCTTTAAAGCATGCTCTTTTAATATTGAGCTTCTCTTGCACCCCTCCATTCCACCACCAAGCCCCCTTTTGGCCCGAAGCTCCTCCCTTTGACTCACCTAGCATGTCTTTGGTTGCCTTCGGATACAAGATGCTACCTCCTCCCACATCTTGTTTGCACTTCCGCTACAATCCCAAGATAAGTCTTCTAAAACATTCTCCCTAAAGCTTGATTGCTTCAGTTGAAGATTCCACCATCCAGTTCTAGTGATCTTGGAAACTCTTTTTTTCTTTACCGGCACTTTTATTTGCACATCCATGACTAACAAGCGATGATGGGTTGTCAAACTCTCTTCTGGGATTACTTTGCAGTCTTTGCAACACGGCTGATCTCTTTTCATCAATGCAAAGTAATCTATTTGTGTTCTAGTCGGGCCATTCGTATACTTTAACTGCCTTCGGATACAAGATGCTACCTCCTCCCGCATCTTTTTTGCACTTCCGCTACAATCCAAAGATAAATCTTCTAAAACATTCTCCCTAAAGCTTGATTGCTTTAGTTGAAGATTCCACCATCTAGTTCTAGTGATCTTGGAAACCCTCTTTTTCTTTACCAGCCCTTTTATTTGCATATCCATGACTAGCAAGCGATGACGGGTTGTCAAACTCTCTTCTGAGATTACTTTGCATTCTTTGCAACACGACCGATCTCTTTTCCTCAATGCAAAGCAATCTATCTGTATTCTAGTCGAGCTACTCTTATAAGTAATTAAATGCTCCTCCCTCTGCTTGAAGAGAGTGTTTAATATGAAAAGACCATAAGCTGTTGCAAAATCCAGAATGGCTTTACACTCTTCATTTCTATCCCCGAAGCCATGGCCTCCATGAACGCTGGCATATCATGAAGCATTCTTTCCCACATGTCCATTAAGATCTCCACCCAGGCAAACCATCTCTCTTTGTGGGAATCCTTGCAAAATCTTATCCAAATTCTCCCAAAAAGCTTGTTTAATCTTTTCATCTAAACCAATTTACGGTGCATAAATTGAGATGATATTCAGAGTTTCTTCTTCAAGCATTAATTTTAGCAAAATAATCCAATCCCCGAATTTTGCACTTCAACCACGCAATCCTTCAAATCCTTATGAACAACCACTCCAGCATCGTTTCTACCCTTATCTTTACCTGAATACCAAAGTTTAAAGCAAGTCTTCTCGATCTCTCTTGCTTTCTCTCCAATCCATTTTGTCTCTTGGAGACATGGTATCTGAATCTTTCTTCCAAGGTTGCAAAAGTCGCTAGTCGGTACTCAGTCAGCTTGGTCACTGACTAAAGATTAATCAGCAGTCGAGCGACTAATCAGATTTAGTCGGACTTTAATCAGCTTTGAATTTTATGATTATTTTAAATATATAACTCATTTTTAACATATATTGACATAGATTTGGTACATTTTTCTACCATAATAAAATAAAAGAGAAAATTGAATTAAGATAAACATTAAGCATATTATAGTAAGTTTGCTTACAAAAAAGGCAAAACATTAAAAAAATATGGTATCTCCAAGCAAAAAATGGCCGATTAATGTACCTAGTCAGAATTAGTCAGTACTAGGTCGGCCAACAAACTGACTAAAGTAGTCGGACCTATTAGTCAGGCCAGTCAGGAGACTTTTACAACACTGCTTCTTTCCATTGTATCTACGATCCCCATCGATTTGCCAGTCAAAGTGCCAATATGCCAACTACCTATCCGAAACTTCCTTTGCAACCTCTTTTGGACTAACTTCTTTGCTCGCATGTGTCCATCATACGAGAACCCTTGCAAATTTTGGACTGCATCCGGGCGACGATGTAGCGGAACTAGCTTATGTACTCGCATGTGTTCCTCATGCGAGAACCCTTGCAAATTTTGAACTATATACAGGCAGCGATGTAGTGGCCCTAGCCAATTTTTCATTGCATTCAGGCGATGCAACGTGTCGCAAGTAGAGAATGCCCCAATGAAATCTAAATGTTTGCTTAAATCCATGTTGAAAGATCCGACTATCTTGAGGCAACTTCTTAAATAGTATTTTTAAAAAAATACTATTTAGGACGTTGTCTCCCACTATTTTACGATGGTTGTTGGCTACCTAACGCAACCCTCCTCAATTTACCCGGGCTTGGGACTAGCCAATCTCATCCATTCCAAGAGAAAGAAATTCTTTGGTGGTAGACAACCGGCATAATCTTGTTTGTGTACATTGCAATCTCATATTGAAGATGAAACATGCAAGGAGCGGCATGATAAACAAGATTACATAGACCCCGTAGATATAGTATACATCTTCAAAATTCAAGATTTTGATAATGAAAAAGAAGACATCTTGCTGATGTTGATGGATAATAATGATGTTCTTGTGCTTAATGAGAGAGGAGGAAGGCCAAGCACACAAATTACCTTGCATATGGAGACAAATGTCAATGATTACATTGCCAGATCAAGTTGACTTCTAGAACCTACTTGAGGGTTATGAAGATAATGTGGTCCATGCTATCTACTACACCCAAATTCAAATCAAAATCGAGTAGAAGAGACGATGGACGTAGTTCAGCACATGCATGACAAGAATATATGGGCCACCACCAACGTAGCCAAACACACAAATTACCTTGTAGATGGAGACAGATGTCAATGATTGCATTGCCAGATCAAGTTGACTTCTGGAACCTACTTGAGGGTTATGAAGATAATGTGATCCATGTTATCTACTACACCCAAATTCAAATCAAAATCGAGTAGAAGCGACGATGGACGTAGTTCAGCACATGCAGGACAAGAATAGAGCCACCACCAACATACATGATGACTATATTCACAATCTTCCTCGAGGTCTAAACCATGTAGAGTTGATGAATTACCACCCATATCTTGCATACTCGTACCCATACCGTCGCAACCATAGCCACGACATCACCACGAGTACACGATGATGGAATATCTGATAACTTTAGTTGATTCCATGGGATTTGGAGGAGACTCAATGTTGAGTGGCGGATACTATAGGGCCACATCAAGCCATGGAGGCCATGGTGCTATATCAAGACCTTATGGTGGCAGTGGATCATATGAGTCATGTGATTATGGATCCCATGAATAATCGCAGAATGAATCATATGGTTTCTTCCATCCTCCTCATGGTTATGGCTACAATAGTGGTGGGATTTGTAGCTAGTGTAGGATATGGTACGGAATATGGGATATTCTATATTTTTACCCCGTAGTACTCCAACTCAACCTCCACAGATGCCTTCTCCTCCTGCTCCATCCTTTGTGTCAAGTGATTCTGAAGCTGCAACTCTCTCGCATCGACCTCCTAGTTATTCTACCTCCTACATGAATAAATATGTATGTATTGGTATACTTGCACAAGTCGAAGACCACGAATATGCACAAACTCTCGTGGACTAGAAGGTCATGTACAAGTATATGACATGGGACAACTACGTCGAATATAGAGACTAAAAAAGGAGAAGATACAGAGGAGACCGAACAAGACAAACGAATCCACCTAAACATTTTTCTTGGTTCTTCTGATTCTTCTGAATTACTTGGTATATGAGTTTTATGTTTTTTTAAACCTTGTGAACTATGAATTGTATTGGAATGTTTATTTTAACTTCCTATTCATGAACATGCTTCTAAATTCCATTTCCATGCCTTAAATGATCATGTATATGTCAATACTATACAAAATTTGTATCTAGACCTTTATTTTTGGCAAATAAGTGTGTATTTCTATCTTAATTATTGGATACATAATGGAGTCCTTAATTTCCAAAAAAAATTGAGTATTTCCCGCATTTTGACAGGCTTAAGGCAATATGTCGACGAGATGTTATTGATATGCCATTTCCCCAAGCTGGCAAAATACCAAGGAAATCGATTTTTAGTCCATTATGGATGTAATCTTGTCAAGTCTTCAGCAAGGCACGTCGAGAACCAAACATTGTCAATTAAGAAGGTTTGCCCAACTTGCTCTTATCAACTGTGATTTCCCCCTCATCGATGGCTTCTCCAATACGTCCCTGAGACATGCACCTCCATCCTCACCTTCAATGGAATCAATACTGAAATCACTATTGCGATTGAAATCAATGGTTGTCTCCCTATCACCAAGTTCCCCATTATGCCACTATCCACGCAATCGCTCCTTCAAATATCAAGCTCAAAAGCAATAATATCCTGGAAGACGTCACGATTTCTTATATAATGGTCCCCACGATGAAGCTTATCAAACCGATCATAGTCCTGAGCGACCAAGGACCTCAACAACCACTACTAAAGTAGGATTTCCCTCTAAGCCCAAAGTAAACATGTCGATATACATCCCTTCAAAAGAAATCATATGTGCATCTACATCCTAATCTCAAAGATATAGAAGGAGGCTATGTAGATCAACCTCAATATTGATCATTGGCCTAACCACACCACCATGCAAAACATCGCACTTTCTCATAACATGGTCCACATGATGAAGCGTGTCAAAGAAATCGCCATCTTGAGCTACCTAGAAAGGACATCAATAGCAGCCTCAACAACCATCATTAAAGTAGGATTGCCTCCTAAAGCTCAAAAGAAATATGTAGATATGCATCCCTTCAAAAGGGATCGAATGTCCAACTACATCCTAGTCTCAAAGGCAAAGAGGGAGGTCGTGGAGATGCACATCAGGATTGATCATTGGCCTAACCACAAAATCAAGCAAGCATGTACATCATAAGGCATCAGTTTGCCTCTCGTCGATGACTTCAAGATCGAGTAGATCAATTAAGAGTCTTCATGTGGTGGAGATATTGTAAAAAAAATGCCATTTAGAAACAAGAACATCGCATTACTCTATGTTGGGAGAAAAAATGAATCATACCTTTAGAATAGACCGAGGCTCTCTTATATAGGAGAAAAGCCCTTAGGTTAATTACATGATAAGTACATAAAGAAAACATAAAACATAAAATAGATCGAGAGATATATTTATCTCAACACTCTCCCTCAAGCTGGAGCATATATATCTATCATGCTCAGCTTGGAGCAACACCTCTGAAATGGACCTCTAGCTAGGGCCTTGGTGAAGATGTCAACCGTCTGATCTCCCGTGGAAACATGGGAGGTAGATATGAGACCTTTCTGGCTCATGTCTCTAGTGTAATGACAATTCACCTCTATATACTTTGTCCATTCATGAAAAGCAGAATTATTGGCAATAAATAGTGCAGCTTGATTATCACATAAAAGTTGCATATGAAGAGGAACCTCAAAAGTAAGGTCAGTCAATACCGATCTAACCCACATCATCTCTGTACTCCCTTGTGTCGTGGCCCCGTATTCAGATTTTGTACTTGATATGGCCACCATTGTTTGCTTCTTGCTTTTCCATGAGACAAGTGAGCTCCCGACAAACACAACAAAGCCCGAAGTAGACATTCTGTCTCTGGGACAACCTGCATAATCAGCATCTGCACAAGTTGTCACCTCAAGAGATGTATCCCTATTGAATATAAGACCCAAGCCATGTGAGTTATTTAAATATCTCAATATCATATAGACAGCATCCATATGCACCTTTCTGGGCTGCTCCATGAACTGGCTAACTTTGCTTACTGCAAACATTATATCTGGTCGGGTGATAGTGGCATATAAAAGCTTCCCAACCAGCTCTCTATATCTCATGCTTTCTACCTCCTCAGTGTCATCATCATATAATCTCATACTCAGATCCATAGGGGTAATAGTAGGCTTGTATCATGTCATGCCTATCTCAGAAAGGAGATCCATCACAAACTTCATGTGGGTCATCACCAGACCACGCTGGTTCCTGGTGAACTCCAACCCAAGGAAGTATCGAAGAGTGCCAAGGTCCTTGGTCACAAACTGTTGACCTCGAAACTCCTTGACAGTCTGAATGCCTTGGTCATCATCCCCCGTGACAACAATATCATCCACAAACAAGAATAGCAACAGTACCTCTATGTGTCCTCTAAATAAAAAGTGAGTGGTCCGCAGTAGACCGCACAAACCCTTGGTGCTCTATCAACTTCGATAGATTCTGGTACCAATCTCTCGAACTCTACTTTAGGGCATAAATCGCCTTATGTAGCCTGCACACCTTCTGGGACTCCCCCTCAATAGCAAACCCTGGCGGTTGCTGCATGTAAACTTCCTCCTGAAAGTCCCCGTATATAAAGGCATTCTTCACATCAAGTAGGTACAAAGTCCAATCCCGTGAAACAGTAACGGAAAGAAGGATGCGTAGTGTCGAATGTCTGATCACAGGAGAAAAGGTATCCTGATAATCCACCCCATAGGTTTGTGTGAACCCACGTGCCACAAGTCTTGCCTTGTAGCGGTCCACACTGCCATCTGCCCTTTGCTTGACTGTAAATATCCATTTGCAGCTTACAACAGAGGTACCTTTTGGAGCAAATACAATGCTCCATGTTCTACGCGACCTCAAGGCTGCCATCTCCTCTTCCATTGCAAGTCGTCACCTACTATCCTGTAGCGCCTCATGATATGTACGTGGGATAGTAACAGCAGAGAGTCTCACTACAAACTTCATGTACTTTGAAAGATGATCCAAAGAAACATGTGCAGCAAGAGGATACGTGGCATATTGGCGATGAGGCTTCCTTAGGGCAATAGGAATCTCCAGATCATCAGCCCCTCTGTCTTCTAGAATCAACTCGTTCTGTGTATCATGCAAAACTCGATGCCATCAGTCGAAACAACGTTTTCATGACATACCTGACGCGTGGTGGATGATGTGGACGGCGCATGAGCAGAGGGTGAGTAGAAGACCTGCGAGTGTAAACAAGGGGTAAGAACTTGGACTGGGTAGGAGGTGGTGGGGGCGGTGGAGATGGTGGAGGTGGAGAAGGCTGAGGTGCAGCATGGGGTTCATATGGTGGAGGAGACGGAGGTGGAGGAACAACAACATCCTCTCCAGAAGTAGCATTGCACAACCTGTCACCTGTAGGAGAGAAATACATGATCGACTCAAAGAAAGTGACATCTGCGCAAACATAATATCTTCGTCCTACAGGATCAAAACATCTAAACCCTTTTTGGGTACGAGAATAACCAACAAAAACACATTTGACAACTCAAGGCGAGAGCTTGTCACGACCAGGAGTGAAATTGTGGACAAAGGCCACAGATCCAAAGGCTCTGGGAGTGAGAGAGAATAATTCCTTCTCGGGAAACGCAATCAAGAAGGGAACCTTCTCTCCAAGAATGGTGGACGACATGCGGTTCACCAAGTAGCAAGCAGTGAGAACCGCATCCCCCCAAAAAGAATGAGGGGTACGACTCTGGATCAACAGTGTTCTTGTGACATCAAGAATGTGACGATGCTTACGTTCAGCCACACCATTATGCTGAGAAGTGTAATTAAAAGAGGTTTGATGAACAATACCGAGAGACCTGAGAAATTCAAATAAATGTAATGTGGAAAACTTCAAAACATTATCCGTATGAATGAATTTCACATTAGCAGAGAATATATTTTTGACTTCAATGAAAAAAGAATTAATGATAGCGCCTGCTTCAGACTTATGTTATAACAAGAACACCAAAGATAGTCTAGAATAATCATCCACAGCAAGCATATAAAAACGATGCCCCTGATGATCAGGAACGCGACTAGGACCCCAAATATCAAAATGAAACAACTCAAGGGACTGACTACTGAGTTGACTCGGACGACTCGTAAAAGAGGAGCAATGATGCTTCCCAAACTGACATGCTTCACAATCCAGTGTAGTACGAGTAGATATCTGCGGTATCACATGACACATCTTCTGGAGAGGAAGGTGGCTAAAGCGAAGATGCCACATGAAAGGAGAAACAAATTTTGAAGGAATAGTAGCAATTCTAGCACATGGTGGTAAGGCAAGCTTATACAATCCTCTCTGCTCACGGCCATGACCAATCACCCTGCAAGTAGTATGTCCTAAAACACAAAAGAAGAGGGATTAAAGAAGGCAAGGCAATGTAAATCTTTTGTAAGTTGACTAATGGACAAAAGATTCATCTAAAAGTCTGGAGCATATAAGACGTTCTGAAGATGCATATAAGGGGCTCGAACAATCTCCCCCTGACCAATAATGGGTAGACCAACTCCATTGGCAATGACCACAGAACTGACAGGTGGGATAGACTTGTATGAAGTAAACTGCATCCGATCTCCACGCATATGATGTGACGCTCCAGAATCCATAATTCAATCAGTCAAGGCTGAACTGCTACTATTGGTAAACAAATAATGAATACGTGATGAACTAGACGACGCTCTGGCAGTAGCTGCTACATCTGTGGAACCTGGAGTCGGAGTCGTAGGATTGCTCATCATCTCACAAAGTCTGGAGACAATATCATCTAAACGAGTATCCGGAGTAGGCGTAGAAAAAGCCTCAATCTGCTCAGCAACACGTACAGACGCTGGATATCCATGCTTCTGAAAGCATGTCTCCTCATAATAACCAGGACGATGGATATGGGAACAAGGACTACATTGCCGACCTCCCCCTCGACCACGAGGTCCACGGCCACGAAACTGAGACGACCCTCCCCGGCCACGAAACTGGGACAACCCTCCCCGGCCACGAGTAGCTGCCATAGCAGGAGTCGTCTGGGCCATTGTAGTGGATGTGGTAGTAATCCTACTCAATCGCTTGTAGATCTCCTCCATCGGAGGTATTGTCTCGCCAGTCAGAAGTTGAGTACGAGCAGCATCATACTCAGAGTCAAGAGATGACAAGAAAACTCCTGTCATTGTGGCATGCTGATATGCCTGCTATTGTTCAGTGCTGGCGGTAATTGGCATGAAGCTGTGTAGTCGCTCAAGCATGCCTCCCAGATGAGAGAAGTGGGCGTGGAGCGGTCGACCATTCTGTCAGATCGAGAAAATGCCGAACTGCAGTTGAATCTTGCTCCCATTCTTTGCATGCTCATATGTGTCTGCCAATATGTCCTACATAGCCTTTGTAGTTGGCTGATTAACAATATTATTAGCAATCTCTGTTGTAAGTGTCTCAAAGAGCCAAATGTGAGCATAGATGTTATCTTGCTTCCATGAAGCATTGGCCCCAGTCTTGTCCGTCGGCTCTGAATCAGGCATAATGTGCTCCTTGTTATGGCACTGCATTAGGGTGCGAAACCGCATGGATCACAACTCATAGTTGGTCCCATCGATCTTCACGATAGGAGCCGGGCCCTTGAAGACACCGAAAGAAGAGAAAACGTCACCCTTGTTCTCTGACATTGTACCAAGAAGCCAGAAGGCGGAACAACTGGGAAGTAAATCGCCAAGAAGGTGTCTACAGGACCATAAGAAGGCTTTGTTGTATTTGTAGACTCATACAACCATCCTTATGTCATCTTGCGAGCCCTAGATCCGCACGACGTGGTTAAAATCAGAAGATTTCACTATTTACGGACCAAATCAGATCTGTGAGCTGCAGGAAAAAAGGCGGCTCAACAATCCACAGGGCTGGTTGGAGCCCCTAACGACCCTGTGGACCTCGATCAGTAGCGCAGGAGGTCAAGAACCCCTCGCGCGGTGGCGCAAGAGGTAGAGAACCCCCGCGTGGCAGCCCCAGAGCGAGGAGAAGCCCCGCGCGGTAGTGCCGGAGGCTGGTGCTGCACCCTGGTGGCGGCGTTGGAGGAGTTGGGGGTTGTGCAGCACCCCGACGGCGGGGAGGGGGCACGTGTAGGGTTAGGCTTAGGGTGGGATAAGGGAACCTTGGCCTAGGACCGTTGCTCCGATACCATGTTGGGAGAAAAAACGAATCATACCTTTAGAATAGACCAAGGGCTCTCTTATATAGGAGAAAAGCCCTTAGGTTAATTACATGATAAGTACATAAAGAAAACATAAAACATAAAAAAGACCGAGAGATATATCCATCTCAACACTCTACTATGTATCTTTCCCAATGAGCAAGTAAGCAACTGTCACCCATTGGACAATCAACAAATTTGCATCACCCACCATGCATGAGTAGATATTAGCACATAAAGGAATGTTAATACATGTGCATCCATCAAAGGACTCTTACATCGACAATGGACCACGCTCATTTACAAAGTCGTATGATCATGTTTTCACTATGCTTAGTGATACGCACTTAAATTGTGAGTTTTTAAAGCCAAAAGATAGTCATTAAAAAAATATGTGTTTGTGTTTCACAGCACCATCCTGTCGAGAGGTATCATCACATAAGGTCTTATGCACAAACTCAAGAAGGACGTAAAAATCTAGTTGTTGTGTAGAACAAAATCACCTAGCACTGTCTACTTAAACAATTGTTATGATAACAACAAACTGCATCTTTATTTCATTAAGAAACCGAAAAATTCTCGAGCATCCAACTAACTTATTCTTCATTAAAAACCCATGAGGCCATGACAAAAGAAAAAAACCATCCACTATGACCATATAAATACAAGTGACCAAGACAATCAAAAATCTAACTAGTCCCGCATACATCCATGTAAACAAGATCAAAAGATGAGGAAGAACAGGGACGAACAGATGTAAGGGGAGAGCTGCGATGATACATCCCAAGACGACGAGCCTCGAACTCTAGCCCAGTAATAGGAGTTAGTCAAGGTAGCATAGGTAGAAGCTTGCTGACAAATGTATGGCCCGGATGATGATGTCAATGATAAATTAGAAAATAAAAATTCTACAAGAACTAAAGACAATCAATACCAATGGGAGACTAACAAGGGATCCATGTTGCTAGATTACCAATAGTTTCTACTTGCTAAATAGCAACTAGTAATATACTAACATGTAAGAAATATGTATGTCAATATGCCTTGATCAGTTTTAGAGATCTCAATCTCCATCTTCAAGAGTGAGGTTGACGACCTCATTCATGAGTTTAATTAAATATCCATGCCTAAATTGTATGTGGATGTGTCAATATTGGGATCTATACAAAATCATGAACTAATCAGCCTTTAAAAGTTAAAAAAATAGGAATTACCTTCCAAAATTCTTCAATGAGAAACAAGCATCATATCAGCAACATAGTTGTTGATTGTCATCAATAAATGAGTATCGATATCGACACAATATCAATAAAATCAACCAAAATGGTGGAAAGTTTGCACTAAATACTTCTAATTTCACCAAAACCGATGGTACATATGATATTTTACTTATATCTCACGCTATATTAGCCCATATCCGAGAAAAAGGACATCCATGATAATATCAGCATCCTAAACCTGTCAATACTGATATATCAACGATATGTCACAATATTTCAATCCTCGATAAAGATTCTATAGTAGTACAAGATGTGTTATTTGTAGATAAAGTGGCAAATGGAGACTAAATAATGGTATAACCCCCTCCTTCTTTAGAACACTGATCAATCGCCATGTCCTTCATGACTCCCTTGTAAGAGTCTCCTCTTGCATCAGGTTGGCTCCACATAACCCTCCGTTAGACCATCTCCAACTATGACCGACATCCTACCAAAAGTTTTGGAAATAAATGGTTGCCACCATTCGCACCTAATCGATACCTTGAATAAGGGACTCATCAACCAAAACATCCCTTATGCGATTCCCCTTCGTTCTTCTACTAACCAAGGAATGAAAAAAGGTCGTGTTGGCATCCCTCTCCCAGTGTTGCAATATTCGTCCAACTGAACCGATAAGTATTGTTCGAAAGTGTTATTCTATGTCGCAATATTCGTCCAACTGAACCGATAAGCATTGTTCGAAAGTGTTATTCTATGGGGTGACTAAATAGAATAACTTTGACCTAATAATCGATTAACTAATGAAGAATGATATTTTATAATATCATTATTCTTATTTTTCATATTTTTCTTCAATGTAAAGTAAAAGTTGAATGTGTGTAGTTTGATTGAAATTTAATTAGTACTTTTGTCTTGTTAATAAATGAAGATACAACAACAACAAAGCATGTTCCCACATTAAGTATAATAAATGAAGATACATGTATAAATACAAATATATAAGATTATATGTATTGGACATTAATTTATATTTAACATAATTCAAAATACCTTAATCGAAAAATTCTGATTAGTGACCAGAATACCATCTTTTCCATATTCAATGATCCTTGATACCGACTTTTGCAATAGCCCATCTATTTACAACCTCCACCACCAATTGGTGCTTCTGCCCAAGCTCAAACTCAATCTGGCCCAAGGGTCGTCTATCTTCCATAAATGTTGATGCCAAGGATGGCACTAAAAAGCTCTCAAATCAACATAGAGCTGGGGGAGTTGGACGCAAGATGTTGAGCCACATATGGTACATAAGATATTTATGCTTTACTATCATGCTTGTGAGAATACAGTATTATTAACTCAATTTAATTAGGTCGTCAATGTCACCTATTTATCAATTCTCGCCTAGGATTACGTAGGAGTATGTCTCATTACTCTTGCATATTGCTTGAACAACTTTCAGATAGGCATCCTAGATGCTCTCATGTGCAATATTTAGCCTCGACATCAACGGAAAGAGAGAGCAAGACACTTGAGCGTGAAAGTAGGGAGTGCATGAAAAATATGAGCTAATTAAACCTAGTGGGGCGAGAACATCAACGTCGTGATGGAATTTAAACTCGTTGATGAAGCTGATTAACTAGCAAAGTCAAGCAAGATCACATTTTTTAGCAAGGAACAACTAGCTCATTTAGAAAGAATTAGGACATAATGGAGCATCTCACAAAGTTCCAAATGGAGGGAAAGCAAACAAATGAGCAAGGATAAATCATTTGAATTCTTATATGATTTTGGAAGAAAAGCATGACTCTTGTTGTGTTACAAGAGGAGATGTGCTCTCTCCATGCTGTCAGGTTGCAATATGCGCAAAATAGTAGATCAAACTAAACTGATTGAAAAAATGCACGATCATTGCCTAGAACTGTCTACCTATAAAACCCTTTTTCATTTCTATCTTCGTAATTAAGTTATTCAATTAGCATCCAGTACATGTTATCAAATAAAGAATGTTACTGTGAACTTGATGTTATTAGGTAATATTGCAATTTACTAAAGCTAGCCCTAACCCCTAGGAAAAATGTGTCATCTTCCATTAATTTGTGTACACTCTTAAATTGTGAATGCAATCTGGTTAATCGATGGAAACAATAAAGGACTACTATAATCGTCAAAACAAAACAACGTGAACTGATTTTTTCAAAAAAAAAAAGAGAAAAACAACTAATACATGGGAATAGGTGCATTAATGAGTACAATGACAGACCAATAACTTGGATAGTGTCAAAGTATTAATCACTGGTGACATACCAGTATTCTTCAAGAGTGCTGCAATATATGTTGTCTTGCCACCAGGTGCAGCCCTATTACAAGTTAAAACATAACAATAAAATAATCGCATTCATGAACATATTATAGAAGCTAGAATGAAAGTCATTTTTGAAAATTTGCAAAGCTAAAAAATGAACCTTAAAATATAAAAGAGAATTTAATTCAAATTCCCATTTGAATTAAAACATGTAATTGAAATTTGAAAGTTAAATGTTTTTTTTTGAAAAATGGCAGGTCAGGACCATCGGTAGATTGTTACCAGAAAACTATACTAAGCATGATGCCAAAAATTACAAATGCTATTTCAAAGATTAAAATGATGCTAGGCCAGAAAATGGATATTCTTTAAATGGTGCAAGAGTACTTACGCCATGTCCACAACTCGTTCCTTTTCTTGGGGAGCAAGAGCCATAACGGGCAAGAAGGAACTTGCACTTTGGAGCTGCAAATTCAAACTGTTTAAAACAAAAAAAAAGAACAAAAAAACAGGAACAGTGACATATAAACATGCAAGACGGGCAAAAACTCAACCGATGCAGAAACTTGTAACTTGCCATGTAGTGACCAGCCATGTACTCTGGAGTTGCACCTATAGGTACTTTAGATTCGTAGACCACTATACCAACCTGCCACCAAAAATTGTTAATAGCTCTGCATTTTTTGGTGATAATAAAACAGAAACAGTTCAAACTAGCAAAACTAATAAAAGAAAACACAAACAAGAAAAGTCTGACCTTTGACCATTTGCTTAAAGGATCTAGTTGGACGCCTCTATTTATCAAAACAGCAGCTAAATCCCTTCTACGAGTCTGCATAAAATTGATTGGGCAAAAAGTTCAATAAAAATGTGAATAGGAGCTGTACTTGACTATACATATTTGCTTCTTTATTTGCAACTCTGTAATGCCTTAATCCAAATATATACCGTAAAAAATGGAGCACCAGTAATGGTACATATTTGATTCTAATACCATTTTACGATGTGAACGAAGTTATCAAACCAATTATACAGGCATGGAGTAATACCTTTAGAGTGTTTGTTCGCAAGCAGACAGGTCGAGGTTTCTCAAAGGCTTCAATAAGCTCGATAAGCTCCACAACTGGAAACATCTGTATTGGCAAATTATCAACTGTTTAAATACATGAACAAGAAGAGTAGCAAGATAGGAAACTTTGTTCTACCTCGACGAGAGCACCAATCAAAAATTCATTGTAACCGTAATAAGAAGCCAGATCTGCCTTGAGCTGTTCGACATAGTCCTTTCTAGAGGTACCCTCCTTTCTAAGGCTTTTAAAATTTGACAACGTCCTGATTACTTCAAAAAGAAGAAAAGGAGCACACAGTCATTAATCTGTACCAGCTAAGGAAAAAGAGAGGCACATGGATACCAGCATACTATAAGCTTCTCTAACCCAGAAACAAAACTAATTGACAGTCCTCACTTTCTTTAATCCTCAGCTGCAGATTTGTAAGATCAGGGGGACGCTTTGATTCCTCTTCAAGCTCCTGCACTCAGTATCACGCGTAAATTGAAGCCATGAGGATCAACATACAGAAAACCATATCGAATTGTAACCTAGGACTCAGTCCACATCATAACAGAGAGATTTGCTTGATAAAAACAGAATCCATGTCATTTCTTAGTTTCATTAAAGGAGCACAATCATTTGGGACAACCAGTTAAGATCACAGTTACAGCTTAATACATATTCCAAGCGTGACTTGCTCTACAAAATACCTCAGGTCTATCTCTTAACACCGTTAGTGAAACTGCTTGATAGGAGTGGTTCCAAGTTGATTTAGATTAAGTTGACATTGGCATATAAATGATGGGATGCAAATTTTAAGGGGGGCAACTTTACCAATTGTTGATACCAGAAGAAGCTTTCAAGAAATTTAGCAACATAAGACTCGTAGCTGAATGGACGTTAATAAACTCGTAATTATGATGTACGATGATACAAAAGAGAGATGATTCAAGACCTCCTTGGTTGGCAGCCTAAACTCGTCCGACTCCCCTTTCAGATTGAGCTTAAGTTCCTCCTCTGCATCCTCGATCTCCCTCGCCCTCTCTTCGTCGATAGCCTTTGACTTGCCGACAATGTCAGACTCGTCGGAATCCGACTCCTCTTCCTCCCCCGCCTCCTCTGAACCAATCAAACACATCAACGCATTAAAAAACTAAATAGTAAAATGCACTGATTGAGCAATTGACATAGAGAGGGAGAGATCGAACTATCGTCGTCGGATCCTCCGAGGAAGTCGTCGGTGAAGGGGCCCTCGCCGTCGGATGATAGGTCAGAGAGGGACGCATCGGACTCTTCTTGTTGGTCCTCCTCGAGAAGGGGTTCGGATTCGATGGGTTCGCTGCTCTTGGGAGGATCCTTCTGGCGTTTCGAATTGGGGGATTTGGATTTGGGCTTGGCTCTGTTCTTCACCTTCCTCGGAGCCATTGGAGGGAAACGGAGGAGTTGTGGAGTTTGCGTTGGAAGGGTATAAACCCTAGCTTTGATAGAACCCTAGAGAGGGAAATGAGACGGAGCAGACGTCGTGGCGTAACGGCTCGAGCAGATCGGTGCGGAGGGCGCGCGCAATATGAGCTACGGTGTATACCCGCACTTCGCGGAAGGGTAAAATGAAATGCTTAAAACATAAGAATTTAGATGTGTGTTTTATGAAAATAAAATTGACAATGATTTAATATATATGTGTTCAAAACAATCTGAAAATTTTAGAAAGACATCTACCTTATAATTCTGATAATAATTTCTTTAAAAGAAAGCTGCATTAAATATTTTAACACAGAGTAACGATTAGAAGGAGTGAAGGGAGAAAATAATATGGTGATTGTTGTTCCTAATTTTATATATTACAAAAAACAACTGTGTAGTTTTGTTGGTGGATATTTTTTAAAAAATAAATGAGTGCCTTCCTTTTTTTGTGGGACTTCATTTAGATTCTAACATTAGCTACCTGCAAAATTTTATACAAAAATATATTTAATCAGCAGATGCCTAACCTAGCTACTAGCCACATAAAAGTAATGAAAATCCAAATAAGCGCAATGAAAATCCAACTGAAAATCTTCGAGATTACCTCACAAGTTGTGGAGCCAAATACAGTTGAACATAAACAAATAACCACAATTAAAAATCCAACTTTAGTAATGGAAATAGATTATGTTCCAATTAATAATGCATTCCTATATTCCACAAACATGTTAAAATAATCATACGGCTGAAACTGAAATTAAGATGCATCATCACAAAACATAGGAATCACTTGTAATATAAGGAATTTACTATACTACAATTTAATGATTTGAATAAACTAATAACGGGGTGAAATCTAAAACAAAATTAGCAAAAGGTAAAACAAAATCGAAATACCATTTTTTATATAAAAAAACATTGTTTTTAGTTAGAATTGTAGGTTATTTTATAAGTTATAAAAGTGTAAACAAAGAAATGTAAGGTGTAGAATATATGAGACATACATGTGATGTGGTTAACATGTCAAAAATTCAAATCAGAGATGGACAAACAAAATTAAAAACAACCATTTTTTTTTTCAAATTCACTATTTCTACTTAGAATTACATGTCATTTTAATAATTAAAAAAATATAGATAAAGAATCAAAAGGAGTATAAGATAGGAGAGCATATCTGCATTGTGTTCTTCCCAATTAGCTATGAGAATGAAAGGTTTAAAGGCAAGAAGTGCATAAAGTAGGACATCATGCGTAGAGCATATCCTTTTATATAAATTAACCAAATACGCATGTTGTTGTTTTATCTAATGAAACTTTGATATAAAATGAAATACATTCAAAGGAAACTGCATATGGTTTATGATGGCATAATGTTTGATTAAAAAAGGAACTATTATGAGATGTTATAGATATATGTGGTATGTTTTCTACATATAGCTTATAACTATTCATTACATGAGTGTTCAAAACAATCTGAAAATTTTAGAAAGACATCTACCTTATAATTCTGATAATAATTTCTTTAAAAGAAAGCTGCATTAAATATTTTAACACAAAGTAACGATTAGAAGGAGTGAAGGGAGAAAATAATATGGTGATTGTTGTTCCTAATTTTATATATTACAAAAAACAACTGTGTAGTTTTGTTGGTGGATATTTTTTAAAAAATAAATGAGTGCCTTCCTTTTTTTGTGGGACTTCATTTAGATTCTAACATTAGCTACCTGCAAAATTTTATACAAAAATATATTTAATCAGCAGATGCCTAACCTAGCTACTAGCCACATAAAAGTAATGAAAATCCAAATAAGCGCAATGAAAATCCAACTGAAAATCTTCGAGATTACCTCACAAGTTGTGGAGCCAAATACAGTTGAACATAAACAAATAACCACAATTAAAAATCCAACTTTAGTAATGGAAATAGATTATGTTCCAATTAATAATGCATTCCTATATTCCACAAACATGTTAAAATAATCATACGGCTGAAACTGAAATTAAGATGCATCATCACAAAACATAGGAATCACTTGTAATATAAGGAATTTACTATACTACAATTTAATGATTTGAATAAACTAATAACGGGGTGAAATCTAAAACAAAATTAGCAAAAGGTAAAACAAAATCGAAATACCATTTTTTATATAAAAAAACATTGTTTTTAGTTAGAATTGTAGGTTATTTTATAAGTTATAAAAGTGTAAACAAAGAAATGTAAGGTGTAGAATATATGAGACATACATGTGATGTGGTTAACATGTCAAAAATTCAAATCAGAGATGGACAAACAAAATTAAAAACAACCATTTTTTTTTCAAATTCACTATTTCTACTTAGAATTACATGTCATTTTAATAATTAAAAAAATATAGATAAAGAATCAAAAGGAGTATAAGATAGGAGAGCATATCTGCATTGTGTTCTTCCCAATTAGCTATGAGAATGAAAGGTTTAAAGGCAAGAAGTGCATAAAGTAGGACATCATGCGTAGAGCATATCCTTTTATATAAATTAACCAAATACGCATGTTGTTGTTTTATCTAATGAAACTTTGATATAAAATGAAATACATTCAAAGGAAACTGCATATGGTTTATGATGGCATAATGTTTGATTAAAAAAGGAACTATTATGAGATGTTATAGATATATGTGGTATGTTTTCTACATATAGCTTATAACTATTCATTACATGAGAATATCATCAATAATTCCCACACGAACCCATGAAAAAGGTGTTAAAAACAGATCAAGAGTTTAGAAGAATACAACTACATCGCATCAGCAAAAACATCAATTTCACCAAAAGAAAGAGTGGATAACAATATATTAGAATAAATGCACACTTAAATAGCTACTATAAATAAATATCACTATCTCAAATTCATTCTTTTTGAAAATTTATAGCGCAACAACAGTTTCTTTAAAAAAATTATGATATAAAATCCGAAATAACAATTTCCCAAAGAAAACCCTTGATATAAACATCCGAAAATATCATCAATAATTCATTCACATATTCACTAAAATTGATTAAAAAATGATCAAGAATAAATCAGAACTCAAGAATATAACATAAGCAAAATAATAAGATAATACAACAACACATGCTCTTCCTTCCACCGCCATCAAACCGGCAAAAAAGCAAGAAGTAAAATAGGCCAAGATTATATCTTTCTTCGCATGATAAATCATTTAAATATGAGATTTTTACCCAGCAGACCCTTTAATCTTTTCTAATTAACTCTACGACCTTTGAAACATCCTAATTCCTTCCCTGACCCTGTAAACTTGCTAACCCTTATCCTACAGACTCTGTGGTTAACCCCCGTTCATTTACTTGTTAAATTTAACCGGATTATGTTATGTTCTTTTATATTATACCCATTTTGTTTATTAATTTTACATTGAGTGCCACTCCATCCCCCCAGAACCAAGCTTTGAGCCTCGTCACTGCCGCGCCGAGAAACAGCTCCTCCATCCCTACTCTACCCCCTCCGGTTGCCGAGGAGCCCTGTGCCCAGCTCCTTCCCTCCTCCCCTGCTCGAATGGCCCGTAGGAACCCAAGTCCCCCCCCCCAGCCGCCCAGTCTCCCAGGCTCCCTGCGTCGCCCAGCCTCCCAAGCTTCCCCTCAACCGATGGAGTCCCCCCTGTCGCCGTTGCTCCCCTGCTCTCCCCCTGTCGATGAGCCCCCCCCCCCCACGCTGCTACCGCAAGAACATCTGCATCCAAATCGGCAAGAACCCTCACATCTAATTTGCAGGATTTTTTTTCCTATTCTTTTTTAATTATTTTGGCTAATCCTAACCGTTCGATGGTAAATTGATTAGCTTAACTCAAGACTAACCCAAGTATTTGACTCAAATACAGTTAAAATTGATGTCAAGGTTTGTTGGGTAAGACGGAGCAACTTTACGAGGTCGGGGGAGGAATTAGGATGTTTCAAAGGTCGTAGAGGTAATTGGAAAAGATTATAGGGTCTGTCGGATAAAAATCCCTTTAAATATTTAAATCTCTAGACCAAATTTGTTTATATGAAAATTAGTGAGACAACATCACACTAAATAGTAACCTAACGAAAAGGCTCAATCAACATATTTTCCGATATCTCCTTATATCATTGCATCATTTAAATAGCGAGAAGTAAACAAAACCAAGATTATTTTTTTCTAGCAGAAGGAATTTAGTGAAATATTAAAATTTGAAGATTCTTTTACATAAGAAAATCAGTGAAAGAACAATTTACCGGAGAAAACACTAACATGAAAAACCTCAATCAAGTTATTTTCTTATAACCCATTCTCATATTCATTAGGGTAAAAACCAAATATTTTGAGGCAACAAACCTTACCTTATCCAGTTGTGAGAGAGGTGCTCGATCGTCAAGAGGGCAAAGTCAAACGATCCCTCGATGGCGATCAAATGACTGCAAAAATAAGAATGAATAGGAGATCGGAGAAACAACACATAGATGATACACAGAGACAACAATAAGTATCCTATAGGGAGAAAGATCACGGAGATGATACATCGTAAAGAAACTCATTGCTTATAGGCTTCGTTTATCTTCTCTATTTTGTACTAATTAGTCTCAATGATATCCTCGAAGTACTCCCGAAACCCTTCATCTTGTGGTCCCTATGGCTTTGGGCTCATAAGCAAGATATGCTCAACCTCATTGTACAAATCACCGAGATCAAAACTAAAAATCTTAGAACACGGAAGTTATCAAGTAGCATTGTTAATAAAACTGAATAATCAAGAACTGGTTGTTTTCCTAGGTCCCTTCTCCTTCAACGTCTTCGCGATCTTAGTGAAGTTGCTACTATGGTCATTTATGTTATACCTCGATGAATTGTCCGTCAATGTGATGCACATGATTACGAACTAACTCCCCTTCATGACCTCATACCTATCATCCTCCTGAAAGGGGATCGATAAGGATGATTGTGATTACTTTCCTCGTGGGGATCAGAAGGGTTGAGCAGTAGGGGCTACCAAGTCGATGATCTCCTAGGAGTGGACAGATACCTCAGCGCCTATCGAGTGGTCGATGGAGGTTGTGAAAGATGCATCTGCTTGGTGCGCTTGCCGAAGACAAAGAGCATGGCATCGGTGGCATTGCTCTTGTTGTTGTCGTTGGGCCGATGACGGTGGTGAAGCTATTCTAGAAGGGGTCAATGTGTTGCTCGCCGACGTATGAGTTGAAGTTGTGCATCATTATCTCTTGTATGAAGAGGCGGGGCCTATGCTTCCGTGCGTCGAAGGGGTGTCGGGGGGGGGGGGGGGTTATTGCTGACGGTGGGGCCTCTGTGGTCGGAAGCCCTGCAACATGCGTAAATTTAAAGTGTCATCCTTCCCATCATAGTCTGATGCATGTCTTTTATTTTCTTATATCATATTTTTTATAATTCTATTGTCCATTGAGTCGCATGTTTATCACGTATTTGACGAAGTTATCTGCATCTTGTGATTATCGTGGGCAATGAAGGACCAACCCGTTGATCTAATAGGAGTATGTAGAGTCTACCATTTTTTAAGAGAATATATATGCACTCCATGGATCTGTCATATACGTGATGTATGTAAAGTATGAAGAACTATGATCACTAACCTTGAGAGAAAATATGCATCCAATCATACATCCTCGCCAAGAGAGACTCTAGATATGGTATTGCCGCAAAGATCGAAGAATATCCCGCAAGTCCACAACTCTCCATTCCTTGTTGGTAGGGGACATAAACCGGAGGAGCCTCTATTTAGCCTCATACTTCAGCACTGTAACCACAAAGTCACTGAGATCATGGTTGTCAAGCTTCCTTTGGGTGGCATAGCTTTCCGTTGCCGACAAAGATGTTGAAACTGAGAAGGTCATTGGGTAGTCGGGGAATTGAATTGCAAGAAGAGGAGAATGGAAAAAGTGATGACAACAGGATTTCATAGGCAAGAAAAGAGGAATCCTTTTATAAGGCATGTCAACACATTATACAAAGAGGATAACAAATGGAGAGCAAAAATATTAGAACATGGACAGCTTGAGCCGTCACTTTGGAATTGATTTTGTCATGTGTCTGCATCTTGGAGAGAATGTCAGTCAAAGATTCTCATGCAAGGACATGTGGCATACAACGGGAGAGGAAGTTGTCATTTGTGTGCTTTAAAGAAATCGATACTAAATGTTGGGATTTTGCCCTGACCATTGCCAAACGTAGAGGCCATTCGTGTGGCAATGGCTGGCGCATGTAAACTAAGATTAGAGGTGGGAGAAGCCTACGCTACCACGTGTCCGATTATGGTTAAATGTTGGGTGAAGCCCGTCTTAAGATTATGAAAATTAATACATCAAGAAATAAATTACAATAAATATATTTTTCATTATTCATAAAAAGATTGTTTGTAATAATATTGTTTTGGAAAGGATATGTGTGCAAAATATGGGATAGATATTAAAACACATCATCCCAAATCCAACTTGAGGTGCCCTCTTCCTCCCTAACTTGGCATCTCAAAATGCCGGTATATATCTAAATATTAATTGTTTATTTTCATTACTATTTATTTAACTGGGAATTACATTCGTAATTATTTAAAAAAGTCCACAAATAACACTTACAGAACCCGTGGAGCAGGATCTCCATTTGCCTGAATATATACTTCATTTGCTTTTCATATTTATCGTTCTCAATCCCTATTTAGTTCTGCAGGAGCTTATCTCAATGAGCTTGAACACTTTCATAAATGCTTGGTCGATAATTCATACATAAGATGCAAGTTTGATCACACAAATGTTTGCAAAATTATGACAAATAGGATATGCTCAACATTGGATTTAGATCAGACTAAACAATTCATCTTCAATAAAACTACGGGGTAATTATGCAGATTTTCCAAAAATATCTCCTGCACTTGTTGGTCATGTGACCTATGAAGTGCTTGGCGGCGTACGACTACCATAAAGCTGTTGAAATTTGATCGAAGGGCTGCTGTAAACCCGAGAATATTGGGTTGCATTCTTCCCCCAAATAGCATGTTCTTCAGGTAGAGCAATGTTGTGGGCGACGAGGGCGGCGAATCTATTATAGCTCCAGTTGCTTCCTTTTCATCTTCAAATGCAAGGCATTCATGCTCAGATGTATGTCTCTCGATCGTCTGTTGCTCGGGATGACCTCTTTAGATGAGCGAGAGATCGGATCTCCGAGTGATGGATTATCTCTCCAGAGGTTTGTCGATAAGGAGCTGATTCGAATTAATTCGATTTGAAAGTGCTGCTCTTTGGATCAGAACGATGAATGTGCTTTATGGAGGTGAGATAAGTTCTTCCCCGAGTTATATCGAGGTCAGGCGGTGATGAATCTCACAACTGATTGGAGACGCTATCGATGTCCAGGCTCCAGGTGCTCGATTATGCTGCTTAATGAAGGTTTGGAGATGTCATGATGTTCTGCTGTGATCATGGCAAGATGCTAATACCATGTCATCCTCGAGGTCGAGGAGGCACTTAATGGAGGAGCGGGTCATCCTAATCCATCATTTCCCATCCAACCACCAGACGAAATCTCACTTTTATCATCTCCAACAACCTTTAGCGATGGACCCTTCATGGGAACAGAGATCCATTTATCCTCACCTTCACCCATCATATCTTCATGAAACCCCTGTTTATAACGAACTGGTAGACTCCAACACGACAACGACCCAATGAGTATTACCCCAATCTCCTTCGCTAAACTAACCTCTGTTCATCTCTAAGCCTATGCAATCACCTCATCGCATCCTAATTGATAACAAACCATTTCGTTGCATCTAATTTGACCGCCTTCTCCGTCTCGTAACTATCAGTCCCAAACCGTATCGATCTCTCCTCACCTTGTATAGCCCCATCATGAAGTCGCATCAAACATGATCTGCCATACCCACAGTTCTTTGACTTGTTGAGAGAGAGGGGGAGGGAGGGAGCTGGAGGATTGGTGGCGACAGCACTTCCGCGAGTACTCTTTGCTATTATGTAAGGTACCTCCTTTGTACCTTGTTACTGTTCGTCATCGGAAGTCACCGAGCTGACGCCATCTCAGGGTGTTCGAAGAAACAATTAGGAGTATAACCTTTGCTCCCTTGTCAGGTGAGGACGACTCGAACCACATCTGGATATCTTCTCTGACCTTTTATACTTCCTTTTTTCTTTTTTTCGACTCTTTCTCTTTTATGTGTTCTTCATCAAGTTCTCTGCTACCCATTTTCTCCTTCGATCTGGAACCACAATCTGATGATTACCCAACATTGAGTCCCCTCTGCATATACTAATCCTCCTTCCCACCTCTGATGAAGGCCATCGTTTGGGCGATAAGGTTTGATCTCCCATGCACATGAACCCCCCTCCCTCCATGCTTCTGTGGAATTTTACAATCAGGGCCAACTTAAAAATTTCGAGCACCCATCTTTATCTTGTAGGCTGCGTGAAAGTGGGCAAGAGAGGCGGGGTGGAGCATGTGGGTAAGGTGTGAGAGAGTGGTTGTTGCAGAGGTGATCGAACTGTGAGGAGGGCTCAGACTTGTGTACGGGGTAGTTGGAGACGTAGAGGGGGTGGAGGTCGAAGTTGCCGAGGTGCAGGAGCGGCAGGACTGCGGAGGAGGGTAAGCTTGTTAGGGTGGTGGAGACTGGAGAGGCGAAAGGTAACGCGAGGGGGGGGGGGGGGGGGGGGGCATGTGGCAATTTCATGAAATACCTAAAAATGACTACAATCAACCACGTGGCAAGATAAGGGAAAGAGCTGATCAAAACTCCACTTTAGTATATGTAATAGGGAGCATACCCGCGCTTCGCTGACGGGCTATTTAAAATTTGCAGTATATTGAAAAAGTATGTAAAAGAATATTTATTAATTTACATTTTCTTGTATAATAAATATTTGAGTAGATTATACTTCATCGGATCATGCAATTATATCATTAGAAGGTGTTGATTTGTTTATGTCAAAATTACAAATAATTATTTTCATTTTAAACTCATTTTAACCAATTGCACTGGATGGGAAAAATTATTTGAAAAATTACATTTCCAATTACATGAATATAAATTTCTAAAAAATTAAAACGGATAATAGTTAAATCTCTGAACTTCTAGCAATTGTAATCTCAAAATAGCTCTCAAAATAGTTACATGTAACAATTCTTCAAAAAAATAAAATCATGAGAAAATAACTTGGCAGGTTTTCTCCTTGAGAAAACTTAACTAATCAGGAGGATGTAGTTTATTATTTCTTTTTTCCGAATGAACATATCTTGCACAACAACACTGGACACCTGTTAAATAAAATAAAACAAAGTTAATAATTCGAACGAACCATATTCAAACAAAAACCTGATCTAAATGCTTGACAATATTGTTAAATAATGTACTTGTGATTGATCAATAATTAAAAAAGTATCAACAATTGAAGTAAAAATATAAATATAATGGAAGGGCAATGAAGTGATGCCCAGAAGAAGGGTTTACCTATTTAGCCATCTCGATGGCATTACTATAGTTTCATATATATCTAAACACAATGGAAACACATACTCTCTTGATGTAATAATGTTATAATTATGTTTAGCTGGATATTTGGTTATTTCTTTTTTCCCGATGAACATATCTTGCACAACAACACTGAACACCTGTTAAACAAAATAAAACAAAGTTAATAATTCGAACGAACCATATTCAAACAAAACACTGATCTAAATGCTTGACAATATTGTAAATAATGTACTTGTGATTGATCAATAATTAAAAAAAGTATCAACAATGAAGTAAAAATATAAATATAATGGAAGTGCAATGAAGTGATGCCCAGAAGAAGGGTTTACCTATTTAGCCATCTCGATGGCATTACTATAGTTTCATATATATCTAAACACAATGGAAACACATACTCTCTTGATGTAATAATATTATAATTATGTTTAGCTGGATATTTGGAAATATAAGTAAACCAAACTCATTACAACAGTAATTGAATACTATGAGAGGATGAGTAAAAACTATTAACTCAAACACTACTTCAAAGAGGTCATTTTCATTGGTTTTAAAGTGCATGCACATTCCGGCATTTCCCATCAGTATTATCAAGAGCTCATGCAAGAAAACCAACTTGAAAGTTCTCAAAAGAAATTAGATAAGTTCTTGGTATAAGAAGTTATGCACGTCTAATTTTGACATATATGTACTTCAAGATAATCTTAAATGAAATCATTTTGGGAGCATAGTAACAACATAAAATAGACATTTAAGATTAACAACTACATTTTCCTCGACAAAGGGATACATAAACATGGACAACATTCAAATCAATAGCAATTTAAAGCCTTTCCTATGAACTCGGAAAATGGTGAATTTATATTTGACAATGCTAACTCTAAAAAATAGATAAAGTTTGCAATAAAAGACCAACAACTTTGATATATGGCATTACTTCCGTCTATAAACATTTCAGTATCAGAGCTCAGAATAACATCGTGTGATCAAAAGACACCCCAATGAAAGAGGACACGTGAAGGAGCCACCACCTCCCATGGTGGGGAAGATCCTGACTGCAGCCCAACCCATCATCAAGTGAGAAGAGCAGGACGGGAGAAGGGGTAGAGAAAGATGTGTGAAGAAAGCCAACCAAATGATGTCTTTCTACATGTGAAAATCCAGCAAATATCATTTCAAATTTTGTGTCGTGAACTCACCAGCTTAAGTATAAGTGGATCCATAATGCTCAGTCATCTCCTTCCTTCACATCCATAATGATGGTCAAATAGGAAGCAACAACAGAAGAACACCAATCCCACCAAAACAACCGGCAACAGTGTAACCAAGAAGACCTGCAACTGCTAATGTATGTAGATGATTCAATATTATATAGGAAGGATATCGGTTGAATTTTTCATTATAAACATCAAAAGATACGACATTGAATCATAACAGTTCACCATTGCCATCTTGCATGACATGCCACCCATGCTTTCAAACTCAAGAAGTTAACTGCTGATGCACATCTATGAAGCTCTCATTCTTCAAGGGACTTAGAAGCACATTATTTTTTATCTGTTACTATTTTTAGCTCACGAACATGAAGTCCAATGGGAGCAATCACGGAGACAGTGGTTTCCCGGACGATACAGATTCCTTCAACCATGACCTCTTTAGTGGCCTCGCCATCACCTTACGTGTGAGCCTGTCCTTGGGCATGGTCAAATGAAGCTTCAAATTGATATAGGATATACTATAGCAATGGGATACTGGTCTAGAGGTGATGCCAGCACTACGAACTGGATGTCAGAGGTGGGAAAATCTCTTTTTCTTCTATTATTATTGAATAATTCATTACTCAATAAGAGAATGAAAAACAACAATCCAACATGGTATGTTGCTCAGATTTGATATCATTAAAAACATGTCAGTGATGCATCATTCTACCTCATGTGAAGGCAGGAAAGAGGTCCCCTTTTCAGATGCCACAACCTATGCTTGCAAAGGGTGATAGATAAGTATGAATATCCCAAAAATGAATGCCGCGCATTATGAAAGCTAATGGAATGCAAAAAAAGAGATCATGAACACACAGATGGTTTATAGCTTTTGCTCTCTATGCATATGTGGATGCACATCCACCTTGGAATTTAGTGAGGGTAAAGTGTTAATGATGTGTTTCTGCTTTCTTGTCACTATGAGTCAAATTTGTAGTTCACTACTTCTACCTCAGAAAACTTCTATAATCTCAGTGCAGTTTTTGTAGTAAATCATACATGCAAGCAATAAACATGAGATGAACTTACCTCGAATGAACGTCGATAAGTCTGAATCCATGGAAGTTCAGGTCTTAGGCTCGTACTGACAATAATTTCCAGAAGAATGAAACATATGCCAACTCATTAGACATTGCAATACATCTAATATAAGTTCTTCGGCACATTCTTTTAGGAGTCCATTTGAATGAAGGATTCGATTTATTACCTCCAGCTTTTGTTTCTGCTCGTGGTGACTCTAGTCCATCAATCTAACATTATTTAACTTGCTTGTCAGAACTATTGGTTTAGGGATGTTTATTTTGTCTCGATTTGCAAGCTTTTAGACATGGATTTCTCTTCTATAGATCTGAGGACATCGCCCAAGTTCATGTTGAGGTTGCCTCACATGGTTCTTCTGTCGACTGCACCATTGTCTTATCTTAGCTACAAATTCACTGTAGTCAATTAACATGTCCTACAATATCCATAAATAGTTGCATCAGATGTGGAGAAGGGACTAAACACAACGATTATAATGCACAATAATCAGAACATGTTGTAAAAACAATATGGTATTAAGGTCAACGAACAACAGATTCTTACATCATTTTTACCGATATCCTTGATCATTTCATCCAAATGAATATCAATGAGGCTAAATTAGGCATGCTTGTTGGAGCTCGTCAATAGTTATATAGCCACTGCCATCCTTGTCAAAGAAGGAGAAGGCAGCAACTAAATTTTGCTCCTTTTAAATCTTTTCGACATGAATGGTAGCAGCAAGGAATTTCTCATAGTCTATGGTTCCATTGTTGTCTATATCGGCATGTGGAATGCTCTAAGATTAGAGATGAAGTACCAAAAATGTAGTGCAGAACTATGGATTACAATAATTAGTCCATCATATACGGATTTGCAGCTCTGCTCACTATATCCATGAGGGCACGGATCTCGGACTCCCATCAATTGGAACCAAATGAATTGTTTCTGCTGCAAATTCACTATAGTCATATTATGTACCTGGATAAGCATGTGAATACGTTCAGATCAAGTAATAATTAGGTAAATGTATAAAATACTATAAGCCACCAGAATGATGCAGTAGAAAATCATCGGTATTACATTGGAGTCGGATGAAAAAACAAAGTTTACCTAGCTGGTATGCTTTCTTACTCGGTAATGGATATGTGTTGATACACGCCAGCTTCTAATTCAGTTGTTTGTACGAAAAAACTCGGCAAAACCTTTTATAATGATCAATGGATTTATCAATCTCGTAGAATGCAACTTTACCTTCACACCAATGTATGAATCTCCAGTGAAGAACTTTCCACAAGATGGCTTGGGAACCGGCATTGGGCAAAAAACTTTTCGATGCGCTATATCTCCATCCCGCTGCCAACACTCAATAAAATTGTGAAAAAACGCGGTAATTCAAGATCGAGTGGTAGCGTTGCAACATTTTATGCAGATGATATACAGTGATTTGTCATGACTCTGAAAGTCAATATTGAATAAATTTCAGAAACTAATTCAACTCTGCAAAATTGGCAATTGTATTGAACGAATTTCAGAAACTAATTCACGTCAAATCTATAGCAAACAAAGCTTTCTAAAAAAACTTTGGCATTGACATGCTACGGAAAATTCCTCCTTGAGGATGTGAATTGCACCTGGACATGCCATGAAACATGCCTTGAGCACCTCTATCCATACCTTGAGACATGTCGTAGTAACCTTCAGTCATCTGCACAACAAAGACCAACATATAATATAGAAGCCAATTCCTACATAATTAACAACCCCAATAACACAACTCAAAGGTGATATATTCAACTCAACAAAAGCTAGAAACATATATATACAATCTTGATAATGTAAGCACAAAAGAAAAGCAACAAATCAAACCTTTTTGTAGATTCTGGACTCCCAAGAGTACAATTGCAAAAACATTTAGCTATGTGGCTGCACTTGGTCCCTTGGATATGGAGCGAGTCTAGCGGTTATGATCCACGTGGGTGCAGATGATGGTGATTCTCGAATGATCGATCCAATGACTGGAATCAAATTATGGTTGGATGGCTCATTTGTACACCTCAATGGTTATCAGAGAGCTGTAGCGTGTCCCTTCTTAAATGGCTAGGATGGATGCTCCACTCGAGATCGACGGTAACCGTGTGGCGAGTTCCTCCTCTCCGCGCAATGCTGAAATTGGGTGGATCAGTCGATGGAGCACACATTCGAGACCTGTCGTCGCGTTATTGCTCCGGTAGTGTCACCTGCAAGTTCAATGTTTGCTCGAGTCGAGAACTCGGCTTGGACGTTGAGTACAGATGAAGGAAGTGGGATGGAGGTGGTTCTCAATCGTGGTGGGGTTGAGAACCGAAGTTCCGGCCACCACATGTAGTCGAATATGAGAGGTTGCGATAGAGAAGGAGATAAATGAAGAGGGAGGTCGGTGAGGGCGATATGTCATGTGAGGATTTCGGGTATCATGTATAATGAACATGGTGATGCAAACAACGAATGGAGTACCAGATGGCATCGATAGAAATGAAGATGGGTAATGAAGAATATAAAAAAGGGGAACAAAGAGTAAGGGTCTAGAGATTACCTGGGAGGTTTGAGTGTCACCTGAAATTATGGTGTTCGCCAGAAGTCCACAAATTTTTTCTCATATCACACGTGAGAAAAGAAGCTTTTGCATGCTCTGCACCAGCGAGTAATGACAAAATATAACCTATTCAAATTTGTAGCCTTCACCTTAGCTCAAACAACATCGCTAAGTAAGCACGCATGCAAGTTGCAATGCCTCTCCAACAAAGCCTTTAAAGCTCCCTCTATCGTCTTCCTCAACGTCAAGCATCAAAGAAAAAACAAACTTGAGAAAACACCCGATACGGAGGAGGAGAACCGAAGAGACAAATACTCCAATGATTAGTTATTACCCTCTCGATGGCTTCAAGCATGAACCTGATGCCGATCAGCTTCTTCATCTATGATCTCCTTGAGGGCCTACAATGCATCTTGGTGAGGAGCGCACCGTTCCACTCCGCCCCGGATGAACTCCTCCTCCCGGAGTTCTCGTGGCCTCTAAGAGTGCTCCGGGAAGACCGCTTTCGGTGGATGGGTCAAAGGCAGGCTAAGGCGATAATGGAGAACCTGTTCCAGGAAGAAGCGGATGAGGAGGTGGTCGACAACCGCTTCAACCAAGGGCGGCGGAGAAATGAAGGGTAGGGGTTTTAGAAGGGCTTTTGAAAACAGGTAAATGGGCGACGCGTGCATCGGGGGATGAGACGTGGCAGACGAAAAAGATAAACCGACGTACACGGGGGATGTAAAGCGGGCCGAAGCGGGAAGAGGGTATGAGAAGGAATAAGGGGAAAGGAGGACACGTGGCAGTAGCGTGGGAGGAAACCCACTAATAAAATTAGTATAGATAGATAGTTTCGAAGGATCTAAAAGTTAATTCCTTTGGTTTGTTTTGTTTTTCAGGCAATCAAGCCATAAACTCCACTTTTTTATATTTAGCGAAATGGGACACCTGTGTAGCTGCTTTTTTTACTGTGGTATCGCTTGATTGCTCAAAAAAATCCTTTCGTAATTGTATTGCATATATAAGGCACTTCCAATATGTGGCATACATGTTTGTATCATACAGTTCCAATATCAGGTTTTAAACGTGACATGTATTACATGTGTACATACTAGCATGTTATTTTGATGTAATATGTGACATATATTATCTGTATACTTACTAGCAATGTTAATTTTATGATAATAGATCCTTCTGTTGATACTACTATTTCAGTTTCTTTTACGCCTTCTTTTTTAAGAATAAAGTACTAATGAACAGGAGGCGTCGATAAAGTTGATCTACGAATACAAAAAGTCTAGCACAAGATCAAAGTATAGACTTTCTCATGAGTCTTCAAGCAACATGGATTACAAAGTCTGCTCAAAGAGGAAGTTAAAGCCTTTAAGCAAACCAAATAAAGCTAAAAAGGAATGGGGATTTTTACCCCAGGAACCCTGTGAACTTTGTAAATGACCTCTACGACCTATGAAACATCGTAACTCCCCCCTCGATCCTATGAACTTGCTAACCCTTACTCCACATATCCTGTGGTTAAGTTGCATCCACTTACCCGTTAGAATTTACTAGATTCCGTTAAAAAGTGTCGCATATTGCCCTATTTATTTAGCAAATTTACAATAATGCCACCCCTCTTCTTATGTAACCCTCCTTCCTTACATTCTCTACCCCTCCACCTCCCCCACGTTGTCCTCGACCTCCCAAACCTCCCCTGCGTTGCCGCCGACCTCCATCGCGCCGCCCTCGACCTACCAGCCCTCCCCTTCGTCGTTGTCGACATGCACCTCCTCCAGGTTGTTGCCCACCTCCCCAACCTCCACCTCCTCCCCTCCCCAACCTCCTCTAGGCTGCTACCCAACTCCCCGACCTCCTCCAAGCTGCCACCCACCTCCCCATCCTCCGCCTCCTCCCCTCCCCAACCTCCTCAAGGCCTTTTCCCACCTCTTCGACCTCCTCCTCCTCCCCTCCCCAACCTCTACCTCCCTGCCCCCTGCCCCTCCCCTCCCCAACCTTCTCCAGGCCACCGCCCACCACCCCAACCTCTACATCCTCCCCTCCCCAACATCCTCTAAGCCACCGCCCACCTTCCTAACCTCCGCCTCTTCCCCTCCCCAACCTCCTCCAAGCCGTCGCCCACCTCCCCAACCTCCGCCTCCTCCCCTCCCAAACCTCCTCTAGGCCATCGCCCACCTGCCCAACCTCCTCCAGGTCGTTGCCCACCACCCCAACATCCGCCTCCTCCCCTCCCCAACCTCCTCCAAGCCGTCGCCCACCTCCCCATCCTCCGCCTCCTCCCCTCCCCAACCTTCTCTAGGCCATCGCCCTCCTCCCCAACCTCCTCCAGGTCGTTGCCTACCTCCCCACCCTCCGCCTTTTCCCCTCCCCAGCCTCCTCCAGGTCGCCACCCACCTTCCCAACCTCCGCCTCCTCCCCTTCCCAACCTCTACCTCCTTGACCTCCGCCTCCTCCCCTCCCCAACCTCCTCTAGGTCATCACGCACCTCCCCAACCTCCCCCAGGTTACCGCCCACCACCCCAACCTCTGCCTCCTCCTCTCCCTAACCTCCTCCAAGCCGTCGCCCACCTCCCCATCCTCCGCCCCTCCCCTTCCCAACATCCTTCAAGGCTCCACCCACCTCTCAGACCTCTGCCTCCTCCCCTCCCCAACCTCCTCTTGGCCGCCTACACCGCCTCTAGGACCTCCGCCTACACCCCTCCTGGACCTCCGCCTCCCTGCCCACTCCACCTACTCCTCCCCGTGGAAAGAGCATGGACGCGGAATATCCACCGTTGGATCTTCATTGGTTAGATCAACTCAAGGCTAACCCAAGCAATTTACTCGAATAAAGTTAAAGTTGACGGTAGGGTCTGTGGGGTAAGACCCAACAAGTTTATAGGGTTGAGGGGGGAATTACGATGTTTCAAAGGTTGTAGAGGTCTTTTACAAAGTTTATAGGGTTCATGGGGTAAAAAACTCAAAGGAATAATGCCTTTTAATATTTAGGTTTATCTTTCTACATTATTTTTAAAGAGCATCAATGTGCATGTATCGGCTTGTTTTGCATAGGACTGTAGCGGCTTGTGCATAATCAATTGTACATCAAAAATCTATATGATCAATCAACCTCATTCAACTGATCGATCATCCATAATTCGCAATTTATTGATTTTTTTCAAAAAAATAAAATGTAATCATGTTTCAAGATAATGTAATCCATCATCCTTACCACTTTGATTTGTAAAACATCCTTACGGGGTTGATCGACCTTAAATAATACTATGATTTTTTCACCAATAAGTACATGCGTGTTCGATCAAACCTGATTAAGTGATCAAATGGACCTATGCCATATTCTTACCCCCACTCTAACATTTGAGCATTGTGATTTGGAACCACCTACAACCATTTTTGTACTTGATTGATCAAGCATGGCTTTGTAATTGATCGCTGATGAGCAGCGGACTCACTCGCACGATTCTTCATTAGTAAATTAAATTCTCTTGAATATGTGTTTAATAAAACTAAATCCAATCTCTTAAAATAAGTCACGAGAATATGATATTAAATTAACACTAAACAAACACAATAAAAATGGTCCTTCCTTACCTTCATTATAGCTTCAGAGCGAACCCTCAGGGCTATACATAGATCATGACCGGCTTCACATCGGGATCAAGCGGATTCTTGATGGTGGACTAGACTAGACCCCTAATTATCATGTGAGTAGGCCCGACAAAACCCCTGTATGGCTTCTTCTATTTCTCGATAGGATCTGGTTTGTAGGCTGCCTATCTAAGATCCATATCTTTGGCTTTTTCGTACACCTTCCTACCTTTGGGATTTCCCCTCCTGCTAGTTCTTCTTGCCTTCCTTCTCTGTGCGGATATCGTCACCCCTTGGGGTTGAATGTCAAGGAAATAATAGATGTTTTACGCGGGAAAGATCATAGCTAATGAAAGTTGACAGTTTCCCGAGACTACCTGTCTATTCCCCTAGCGTGCCTGATCTGATCCTGGCCTTCGCCTTCTGGATCTGAACTAGAGATTTTGAAGCTGGTGCGAAACTACAGCAGCGAAGGAGCGGCTGGAATTAGCTCTGTTCATTCCCTTCAACCCCTCTAATGACGCACCTTGTCTTATCTATGGATATCTAATCGTCTTGGAAGGGAAGTCAAAAATAGACCTGACAATGGGACGTCGAGGTGCTAGTCATGAAAACAACCACTAACTTCTTGATTTGAGCTCTATTACTTGCCGCGATTAATGGATAGAGCCTTTAAAGACCACGCTATATCTGAGTTTGTTAGCATGGAGCTCACCTCCGAGGCTTCGCAAGTTCGGATCGTAGGTTGGTTCTTTGTCTGGGCCCCGGCTTAGAGGAAGATGAGCCGGAGTCATGCCTACATTCCCGTCCGTGCCCCGTGCGTGTGAAATATCCGGGAGCGCTCTCCGCTGCGGTCGCTCCTTCCAACTAGTATATAAATGCGCCAAATTGATAACGGGCCTTCTTCGCTATCCTATCGCTCACCTCTCTCTCCCGCTTCGCACGGTCCTCGTAGGCCCGGGTTGTTTGTTCATGCTGGATTGGAGCGAGGTCGAAAGTCGACGCAATATATCGCGACCTGGCCTCAGAAAGAGCGAGGAGTAGGGATTGATGCCAAGACGTCATTCGCGAACTATAGATTGCTCTTCTTCTTATTCACACCGAAGTGCGCAATAAGGAATGGCGGGATTTTCCTTGTTAGAAGGCAATCCTCATAAAGAGGCCGTCCAGCCTAGCTCATTCGTCGGATGAAGAGCCGCCCCTTTGAGTCTGACTGACATCATTCGTCGAATGAAGAAAAGTGCGTATCTGGGAAGATGTCTTGTCCAAAAAGCGAGATCCTGCAACCCCAAAACTCAAATAGTCGACCTTGGAAGTTGTTGCAGCGAGGACGCAACTGAGAGGGAGAAGCCAGAGAGTGAAAGAGCAGAGCGGTGCGAAGCGGGCGAGATGGAGGGAGAGAAAGATTTCAGAGCTTTCATTTTCGGTAGGGGAAGGTCTCATCTCTTCGTGTATGTGAGGGTCGAGCAAAGCGAGAGGGGCCTGCCTGCTTAGTCTCGGATCCAGGAAGGTGACGGTCTCCACTAGTTCTTAAGGAAGAGAAGATAGACTGGAAATATATGTTCTAAGAAGCTATAATGACGTTGCGGGAGATTTCATTATATTTCAAAGTGGAGCGAGAGCCCGGGTTGCCCTCTCGCTTTCTCTTGCCTACTCGACTCTACTTCTCCAAGCCAACCCACATTACTGACTAACGGTGGATAATCATCCTTCTTAGAGGTACTAAATACAACTCCATGAATGAGCAAAATGAAGGTAGCGTTAATGAGAAAGATCTCTGGGAAAACCGCTAAAAAAGAAAGCAGACGAGGGTAATTCTTTGAGCTAATTTGAGCGCCTTGTTCACCTCTGACGTGACGTACTAAGACTCCCCCTGACGTGAGGCATCTCAGACCCCCCTGATCTTCTCTTCATAGAGGGTCTGAGATGCGGGGGGAAGGACTCGCTCACGTGGAGGAGTATGGCTTTTCGCTCGAGTTAGCGGAGCATAGCTCTGGAAAGAATAAGAAAGAGCAGAAAAAGCTACTTATGTCCCGAATGTTCTCTTTAATAAGGTCGCCTTGACCGGGCTCTTCACCGTATAACCTTTACCTGAAAAACTGGAGCACAGCTAGACTTCTCTCCTCTTGGTCGTGTTTGATCTTGGTAATGTCTTTTTATTCTCTTTTTTCGTTTAATATATAGATATAAGTTGCGAAGGCAATTCTGGCTCTTGGTCTTTTGCATGAGATCCTCATTGCGTCTCGTCTTTTTTGACTTGATAATCAATATATAATACTGGGTTGAAAAAAGGAAGTCAGCACGCACCACCGGGACTGAGAACCTTCCCTTCCGCCAGCAAGTACTCTCCTTCCCGGCCTCAAGTGAGGTATGCGGGTCGGTCAGCTCCTCGTGTTTTTAGTCCTTGTTTTCAATACACCATTACCAGACGGGGGGGTCGTGCCAGTCCTGCAGCAGTGGAACCCTGGCACAAAGAAATACTTTCGTTCGTTGCTCGCTCCTTCCCTCCACAACGAGTAACGAGCGATAGCGAGGCTAGACTTGACAAACAGACTGGGCGCACCCTATCCCTCTCCAGAGACTTCGGGGTCGGGTTAGCTGAGACAACTAGGATATATAGTGGCTAATAAAATAGCGATATCTATATTGTCAAGTCATCGCGGACCAGCCGCACCCGGAGACAAGCGTACTTCTTCATGCTCTCTTCGTCCACGAGGGCTTTGCACAAAACACAATAAAAATTGCATAAGAAGAAAACAAAATAAAAGACATCAAACCTATTGCAAAGAATAGTTTGTAATAAGTTATTGGACAACAGGAAAAAGAAGCAAAATAAATAATTTAATTTTTACATAATAATTTAAACACTTGCATATATCGTAAAAAGAACCTTTTTATGCTATCATGCTTTAAGATCTTTTTTTTTTAAAATTGCAAAGGTTCACAATATAAAAAACACTAATAATAATCGAGAAATAAATAGTTTGACAACCCATGCTACAAACTATGTCTAGAAAAGTCATTTTCCACTCTACTCATTTTTTAATCTCATATTTCGAACACAAATTTTGTCTTCTTTGTATTTTTTTTCAAACTAATTATAATTGACTTGATTCTTTTTACAAGCTCTTAAAAAAATATGAGATGACCCAAAGGAAGCTAAGAAAAATTCCATCTAAAATAACTAACCAATAAACCACATACCTACTTGTAATTTTTCTAACTTTACATGTATATGACATTTTCAGTTGAAGTCTACGTTGCTTTTACTCACTTTTAAAGTTTACATTTTGTTTTTATTTTATATATCTTTTTAAATTGATTTCAATTTAATTAATAATGGATCCTTAATTTATTTCAAACTTTATTTCGTACAACCCCCACATTTATAAAATATAAAATTATGTATAGTAATAATAACCTAATTATAAATAAAAATAATTTTAGTTATAAATACCCCATCTCTAACCTTGTTATTCTCATATATGTTAAATAATGTGAACATGGAGATTTTGCTTAGGAGATCTTTTGTTGTGTTCGGTGAGATCTTCAACTTTTAATGAATATATTTTATGGGATTCATCCCAGAAATATGTGTAATATAGTGCTACTCCACGACTATTTTCATCCTGGCTCCATTGACCTCTTCTCCACAATCTTCTCAAATCACCCAACTCCCTAAGCTCATTCTCCACATCTATTTGCCATCTTTTGCATCCTCTTTCATCTTTTTCCTTGACTCCTGCAAGAGCTTGTCGTTGTGGCACAACGCGTAGAGCATTTTTAAGTTAGGAGAAAAAAAATTGCTCGAAGCTTGTGTGTTAGATCAAGAGTAGGATCACACTCACTTGTCAGTCGTCAAAGCTTTGTTGAGCTTCGATAGCCTTGGAGTTACATCGTTTGATCACAATACCCAACAAAAGTGCTTGGACATGATCTAAACCTTGATATTCTTCCCCTTTTCCCACTAGATGAGGCTTGTCCAGTATGCCACAAATCTTGCTTAGATGCTTTTGGGGATCATGCCGTTCATTGTCGCGAGCTTCCAGGTTTTAAATATAGACATGATCTTGTCAGAGATGTTCTATTTGATATACTCAGACATGCAGATGTTGCTTCAAAAAAAGAAGCACCGGTGATTTTTTTAACTGATCCACAAGAGGGGAGATCGACACTTAGACCGACAGATGTTTTGATATTTGGGTGGGTTGGAGGTAAGCATGCATGTGTTGATTTGACTGGAGTGTCTCCATTGGTGGGTCCGATAAAGAGTGATTTTGTTGCGGGATGCGCTGCACAAAAAGCTGCCTTAGCTAAAGTGGCTAAGCATGAAAATGCCTGCATTGACAATCAACACATATTCATCCCCTTTGGTTTTGATACATTTGGGTTCTTGGCAAGTGAAGCAGTGGAGCTCCTTAAGAGTATTCAAAAAATCATGCATAGCAATGTTATGGTTCCCAAGTCTATGAGTGTTGTATTTCGAAGAATTGGTTTTGCCATTCAAAAGGGATTGGCGGCGCAGCTTGTTGTCCGTCTCCCATCAATTTCTATGTAACTTTGTCTGACATGATAAACATCAACTGAAATGAAAAAAAATTCATTGTATATTCGTGAAAATCCCTGAACTAGTATCCTTCCATTCCACTCACCATAAGGATCCACTCATTTACCCATTCTCTCGCTTCTCTTATTGAATGGGTGTCTGCCTTATAAGGAAGCTTTGAAGTGGATGTGTGATCTGCCATTTCCCATTGCGGATTTTCTTGGCGGATCATATTTTTTTACGTCATCTGGAGCCTTTCAATTGATAGTGACGATGAACTAATGAGATGCCTAAAGTGCGAGTAATGTTATCATGTGTTCGAATTATTTCACGGCCATTTAGGGTTAATATCGGAGTGAACTCTAGTGAATAGAAGGTTTACATGTGCGTGTGATCTTTTGGGATTATTCTCAACTGGTGCAATTGATACTCGCTATTTGGACCTTTTATGTGTATACATATACATTTGTTAAATCGTCGAATTGAATTTTACAATTTTTGTCAAGCGTCGAATCGTCGATCACCTATGCTTAATACAACTGAGATACAACACGATGTACGATGTGACAATTCTATCCATTTCCTAATAAATAATCAACAAAATGTAAAGGAAAATAACAATATATGATTCAGTACATTCAATTCAAAAATCATTATTGTACAAAAAGAAGTGTTTGTGAGAGAATTATAGCTGAATACAAATCCATACATTTCCACGTGAGCATAGTTTTCCCGTCAAGTTTTCATAGTTGTACAAATAGGAAGTGTTTATGGGAGCTGAGCTAAATGACCGTTAGCTATACAATTATGTCAACTAAAGGTTAGAGAAGAATCAAATGTTCATATTTACAATGGGTTACCAAAAAACTTCACATTCCCATTTGTCAATCACCAAAAAAAAAATAGAAAGGATATTCATAAACTTGTCTTCTACTACTCATTTCTTGTCAAAAGGTGGCTAATGTTGATGACGATATCGAATCACTGCTTCCAACCGTGACATGAGATTGGTCATTACAGTTATGAACTCTGCTAGCAAGACCATCGCTTGATCTTCTTATCCATGGATACGATAGGGGGAGGTGATGCTTAGCTCACTTTCATCTCAAGGAGTCATGGAGATGACGGTGAAAGGCAGAATCTGGGGCGTCGATGAAAAACATAAATGAATCAGCCGCTTTTCGAGCTATTTCCTCGCCACCCATCATTGATCTTCTTAGCATCTTTGGTTCGTTTATTTTTTTTATAAAAGTCGTACTCATATATCTTACCTTCATATTTATACGAATGCTACTTTGAGAAATGTTGTTGTCGAGGTGGTTGGGTGGACTTCCAAACTATAATGTGTGTCTTGGTCACCACTTACTTTGGGTTTATCAATTAAGGACGAGGGTAAAATGCTCTGAGAGGGTGTAAGAAAGATATAATAGGATGAACTATGGTAGTTGGGCATCATGCAGATGGTAGTAATTTTAATCTATTTTCTTTTTCTAGTTCTAATCACTCACCGATTCATTTTTTCGCATTTCCTACACCATGAAATTTTGTTGTGGTTGTTATTGTTTTGTCGTATAATACCTCTTAGGAATTCCCTAGAGTCTACGACACCCGACAACTAGTAGGTATTCCAACCAACGGTCCTTTTATTCATTAACCCTTGAGCGTATAGCACATGTCATTGGAGTGAAGTGAGAGGTCGTCACTTCTAGAGCAACTATCTCATAAGTCACTCCTCTCTTATTTGTTTTCCAACCCTATCATGTACTTGTGACTTTAAGACAGATTAATATCTGCCTAGTCACGATTTCTTGTTTTATATAACGAGTTTCGATATGAAGAATCTATCATGACTAGTGGGGAACAAAGTCCCAATTCATATCATGACTAGTGGGGAACAAAGTCCCAATTCATTTTTCTACTTGTATTCTCCGTATTTTAGCGTCCCATAGCTCTATCTTAAAAACCAATTGCATCCCCCGATGTAATTAATTCCTATAGAATTTTCCATGTGTCCTGCTATTCACTTGATAATATGCTTTTCATATTGTCATGTAATATCAACACTTAACAGAAAAATCAACTTAGCGAGAGCAGTGCCGTCCCTGACATTTCATGGGCCTTAGGCAAACGAGAAGAAAAGGGTCCCTATAAAAAATAATTTAATTTTTTAATTTGTAAATTTCTTATAAATAAAATCATTTAAACTTTAAAAAGATCTATGTATGTTTATGATCAACGAGCATCAAACAATAAGTAATGAATTAAAATTATAAAAAAAATAATTTCTACAATCGAAATAGACATCTATGGATATAATGCAACTCAAGGAACAGAAATACAAACAAAAGCTATGGGAAATAGCTAGCAAAAAAATGTACGACCTTGTTTTTTAAAGTTATGATTCTTGACAAGCACAGAAGCACATAAAACTATTGAGTACAATAATAAAAATATTTAAAAATTAAAAGTTTCATCTCTTAATGTCTATTTCCAAATCATATGGACTGAAAAAATATGGTTAGAGAATAATAATATTCTAGCAAGAAGCACTAAATAATTAATTACAATAAAAATAATACATGATTTAAACAGACAATAAATAATAGTTATGGAAAAAATAATCAAGTCAACAGTTATTTTATTTGACAGTGGTAGTCAGGCCAAGCTGATAGTTTCTATTAACAGTCCAAGATCCAAACATATATATGTTAATAAAATAACGTCTCAATCACAACTAGCATTAATTTTGAAACCTAAATTAAATAATAAAGATTTAGTTTTACGGAAAACAAAATAAGTTACCTAAAAGGATTATTTGATGGTTATTGACAATCCAACCATAAAATATTCTTAGCACAAATATAAAACTGATTAGTGACAATAAAAATTTTGAAAAAGGAAATGTATGTCCTGTGATTGATAAACGAGAGATGATTTTTTTTGTAAAAAAGATAACAACAATTCAAGTGGTTAACGCCACAGTCTCAATCCCTTACAATGTGTAATAACTTTCAATTTTGTAATTTCTTAGAAAAATGATAAGAGATGATTTACAATTACACAAATATGGTGAGTAGATGTGCGAATCCCAAAAATAACTTTGATTTGTGGATCTAAGAGAAAAAATTACAATGCACAAATATAAAAAATATCATTAACTGAGGCCGCGATTTGTGTGTGCCCAACAACAACAACAGCTAGTTATAAATTAAAAGCATGAGAAATTGCAGCAGTAGCGGAAATCGCAAATCACAAGAAGAGGAGGTCATATTTGTCTCCAAATGACACATTTAAGTTCATTGTGGGATCTTAACTTTTAAGATATTAATGTGGCATTCGGGAACCCAAACACTTTTTAGGCATTTAGGAATATGAAGAATCAAATGACACGTGCAAATTTAAATAATTAATGGACATGTGTAGCCATTTAGGCATTGGATTGGTATTTAATATGGATGAACACGGATACGGATATATTTGAATATCCGCTTACAGTATTCGAAAAAAATATCATATACGGATATCCGTATCCAAATATTAATGGAATACGGATCGGATATGAATATGGATTGCTAAATTTTCCGGATATGGATGCTGATATGGTAATGGTTTGAATATACGGATCCGAATCCGGATATCATAATAAAAAATATTTAATATTATTTTATATATTAGTTAATATAATACAAGACACAACTCTATGTTATTATATTAGTATTATATATTATATAATACAATATATCAATGATATTAATCAACTTCCATCTATTTGGAGATGACTCGAACAAAAGTTACGATCTATATCCCCCCTTTTGCTTCTGGTTAAGAACGCATGTCACCTCGACAACCCTTTTTGTCGGGATGCAATTTATTTATATTTTATTATCAATTTTTAAAATTATTGTAAACTTTGATTAAATATCAATTCGTATTCGTATGTGATCATTAATAGACCCGCGATTGGATTCCATGTTTATTGGATCCATATTTGGATTCATACTTTCATTGGTTTCATATTTGGATTAGCTCTTTATTTAATATGTATTCAGGTTTGCTCTTTATTCGATCCATGGATTCGATAAATATCTTATTCGTATTCATATTTTTAAGGATACTATTTCGTTAATGCATATCCGAATTATATCCGTATCCGTATTCGTATTCGATAGAGATGAAGCAAATATGGATATAGAATAGGCATATCTGATCCGTATCCGATCTGTTTTCATCCCTAGTATTTGAAATAAAAATAATAAAAACTAACTATATGTAGCCAATTTGAATATGGGCCCCCAAAATTACGGGGCCCTCGGCCGTTGCACCCCGAAACAAGGCTCAGGGACGGCCCTGAGCGAGAGGTTTAATGAGGAAAAAGTATATTTATAACAATAAAAATCCTTATTAAGATATGTGTACTAACGTTGTCCACGCATCAGATACCTTTGATTAAACATAATAAGGATTGTGTCAAAATAAATCCTTTTATTAGTTGAAAAAGTGTAAACGGGATATATTACAAATTTCACATGGAACATCAATCCTTTAAATAATTTCATGATTGTGTCAAAATAAATCTCTTTTGATTTTGACACCTTCAGATTCTTGGCAATTGATGCAGCAGGGCTCCTCAAAAAGGTCCAAAATAGATGTTGTATTTCAAAGACTTGGGTTTGCCATCCAAAAAACATTGACGGCGCAGCTTATTGCCCGTCTCCCATCAATCTCTCCATAATAGCTTTTTATTTAGTGAATGAATTACATTTCCTGTTTCTTTTTTTACTCCTTTCCCAACTCACAGTTAAACAACTTTCGACGTCACTTGCATTGAGACAAAGACATTCGTGTCCAATACCCCCTCCCATATCATTCCTTCCATTCTCCTAATTAAAACATCACTGATATCAATCCTTTCCAACCAACATATTTGCCATTCATCTCAAGAAGCCCATTCTCATATAGTTTATGCACTATTTCCAAGATTTCTCATGTCATCATTTTCTTTTCTAAAGACTTATAACACATGAATGAGAGTTACTCCCATATCAAATTACTCCCATATCATCTAATACTCTTCCGTACAACCATAAAAACAAGGATACACGACAACGGAGAAAAATCTCAAAATAACATTATCATATAAAAAACTACTCACATGCTACATATAACATTCCGGAATCTTTAGCCATTAAATGTAACCACATACACATTTTCCCTTTGGCCCCGTTCGGGTAGCAGCTTACCCGCGGGTTAGGGGGGTTTACCCCCCTTAACCTACTTCCCCTCTCTCATGCGTGGGCCCCAATTTATTCCTTTTTTAAAAAATAAAAAAAAAATCAATTTTACATCATCAATCCTATCAAAAAATAATATATTATACCATCATATCATATAAAAATTATAAACTACTTCACTTCTACTCACTTTTCCAAACTTCAATACAATCATATCACAATAACTATTCACTTTTTCAAACTCTAATACAATCTATCACCCCAAATCCACTTCTAACCCACCCCCAGTTTAACCCTCTATCCAAACACCAAAATACAAAAATGGGTTACCCTCTACCAGTTTAACCCGCCTTAACCCGCCAACCAAACGCACCCTTTGTCTTTTTCTCATTATTCTATTTACAAAATAAACATTCCTATAATCTCTATTCAAAATTTTCCCCATTTCCTTAGTAAAAGGGTACATATACCCACTATTTTCTCTTGTTTAGGGATGCAAACCGACGGATATGGATCTAGATATCGATGTTACCATATCTTTATCCATTTTTAAATATGAATACGGACAGATCCAGATATTGACGGATATAAAAAATATGATACCATATATTTAAAAAATGGACATTAATCGCATATGAGTAATACTAGAAATACTATATATACTGGCTTAAATATACATGTATTGGATGAAAACACATGGTATAAATATTAAATATGTTTATACGATAAAAATTATACCAAATATGTTGAAAGAAATTATAAGTTATGTTATATATATATGGCTAAAAATAAATCTTTAACTACTTATATGCACGAAAACTAATATACGGATACAGATACCGATGTTTGCAGATATCGAAGTGGCATCCTTATCAGTATCCATCTTAACAGATACATATACTGATGTCAAAATCTGTATAAAATGGATATGTTGACGGATTGGATACTTGACCATAATCCATCTATTCAAGAATAATAATACAATCAAATGAGTGTAAACACTTTTTACTATCAACATCCATCAAGCTAACAAAAATATATGTAACAACTTACTATATACAATCCATAGGATTTATATTCATCTAATTATTTCCAATACATGCATCTATGAAAATCAGGTCCCTATTATTGTACACTATTTTATTCCATCCGTCGGCTTTCCCGCAAATTGTTCATGAAATTCACCATTATTCCATTGAAAAAAACATAAACATCCATAACACCAAAAGATACCCACTTCTACCATAACTCTAAAACAACATCAAGAATTCCATATCTAACAATCAATCTTATGTCAACTGCAAAAAAAAAATGGTATAGTTTTGAAAGATGGTTTCTTACCTTTCTTCTCTTCTTATCCTCTTCTTCTTCTCCCTTTCTCCTCGTCTATTTTTTGTGCTTCTCTCTCTCTCTCCCCCTCTTTTATCTCTTTTGGGAAAGAATGGGCGAAGGAGAGGGGAGAATCGAATGGGACCGTCCGCTATCATGTTTCATCATTCAAAGTTGTGTGGAAAAGTTGTAGGGGTGCAAGTTGTAGGGGTGCACCCGCAACTTTTCCTAATTAATGTATTTTTGATGCAGTTGTAAGATTCTACTCCCTTAAGAAATTCCATCCTCGAAACTTTCATAGCTTCGTCTATAAACAATGTTGGATACTTTTGTGCGCTTTTCCTTGAGTTTCCAAGTGACTTCCTTTTTCCGATCTCTCCATAAAGACTATATAAGATGTAATGTCGTGTTGCAGAGTTTTTCTTCATTTTATTTGTAGTCTCTACAGATCGCTCTTATTATGTAAGATTGAGCTCCAATTACATGCCTTCATAAATAGATCACATGGTCACTATATGGAATATACTTCTCCGGATTTGATATATGAAACATATTATGCACTTCAGATGAGTGGTGAGGGAGTGCCAACATGTATGCCAATGGTCCCAAACATTCGAGTATCTCAAAGAGACTAATGTATATTGGCTTCAACTTTTTCTTTAAGTTCGAATCTATGAATACCTTTCATATGAGATAAGTCGAGGAATACAAAATTTCCAACACTGAATTCCACATTTATCCTCTGATTATCACAACAACTCTTCTGTTTGCTTTTGAGCTGGTAGTAATTTATTCTTAATCTTCATAATCACATCGGTAATCTCTTGCACTATTTAAGATCCCCACAATTTCCTTCCACCAACTTCAGTCCAACCCAAAGAAGATGCACATCTTCTACCATGTAGGGCTTCATAAGGTGTCATTCCTTTAATGGAATGGTGATTTGTTGTCGTAAGTGATGTCAATCAATTGAATGCAAGAAGAAGTGCTTTTTGCGGCCATGAACATGGTCATCATTTAGACACATAGTGGTTGTAACATGGTCCTTAACATAGCTTACAACTGTATGTGGTCGCAACATTTATAGTTGCAATTGTTTGGCAACAAAGCTTTATCAACCATGTCGTCATCGCCGATGTGGTTATGTAGTCTCATGTGGTCGTTATTGACACAACTTGGTCACAAAAATAGAAATAAACATGATTATGGTGCTCCGACATGCGACTGATTTCCGACTACCGGTGATTACATGTGATCGAGGCAGTGGTCACATTGCGACACATACAACCACTTACAAGTCACTAATTAAATCTCGACGATTACGAATTGATGCATCAACAACTATGTTACGGATGCCGTGGTCGTAGTGTAGACATTATGTGGCTGCAGGCTCTGAAAAGCTATAAAAAATAGCAAGAAAATCGAGAACCGCTACTTTTGAGCACGTGTCAATCACTCGTGAATTACAATTGAAACATACTAGCATGACATCAAACGTGAAGTTGCATTTTAATCTTTGCCATTCATACAAAGACCCATATATCTCGATTTAGACAAAATATTTTCACGAATGACATGCATTCAAGCACAATCTATCCTCAAAGTTGTATGCATCACTGCTAAATAAACATTAACATGCATTCAAGCACACATCAACACATGGCACGACAAAAAATTAAAACAAGTCAAAATAAAAAGGTTACAGTATAGGTTATAACAACTTGAGACTGAATTTGAGTTTCTAATGTTCAAATAACACATAGGTCACAACAACTTGAAAATAAAAAAAGGGACAAGTTTCAACAACCTCCATAACTCCTTACTCTTCCCCCACTTGTTAAGGATGTCGAGCTTATGTTTTTCCTTTTCCTTATCCTAGCCCTTGGAATTTCTCAATCCTTGATATTTTCATATATAGCTTTCGAGATTGAGATCCCTTATTATTTGCTATTCTAAATGACTTCGAGTCCTCCTAGGAGTCGTCCTCATCATTTCCATTGTCCTTATCCACATCGTCTCTGATATCGTCGTATGTTGTTCCATTAGCACAAATTATACAAAAAAATTACAAAATAGAAAAAATGTTAAAAACACAAAAAATAGTTTAAATTACGAATTTCTACTATATTTATATATACTTAAAATTATAGAACATATATGTAGACTATATTACTTATATATCCTATTATTATTACTTATAAATATAATATATAAATTTAAAACCTTTAAAAAATAAAAAGGACTGTTCATGTATATATTTCCTATTTTATTTATATATATTTATTATATATCCTTATATATTATTATTTATAATACCATATTATTATTATCAATAAATATAAATATATGATATATCTTTAAAAATAAAAAAGAAACTAAAAAATAACAAAATTAAAAAGAATCTAAAAATTAAAAAAATATAAAAAGTATAAAAATAATTAAAAATCAATAAAATACATATAATTAAAAACCCATGAAAAACCAAAAAGAAAAAGAAAAGATACAAAATCAATTATTAATGATTTTTATTAATTGATAATAATCATACCTATCCAGTTTTCTCTCAGTGGTTCGACCCATGCTACTTTTTCACTATACGTCTTATGTAGGGTATAATAAATTACATCATGTATTTCTTATTATTCTGTCTATATCGTGGGTTGATTGTTGTCTTAGTTTGATTGGTGAAGTGTTGAGAGTCGCGAGAGGGATGCTACAACGACTGCCTGATCTGATTTGTTGGACACCGCAAGCTCCTCCAAGACTGGACGTTAGACACCTCTCATCGATCAACCTAAACAAATGGCATTGTTGCTAGGGAGAAACGCTTAGGATAAGATTTGTGTATAAATTTATCGCTTATTTACCTATCTTTTATTTCTTTGAATATTTGCTTACATGTTCTAATCAATTCTCTTTGTTGATTTTTATACGAGGGCCCGCTATGTGAGGACAATCTTCTAGGAAGCTGAGGCAGCCAAGCAGACCGAGGTCGGTCCCTTCATTGCAGGTCGACATTAGAGAGCAGAAGAGAAGATCGAGGAGAAGAGAAAAGCATAATATCTTAGTGTAGATTTGTTTTTTATTTTCTGTGTGAGAGATTTTTCTTTTATTTTTGTAATATATTTGTAGTAATCTAGGGATTGGAACACTCGGATATTCATGCCTATTTTACCAAGTATCTATTTACTTGGGGGCCCGCTCGTTTTTCGCGTTATCGCCTTCTACTCTTTTGTCTTCCCTATTTTCTCTTTATTTTATTTTGTTATACATGTACTAAGGTTTTTTGCTTTCTTTTTATTTGTTTTGTGTTCTTGAATCCCCTATATCTATTTTATTTGGTTGATCCTGGTAGACTTAGCTCTACACTACTAAAAGAAATCTGTTCCTATAGTTTGCTGGACTTAGTCAAATTAATAAATATGTGCTTTCAGAGTAGAAGTTCCTGCTAGGAAGGTTTTCTCTTGCACAGATATATGATAGATTTTATTTTATGCACGGATCATCTTGCAAGTAGACTGTTGGAGTCAGGTATGCATTCCTATCTCTAGCATCTGCATTAATTGATTTTTCGTGCATCGACTTTTCTGTATTCCTTCCTCTATTTTCATGGACTTAAGCAATACAAGAAATCAGAAAATTCTTTAGACATTTTCTTTTAAAAAAGACAAAAAAAGTGATAACCAATAAAATTGGGACTGCTAATTATACTCGACTCTAAAACTAAATGTATAGGACAAAATCATTGTTTTGGAGAGAGTAACCCCCTCGTTATCACATATACATTCCAGACTGAGTGAGGCACATACACATAAGGATTAGAGCCCCCATCCATGGATTTGTGCCTTAAGCGTTTGGGTCGGCTCTTGGACCCCGTTGTTACTACAAGCATTTGCCTTAGACTTTAGATGAAGTGGTCATGTGTTCTAGCAGATATGCTACACCGACTGGAACAACAACCACTCTAGGCGAATGCACCTGTGAGTTTGTAAATATTTGCGTTGTCCCCTAACTCTAAAACTAAAAAGATAAAAGATCAACTTTCATGGTCTTCACAGTGTCGAGTTGGTGAATTGAGGGGTTTTTTTTATTTGTGTTTGTTTTGTGTGTTTGACCACTCTACACATTTGTGCCTTTTTCCTTCATATATTGACTTGACTATCATGCTCTCCCGGATCTTACCTCTTGAATTCCGAGATGGTTGACTGGAGCTACTTTTATCCGGACTTCGTGGATTCTTCTCATTCCACTCTAGTCGATGCACCTCCATTTTGTCAGGAGGAGTATTACCCAGTTTTTTCTTCTTGTACATATCCACAATACCCACAATTTCAGCCACTAAATTTTGATTATTATCCACCACCATAGTTTTGCCACCCATCACCCCCACTCGGTACCGAGCTATTGGATTGTTCTCCCTAGTAACCGACTCTAGACTATGAGACCCGGTTAGTGAAGCAAATGTAGAAGAGGATAGAGAACGTTATTGATTCTGTTGACATGAGATTTTCAAGATTTTATTCAGATGAAAATAAATACAATGTCGTCATAACCCTAAAAATCCTGCAACAAACAAAAAATAATTTTTTTATTTTATCAAGCCCAAATAATTACAGAAAAATGTAGCAAAAGAAATTATTGCTACTTAATTAACCTGCATGCAACAGGATCAAACTCATGGAGGCTACAATTCCCGAGGGTTATTCTATCCAATGAAATAAATCAATGAAAGAATGAAGAAATCTCAATGTACACTACTCTTGGTTTTTTTACAAGATTTTGTCTTTTTCTTTTTTAATTTTTTATTTATATTTTTTTATTTTCTGATTTTCAAATTATTAATGATTTTGATTTTTACAATTTTTGAAAATAAGGAACAATATGCACAAGTGAAGAAATACGCACACCATACTCTTTTTGTATTTTTCAATCATACCCAAAATGCTCAAAAAAATCCAGAGAAAATCTTTTTGTTTTCAAAGGATTTGAAATATTTTTGGAAATTTTTGTAGATTTTTAATTTTTTTGTATTTTTCTAAAAATCAAATAGTGGCTAAACTGATAAACAGTGCACAATCGAGAGTAATATGCAAATTAAAAATATTTAAATTGTTTAAAACTTCTGGAGACTATTTTTATGATAAAATAGAGAAATATCTACAAACAGGAATTGAAATCGTGATTTTTGGATTTTTATAGAATTTTCTGTGTTTTTTATAAGATTTTTGATATATTTTCAATTTTTTGGGTTTTGAAAAGAATTAATGCATGAAATTTGCACAGAAATTAAAAGACCATGAAAGGAACTTATTCTATTTTATGGATTTTTTAGAGCAATATTCAAATTTTTTGAAATTTTGAATTTCAGGAAGAGGAAATGACACTGTTTTTTTATTTTTTAATAATATTAAATGACAATAAAATAATATGAAAATTTTATGCTAGAGAGATACACACATCAGGAGCATAGCATGATTTTTTCAGAAATTATTGACTAAAAAATATTTATTTCAATGAAAAGAATAAGCAAATTATAGTCTGGATACATGGGGACTGATGCAATTTTTTTAATGTTTTTGCATGAAAAATAGAACAATAATTATATGTGGGGGAAAAGAGACGCAAATTACCTAATGAACCGTGTGCACTGTACGTGACTGCTATGAGAATAGGGTTCTTTTTGCGATTTTTGAAACTTCCAGGGGACTTATTGAAATCTACCCAAAACATTTTATTATTGACCTAGGGCTCACGCTGGTTTTTCTTCTTCGTTCCAAACCAAATGGGGGATAGGGCCACCACCATGGACTTCTAGTGTGCTTGGGGATCGAGGAGGCTTCGAGGGCAGTCAGTGAAGGTGGCCGGCAAGCGGCGGTGCTTGCATTATGAATATGTGATTCATCACTCTAAAAGTTGAAAATAGAGCTTTGTTCCCGAGTAAATAGCAGCATATTTCCACTTATATTGCATAATTAGCATTCATGCATGCATTGATAACATCTGCATTTTAGCATTCATATTTGCATTAAATAAGAAGCCAAATTCACTTGTAAATATTCACCTGTATATTCACCATATTTCACCTATTTGTATATATTTTATACTAACTCCGAATCCAATAAAACCAGCTCTATACTGTATATATTACTGACACTAATTAAATAAAAATATCAAAAAAATACTAACTTGTAAAATTACCCAATAAAACCTCAACCCCAATTGGACACCTTAGACCTTAGAATGCACATATCTCTCTCATACAGCCTCCGAATTAGGTCTACTCACTTTTAAAGTAATATACATTCAAAGACCTTCGAAACAAGACTAATTTCATTAAAATCGGAGCTCGTATGCAAAACTTGGGTTTTGGGCCCCTTTTGTATATTGTACATATTGACCGTTTTACCCCTATATTTTATCTTTTTATTTTTCTTAATTATTAAAAATCCAAAAAAATTAGATTAAGTTGTAAATATTTTCCTCATATTTTCTCTATTTTTATTTTGATTTTTCTCTTAATTAAAAATGACAAAAAAATTACAAAAGATAAAATGCAGTATTTTATATCTATAAGGTACCACCCAAAAATACATTTTGTACAGACGATTTCATTTGATTTTCGGCCCTTCACGAAAGTTGTAGATCTCGTCGAGACGAGCAACTTTCATGTTGATCACTTTTTGATTTAACCTCTTTTATTATTTCTTTCTGTTTTTTCTTTGGATTTAGTTGTGGATTTTTCTGGGAGCAACACGTGGCAACTCCTTAAGCCGCCACGTGTCGCTTTCTCATTCACCCACTTATACCATTTCTCTCCTTTATTCTGAACCATTGGATGAGGGGGTTCTCCATCAACGCCCGATACCCATTCCTCTCCCACTCTCCCTTGACTTAAGGGAGAAGCCACCCTTCGACACCTCCAACTTCACCCCATCTCCTCCACCTTCTCCATCTCTTCTCCAGCCTCCATCTCCTCCTCTTTATAATCCCCTCCACTCCTCCATTCATCCCTATCCACCATCACTGTGAGGAGCTTGAGCCCCCTAGTCCATCTCGATGACATCGAGAGTTGGTGAGGTTGAGCGACGACAGTTATCCTTCTCGGCGAGATCCGGTGGCCCTCCGTCCACCGCCACATCCGCAAACCGCAGCTGCCCGAGCTCCGCCTCAGCCGCGGCGTTGAGCGACGATCGAAGGAGCTCTCCTTCTTCCCAGGCACCCACGCACCTACGGGTAATCTTCTTCTCTTCTCTTCTTATTCTTCTTCACCTATCCCTCTCTCTTCTATTTCATCATCTTCCTCCCACTGAATCACCAAATCATTTGCACTTTCACGGATAAATCATACGTTGCGAACGCAACGGTGATTTTTATTGATTTTCTTGGATAACTTCTATCAACCAATTAATCGAAAATTTAAGCACGCTAAACAAATGCATGAAGAACAGGGGAGATGGTGAAACTCCCCTGTTTCTTCTCCTCCCCCCACGTTCTCTCTCTTCCCACCATCTCCTTCCTCTCTCCGGCCGCCCCCCTCGACCGACACCGTCCTCGAGCTCTGCGCCTCCTTCCCGAACCTCGGGCGTGTGTCGCCTAAGGTCCGGGCTCCGCCAACGGCCTCCGCGAGCAAACTCGCCGCAGCCGTCACTCCCCCATCTTCATCCGCAGGTCCCCACCTCGCCCTCACCAAGCGTCAGCCTTCGCGAGCCAACGCACGCCGCCCACGCGCAACTGCCCTCCTCACGCATGCGGCAACCGCCATCCACGCCAGCGCCCCCGCGACCCACACGCCCCCGTACGCGTGTGCACCGCCGCGCCTACCCGACCGACGCCGTCCTCGACACCGTAGCCACCTGCGGCCGCGGCCCACACACCTCCATGCGCCCTTCCCCGTCCGCCATGCCATCCACGCCAGCGCCCCCGCGACCCACGTGCCTCCGTGCGCGTGTGCACCACCGCGCCTACCCGACCGGCGTCGTCCTCGACGCTGCATCCACCTGCAGCCGCGGCCCACGTGCCTCCGTGTGCCCTTCCCCGACCGCCACGCCATCTGCGCCACCGCCTCCTCCAGCCGCCGCTCGCTCGCCATCGACGTCCTCTGCTTCCAACGTCGGCCTCCTTGCTCTCCCCTGTTTCAACACAAAAAGCAGAGGAGATCTATCGCAAAATAAAAAAATGGGAATTTATAAAGGGGACACTTGCACCCTTTGCAAGTTTTTAAAAAAATTTCAAATTTCTAGTAATTGCATGTAAGTCTCTGTTCTTCATTTGAGCTCATATTTCTTTTTTTTTGTATTGCATTCATACCCCTGCATTTGCACGCTTATTTAGTCATCATTCTGTTGCCCATTTTCAATTCCGAAAATTGCATTGTGTAGCACAACTATTGTTCTACCATTTTATCATTTATTTGTATTTTTTTGATTTGCAGAATATTTATGGGAAATATTGCAATATTTTGCCCATTTTGATTGATTAATTGATTGCGCTTTATCTTCTTATCGAAAAATCTCTGAAAAATCATCATTGGTAGATATAAGTCTATGCTACAATATATCAGAAAATCACACCATTTGCACGTATAGTTTGTCTTAGAAAAATCATTTAGTGAAAACCTTAATCGATTTTTAATTAATCAACTGTGAAGTGTTTTAACAAAATTCAAGTTGATTTGGATAGCTCTTAACTAGACCTATTTTGATTAATTTTGTTTCTGAAAAATATCATCGTTTGGTAATTATTTAAATTAGTTTAGTCATTTTCACTAAACTCTGCATTTTTCATTATCCGTGCATCTAAAAATTACAAAAAAGATTAGAGTAGCTTAATTTCATCCATTTCATAATCTGCCAAATTTCATCATTTTTGGACTTAGTTTGATCACTTATCTGGATTAACATTTAAACTGGCCTGATTTTGCATGTGTCTCGCATAAAATATACAAAAAGGATAAAAAATATCCCCTCTGAAAATCAAACCTTGGAAATTTGCTTCGAATCAACCTAAGGAGACAGCTGCCTCCCTGAGTTCGACCTTGGACTTCCAACCAAGTAAAAAAAATTACCGCTCGAAATTAATTCGATTATAATTGAAAGTGGTTTTTGATATGCTCTCATTATCCGGCTGCAACGAACGATATCAATTAGTTTGAACATTAATTTGCTCGAATTAACAAGGGTAGTGGGAAGCATTATCAAAATGGCGCCATTGCTAAAGAGGCACGGCTTAGGTTAATTTGCAGTTATTTCTGAGTGTTTGGTTTTCTATCCCAGGGTAGTCTGACCCCCGATTTTCTTGTGAATATTTTCTATCTTTTAATTTTTGCATTTTTTGTGTCATTCTCTGACCTCAATTTATTTCTGTGCGAGGAACGCGAGGAGTCAAAGATGCTTCGAAGATTCAGCATTGTAATTCTTTGAGTGATTTGAGAGAATTTGTATTTTTATTTTATTTCTTTATTTTTTCGCATCATTTCCAGCGATTCCCGTTTAGGTTCTCGCGTCTGTAAAGATAGTGAAACCGTGTCCCCGTGTGCTGTGTGGTTTGAATGATAAATTAGGCTGCACTAGTGGCTCCTCGAGCCAATCTAGGATTTGCTTGTGCTCGTAACTTTGTAGGACCACACATTACACTTAAAAGACACACCTAGACCGCAGCCCGTGCTTCACTCGCTAATAGAACTGCTTGACTAGGAGCGGATTTTGTTGCTTGCATTTGCATATAGTGTAAAAGTTCTCAATTCTGTTTTGCATCCTGCATAAAAAGCGAAGGGATCACTGTAATATTCTCTACTCAGCATACACATCATCGTTTTTCGTGCATCGGCTTTTCTCGATTTCCCCCTCTGTTTTTCACACTTAATTTAAACGGAAATTGGGACTGGACGATAGGCGTGCTGTGTGGTTGAACTAACAAGTGATAACTTAACTTAAAATCGGGACTGCTAACATTATTGACAAAAAAATAAAATAAAATTGAAAAATCTGTTTGCGGGAGACTTATCTCCGACCTTGTTTTCAGGCTGAGTGAGGGTACTTGAGTGTGTGTGAACACCTTAAGGTAGAGCCCAAATCCTCGCCTTCCATATCACGTTTCGACTAATCCTAGCAAATATCACAAGTTGAATTTTTAAGGTTCACTGACTAGTACCAAGTAGCCTCCGCCTGTCTCAAGTAGATAGGGGCGAAATTGTGGTACTTCACGATAAGTTGCCAGTAACCCCCCCGGGGTGAAGTTCCGGCCTTGTCAGCCTCCGCCTGCTTGTAGGTAGATAGGGGCAGGTCTTTGAATCCATCAACTTGGGATACGAGCGAAGAAAGGAAGGACCGGCGGTATCTTAGGCGACAGGTTACACAGGGAAGACGCATCCAGCTCTGAGCCGACTTCCCTATAGGCCGCGTAAATCCTTGCTATCTTGCTTGAAAAATCACACTTAAAATTAACCAGATTAATCAGACTCGATTTCGGGTCCTTCACCGTGTTGCGTGTGAACTCGGGGGTTGCTCTTGCGTTTGTCTTTGAGTCTGTCTGTGTGTGTTATCCTGTGTAATTGCACATTTTCTACCTCCATCTACTTACAATCATCCTTTCCTCTTCAAAGATGTCGGGATATTGGTCCCCATATCCTGAGACCTTAGGTCATTCCTCATCGACCATATACCGATCATCTTCACCTTCTCATTCTTTCATGTATCCTCCGCCACCCACGGGAGACCCTTACCCGTGGTCGGCTCCACCTCAACCCGATTATGAAGTCAGAACTTCGATTGACTTCTTCACTTCTTCACATTTCTCACCTACTCCATATTCTAACACTCCGGATCCACTTCCATCTTGGGCTGACTGTCCTTATTCTCGAGAGCTTACAGGAATCAAAGAATCGAATGAAGAGCAAGCCGCTGCTGAGATAGATGATTGGCAAAATTATATGCCCCACATACTTCATTCTTACCTCAAGTAGGGACCACACAACAATTTACATATACGCATCCCGACTTGATCTTAGGGCATAACATGGTCGATCGAACAACTCGAATGGAGAGGCATGCACATCATGATTTCCCAGACTTGATAGACCTTAGTGATCAAGCCTCCATTAACCAACCTTCATTCGAAGAGCCAATACATTCACAAGATTGGACTCGTGACCTAGACTTATCAGTCCCTGTTTCATTGACTCCATCATATGAGGCTCCGACCAATATTTGCCATTTGGATAGTCCATACTCGACCTAGCATTACATGCCAGAGTCTAGGTATGCTGAGTATGAGACCCCAACATCTCAGCAGTCTCCTCCAATTGAGAAGAACTCTCACATGATTTGTCATGAGAACATTTTGGAGGATGGCATTTCCAGACTTATTGAGAAAAATGAATCATTAGGTAACAAGTTGAGAGATGTCATGGAAATATTGCACTCCATTTCTGCCAGCTTGGGAATAAAAGTGGAAAAAGACGTAAGTAGATTTGATGTTGAAAACCAAGCAATCATTAGGGAACCCACATCTTCTGTACAGCTGGAGTCCATTCTATCTCCCTCTTCTACTAACCCCTTGCCTTCCAATCTTGAGTCTGATCATTCATCTATCCAAAATATCAAAAAAATTGAAAAATCAGAAAAACACATAAAAATTGAAAATGAAAAAGTCCTAAAAAAATTGGATCCTGCCCTAAGGGAAGCACTCGATGAAGAATTGATTTTCAAACTTCCATTAATCAAGGCCATAGATCACTTTTCCGACCTCAAACGATTTGTGAGAAGTAAATTTATGCCCAAGAGGTCGGGTAATAAGAGGACAAGGACTGAAAGACACATAGTGTCTATGGCCACCTCCTTGGTGATGGGGAGAAAGACCAAAAGCCGCAGAGTGAAGCGGTTGCCCCGAGTTGAATGTGAAATCAAAGACACCATCTTTACCCATGCAAGAATCGATGATGACTCACCGATAAATATCCTCCCGACCTCTGTGTTTGACAAGCTCAAACTCAGGCCACTTAGGAAGTCAAGAGAGATCGTTCAACTGGCTGATCGATCCATTAAATGGTCGAGAGGAAATATTTCAGTCATTGTTACTTTCCAAGGTGCTCTACTCTAGGTGGACTTCACGATCATTGACATCGAGCACTGAGGAGAGCTTACCCAGTCTCCGATTATTCTCGGGAAGCCGTTCTTAGTCTTGGCTAAGGCGACTATAGATTGCGAGACTCGGGAGATCGATTTTTCAACTTTGGGAGCGCTTAGACCTCACCCACTCTTTGATACACTTTACTCTAAGGTGACCCGCACATCCGTTGACAGTCGTGACCATCGAGAGGAAGATGAGTCCCACCTCTCTACTACACCTGAGAGACCGATTGTTCGGACGACCGTTGGATCAGAGACTCCCCACACCTCTACTTCATCAACTGCTTGCACCACCACTGTGATAGCTTCTAAGGAGGACTCACGATCAGAAGCTATCATTGAGTCGGACATGATTTTTGCTGATTGTCTTGATCATTTTGATGATCTGATACAAGAGCCCAATAATATCAAGCCAACTGAGATCACTGGCACCTTCTCGAGACGCGTGCTGACCCTTCAGGAATATGCTAATCTATATGGTGACTCGTCTGATGAGGAACCCATGGTCAGCATCGCACCACACCCTGGACCTTCAAAGGAAACAACCAAGACTAAATTGACTCCACATAAAAACACAGTTGCTCCTTCTAGTCAGCTTTCTAGTGAGAGGAATTTGAGAATTGATTCCTTAAGGTGTTCCCCCGAACCTCTCAAGGCGCGTCGCTCTCATCTCCCTCTCCATGATTCAGGTTCTAGAAAATCAACCAAGAAAATTTCCTTCAACATTCCGGAAAAGGAATTATCAGAGGAATCCTCATCGGGTCCGGATAAGGTGATTTATATGAGTGAGCTCCGTTCGGCTGTTCTCAAGCCTTATCTAAGCAAGCAGCCGTGTGTCGACCCGCGTTGGACGATCCCTACACCTCACTATTTTTCATCTGAGGACGATTCCGATAGCGACACATATGTATATTATCCACCTCCTCACGTCCGCAAGAAGGTTCATCACAAACCTTCTTAATCCTTGTATATTCTCACTCTTTCTTGTATATACTTTTTATCCCTCCCTTCCCAGTGATTCGAATCACTCGCCCCGGTTCCATATCGTTTCATTTTATGACTATACTTAGGATAATCAGATCCTAAGTATAGGGGGGAGAGTGACCCGCGTCCATTCACTGTACATCCTCCAGATCACATCGGTTCTCATACTCACTCCTTTCCTATACTTAGGCTGACCAGAGCCTAAGTATATGGGGGACCGATGCCCGCCATGTATATACTCATCCATTTCCCCTCTTGCCCTCGTCCGCCCCATTTTTGATCTTCTTCTACACTTAGGCTGTCAGAGCCTAAGTATAGGGGGGCGGAACAACTTCTAAACTTTTTGATATTTTAGCTCTCCTACGCTTAGCCCGAGCTATGTCTTTTTCATCGCTTTTCGTGCTCTGAGGACATAACACATGCTAAGTATAGGGGGGCGTGTATATATTACATATATACTTTACCCATAGCTCGTATTTTCGTGTATTTTCGCGTATTTTTTGTATATATTTTGCAATAATTACGGGTGGGTAAAAATTGAAAAAAATTGTATACTTGTATAACACTTGTATAATTTGTATAATAGTTATAAAACTCTTGTAAATTGTTGTAACATAGGAGATTTACCAAAAAAACAAAAAAAAACAAACAAACAAAAAGAAGAAGAAAATAGGCTTCTTATTTACTCTTGCATATCATCTTTGCATTAAAAAAAAACATAGAGTCTTGCATTTCATTCATCTTCATAGCATGTCATCTGCATCTCATCTGCATATCTTGCATATGCAAGGTGAAAAGCTAGTGGGTTGTGCACCAAGTTATGAGTAGATATTGAGGATGGACTTGATTGATCTTAATCCACCTAATTTCAGAGGAACCTTATAGGAGCTGGAATTAAGATTTTTCAGGTCGAATGACTTAATTCTTTGAGTCCGCAAGTCTATGTTCACATGTCATCTTGATTAGTCTAAGTAGAATATCTCGTGCACACGCATGATTCTTTTAGATAATGACCTAACTTGGACAAGCACCATGCACGCAGCTCTTCATTGATGAGGTGATGAGGAGGTAGAATCCTTTAGCTTGGAGTAGCACACGGGTGGAAACATCCGTCCTCCTCTAGGGAGGGTAGTGCATCTCAGCCTAGTCTGGTGATGTTGACATCTGAGGACAGGATGCTGTGGGTTGCATTAATGCTTCAAAGGAGGGATAGTCTACTGGCTCAAGAGGAAAAACTCCAGATGTACATGCTGCACCTTGTATATAGTTCAAAAAAAAGAAGAAAAAAAGAAAAAATGCAAAAACTCCAAAAAAAATAGACAGGTCAGATAGAAAAAATACCTGTCGGAGTATGTATATTAGCAAAGAAATGCAGCTGTATGACTTGGCTACACTGGTCAGGCATCCCGGGATAGGTAGCTACACTGGCTACCATCCATTCTTTTCTCTACCCCCTCCTCTTGAGCTGGTCGCACTTGAACTTAGAAGGGAATACCCCGCTCCTCGAGGAAAGAGTTACCGGACCGGGTTATTTGAGTTACCTTGTTAGGGGAGGATGCTTCTTAGCCATTTCTGATGTGAAAAGTTACATATCACTTACACAGTACAAGTAAGAATCATAGTCATCAGAAATTTGCGTTTGAGGATTTGTTCTGACCTGACTATTGAGGAGTCTTGAATAGAAGACTTGTGGAACTTGAAGTCTGTTAGGTCTTAAGTTCAGATCCTAATAAGGTTCCGCCACACAATTAATTCAAAGGTCGAGTCAAGCCTCATTTTCAACTTTTATTCATGACCTTGGTAAGGAACCCAAAATCATTTCACTCTTGCATTTCATTTTAGTTGCTCGGGGATGAGCAAGGTTTAAGTATAGGGGGTTGATGAATCTGTGATTCATCACTCTAAAAGTTGAAAATAGAGCTTTGTCCCCGAGTAAATAGCAACATATTTCCACTTATATTGCATAATTAGCATTCATGCATTCATTGATAACATCTGCATTTTAGCATTCATATTTGCATTAAATAAGAAGCCAAATTCACTTGTAAATATTCACCTGTATATTCACCATATTTCACCTATTTGTATATATTTTATACTAACTCCGAATCCAATAAAACCAACTCTATAGTGTATATATTACTAACACTAATTAAATAAAAATATCAAAAAAAATACTAACTTGTAAAATTACCCAATAAAACCTCAAACCCAGTTGGAGACCTTAGACCTTAGAATGCACATATCTCTCTCATACAGCTCGAATTAGGTTTACTCACTTTTAAAGTAATATACATTCAAAGAACTTCGAAACAAGACTAATTTCATTAAAATCGGAGCTCGTATGCAAAACTTGGATTTTGGGCCCCTTTTGTATATTGTACATATTGACCATTTTACCCCTGTATTTTATCTTTTTATTTTTCTTAATTATTAAAAATCCAAAAAAATAGATTAAGTTGTAAATATTTTCCTCGTATTTTCTCTATTTTTATTTTGATTTTTCTCTTAATTAAAAATGACAAAAAAATTACAAAAGATAAAATGCGGTATTTTATGTCTATAAGGTATCACCCAAAAATACATTTTGTACAGACGATTTCATTTGATTTTTGGCCCTTCACAAAAGTTGTAGATCTCGTTGAGATGAGCAACTTTCGTGTTGATCACTTTTTGATTTAACCTCTTTTATTATTTCTTTTCGATTTTTCTTTGGATTTAGTTGTGGATTTTTCTGGGAGCGACACGTGGCACCTCATGAAGCTGCCACGTGTCGCTTCCTCATTCACCCACTTATACCATTTCTCTCCTTTATTCTGGACCATTGGATGAGGGGGTTCTCCATCAACGGCCGATACCCATTCCTCTCCCACTCTCCCTTGACTTAAGGGAGAAGCCACCCTTCGACACCTCCAACTTCACCCCATCTCCTCCACCTTCTCCATCTCTTCTCCAACCTCCACCTCCTCCTCTTTATATTCCCCTCCACTCCTCCATTCATCCCTATCCGCCATCACTGTGAGGAGCTTGAGCCCCCTAGTCCATCTCGATGACAGCGAGAGTTGGTGAGGTTGAGCGACGACAGCTATCCTTCTCGGCGAGATCCGGTGGCCCTCCGTCCACCGCCGCAGCAGCAAACCGCAGCTGCCCGAGCTCCGCCTCAGCCGCGGTGTTGAGCGATGATCGAAGGAGCTCTCCTTCTTCCCAGACACCCACGCACCTACAGGTAATCTTCTTCTCTTCTCCTCTTCTTCTTCTTCACCCATCCCTCTCTCTTCTATTTCATCATCTTCCTCCCACTGAATCACCAAATCATTTGCACTTTCACGGATAAATCACACGTTGCGAACGCAACAGTGATTTTTATTGATTTTTTGGAGAACTTCTATCAACCAATTAATCGAAAATTTAAGCACGCTAAACAAATGCATGAAGAACAGGGGAGATGGTGAAACTCCCTTGTTTCTTCTCCTCCCCCCACGTTCTCTCTCTTCCCACCATCTCCTTCCTCTCTCCGGTAGTCCCCCTCGACCGACACCATCCTCGAGCTCTGCGCCTCCTTCCCGAACCTCGGGCGTGTGTCACCTAAGGTCTGGGCTCCGCCAACGGCCTCCGCGAGCCAACTCGCCGTAGCTGTCGCTCCCCCATCTTCATCCGCAGGCCGCCACCTCGCCCTCACCAAGCGTCGGCCTCCGCGAGCCAACGCGTGCCGCCCACGCGCAACTGCCCTCCTCACGCGTGCGGCGGCCGCCATCCACGCCAGCGCCCCCGCGACCCACGCGCCCCCGTATGCGTGTGCACCACCGCGCCTACCCGACCGGCGCCGTCCTCAACGCCGCAGCCACCTGCGACCGTGGCCCACGTGCCTCCGTGCACCCTTCCCCGACCGCCACACCATCCACGCCAGCACCCCCGCGGCCCACGCGCCTCCGTGCGCGTGTGCACCACCGCGCCTACCCGACCGGCACCGTCCTCGACGCCGCAGCCACCTGTGGCCGCGGCCCACGTGCCTCCGTGCACCCTTCCCCGGCCGCCACGCCATCCGCGCCACCGCCTCCTCCGGCCGCTGCTCGCCCGCCATCGACGTCCTCCGCCTCCAACGTCGGCCTCCTTGCTCTCCCCTGTTTCAACACAAAAAGCAGAGGAGATCTATCGCGAAATAAAAAATGGGAATTTGCAAAGGGGACACTTGCACCCCTTTGCAAGTTTTTAAAAAAATTTCAAATTTCCAGTAATTGCATGTAAGTCACTGTTCTTCATTTGATCTCATATTTCTTTTTTTGTATTGCATTCATACCCCTGCATTTGCACGTTTATTTAGTCATCATTCTGTTGTCCATTTTCATCTCCGAAAATTGCATTGTGTAGCATAACTCTTGTTCTACTATTTTATCATTTATTTGTATTTTTTTGATTTGCAGAATATTTATGGGAAATATTGCAATATTTTGCCCATTTTGATTGATTAATTGATTGCGCTTTATCTGCTTATCGAAAAATTTCTGAAAAATCATCATTGGTAGATATAAGTCTATGCTACAACATACCAGAAAATCACATCATTTGCACATATAATTTGTCTTAGAAAAATCATTTAGTGAAAACCTTAATCGATTTTTAATTAATCAACTGTGAAGTGTTTTAACGAAATTCAAGTTGATTTGGATAGCTCTTAACTAGACCTATTTGGATTAATTTTGTTTCTGAATAATATCATCGTTTGGCAATTATTTAAATTGGTTTAGTCATTTTCACTAAAGTCTGCATTTTTCATTATCCGTGCATCTAAAAATTACAAAAAAATTAGAGTAGCTTAATTTCATCCCATTTCATAATCTGGCCAAGTTTCATCATTTTTGGATTTAATTTGATCACTTATCTAAATTAACATTTAAACTGGCCTGATTTTGCATGTGTCTTGCTTAAAATATACAAAAAAGATCAAAAATATCCCATCTGAAAATCAAACCATGGAAATTTGCTTCGAATCAACCTAAGGAGACAACTGCCTCCCTGAGTTCGACCTTGGACTTCCAACCAAGTAAAAAAAATTGCTGCTCAAAATTAATTTGATTATAATTGAAAGTGGTTTTTGATCTGCTCTCATTATCTGGCTGCAACGAAGGATATCAATTAATTTGAACATTAATTTGCTCGAATTAACAAGGGTAGTGGGAAGCGTTATCATCGCGTAGAGGAGATGATATCGATGGTTGTTTCCAGATGGCTATTGAGGCGAGGGGCAATCGACGAAATATGGTGGTGGCGTAGGCTCCTTCAGGCGATGGACTCTAGATAATGGCGCAGAGCGCGATGGCTAGGTGTGCTGCAGATGGACGCAATTAATGAAGGTAACTCAAGGCGGTGAGTTGGAGCTCCAAGCTGGCGATGCGGGAAGGACGGGCTCCAGGTGGAGGAGGAGCATGCTGGTGATGGCGGCGACTAGTGATAAGGGAGAGGCCCGCACGCGGAGGCGGCTCCAGGCGGCGGGTGGACGAGCTCCGCAGCGACGCTCGTCCATGCGGAGGAAGTGGTCGCGGCTGGCAGGTGGCCATTGGAGTGTTGAGCGGCGGTGACAGCCTGCTCAGATTTTTATTATTTTTTTGTAATTTTTTGGAGAGAACTATATTCTCTTTTTTTTTTAAATTTTTTTGACTCCCGTGTACCTGCAATAAAATAAATACAGAGATCGACTCGAGCATGACAACTCGGTCCACAATTATTGGATAGAAAATGTGAATGGAAACACAGATCCAGCGAGATGGACGAATGGACCTGGATCTCCGGCAATTTTACGTGATCAAAGTTGATAGATTATGTGAGGTAGAATAAAAAATGTAGGGATCAAGAAGATGAGATGAAAGATCGGATTCGGGTTTAAAATTTTTTGAGGAATGATCGACTACGATTAAGATCTATCAATTAAAATGACTGAAATTAGAACTACAATAAAACCTAAAATTATCTAGATTAAGAGATTGAAATACAATGAAATGGATCTCACCGAATGGAAGCAGATGAACGCCACGATGGCCTCGACGAGGACCGACTTTCTGTCACTGGACGGCTCTGAGGCTAGGCACCACATTACGATAGAAACACTCTTGGAGAATAGGCTCCTCTCCCAAAGGATTGATCAAAGAATAATGAAGGAAAGGATGCCCATTTAAAAGAAGATGAAATACAAAAAAGGAAGATGTTTACAAAAGAGGAAGTTGTTTAGTGGTGGAATTGATAAATTAAATTAAATAAAAATGAATTTTCGTAATTAAAATAATAATAATAATAATAATAATAATAATTAATAATTGTCAAAAATTAAAGAGCCACCTTAATGGTGGCCAATAAAGGTAATTATTAAATTATACACGCATGATATATTTTTATATATAATTATTTAATTAGATGAATTATTTTCATCACTTTATTTATTTAATTAATAAAGGTTAATTATTTAGTTTTTTGAGTTAGTTATTAATGAAAAAAGTTTATATACATGTGATACATACATATAGTACATTATACACATGTACAAATAAGGAAATAATTTTATAAAAAAGATTTTTTAATTAAATTTTTTATTTACTTTAAATTATTTTTCAATAATATTTGCAATTATTAAAAACATAATATGTACAAAAATAAAAAAATGAATACAATAAATACATGGTCAAATTGCAAAAACCACCTCAGAAAATCGGCTTTTCAACCGTAACTTCAAAACTTATGAAACCACAATCATTTTAAACATAATTTAATTCAAAATACAATGGAAGTGAGTTTGGTTCAATTTGAGTTCATATAGAGCCGGAATTGTTATTTCAATTATTGCTTTATGGCTTTTTCCAAGTGTGGTTGCTTTTATTCTATACATGATTTTTTTTGTAATTATTTTTTATTATTTACAAAATATTTTTATTTACATTTTTTTGAAAATTATTTAATTTGAAGTCAATTTATGGATAAATAAAATAGTGTTAGTTTTATACATATATATATATACAGAAAAATATTTACAACACAATTTTTTTGGATTTTTTAAGGACCCTATCTCCCCCTACTCTATTCTCGGTCGATCAGGTCAAGTATTGACATTCTCTCGGGGTTTGGGTCAGCCTGTATCTATTACATATATACAGCCTTCTTTTTTTATTTTCTTTATTTTTCCTTTATTATTTTATTTATTTAAGGTTAAAATAATAATATATATATACAATATTTACACACAGATGCAAGTTAGTAAGAATATGAATTTATCAATATATACATGTGTTTTATAAGGGATTTTAAGCTAAAATAAATGAATATAAATGTTGAAATGCAGATTCATCATCCCCCTATGCTTTTCCTTTTCTAGTCCCTTAGCAAACACTTATTTGAAAGAATAAGTGAATAAAAGAAAAGGAAAGGAACAATAAAAAATTAGGACAATTTTGAGTATTAAACTTATCTTCATAAAATTATAGTATGGAGCTCTCTCAGACCTTTAGATTATTAGTGTGGCGGAACCTTAATGGGAAATAGATTTAAAACCTAACATCCTCTAAATTCCACAAGACTCCTATTCAGGTCTCCTCAACAGTCAGGTCAGAACAAGTCTACATAGACAAATTCTTATGACTATGAATCTTTACTTGTACAGTTTAAGTGAAATATAGCTCCCCATCTCAAAAGTAGCAAAGAAACAACCTCCCTCAACAAGGTAACTCTAGTCCCCCGATCTAGCAACTCTTTCCTCGAGGAGTGGGGATATTCCCTTCTAAGTTCAAGTACAACCAGCTCAAGAAGAGGAGATGGAGAAAATAATGGACGGTAACCAGTGTAGCTACCTATCCTTGGATGCATGACCAATGTAGTCAAGTCATCCAACTGCAAGCTTACAAAAATTCGACTTTGAAGCTCTTAATAATTTCTCTTTTTTTCTTGTATATACACTTCGACAGGCTTTTTACTTTTCAATCAGTCCTGTCTACTTTTGGAGATTCTACATTTTTCTTTTATTTTTTTGAAAATATATACAAGGTGCATCATGTACATAAGGAGTTTTTCTTCTTGAGCAAGTAGACTTTCCCTCTTTTGAAGCATTATTGCAACCCCATAGCATCCTGTCTTTAGACCTCAATGCCACCAGATCAAGGTTGAGATGCACATCCCTCCCTAGAGGAAGAAGAGATGTTCCGCCTAGATGTACTATCCTCGTATGCTACTCCAAGCTAAAAGATTCTGCCTCCTCACTACCTCCTCCATGAAGAGTTACGTGTAGAGTGCTTGTCCAAGATAAGCCACGGTCTGAAAGAATCATGCGTGTTGTTAAATGTTCTACTTAGAATAATCAAAGATGACATGCGAACATAGTCTTACGGACTCAAAGAATTAAGTCGCTAGGACCTGAAAAGTCTTAACTCCAATTCTTATAAAGTTCCTCTGAAATTAAGTGGATTAAGGTCCAACTAAGCTCCATTCTTCAATTTTATTCCAGACTTAGTTTAAATGTCAATACTATCATGAAAAATGCACATGCAAATGCAAGAATTATGTAAAATGCAAAAAGAAAACATTTTTTTAAATAATTTTCTAATTTTGGACTTTTTATGGATTTATGGGAAAAAATGATGCACATGTGAAAAGATTTTTTAAGGAAAAATGGTTAGAAAAATTTATACAAGGTTATATATATACTACTTTGTTTTTATTTTTGTTTTTTTACACATGTGAATTTTACGAATTTATATACATATCCTCAAAATAATTATATCAAAAGTACGAGTTATGTCTAAAGTATATATACAATATATACGACACTCCCTATACTTAGCTCGAATTATGTCCTCATAGTGATCAAAGAGCGGCAAAGGAAGACATAACTCGTGCTAAGTATAGAAAAGTGAAAAGACTCCTACGCTACAATGAGTAGACGAGAAGATGAAAAAATAGAAGTCGGTGATCTCCCCTATACTTAGGATAAAGTAATCCTAAGTATAGAAGACTATACAAAAGGGAAAAACCGATGAAGATAATGTACAAACTCAACGGCTCGACTTGCCCCCTATACTTAAGGTAGAATAGCCCTAAGTATAGAATATCAACAACTTGGGGGACAATCGAGAGAATAGAAGAATAAAAACACAAAAGAGATGATATGAACAACATCACCCCAATACTTAGGGTAGAGTATCCCTAAGTATAGGCAACAACAAGAGTGATGAATTGGACGAGTATGAACATCACAAATCAATCACCCCCTATACTTAGGATAAAACACATCCTAAGTATAACATATATACACGCAGAAAAGGGATGAATGATAAAACATGAGAAGAAAGAATGAAATGAAAGGATATACAAAAGGTTTTCAATTCATGTATCATACGCAGAAGTTGGAATAAAAAAATTATCGTCTGATACCACAGATACAGAATCAACGACGGACATGAATGTATCATGATCTACATATGGCTTCAGCAACTGTCTGTTCACAAAAAATGGTTGTACGTCAGATGACAACCCAGATATGACAATACTCCCATTGTCACACACAACTCTCACAATGAATGGTCCTGACCATTTGCTTTTCAATTCCTGGAAACATCTTCAACTTAGCATCAAATAACCAAACTTTCTGATCAGGAGAGAATGTATTCCTTCGAATGTGTTTACCATGCTAGCGCTTGACTTTCTCCTTATACATGAGTGAGTTATCATATGCAAAGTCTCTCGGAATTCCAGTAATCTATCCAGATCCAACTTTCTGTTATTTCCTGCCTTCTCATAATCAAGATTGCATACACGGAGTGCCCAAAAGATTTGTGAATTAATTCCACTGGTAGGTGGCAAGGCTTTCCATATACTAATATGTAGGGAGAAATACCCAAAGGAGACTTGTACGCCGTCCTATAAGCTCATAGAACTGAATCAAGCATCTGGGACCAGTTCTTCCTATCTGAACATACAAGTTTTTGCAATATCGTCTTGATTTCCTTATTTGAAATTTCTGCCAAGCCATTAGTCTGAGGGCAGTAAGGAGACGCAACTCTGTACTCAATGGCGTACTCCTTCACAAGCTTCTTTACTTCTCGATTAATGAAACGACTTCCCCCATTTGAAATCAGTATCTTTGGAATCCTGAGCCGTGCAATAATGTGGTCCTTGAGAAAGGAACACACTGTACGACTATCTGCGGCTCGGGTGGGGATAGCCTCCACCCATCGACTAACATAATCCACAACGAGCAGGATGTGCTGAAATCCCTGACTGACAGGAAATGGGCCCATGAAGTCTATGCCCCAAGCATCAAAAACATCAGAAATATGTATGTATCTTAGGGGCATGGTATCTTTGGAACCAACGATTCCTACCATTTTCTGACAGTCGGTACAACCTCGAACATACTCTATATCATCCTTAAACAATGTGGGCCACTATAGGCCACTCTGTAAAACCTTTGTTGCTGTGCGTTTCCCTGAATGATGCCCACCGGATTCTAATTTGTGGTAGTGCTCAAGTACATTAGTGTGTTCTCCTGAGGAATGCACCTTCTCTGGATACAATCCGCACCCTCGCGAAATAGGTATGGATCCTCCCACTGGTAATAATGGATCTCTGATAGAAATATGTCTATCTTGTACTTCGGCCAATCTTGTGGAACATTCTTGGAGACAAGATTGTTCACAATATCAACATACCATGGGTGTGAGTTCATAGACAAAATGGCCTCATCTAGAAAGGTTTCAGAAATAGAGATCGCGTTTTGCTCAGAGGTCTCTACATCAGTAATACGGGAAAGGTGATCCGCCACAACATTTTTCACTCCAGGTTTATCTCGAATCTCTAAATCAAATTCCTGGAGAAGAAGGATCCATATGATAAGGCGTGGTTTGTCATCCTTCTTTGCCTGCAAGTATCGTATGACAATGTGATCCGTGTATACAATAACGTGGGAACCAATGAGGTAAGATCTGAACTTTTCTAGCCCAAACACAACTGCTAACATCTCCTTCTTTGTAATTGTATAATTCCGCTGTGCTTCGTCCAGAGTCTTGCTAGCATAGTGTATAGCAAATGGTATCCCATCCCTTCTCTGTCCTAAAACAGCTCCAACTGCGAAATCTGAGGCATCCGTCATGATCTCGAAAGGAAGAGATCAATCAGGCGGCTATAAGATAGGAGCACTAGTAACCTTTTCTTTCATATGATTGAATGTAAGGACGACTTTCTCATCAATAATAAAATCACTCTCCTTACACAGAAGCTCAGTCTAAGGTCTGTCGATCTTGTCGAAGTCCTTTATGAATTGCCTATAGAATCCTACATGTCCCAGAAATGACCTCAACTGCTTCGAACTCTGCAGTGGCTCTAACTTTGAAATCCCATCAATCTTAGCCGGGTCAACCTCCATACCATGTTTTGAGATGACATGGCCCAATATAATTCCTTTAGTCATCATAAAGTGACTCTTCTCCCACGAGAGCACTAGGTTTACCTCACAACAATGTTGAAGAACTAGGTCTAAATAAACAATACATGTGTCAAAACTATCCCTGTAGACTGATATGTCCATGAATACTTCAAGAAAATTACCCACCATTTCGGCAAAAACGGCCAACATACACGTTTGAAATGTAGTGGGGGTGTTACACAATCCAAAGGGCATCCGTCTAAAGGTGTAGGTGCCGAACGGACAAGTAAAAGTAGTTTTCTCCTGATCCTCAGGAGCAATAGCAACTCGGTTGTATCTCGAGTACCCATCCAAGAAGCAAAAGAACTCTGTCCCTGCCAACCTCTCAATAATTTGATCAATAAAGGGCAGTAGAAAGGGATCCTTCTTGGTAGCTGAGTTCAAGCATCGGTAATTGATGAATCTGCGATTCATCATCTTTATTCATTTATTTTAGCTTAAAATCCCTTATAAAACACCTGCATATAACACTAACTCCATATTCTTACTAACTTGCATCCGTGTGTAAATATTGTACACTTCTTACTAATTTTAACCTAAAATAAATAAATAAATAAAGAAAGGAAAAATAAAGAAAATAAAATAAAAAAGGAAGACTGTATACAGGCTGACCCAAACCCCGAGAGAAGGTCAATACTTGACCTGATCGACCAGAAATGAAGTAGGGGGAGATAGGGTCCTTAAGCAGAAAATCGAAAAAAATATGTGTGTGTTGTTGTAAATACTTCTCACTTATTTTATATATATCTGTATAAAACTGACAATAATTTATTTGTACCTTAATTGACCTCAAATCAAATAACTTTCAAAACCAAAGTTGTAAATAAAAATGTGTCCTAATTAATAAAAATAATTGCACAATTAAATCATGTACAGAATAAAAGTACCACACTTGAAAAAAGACACTAAGCACTAATTGAAAGACCAATTCCGGCTCCATATGAGATCAAATTGAATCAATCTCACTTCCATTGGATTCGAAATTAAATTATCTTTAAAATGGTTGTATTTCATAATTTTTGGAGTTACGGTTGAAAAGTCGATTTTCTGGGGTGATTTGTGCAATTTTCTCATGTATTTTGTAAATATTGTATTTGTATATACTTGTAAATATTTTTTCTAATTATTTACAATAAAAATAAAAATAAAAATAATAAAATTCTTAAAACAAAAGGCTAATTTCCTTATTTACCCTTGTATATAATGTCATATATGTATATAGTATATGTATATAGTTGCTATTTTTAATTAATCACCATAAAAAAATAAAAAAATAGCATTTTTTAATTCAAATAAATAAAGTGACGGAAATTAAAAAAATAGATAATTTTGTAAATAGTTTTATATCTTTTATTTATCTCATTTCATCTCTCTTATCTCTTCCACCAAAAAATTCAAAAATTCATTTCAATTTTCATCTCTTTCATCTCTTTATCCAAAAAATTCAAAAATTCAAATTTCATTCTATCTTTTCTATTTATATAGCTCATTCTCCCTCATTTCAACTTGATCAATCTTTAGAGAGAGGAGCCCGATCTCCGAGAGAAAATTTTGTCGAGAATAGTGCCTAGCCTCCGAACCGTCCGGTGACGGCGAGTCGGCCTTATTGAGGAGATCACGGTCCATTTCCGCTCCTAAGGCAAGATCCACATTTTCTTCTTATTTTATCTTAGTTTAATCGTAGCTTATTTTGCCATTTTTTAATTCCCTTATCATTTTATTTTTCTAGATGTAAAAAAAATTCCATCTTGATTTGATCCGTCTCTGATTCCGAATTTTCATCTCACTTTCTCGATCTCCACGCATTCTATTCTATCTTCCACGATCTATCAACTCCGACACGCACGGCGGTCGGAGAATAAAATTCGATCCCTTTATTTTCGTCGGATCCCCCTTCCTTTTCCGATTTATAAAGAAATAAAATAATAATAAAAAATTATTATTTGTTTCTTTTTTCTCTAATCTTTGTTTTGCAGGAGAATCAAGATAAAAAATTATTTTTACTATATACATTTCCTGTTAAAAAAACAACAAAAAATATTTTTTCCTTCTTCATCTGATTACAGTAATAACAAAAAAAATAAAAACAAAAACAAAAAATGGGGACGGCTGCCCCCATGCGCCGCCGCCCCTCCTCCTGACCGTTCCCTCCGCGCTCCGCCATCCTCTCCGTCCGGTAGCCATGCCAACGCACCGTGTGGCAGCGCACCGTTGGTCCCATCTCCGCCGCTGAAGCCCCCATCTCCCATCGCCCCTTCGGTCGCACCTCCATCGCTCATGTGCACGCATGCGGCCCTGCCGCCCTTACCCGTGTGCCCCCATTCCGCTCTCCGTCGTGGGTGGCGCCGCCCCGCGGCTGCCCGATGCTCCCGACCAGGCCTCCGTCTTCTCCGCCCGCGCTCCTGCGAGCGGCGCAGTCGCTGCGCCCTTCCAGATATGCTCCTGCGGGTGGCAGAACTCCATTCCTCTGTGCGACACTCCAGGCGGCGGCGCAGCCATGCCCCTCGGCCGCCCCTCCATTCAGCTACCCACGCATCCGCCCTTGCCCGCCGAAGAAGAAGGGGCGGCAGCTCCCTTGTGATTGAAGGAACGAGAGAATAAAACCCTTGCTAGGGTTTTAATTAAAAAAATATTTGGAAAATTTGCAGTAAGCACCTCCAAAGTTTTTTAAATTTGCCAAACAACCCCTGCCAGCCTCAAGCACATGCCACACACGTGATATAGTGGTAAAATAGTGTATTCTCTCTTGTGTTTTATTTTTATTATTTATTTCATGCAAAAATAATAAACATTGACACTTTGATCCCTCAATTCCATACTTTAAATTTGCATGATATTTTCGTTGGAATAAATAGTTTTTATTGCTAAAAAATTCTGAGAAAATTATGCTATGCTCCTGATGTATGAATCTTTTTAGCATAAATTTTTCATTGCCTTTTGTCATCATCTATTGTTATTAAAAAAATAAAAAACAGAGCCATTTTATCTTCCTGAAATTCAAAAATTCATAAAAATTATAATATTGTTCCAAAAATTCCAAAAAATTAGGGTAGTTGTATTTCACTGTCTTTAAAATTCTACGCAAATTTCACGCATTGATTCTTTGTAAAATCCAAAAAAATTGAAAAAACTAAAAATATTAAAAAATCGTAAAAAAATCTACAAAAATCCAAAAACTATGATTCCAGTTTCTGATTGTAGATATTTGCCTGTAGTTTGTCATAAAAATAGTTGTCAGGAGTTTTTGGACAGTTAAAATATTTTTAAGTTGCAATTTACTCCAGGCTGTGCACATTTTCGCATTTTCTCACTGTTTGATTTTTAGAAAAATACAAAAACATCTAAAAATTCCACAAAAAATTCCCAAAAATATTTAAAAACTTTTAAAACCCAAAAACATTTTTTTGGATTTTTCTGATATTTTTGATTAATTGAAAAATTACAAATAGAGTTGGTGTGCGTATTTTTGATCTTGTGAATATTACTTTGTGTTATTTTTGAAAATAAAAAATTGCAAAAATCAAAATCACTAAAAAATTGAAAATCAGAAAATATACAAAAAAATTAGAAATAAAAAAATAAAAAAATTAAAAAGATAAAAAATTACAAAAACCAAAGATAGTTGTCCTGTGAGATTCTTGTTTTCTCTTAATTAATTCTTGATTAATTGAATGACTCTCACGATTTGTTGCCTCCCTGAGTTCGATCCTGTCTGCTATACATGTTAATAAGTAGCAAAAATAAATTTTTTTGTCACGGGATTTTTAGGGATAACAATGACAATTTTTATCATTAATAATTTCCGTCCCCCTCAAAAACCGTATCAACAGTAATATACACAGATACGCCATGAAGTAGGTACCCAGGTAGGAATCTCCTCACCACGGTCATTCTTTACGATCGTAATCTCAGATTTCTTCGGAACCACATGTAAAGGGCTGACCCACTTGGAATCTGAAATGGGATATATAAAGCCGACATCACACCATTTTTTGATCTCCTTCATGACAACCTCCCTTAGATTTGGATTTAGATGGCGCTGACAATCAGAGGAGGGTTTACAATCATCCTGTAGGTAGATATGATGCAAGCACAATGCTGGATTAATCCCACAGAGATCCGATATATTCCTTCATATGGCCTTGCGGTTTCTCTCAAGAACCTCTAGAACACGAGATTCTTGTTCAACGGTCAACTGCGAGCTGAGGATAACTAGAAACATTTGGGTGGGGGCCCCACAAGGAATGCATATTTCAACGTTGATGGTAAAACCTTGAGCTCAGGCGGGGTCTGAATTGGCTCTGCAATAACCTATGCTATTGTACTGGTAAACAATATGTGATCTGTACTCTGTGTACTATCCACCTTGGCTACTAACAACTCAACAAGTAAAACATCCGATAGATCTATAATGAATAATCTCTGCTCAGAAAGGAGTGGCTCGTCAGGGTGCTCCATATTCTTATCAATTAACGACTTATATATCTCAACAATAATCTCAGAAAGATGTCCCTCATCTGTGCATAAATCAGGAAATTCAATGAGTGGATCAGATATCTGGACCTCATAACTCTCAGAAGGGGGCATATCATTAGTAATATGAGAAAAGTGTGTCAAAGGAATATCAGAAGGTGCATCTGGAAACTTAGATTGATCCCTAGAAATCAGCTCAAACAACCCATCAAAAACTAGCTCAATTGGACCACTAAGGGAACTCATGTCGATTATGCTAGAAATATACACACATCAAGAGCATAACATGATTTTTTCAGAAATTATTGACCAACAAAAACATTTATTTCAATGAAAAGAACAAGCAAATTAAAGTCTGGATACACAGGGACTGAAATGCATTTTTTAATGTTTTGCATGAAAACTATACAATATTTAAATATGGGGAAAAGAGACGCAAATTACCCAATGAACCGCGTGCACTGCACGTGACTGCTCCGAGTGAAGGATATGGAGAGATCCTCAAGCGCATCATGGAAGCGTGAGCGTCGTATCGGATACGACGAAGAACGACTAGTCGCACTAGTTGTTCGGTGCAGCGGAATTTTAAAAATTTTTTATTCGATGAAACCACATGATCCAAGAACCATTCTCAGATCGTTTCATCTATAACCACAGCAAGTATAATGCAATACCTCTTGAAGCGTGGTTGATCGAGTCTCTAAGAGAAGAGACCTCCTGTCTCAAGTCCGATCGTCGGAGAGATCGCTTGCGAGCGCGGGGATGAACCGCGGTGTCCTCGCAATCCAAGAAGTTGATCCAAGCACGGTTGCTCCTGATCTCGTCGCACGAGATCGAACGTCTCCTTCGCGGGCGAAGCACTTGAAGTAGACGGAGAACCGCAGAGTGTCAAAGCGGTAGCACGAAGGCGAGGGCGACGACGATTCCCTCCACTAAGGTGGACGGCCACCAAGAGGAAGGGGGAGAGAGGGCTGTCGAGTATGAGAGAAAGAGAGAGAGTTTTGCTACAATAGCATGTGTAAAGAGAGAGCCAAGAATGCCTCTCTATTTATAGGGTTTTGGGATCCATGGATCTCAATCCATGTGTCATATAAAATCAATGGTTGAGATTGATTTATGACAATCCAATGGTCAAGATTGTTGTTGGTAAAAGCCAACAACTTGTGATTTAATTTGATAAAATATATTTGATAAATCAAATAAATATTAATACCAAATCTAAATCAATCAAATAAGAGAGAGAGAGAAGACAAAGGAGATGCTCTCCTTATTTGGAAGAGGGGACGGCCACCAATTCCCCAAGGGAATTGAGTGCCACCCCCCTCATTCCTAATGAGGAGTGTAATCTCCTTATTTTTCTCTCTACTTATTTTCCAACAACAATTTGTTGGTATTTTAATTCACCAAAATAATTCTCAATTAATTTTGGGAATATTGCAATCTTGACATTGGAATATTGTGAATCAAATTCACAACCCAAAACAAAATGTAATTTACATTTTCAATTAATTAAACAATATGTATCCAATACACATTAATAATTAATCTACTAATATAAATTATATTTAACTCTCTCTAATACATTATAAATCACATTTATAATATATTAGGAATAATTGGATATTACTATCCACATTATTCTTATCCATAATAATTAAATCACATTTAATTATATTGGATAATTTCTCATACATCATGATAATTAAATCACATTTAATTATCAACTTCTCTTTGCTTAGATCTTATGGAATTGCTCTTAAACCATTTAAGAACAATGCTATTTCTCCTCAGATACTTGGAGATAAGGACGGGGCGATTGTATTGTTCCACGTATAGTGACTTGGATATTGAGATCACATCTCAAATCCAGATCCCATGTACCTCTCATAGATGCTTGATTAAATCAAGACCGTAAACCTAATCTTCTCATTGCATCTGAATCTCATTCAGATCAATGTCCAGTACATGGACTAAGATTAGGTCACTTCTCTAATGAGAGGAGTCACTAAAATCCAGACCTATTTCATCACTCCCTCGGAATGGAAGCGTCATGGTTATACAATCGTTTATGATCAAATCACCCTTCAGGTATTCCTAATACCTGCACATCCTGCATACTGGAAGACTCATGATCATCATGAAGATAAAGATCACTTTTACACTGTCATCTTCATAGTATGATCATTAAGTTTCTCAATCTTGGTCCTTGGGATATGGTACAGATCATATGCTTTCACAAAGCATATATCTTACCTTCAAATTCATATCATGCTTCTAAAGCATGATGACCATGCATGGAATTTGGTCAATCCCAATACCTCATGAGTGAGCTCATGTCTCCCGGTTCACAAGTGAACCTGTATGATCCCTTTGAGAGATCATATTACTCATATGCCCTTACGTGCACACCAGCTCGCCGGTGTATAGACCTTGATTAGGTCAACAACCTATTGGTCTGCCAAATGTACATGCTCAGACATATAGTAATATATCTGTCTCTGGTCAGAGGATGTTTGCCTGTGATGTGACAGTATTCATCATAGGTCTTTGGTTATCTCGATCTCGTTAAGTCAACTCATTGACTCAACTAATCTGATACCTCCGAATCAATATTCCTATGCAGAGGACCTGCATCAAGAGGTCGATCAGATATCAGTCTAATGAGATGGGATTGCCATCTCCCACTCAGACTGGAGATCACTACTTGTTAATCATTGATGATGCTTGATGAGTCCTCTATCTAACTCCTTAGATATTCATCCAAGCATCAACCTCTATGATTCAATCATTGAATCAACAGTTGTATGATTATCAAGTTGGCCATGGTACATAACCCTTATTGTACAGAGGGACCTTATAGTGCATTCATTCATTCAATATCAGAAAGGGAGTGAAACAAAACATCAATAACTTTTATTGATAAATCATTTATTACAATAACATTTATTGTAGGAATGGTTCGCCTCGGGCTCACATTGCTAACAATCTCCCACTAGCCCTCAGAACCATTCAGGAACAAGCCTTAAACCCATACTCATTACATGCTGGTCAAAAACCTTCTGTGTCAGAGGTTTGGTATGAGGATCAGCAACGTTGTCGGCGGAGGCCACCTTGGTGATGATGATGTCACCACGCTTTTGAATCTCCCGAATGATGTGGTATTTCCTTTCTACGTGCTTGCTCTTCTGATGCCATCTGGGTTCCTTCGCTTGGGCAATGGCTCCCGTGTTATCACAGAGTAGCGGGATGGGAGTATCAGAGGAAACTACGCCAAGCTCCTGGACGAACTTGCGCAACCACACCGCCTCCTTTGCAGCATCTGATGCGACAATGTATTCGGCTTCTGTTGTTGAATCTGCCGTAGTGTCCTGCTTCTTGCTTCTCCAGCTCAAAGCACCACCGTTCAACAGGAACACAAACCCTGATGTCGACTTTCGATCATCAATATCCGATTGGAAGTCAGAATCTGTATATCCCAAGACTTGGAGATCACCATCTCCATAGACTAAGATGTAATCTTGCGTCCGTCTAAGATATTTGAATATGTTCTTTACTGCATTCCAGTGTTGTTCTCCATAGCAGGATTGGTAACGACTTACCACTCCCACTGCATGGCAGATATCTGGCCTGGTACACATCATGGCATACATTAAGCTTCCTACGGCTGATGCATAAGGACATCCAGCCATGGCCTTCTTTTCCTCAACAGTTTGAGGAGCCATTCCTTTAGATAGGTGGATACCATGTCTTAAGGGTAGGAATCCTTTCTTGAAACTATCCATACGGAATCGTTCAAGAATCTTCTTAATGTATCCTTGTTGTGACAATCCCAATATCCTCTTCTCTCGGTTTCTGAACAGCTTCAGACCCAAGATGTAAGAGGCTTCTCCAAGATCTTTCATCTCAAAGGTATGGGACAGCCAAATCTTCACACTGGTCATCATCCCTGTATCATTCCCAATGATAAGGATGTCATCTACATAAAGCATGATGAACACAATGGCGCTCCCACTAAGCTTCTTGTACACACAAGGTTCATCAGGATTCTGCACAAAATCATAACTCTTTATGGTTTCGTCAAATATGATGTTCCAGCTACGAGAAGCTTGCTTGAGCCCATAGATGGATTTCTTCAGCTTGCATACTTTGCCAACCTCAGTCATGAAGCCCTGGGGCTGCTCCATGTAGATATCCTCCTCGAGGTATCCATTGAGGAAAGCCGTCTTGACGTCCATCTGCCAGATGTCGTAGTCAAGATATGCAGCTATAGCCAACAATGCCCTGATGGATTTAAGCATAGCCACAGGAGAGAATGTCTCATCGTAGTCGATGCCTTCTCTCTGTGTGTAGCCCTTGGCTACGAGCCGTGCCTTGAAAGTCTCTACTTTCCCATCAGGTCCCCTCTTTCTCTTGAAGATCCATTTGCACCCAATGGGTTTTACCCCTTTAGGTGGATCCTCTATGGTCCATACACCATTCTTATGCATGGAGTCAATTTCTGACTTCATTGCTAGCATCCATCTATCAATGTCATGATCCGCGAGTGCTTCATCAAATGAAGTAGGATCACTGTCAGTTTCACCTGACACATGGAATCCATACCTTTCAGGTGGTGCAACCACCCTCGAACTCCTTCGAAGAGGTATAGGTGTTTCATCTTTATTTATCTCTTCAGTTTCTGGTTCAGGAAGTTCAGAGTCCTCAGGGGACTTAATGAGTTTCTCTACTTCACTTTTGTCTTGACCTTTAAGGAAATCATCCTCCAGAAATTTCACATCTCTAGAGACAAAAACCTTTTGGGTCTCAGGGTCATAAAGTTGGTATCCAATACCATCTTTAACATACCCAATAAAGTAGCACTCACGAGAGCGAGATTCTAGCTTACTTGCATCCACATTCTTTGCATGGACCAAGCAACCCCAAACCCTTAAGTGGTTAACACTAGGTTTGGTTCCATACCATAGCTCATGAGGAGTCTTAGGTACAGATTTGCTAGGAATCTTATTTAGGATATATATTGCAGTCTCTACTGCATATCCCCAGAAACTAAGTGGTAAATGTGCTTTACTCATCATTGAACGAACCATATCCATGATGGTTCTGTTGCGTCTTTCAGCAACACCATTAAGTTGGGGAGTTCCAGGAGGAGTGAGATTGGAAATAATTCCATTCTCTTTAAGGTATTCCTTGAATTCATCTGATAGGTACTCGCCACCTCGATCAGATCGAATTCGTTTAATCTTCCTATTGGTTTGGTTCTCAACCAAAACCTTGAACTCTTTGAACTTTTCAAAGGTTTCAGACTTATGACGTAATAGGAAGATAAACCCGTATCGCGAATGGTCATCAATAAATGTCAAATAATATCGATATCCATTTCGAGTCGCGGTACTGAAGGGACCGTATACATCAGTATGTATTAAGTCAATAATACCTTCACATCTTGTAACCTTGTTACGGAAAGGCATCCTGGTCATTTTACCTCGAATACAATGTTCACAGGTAGGTAAAGGCTGAACCTGTAGAAAATCCAAAGGTCCATCCTTTATCAATCTATTGATCCTATCAACAGATAAATGACCAAGCCTTTGATGCCAAATCATGTTTGAATGATTTATATTACTCCTGGATCTTTTAGGGTTTTTATTAGTGGTTGTAACATTCATGACATGCTCATTAATGCACAATTCATAGAGTCCTCCAGAAGTCAAAATACCCTCTGCAATATATTTATCATAATGATTTATGACTAATTTGTTACAAAATAGGAATGAATATCCACTTGTAACTAGCTTAGATACAGATATCAAATTCCTTCTGACTTCAGGTATATAAAGACACTCTTTAAGTACTAGGACTCTTCCACTAGATAATGATAGTCTGCAGGTCCCGACGGCGACTGCTGCAACACTTGCATCAGATCCCATCTGGATGACTATCTCCCCTTCTTCAAGTTGTCTAGTTTCCTCAAACAAATGCAACAAATTGCATACATGAACAGAAGCACCAGAATCAACTACCCAACTTCCTTCTCGTCCAACGAGAAAGCTGGTTTCAATGATAAAAGTAGATTTCATACCTGCTGGGGCTTTACCTTTGTCGATCGACTTCAGGTAATCCGGGCAATTACGCCTCTAGTGCCCCGGCTTCTTGCAGTGGTGACATACGTCGGTTTTCTTCGACGCCATTAAAGTGGATGCATTGGAAGATGAGGCAACACTTTGTCCCTTCTTCTTTCTCTTCTGGGCCGGGCCCTTCCGAGAACCTTGCTTCCGACCGCGCTTCCCTTTGACCTGTGCAACCATTGCAGTACCAGAGGGACCATCTTTCTTCATTACGTCTTCTGCAGACTTTAATGCAGCAAGAAGCCCAGCATTTGTCAGTTCCAGCTTATTCATGTGGAATGACACCACAAAGTTATTGAAAGATTTGGGCAATGACAGCAGAATGAAATCGGATTGCATGTCTGCATCCATCGTCGCCCCTAGAGTCTCAAGCTCTGACAAGTACCCAAACATTTTGAGTACATGCTCGCGGACCGAGGTCCCTTCCTGCATCTTGCAGCAAACGAGTTCTTTCATAACATTGTACCGCTGGGTGCGGTTAATGTCACCAAACATATCCTTTAGATTCTGCATGATATCCTGGCAAGCACTCATCTCCACATGTTGCTTCTGAAGAACATTGGAGAGAGAACCCAAGATATAGCACCTAGCCAAGACATGATCTTCATCATATTTGTCATTATATGCTTTGTCTTCCTTAGATTTAGGGTTTTCAAGTTTGTTTTCAGAGAGCACATAACTGATGCGCTCTGCCGAAAGCACAAGCTCCAAATTACGGATCCAATCCGAGTAATTTGGTCCGGTCAATTGGTTGACCTCCAGAAGCCTGTTCAGTGGTTTCATGGCCTTCATTTTCTGAAATTGAGAATGCACTATATTAGAACATATAATCATATATTCAATTTAATTTTATTTGATTAAGGCATTTTAAATCAAATTAGTCTTGCTATGTCAACTATGAAAGTTTATTCCCTTATTCACTTTCAAAGTAGGAGATATACTTACCAATATATCTCAAGCAAGAACTGGGATCTCCTCTTTATCATTGTCATATCCCAATAATATGAGAACCTATGACTCCGATAAAGAGAAGCGGGAACACATTCCGCCTTGCAAGTCCAACTTGCATTTCCCAATCCGGTCTTTAATACCCGAGCCCACCACCCCTAAGGTGATGTTGACTCGTCATTAATTGAACCAACCGTCAACAGGAATACAACTCGCTATGCGCAATCCAATATCGCCCCAATAATATGAGGACCCGATATTGGGGTCACTACGCATACGTCCTTACTCTTTCGAGAAGCGACGAGCCTGATCCAAAAGGATCATATGTGGGAGCTGTCACTTCGGACAGGCGTCTCCCACATATAATATTTGGCGACGAAATCCTTCGCCTTGACGAGAGACCATGGATGTCACTTATGTGATCCTCCATCTCTTATTCAAATTTAATTAATTACTATGAGTCTCATTCATATAATTAATTCTTCCAAGGGAATTATTAACTCTAATCATATTAGAGTATTCTCAATTGGATATAATTAACTTAATCATATTAAATTAATTATCATTCCAATTTAATCAATCAAACTCAATTTTACGCTTGAATATATATATATATATATATGATATTATTCTCAAAGTACGTATTAATTCGAATTTTAATAATTAGAAAAATACATCATAATCCCTCGGACATTATCCCGGCCCTACCCGCTGTCATGGCTAGTACCGACGGGAGTGGGGCGGACCACATACGTTGCAACCCGCTGACCAGCGATCCCCGACTAGACACCATATCCACCTCGGGAAAGGATAATGCCAAATTGATTATTTTGTACTTGAGATGATCATCGGTTCTTCAACCGAAATTATACCATATAGTAATCAAAACAATTTTGATTTTAAGGAAATTTGCTAGGCAAATTCCCAAGTCCTATTCAAGCAAGAAGTTTGATGATTGTAATTCCAATTAAGGTTTAGATCAAATCTAATCAACTAATTGGTTGGGGCCAAGTCAATTAGGCAAATAATCATGTTTCAATATTTCACAAATATTTTTCAAGATTATTTCACGAAATTAACAATTAATTTCACTAATTGACAATCACTTGGTTCTAGATTAGGAAAGCAATTTCAGCAGTGACCCCTACTTACTAAAATTGGCATATCTCAATCATATTAAATCCAAATTAAGCAAAGTCAATTTCTAAAGTTTGATAATTTGATTTAGGACAGAACCTAAGTGATGTTTCACGCATTTCGAGGCAAGTATAAACAGTAATTAACATTTTAATCACGTTCAGATTCACAGTTCCCGCAACAGTGCATACATGTCCATTAAAACGACCATATCTCGAGCATACGAAATCCGATTTACGCAAACTCAGATCCTATGGTTTCCTTATCTAATGGGGAACATAATACAAGTAGAAAATTCTTGTTTAAACAATTTAAACAGTGCCTAATTTCTTTACTAAACAGATCTGCGAAATCAAATGCGATGAAAACTTTCGCGACCTTAGCGAACCCAAGTCGTCCTTGGTTAACGAATCACTATTCGAAACCGTCGACCTAAGGCTCTGATACCACTTGAAGGATATGGAGAGATCCTCAAGCGCATCACGGAAGCGTGAGCGTCGTATCGGATACGACGAAGAACGACTAGTCGCACTAGTTGTTCGGTGCAGCGGAATTTTAAAAAATTTTTATTCGATGAAACCACATGATCCAAGAACCATTCTCGGATCGTTTCATCTATAACCACAGCAAGTATAATGCAATACCTCTTGAAGCGTGGTTGATCGAGTCTCTAAGAGAAGAGACCTCCTGTCTCAAGTCCGATCGTCGGAGAGATCGCTTGCGAGCGCGGGGATGAACCGCGGTGTCCTCGCAATCCAAGAAGTTGATCCAAGCGCGGTTGCTCCTGATCTCGTCGCACGAGATCGAACGTCTCCTTCGCGGACGAAGCACTTGAAGTAGACGGAGAACCGCAGAGCGTCGAAGCGGTAGCACGAAGGCGAGGGCGACGAAGATTCCCTCCACTAAGGTGGACGGCCACCAAGAGGAAGGGGGAGAGAGGGCTGTCGAGTATGAGAGAAAGAGAGAGAGAGAGTTTTGCTACAATAGCATGTGTAAAGAGAGAGCCAAGAATGCCTCTCTATTTATAGGGTTTTGGGATCCATGGATCTCAATCCATGTGTCATATAAAATCAATGGTTGAGATTGATTTATGACAATCCAATGGTCAAGATTGTTGTTGGTAAAAGCCAACAACTTGTGATTTAATTTGATAAAATATATTTGATAAATCAAATAAATATTAATACCAAATCTAAATCAATCAAATAAGAGAGAGAGAAGACAAAGGAGATGCTCTCCTTATTTGGAAGAGGGGACGGCCACCAATTCCCCAAGGGAATTGAGTGCCGCCCCCCTCATTCCTAATGAGGAGTGCAATCTCCTTATTTTTCTCTCTACTTATTTTCCAACAACAATTTGTTGGTATTTTAATTCACCAAAATAATTCTCAATTAATTTTGGGAATATTGCAATCTTGACATTGGAATATTGTGAATCAAATTCACAACCCAAAACAAAATGTAATTTACATTTTCAATTAATTAAACAATGTGTATCCAATACACATTAATAATTAATCTACTAATATAAATTATATTTAACTCTCTCTAATACATTATAAATCACATTTATAATATATTAGGAATAATTGGATATTACTATCCACATTATTCTTATCCATAATAATTAAATCACATTTAATTATATTGGATAATTTCTCATACATCATGATAATTAAATCACATTTAATTATCAACTTCTCTTTGCTTAGATCTTATGGAATTGTTCTTAAACCATTTAAGAACAATGCTATTTCTCCTCAGATACTTGGAGATAAGGATAAGGCGATTGTATTGTTCCACGTATAGTGACTTGGATATTGAGATCACATCTCAAATCCAGATCCCATGGACCTCTCATAGATGCTTGATTAAATCAAGACCGTAAACCTAATCTTCTCATTGCATCTGAATCTCATTCAGATCAATGTCCAGTACATGGACTAAGATTAGGTCACTTCTCTAATGAGAGGAGTCACTAAAATCCAGACCTGTTTCATCACTCCCTCGAAATGGAAGCGTCATGGTTATACAATCGTTTATGATCAAATCACCCTTCAGGTATTCCTAATACCTGCACATCCTGCATACTGGAAGACTCATGATCATCATGAAGATAAAGATCATTTTTACACTGTCATCTTCATAGTATGATCATTAAGTTTCTCAATCTTGGTCCTTGGGATATGGTACAGATCATATGCTTTCACAAAGCATATATCTTACCTTCAAATTCATATCATGCTTCTAAAGCATGATGACCATGCATGGAATTTGGTCAATCCCAATACCTCATGAGTGAGCTCATGTCTCCCGGTTCACAAGTGAACCTGTATGATCCCTTTGAGAGATAATATTACTCATATGCCCTTACGTGCACACCAGCTCGCCGGTGTATAGACCTTGATTAGGTCATCAACCTATTGGTCTGCCAAATGTACATGCTCAGACATATAGTAATATATCTGTCTCTGGTCAGAGGATGTTTGCCTGTGATGTGACAGTATTCATCATAGGTCTTTGGTTATCTCGATCTCATTACGTCAACTCATTGACTCAACTAATCTGATACCTCCGAATCAATATTCCTATGCAGAGGACCTGCATCAAGAGGTCGATCAGATATCAGTCTAATGAGATGGGATTGCCATCTCCCACTCAGACTGGAGATCACTACTTGTTAATCATTGATGATGCTTGATGAGTCCTCTATCTAACTCCTTAGATATTCATCCAAGCATCAGCCTCTATGATTCAACCATTGAATCAACAGCTGTATGATTATCAAGTTGGCCATGGTACATAACCCTTATTGTACAGAGGGACCTTATAGTGCATTCATTCATTCAATATCAGAAAGGGAGTGAAACAAAACATCAATAACTTTTATTGATAAATCATTTATTACAATAACATTTATTGTAGGAATGGTTCGCCTCGGGCTCACATTGCTAACACCGAGAACTTGGGTCTCTTTGCGATTTTTGAAACTTCTAGGGGCCTTATTGAAAGTTGCCTGAAATATTTTATTATTGACCTAGGGCTCATGCTGGTTGTTCCTCTTCGTCCCAAACTAAATGGAGGATTAGACCGCCACCGTGGACTTCTGGCACATGTGGGGAGCTTGAGCCCCCTAGTCCATCTCGATGACAGCGAGAGTTGGTGAGGTTGAGCGACGACAGCTATCCTTCTCGGCGAGATCCGGTGGCCCTCCGTCCACCGCCGCAGCAGCAAACCGCAGCTGCCCGAGCTCCGCCTCAGCCGCGGTGTTGAGCGATGATCGAAGGAGCTCTCCTTCTTCCCAGACACCCACGCACCTACAGGTAATCTTCTTCTCTTCTCCTCTTCTTCTTCTTCACCCATCCCTCTCTCTTCTATTTCATCATCTTCCTCCCACTGAATCACCAAATCATTTGCACTTTCACGGATAAATCACACGTTGCGAACGCAACAGTGATTTTTATTGATTTTTTGGAGAACTTCTATCAACCAATTAATCGAAAATTTAAGCACGCTAAACAAATGCATGAAGAACAGGGGAGATGGTGAAACTCCCTTGTTTCTTCTCCTCCCCCCACGTTCTCTCTCTTCCCACCATCTCCTTCCTCTCTCCGGTAGTCCCCCTCGACCGACACCATCCTCGAGCTCTGCGCCTCCTTCCCGAACCTCGGGCGTGTGTCACCTAAGGTCTGGGCTCCGCCAACGGCCTCCGCGAGCCAACTCGCCGTAGCTGTCGCTCCCCCATCTTCATCCGCAGGCCGCCACCTCGCCCTCACCAAGCGTCGGCCTCCGCGAGCCAACGCGTGCCGCCCACGCGCAACTGCCCTCCTCACGCGTGCGGCGGCCGCCATCCACGCCAGCGCCCCCGCGACCCACGCGCCCCCGTATGCGTGTGCACCACCGCGCCTACCCGACCGGCGCCGTCCTCAACGCCGCAGCCACCTGCGACCGTGGCCCACGTGCCTCCGTGCACCCTTCCCCGACCGCCACACCATCCACGCCAGCACCCCCGCGGCCCACGCGCCTCCGTGCGCGTGTGCACCACCGCGCCTACCCGACCGGCACCGTCCTCGACGCCGCAGCCACCTGTGGCCGCGGCCCACGTGCCTCCGTGCACCCTTCCCCGGCCGCCACGCCATCCGCGCCACCGCCTCCTCCGGCCGCTGCTCGCCCGCCATCGACGTCCTCCGCCTCCAACGTCGGCCTCCTTGCTCTCCCCTGTTTCAACACAAAAAGCAGAGGAGATCTATCGCGAAATAAAAAATGGGAATTTGCAAAGGGGACACTTGCACCCCTTTGCAAGTTTTTAAAAAAATTTCAAATTTCCAGTAATTGCATGTAAGTCACTGTTCTTCATTTGATCTCATATTTCTTTTTTTGTATTGCATTCATACCCCTGCATTTGCACGTTTATTTAGTCATCATTCTGTTGTCCATTTTCATCTCCGAAAATTGCATTGTGTAGCATAACTCTTGTTCTACTATTTTATCATTTATTTGTATTTTTTTGATTTGCAGAATATTTATGGGAAATATTGCAATATTTTGCCCATTTTGATTGATTAATTGATTGCGCTTTATCTGCTTATCGAAAAATTTCTGAAAAATCATCATTGGTAGATATAAGTCTATGCTACAACATACCAGAAAATCACATCATTTGCACATATAATTTGTCTTAGAAAAATCATTTAGTGAAAACCTTAATCGATTTTTAATTAATCAACCGTGAAGTGTTTTAACGAAATTCAAGTTGATTTGGATAGCTCTTAACTAGACCTATTTGGATTAATTTTGTTTCTGAATAATATCATCGTTTGGCAATTATTTAAATTGGTTTAGTCATTTTCACTAAAGTCTGCATTTTTCATTATCCGTGCATCTAAAAATTACAAAAAAATTAGAGTAGCTTAATTTCATCCCATTTCATAATCTGGCCAAGTTTCATCATTTTTGGATTTAATTTGATCACTTATCTAAATTAACATTTAAACTGGCCTGATTTTGCATGTGTCTTGCTTAAAATATACAAAAAAGATCAAAAATATCCCATCTGAAAATCAAACCATGGAAATTTGCTTCGAATCAACCTAAGGAGACAACTGCCTCCCTGAGTTCGACCTTGGACTTCCAACCAAGTAAAAAAAATTGCTGCTCAAAATTAATTTGATTATAATTGAAAGTGGTTTTTGATCTGCTCTCATTATCTGGCTGCAACGAAGGATATCAATTAATTTGAACATTAATTTGCTCGAATTAACAAGGGTAGTGGGAAGCGTTATCATCGCGTAGAGGAGATGATATCGATGGTTGTTTCCAGATGGCTATTGAGGCGAGGGGCAATCGACGAAATATGGTGGTGGCGTAGGCTCCTTCAGGCGATGGACTCTAGATAATGGCGCAGAGCGCGATGGCTAGGTGTGCTGCAGATGGACGCAATTAATGAAGGTAACTCAAGGCGGTGAGTTGGAGCTCCAAGCTGGCGATGCGGGAAGGACGGGCTCCAGGTGGAGGAGGAGCATGCTGGTGATGGCGGCGACTAGTGATAAGGGAGAGGCCCGCACGCGGAGGCGGCTCCAGGCGGCGGGTGGACGAGCTCCGCAGCGACGCTCGTCCATGCGGAGGAAGTGGTCGCGGCTGGCAGGTGGCCATTGGAGTGTTGAGCGGCGGTGACAGCCTGCTCAGATTTTTATTATTTTTTTGTAATTTTTTGGAGAGAACTATATTCTCTTTTTTTTTTTAAATTTTTTTGACTCCCGTGTACCTGCAATAAAATAAATACAGAGATCGACTCGAGCATGACAACTCGGTCCACAATTATTGGATAGAAAATGTGAATGGAAACACAGATCCAGCGAGATGGACGAATGGACCTGGATCTCCGGCAATTTTACGTGATCAAAGTTGATAGATTATGTGAGGTAGAATAAAAAATGTAGGGATCAAGAAGATGAGATGAAAGATCGGATTCGGGTTTAAAATTTTTTGAGGAATGATCGACTACGATTAAGATCTATCAATAAAATGACTGAAATTAGAACTACAATAAAACCTAAAATTATCTAGATTAAGAGATTGAAATACAATGAAATGGATCTCACCGAATGGAAGCAGATGAACGCCACGATGGCCTCGACGAGGACCGACTTTCTGTCACTGGACGGCTCTGAGGCTAGGCACCACATTACGATAGAAACACTCTTGGAGAATAGGCTCCTCTCCCAAAGGATTGATCAAAGAATAATGAAGGAAAGGATGCCCATTTAAAAGAAGATGAAATACAAAAAAGGAAGATGTTTACAAAAGAGGAAGTTGTTTAGTGGTGGAATTGATAAATTAAATTAAATAAAAATGAATTTTCGTAATTAAAATAATAATAATAATAATAATAATAATAATTAATAATTGTCAAAAATTAAAGAGCCACCTTAATGGTGGCCAATAAAGGTAATTATTAAATTATACACGCATGATATATTTTTATATATAATTATTTAATTAGATGAATTATTTTCATCACTTTATTTATTTAATTAATAAAGGTTAATTATTTAGTTTTTTGAGTTAGTTATTAATGAAAAAAGTTTATATACATGTGATACATACATATAGTACATTATACACATGTACAAATAAGGAAATAATTTTATAAAAAAGATTTTTTAATTAAATTTTTTATTTACTTTAAATTATTTTTCAATAATATTTTGCAATTATTAAAAACATAATATGTACAAAAATAAAAAAATGAATACAATAAATACATGGTCAAATTGCAAAAACCACCTCAGAAAATCGGCTTTTCAACCGTAACTTCAAAACTTATGAAACCACAATCATTTAAACATAATTTAATTCAAAATACAATGGAAGTGAGTTTGGTTCAATTTGAGTTCATATAGAGCCGGAATTGTTATTTCAATTATTGCTTTATGGCTTTTTCCAAGTGTGGTTGCTTTTATTCTATACATGATTTTTTTGTAATTATTTTTTATTATTTACAAAATATTTTTATTTACATTTTTTTGAAAATTATTTAATTTGAAGTCAATTTATGGATAAATAAAATAGTGTTAGTTTTATACATATATATATATATATATACAGAAAAATATTTACAACACAATTTTTTTGGATTTTTTAAGGACCCTATCTCCCCCTACTCTATTCTCGGTCGATCAGGTCAAGTATTGACATTCTCTCGGGGTTTGGGTCAGCCTGTATCTATTACATATATACAGCCTTCTTTTTTTATTTTCTTTATTTTTCCTTTATTATTTTATTTATTTAAGGTTAAAATAATAATATATATATACAATATTTACACACAGATGCAAGTTAGTAAGAATATGAATTTATCAATATATACATGTGTTTTATAAGGGATTTTAAGCTAAAATAAATGAATATAAATGTTGAAATGCAGATTCATCATCCCCCTATGCTTTTCCTTTTCTAGTCCCTTAGCAAACACTTATTTGAAAGAATAAGTGAATAAAAGAAAAGGAAAGGAACAATAAAAAATTAGGACAATTTTGAGTATTAAACTTATCTTCATAAAATTATAGTATGGAGCTCTCTCAGACCTTTAGATTATTAGTGTGGCGGAACCTTAATGGGAAATAGATTTAAAACCTAACATCCTCTAAATTCCACAAGACTCCTATTCAGGTCTCCTCAACAGTCAGGTCAGAACAAGTCTACATAGACAAATTCTTATGACTATGAATCTTTACTTGTACAGTTTAAGTGAAATATAGCTCCCCATCTCAAAAGTAGCAAAGAAACAACCTCCCTCAACAAGGTAACTCTAGTCCCCCGATCTAGCAACTCTTTCCTCGAGGAGTGGGGATATTCCCTTCTAAGTTCAAGTACAACCAGCTCAAGAAGAGGAGATGGAGAAAATAATGGACGGTAACCAGTGTAGCTACCTATCCTTGGATGCATGACCAATGTAGTCAAGTCATCCAACTGCAAGCTTACAAAAATTCGACTTTGAAGCTCTTAATAATTTCTCTTTTTTTCTTGTATATACACTTCGACAGGCTTTTTACTTTTCAATCAGTCCTGTCTACTTTTGGAGATTCTACATTTTTCTTTTATTTTTTTGAAAATATATACAAGGTGCATCATGTACATAAGGAGTTTTTCTTCTTGAGCAAGTAGACTTTCCCTCTTTTGAAGCATTATTGCAACCCCATAGCATCCTGTCTTTAGACCTCAATGCCACCAGATCAAGGTTGAGATGCACATCCCTCCCTAGAGGAAGAAGAGATGTTCCGCCTAGATGTACTATCCTCGTATGCTACTCCAAGCTAAAAGATTCTGCCTCCTCACTACCTCCTCCATGAAGAGTTACGTGTAGAGTGCTTGTCCAAGATAAGCCACGGTCTGAAAGAATCATGCGTGTTGTTAAATGTTCTACTTAGAATAATCAAAGATGACATGCGAACATAGTCTTACGGACTCAAAGAATTAAGTCGCTAGGACCTGAAAAGTCTTAACTCCAATTCTTATAAAGTTCCTCTGAAATTAAGTGGATTAAGGTCCAACTAAGCTCCATTCTTCAATTTTATTCCAGACTTAGTTTAAATGTCAATACTATCATGAAAAATGCACATGCAAATGCAAGAATTATGTAAAATGCAAAAAGAAAACATTTTTTTAAATAATTTTCTAATTTTGGACTTTTTATGGATTTATGGGAAAAAATGATGCACATGTGAAAAGATTTTTTAAGGAAAAATGGTTAGAAAAATTTATACAAGGTTATATATATACTACTTTGTTTTTATTTTTGTTTTTTTACACATGTGAATTTTACGAATTTATATACATATCCTCAAAATAATTATATCAAAAGTACGAGTTATGTCTAAAGTATATATACAATATATACGACACTCCCTATACTTAGCTCGAATTATGTCCTCATAGTGATCAAAGAGCGGCAAAGGAAGACATAACTCGTGCTAAGTATAGAAAAGTGAAAAGACTCCTACGCTACAATGAGTAGACGAGAAGATGAAAAAATAGAAGTCGGTGATCTCCCCTATACTTAGGATAAAGTAATCCTAAGTATAGAAGACTATACAAAAGGGAAAAACCGATGAAGATAATGTACAAACTCAACGGCTCGACTTGCCCCCTATACTTAAGGTAGAATAGCCCTAAGTATAGAATATCAACAACTTGGGGGACAATCGAGAGAATAGAAGAATAAAAACACAAAAGAGATGATATGAACAACATCACCCCAATACTTAGGGTAGAGTATCCCTAAGTATAGGCAACAACAAGAGTGATGAATTGGACGAGTATGAACATCACAAATCAATCACCCCCTATACTTAGGATAAAACACATCCTAAGTATAACATATATACACGCAGAAAAGGGATGAATGATAAAACATGAGAAGAAAGAATGAAATGAAAGGATATACAAAAGGTTTTCAATTCATGTATCATACGCAGAAGTTGGAATAAAAAAATTATCGTCTGATACCACAGATACAGAATCAACGACGGACATGAATGTATCATGATCTACATATGGCTTCAGCAACTGTCTGTTCACAAAAAATGGTTGTACGTCAGATGACAACCCAGATATGACAATACTCCCATTGTCACACACAACTCTCACAATGAATGGTCCTGACCATTTGCTTTTCAATTCCTGGAAACATCTTCAACTTAGCATCAAATAACCAAACTTTCTGATCAGGAGAGAATGTATTCCTTCGAATGTGTTTACCATGCTAGCGCTTGACTTTCTCCTTATACATGAGTGAGTTATCATATGCAAAGTCTCTCGGAATTCCAGTAATCTATCCAGATCCAACTTTCTGTTATTTCCTGCCTTCTCATAATCAAGATTGCATACACGGAGTGCCCAAAAGATTTGTGAATTAATTCCACTGGTAGGTGGCAAGGCTTTCCATATACTAATATGTAGGGAGAAATACCCAAAGGAGACTTGTACGCCGTCCTATAAGCTCATAGAACTGAATCAAGCATCTGGGACCAGTTCTTCCTATCTGAACATACAAGTTTTTGCAATATCGTCTTGATTTCCTTATTTGAAATTTCTGCCAAGCCATTAGTCTGAGGGCAGTAAGGAGACGCAACTCTGTACTCAATGGCGTACTCCTTCACAAGCTTCTTTACTTCTCGATTAATGAAACGACTTCCCCCATTTGAAATCAGTATCTTTGGAATCCTGAGCCGTGCAATAATGTGGTCCTTGAGAAAGGAACACACTGTACGACTATCTGCGGCTCGGGTGGGGATAGCCTCCACCCATCGACTAACATAATCCACAACGAGCAGGATGTGCTGAAATCCCTGACTGACAGGAAATGGGCCCATGAAGTCTATGCCCCAAGCATCAAAAACATCAGAAATATGTATGTATCTTAGGGGCATGGTATCTTTGGAACCAACGATTCCTACCATTTTCTGACAGTCGGTACAACCTCGAACATACTCTATATCATCCTTAAACAATGTGGGCCACTATAGGCCACTCTGTAAAACCTTTGTTGCTGTGCGTTTCCCTGAATGATGCCCACCGGATTCTAATTTGTGGTAGTGCTCAAGTACATTAGTGTGTTCTCCTGAGGAATGCACCTTCTCTGGATACAATCCGCACCCTCGCGAAATAGGTATGGATCCTCCCACTGGTAATAATGGATCTCTGATAGAAATATGTCTATCTTGTACTTCGGCCAATCTTGTGGAACATTCTTGGAGACAAGATTGTTCACAATATCAACATACCATGGGTGTGAGTTCATAGACAAAATGGCCTCATCTAGAAAGGTTTCAGAAATAGAGATCGCGTTTTGCTCAGAGGTCTCTACATCAGTAATACGGGAAAGGTGATCCGCCACAACATTTTTCACTCCAGGTTTATCTCGAATCTCTAAATCAAATTCCTGGAGAAGAAGGATCCATATGATAAGGCGTGGTTTGTCATCCTTCTTTGCCTGCAAGTATCGTATGACAATGTGATCCGTGTATACAATAACGTGGGAACCAATGAGGTAAGATCTGAACTTTTCTAGCCCAAACACAACTGCTAACATCTCCTTCTTTGTAATTGTATAATTCCGCTGTGCTTCGTCCAGAGTCTTGCTAGCATAGTGTATAGCAAATGGTATCCCATCCCTTCTCTGTCCTAAAACAGCTCCAACTGCGAAATCTGAGGCATCCGTCATGATCTCGAAAGGAAGAGATCAATCAGGCGGCTATAAGATAGGAGCACTAGTAACCTTTTCTTTCATATGATTGAATGTAAGGACGACTTTCTCATCAATAATAAAATCACTCTCCTTACACAGAAGCTCAGTCTAAGGTCTGTCGATCTTGTCGAAGTCCTTTATGAATTGCCTATAGAATCCTACATGTCCCAGAAATGACCTCAACTGCTTCGAACTCTGCAGTGGCTCTAACTTTGAAATCCCATCAATCTTAGCCGGGTCAACCTCCATACCATGTTTTGAGATGACATGGCCCAATATAATTCCTTTAGTCATCATAAAGTGACTCTTCTCCCACGAGAGCACTAGGTTTACCTCACAACAATGTTGAAGAACTAGGTCTAAATAAACAATACATGTGTCAAAACTATCCCTGTAGACTGATATGTCCATGAATACTTCAAGAAAATTACCCACCATTTCGGCAAAAACGGCCAACATACACGTTTGAAATGTAGTGGGGGTGTTACACAATCCAAAGGGCATCCGTCTAAAGGTGTAGGTGCCGAACGGACAAGTAAAAGTAGTTTTCTCCTGATCCTCAGGAGCAATAGCAACTCGGTTGTATCTCGAGTACCCATCCAAGAAGCAAAAGAACTCTGTCCCTGCCAACCTCTCAATAATTTGATCAATAAAGGGCAGTAGAAAGGGATCCTTCTTGGTAGCTGAGTTCAAGCATCGGTAATTGATGAATCTGCGATTCATCATCTTTATTCATTTATTTTAGCTTAAAATCCCTTATAAAACACCTGCATATAACACTAACTCCATATTCTTACTAACTTGCATCCGTGTGTAAATATTGTACACTTCTTACTAATTTTAACCTAAAATAAATAAATAAATAAAGAAAGGAAAAATAAAGAAAATAAAATAAAAAAGGAAGACTGTATACAGGCTGACCCAAACCCCGAGAGAAGGTCAATACTTGACCTGATCGACCAGAAATGAAGTAGGGGGAGATAGGGTCCTTAAGCAGAAAATCGAAAAAAATATGTGTGTGTTGTTGTAAATACTTCTCACTTATTTTATATATATCTGTATAAAACTGACAATAATTTATTTGTACCTTAATTGACCTCAAATCAAATAACTTTCAAAACCAAAGTTGTAAATAAAAATGTGTCCTAATTAATAAAAATAATTGCACAATTAAATCATGTACAGAATAAAAGTACCACACTTGAAAAAAGACACTAAGCACTAATTGAAAGACCAATTCCGGCTCCATATGAGATCAAATTGAATCAATCTCACTTCCATTGGATTCGAAATTAAATTATCTTTAAAATGGTTGTATTTCATAATTTTTGGAGTTACGGTTGAAAAGTCGATTTTCTGGGGTGATTTGTGCAATTTTCTCATGTATTTTGTAAATATTGTATTTGTATATACTTGTAAATATTTTTTCTAATTATTTACAATAAAAATAAAAATAAAAATAATAAAATTCTTAAAACAAAAGGCTAATTTCCTTATTTACCCTTGTATATAATGTCATATATGTATATAGTATATGTATATAGTTGCTATTTTTAATTAATCACCATAAAAAAATAAAAAAATAGCATTTTTTAATTCAAATAAATAAAGTGACGGAAATTAAAAAAATAGATAATTTTGTAAATAGTTTTATATCTTTTATTTATCTCATTTCATCTCTCTTATCTCTTCCACCAAAAAATTCAAAAATTCATTTCAATTTTCATCTCTTTCATCTCTTTATCCAAAAAATTCAAAAATTCAAATTTCATTCTATCTTTTCTATTTATATAGCTCATTCTCCCTCATTTCAACTTGATCAATCTTTAGAGAGAGGAGCCCGATCTCCGAGAGAAAATTTTGTCGAGAATAGTGCCTAGCCTCCGAACCGTCCGGTGACGGCGAGTCGGCCTTATTGAGGAGATCACGGTCCATTTCCGCTCCTAAGGCAAGATCCACATTTTCTTCTTATTTTATCTTAGTTTAATCGTAGCTTATTTTGCCATTTTTTAATTCCCTTATCATTTTATTTTTCTAGATGTAAAAAAAATTCCATCTTGATTTGATCCGTCTCTGATTCCGAATTTTCATCTCACTTTCTCGATCTCCACGCATTCTATTCTATCTTCCACGATCTATCAACTCCGACACGCACGGCGGTCGGAGAATAAAATTCGATCCCTTTATTTTCGTCGGATCCCCCTTCCTTTTCCGATTTATAAAGAAATAAAATAATAATAAAAAATTATTATTTGTTTCTTTTTTCTCTAATCTTTGTTTTGCAGGAGAATCAAGATAAAAAATTATTTTTACTATATACATTTCCTGTTAAAAAAACAACAAAAAATATTTTTTCCTTCTTCATCTGATTACAGTAATAACAAAAAAAATAAAAACAAAAACAAAAAATGGGGACGGCTGCCCCCATGCGCCGCCGCCCCTCCTCCTGACCGTTCCCTCCGCGCTCCGCCATCCTCTCCGTCCGGTAGCCATGCCAACGCACCGTGTGGCAGCGCACCGTTGGTCCCATCTCCGCCGCTGAAGCCCCCATCTCCCATCGCCCCTTCGGTCGCACCTCCATCGCTCATGTGCACGCATGCGGCCCTGCCGCCCTTACCCGTGTGCCCCCATTCCGCTCTCCGTCGTGGGTGGCGCCGCCCCGCGGCTGCCCGATGCTCCCGACCAGGCCTCCGTCTTCTCCGCCCGCGCTCCTGCGAGCGGCGCAGTCGCTGCGCCCTTCCAGATATGCTCCTGCGGGTGGCAGAACTCCATTCCTCTGTGCGACACTCCAGGCGGCGGCGCAGCCATGCCCCTCGGCCGCCCCTCCATTCAGCTACCCACGCATCCGCCCTTGCCCGCCGAAGAAGAAGGGGCGGCAGCTCCCTTGTGATTGAAGGAACGAGAGAATAAAACCCTTGCTAGGGTTTTAATTAAAAAAATATTTGGAAAATTTGCAGTAAGCACCTCCAAAGTTTTTTAAATTTGCCAAACAACCCCTGCCAGCCTCAAGCACATGCCACACACGTGATATAGTGGTAAAATAGTGTATTCTCTCTTGTGTTTTATTTTTATTATTTATTTCATGCAAAAATAATAAACATTGACACTTTGATCCCTCAATTCCATACTTTAAATTTGCATGATATTTTCGTTGGAATAAATAGTTTTTATTGCTAAAAAATTCTGAGAAAATTATGCTATGCTCCTGATGTATGAATCTTTTTAGCATAAATTTTTCATTGCCTTTTGTCATCATCTATTGTTATTAAAAAAATAAAAAACAGAGCCATTTTATCTTCCTGAAATTCAAAAATTCATAAAAATTATAATATTGTTCCAAAAATTCCAAAAAATTAGGGTAGTTGTATTTCACTGTCTTTAAAATTCTACGCAAATTTCACGCATTGATTCTTTGTAAAATCCAAAAAAATTGAAAAAACTAAAAATATTAAAAAATCGTAAAAAAATCTACAAAAATCCAAAAACTATGATTCCAGTTTCTGATTGTAGATATTTGCCTGTAGTTTGTCATAAAAATAGTTGTCAGGAGTTTTTGGACAGTTAAAATATTTTTAAGTTGCAATTTACTCCAGGCTGTGCACATTTTCGCATTTTCTCACTGTTTGATTTTTAGAAAAATACAAAAACATCTAAAAATTCCACAAAAAATTCCCAAAAATATTTAAAAACTTTTAAAACCCAAAAACATTTTTTTGGATTTTTCTGATATTTTTGATTAATTGAAAAATTACAAATAGAGTTGGTGTGCGTATTTTTGATCTTGTGAATATTACTTTGTGTTATTTTTGAAAATAAAAAATTGCAAAAATCAAAATCACTAAAAAATTGAAAATCAGAAAATATACAAAAAAATTAGAAATAAAAAAATAAAAAAATTAAAAAGATAAAAAATTACAAAAACCAAAGATAGTTGTCCTGTGAGATTCTTGTTTTCTCTTAATTAATTCTTGATTAATTGAATGACTCTCACGATTTGTTGCCTCCCTGAGTTCGATCCTGTCTGCTATACATGTTAATAAGTAGCAAAAATAAATTTTTTTGTCACGGGATTTTTAGGGATAACAATGACAATTTTTATCATTAATAATTTCCGTCCCCCTCAAAAACCGTATCAACAGTAATATACACAGATACGCCATGAAGTAGGTACCCAGGTAGGAATCTCCTCACCACGGTCATTCTTTACGATCGTAATCTCAGATTTCTTCGGAACCACATGTAAAGGGCTGACCCACTTGGAATCTGAAATGGGATATATAAAGCCGACATCACACCATTTTTTGATCTCCTTCATGACAACCTCCCTTAGATTTGGATTTAGATGGCGCTGACAATCAGAGGAGGGTTTACAATCATCCTGTAGGTAGATATGATGCAAGCACAATGCTGGATTAATCCCACAGAGATCCGATATATTCCTTCATATGGCCTTGCGGTTTCTCTCAAGAACCTCTAGAACACGAGATTCTTGTTCAACGGTCAACTGCGAGCTGAGGATAACTAGAAACATTTGGGTGGGGGCCCCACAAGGAATGCATATTTCAACGTTGATGGTAAAACCTTGAGCTCAGGCGGGGTCTGAATTGGCTCTGCAATAACCTATGCTATTGTACTGGTAAACAATATGTGATCTGTACTCTGTGTACTATCCACCTTGGCTACTAACAACTCAACAAGTAAAACATCCGATAGATCTATAATGAATAATCTCTGCTCAGAAAGGAGTGGCTCGTCAGGGTGCTCCATATTCTTATCAATTAACGACTTATATATCTCAACAATAATCTCAGAAAGATGTCCCTCATCTGTGCATAAATCAGGAAATTCAATGAGTGGATCAGATATCTGGACCTCATAACTCTCAGAAGGGGGCATATCATTAGTAATATGAGAAAAGTGTGTCAAAGGAATATCAGAAGGTGCATCTGGAAACTTAGATTGATCCCTAGAAATCAGCTCAAACAACCCATCAAAAACTAGCTCAATTGGACCACTAAGGGAACTCATGTCGATTATGCTAGAAATATACACACATCAAGAGCATAACATGATTTTTTCAGAAATTATTGACCAACAAAAACATTTATTTCAATGAAAAGAACAAGCAAATTAAAGTCTGGATACACAGGGACTGAAATGCATTTTTTAATGTTTTGCATGAAAACTATACAATATTTAAATATGGGGAAAAGAGACGCAAATTACCCAATGAACCGCGTGCACTGCACGTGACTGCTCCGAGTGAAGGATATGGAGAGATCCTCAAGCGCATCATGGAAGCGTGAGCGTCGTATCGGATACGACGAAGAACGACTAGTCGCACTAGTTGTTCGGTGCAGCGGAATTTTAAAAATTTTTTATTCGATGAAACCACATGATCCAAGAACCATTCTCAGATCGTTTCATCTATAACCACAGCAAGTATAATGCAATACCTCTTGAAGCGTGGTTGATCGAGTCTCTAAGAGAAGAGACCTCCTGTCTCAAGTCCGATCGTCGGAGAGATCGCTTGCGAGCGCGGGGATGAACCGCGGTGTCCTCGCAATCCAAGAAGTTGATCCAAGCACGGTTGCTCCTGATCTCGTCGCACGAGATCGAACGTCTCCTTCGCGGGCGAAGCACTTGAAGTAGACGGAGAACCGCAGAGTGTCAAAGCGGTAGCACGAAGGCGAGGGCGACGACGATTCCCTCCACTAAGGTGGACGGCCACCAAGAGGAAGGGGGAGAGAGGGCTGTCGAGTATGAGAGAAAGAGAGAGAGTTTTGCTACAATAGCATGTGTAAAGAGAGAGCCAAGAATGCCTCTCTATTTATAGGGTTTTGGGATCCATGGATCTCAATCCATGTGTCATATAAAATCAATGGTTGAGATTGATTTATGACAATCCAATGGTCAAGATTGTTGTTGGTAAAAGCCAACAACTTGTGATTTAATTTGATAAAATATATTTGATAAATCAAATAAATATTAATACCAAATCTAAATCAATCAAATAAGAGAGAGAGAGAAGACAAAGGAGATGCTCTCCTTATTTGGAAGAGGGGACGGCCACCAATTCCCCAAGGGAATTGAGTGCCACCCCCCTCATTCCTAATGAGGAGTGTAATCTCCTTATTTTTCTCTCTACTTATTTTCCAACAACAATTTGTTGGTATTTTAATTCACCAAAATAATTCTCAATTAATTTTGGGAATATTGCAATCTTGACATTGGAATATTGTGAATCAAATTCACAACCCAAAACAAAATGTAATTTACATTTTCAATTAATTAAACAATATGTATCCAATACACATTAATAATTAATCTACTAATATAAATTATATTTAACTCTCTCTAATACATTATAAATCACATTTATAATATATTAGGAATAATTGGATATTACTATCCACATTATTCTTATCCATAATAATTAAATCACATTTAATTATATTGGATAATTTCTCATACATCATGATAATTAAATCACATTTAATTATCAACTTCTCTTTGCTTAGATCTTATGGAATTGCTCTTAAACCATTTAAGAACAATGCTATTTCTCCTCAGATACTTGGAGATAAGGACGGGGCGATTGTATTGTTCCACGTATAGTGACTTGGATATTGAGATCACATCTCAAATCCAGATCCCATGTACCTCTCATAGATGCTTGATTAAATCAAGACCGTAAACCTAATCTTCTCATTGCATCTGAATCTCATTCAGATCAATGTCCAGTACATGGACTAAGATTAGGTCACTTCTCTAATGAGAGGAGTCACTAAAATCCAGACCTATTTCATCACTCCCTCGGAATGGAAGCGTCATGGTTATACAATCGTTTATGATCAAATCACCCTTCAGGTATTCCTAATACCTGCACATCCTGCATACTGGAAGACTCATGATCATCATGAAGATAAAGATCACTTTTACACTGTCATCTTCATAGTATGATCATTAAGTTTCTCAATCTTGGTCCTTGGGATATGGTACAGATCATATGCTTTCACAAAGCATATATCTTACCTTCAAATTCATATCATGCTTCTAAAGCATGATGACCATGCATGGAATTTGGTCAATCCCAATACCTCATGAGTGAGCTCATGTCTCCCGGTTCACAAGTGAACCTGTATGATCCCTTTGAGAGATCATATTACTCATATGCCCTTACGTGCACACCAGCTCGCCGGTGTATAGACCTTGATTAGGTCAACAACCTATTGGTCTGCCAAATGTACATGCTCAGACATATAGTAATATATCTGTCTCTGGTCAGAGGATGTTTGCCTGTGATGTGACAGTATTCATCATAGGTCTTTGGTTATCTCGATCTCGTTAAGTCAACTCATTGACTCAACTAATCTGATACCTCCGAATCAATATTCCTATGCAGAGGACCTGCATCAAGAGGTCGATCAGATATCAGTCTAATGAGATGGGATTGCCATCTCCCACTCAGACTGGAGATCACTACTTGTTAATCATTGATGATGCTTGATGAGTCCTCTATCTAACTCCTTAGATATTCATCCAAGCATCAACCTCTATGATTCAATCATTGAATCAACAGTTGTATGATTATCAAGTTGGCCATGGTACATAACCCTTATTGTACAGAGGGACCTTATAGTGCATTCATTCATTCAATATCAGAAAGGGAGTGAAACAAAACATCAATAACTTTTATTGATAAATCATTTATTACAATAACATTTATTGTAGGAATGGTTCGCCTCGGGCTCACATTGCTAACAATCTCCCACTAGCCCTCAGAACCATTCAGGAACAAGCCTTAAACCCATACTCATTACATGCTGGTCAAAAACCTTCTGTGTCAGAGGTTTGGTATGAGGATCAGCAACGTTGTCGACGGAGGCCACCTTGGTGATGATGATGTCACCACGCTTTTGAATCTCCCGAATGATGTGGTATTTCCTTTCTACGTGCTTGCTCTTCTGATGCCATCTGGGTTCCTTCGCTTGGGCAATGGCTCCCGTGTTATCACAGAGTAGCGGGATGGGAGTATCAGAGGAAACTACGCCAAGCTCCTGGACGAACTTGCGCAACCACACCGCCTCCTTTGCAGCATCTGATGCGACAATGTATTCGGCTTCTGTTGTTGAATCTGCCGTAGTGTCCTGCTTCTTGCTTCTCCAGCTCAAAGCACCACCGTTCAACAGGAACACAAACCCTGATGTCGACTTTCGATCATCAATATCCGATTGGAAGTCAGAATCTGTATATCCCAAGACTTGGAGATCACCATCTCCATAGACTAAGATGTAATCTTGCGTCCGTCTAAGATATTTGAATATGTTCTTTACTGCATTCCAGTGTTGTTCTCCATAGCAGGATTGGTAACGACTTACCACTCCCACTGCATGGCAGATATCTGGCCTGGTACACATCATGGCATACATTAAGCTTCCTACGGCTGATGCATAAGGACATCCAGCCATGGCCTTCTTTTCCTCAACAGTTTGAGGAGCCATTCCTTTAGATAGGTGGATACCATGTCTTAAGGGTAGGAATCCTTTCTTGAAACTATCCATACGGAATCGTTCAAGAATCTTCTTAATGTATCCTTGTTGTGACAATCCCAATATCCTCTTCTCTCGGTTTCTGAACAGCTTCAGACCCAAGATGTAAGAGGCTTCTCCAAGATCTTTCATCTCAAAGGTATGGGACAGCCAAATCTTCACACTGGTCATCATCCCTGTATCATTCCCAATGATAAGGATGTCATCTACATAAAGCATGATGAACACAATGGCGCTCCCACTAAGCTTCTTGTACACACAAGGTTCATCAGGATTCTGCACAAAATCATAACTCTTTATGGTTTCGTCAAATATGATGTTCCAGCTACGAGAAGCTTGCTTGAGCCATAGATGGATTTCTTCAGCTTGCATACTTTGCCAACCTCAGTCATGAAGCCCTGGGGCTGCTCCATGTAGATATCCTCCTCGAGGTATCCATTGAGGAAAGCCGTCTTGACGTCCATCTGCCAGATGTCGTAGTCAAGATATGCAGCTATAGCCAACAATGCCCTGATGGATTTAAGCATAGCCACAGGAGAGAATGTCTCATCGTAGTCGATGCCTTCTCTCTGTGTGTAGCCCTTGGCTACGAGCCGTGCCTTGAAAGTCTCTACTTTCCCATCAGGTCCCTCTTTCTCTTGAAGATCCATTTGCACCCAATGGGTTTTACCCCTTTAGGTGGATCCTCTATGGTCCATACACCATTCTTATGCATGGAGTCAATTTCTGACTTCATTGCTAGCATCCATCTATCAATGTCATGATCCGCGAGTGCTTCATCAAATGAAGTAGGATCACTGTCAGTTTCACCTGACACATGGAATCCATACCTTTCAGGTGGTGCAACCACCCTCGAACTCCTTCGAAGAGGTATAGGTGTTTCATCTTTATTTATCTCTTCAGTTTCTGGTTCAGGAAGTTCAGAGTCCTCAGGGGACTTAATGAGTTTCTCTACTTCACTTTTGTCTTGACCTTTAAGGAAATCATCCTCCAGAAATTTCACATCTCTAGAGACAAAAACCTTTTGGGTCTCAGGGTCATAAAGTTGGTATCCAATACCATCTTTAACATACCAATAAAGTAGCACTCACGAGAGCGAGATTCTAGCTTACTTGCATCCACATTCTTTGCATGGACCAAGCAACCCCAAACCCTTAAGTGGTTAACACTAGGTTTGGTTTCCATACCATAGCTCATGAGGAGTCTTAGGTACAGATTTGCTAGGAATCTTATTTAGGATATATATTGCAGTCTCTACTGCATATCCCCAGAAACTAAGTGGTAAATGTGCTTTACTCATCATTGAACGAACCATATCCATGATGGTTCTGTTGCGTCTTTCAGCAACACCATTAAGTTGGGGAGTTCCAGGAGGAGTGAGATTGGAAATAATTCCATTCTCTTTAAGGTATTCCTTGAATTCATCTGATAGGTACTCGCCACCTCGATCAGATCGAATTCGTTTAATCTTCCTATTGGTTTGGTTCTCAACCAAAACCTTGAACTCTTTGAACTTTTCAAAGGTTTCAGACTTATGACGTAATAGGAAGATAAACCCGTATCGCGAATGGTCATCAATAAATGTCAAATAATATCGATATCCATTTCGAGTCGCGGTACTGAAGGGACCGTATACATCAGTATGTATTAAGTCAATAATACCTTCACATCTTGTAACCTTGTTACGGAAAGGCATCCTGGTCATTTTACCTCGAATACAATGTTCACAGGTAGGTAAAGGCTGAACCTGCAGAAAATCCAAAGGTCCATCCTTTATCAATCTATTGATCCTATCAACAGATAAATGACCAAGCCTTTGATGCCAAATCATGTTTGAATGATTTATATTACTCCTGGATCTTTTAGGGTTTTTATTAGTGGTTGTAACATTCATGACATGCTCATTAATGCACAATTCATAGAGTCCTCCAGAAGTCAAAATACCCTCTGCAATATATTTATCATAATGATTTATGACTAATTTGTTACAAAATAGGAATGAATATCCACTTGTAACTAGCTTAGATACAGATATCAAATTCCTTCTGACTTCAGGTACATAAAGACACTCTTTAAGTACTAGGACTCTTCCACTAGATAATGATAGTCTGCAGGTCCCGACGGCGACTGCTGCAACACTTGCATCAGATCCCATCTGGATGACTATCTCCCCTTCTTCAAGTTGTCTAGTTTCCTCAAACAAATGCAACAAATTGCATACATGAACAGAAGCACCAGAATCAACTACCCAACCTCCTTCTCGTCCAACGAGAAAGCTGGTTTCAATGATAAAAGTAGATTCATACCTGCTGGGGCTTTACCTTTGTCGATCGACTTCAGGTAATCCGGGCAATTACGCCTCTAGTGCCCCGGCTTCTTGCAGTGGTGACATACGTCGGTTTTCTTCGACGCCATTAAAGTGGATGCATTGGAAGATGAGGCAACACTTTGTCCCTTCTTCTTTCTCTTCTGGGCCGGGCCCTTCCGAGAACCTTGCTTCCGACCGCGCTTCCCTTTGACCTGTGCAACCATTGCAGTACCAGAGGGACCATCTTTCTTCATTACGTCTTCTGCAGACTTTAATGCAGCAAGAAGCCCAGCATTTGTCAGTTCCAGCTTATTCATGTGGAATGACACCACAAAGTTATTGAAAGATTTGGGCAATGACAGCAGAATGAAATCGGATTGCATGTCTGCATCCATCGTCGCCCCTAGAGTCTCAAGCTCTGACAAGTACCCAAACATTTTGAGTACATGCTCGCGGACCGAGGTCCCTTCCTGCATCTTGCAGCAAACGAGTTCTTTCATAACATTGTACCGCTGGGTGCGGTTAATGTCACCAAACATATCCTTTAGATTCTGCATGATATCCTGGCAAGCACTCATCTCCACATGTTGCTTCTGAAGAACATTGGAGAGAGAACCCAAGATATAGCACCTAGCCAAGACATGATCTTCATCATATTTGTCATTATATGCTTTGTCTTCCTTAGATTTAGGGTTTTCAAGTTTGTTTTCAGAGAGCACATAACTGATGCGCTCTGCCGAAAGCACAAGCTCCAAATTACGGATCCAATCCGAGTAATTTGGTCCGGTCAATTGGTTGACCTCCAGAAGCCTGTTCAGTGGTTTCATGGCCTTCATTTTCTGAAATTGAGAATGCACTATATTAGAACATATAATCATATATTCAATTTAATTTTATTTGATTAAGGCATTTTAAATCAAATTAGTCTTGCTATGTCAACTATGAAAGTTTATTCCCTTATTCACTTTCAAAGTAGGAGATATACTTACCAATATATCTCAAGCAAGAACTGGGATCTCCTCTTTATCATTGTCATATCCCAATAATATGAGAACCTATGACTCCGATAAAGAGAAGCGGGAACACATTCCGCCTTGCAAGTCCAACTTGCATTTCCCAATCCGGTCTTTAATACCCGAGCCCACCACCCCTAAGGTGATGTTGACTCGTCATTAATTGAACCAACCGTCAACATGAATACAACTCGCTATGCGCAATCCAATATCGCCCCAATAATATGAGGACCCGATATTGGGGTCACTACGCATACGTCCTTACTCTTTCGAGAAGCGACGAGCCTGATCCAAAAGGATCATATGTGGGAGCTGTCACTTCGGACAAGCGTCTCCCACATATAATATTTGGCGACGAAATCCTTCGCCTTGACGAGAGACCATGGATGTCACTTATGTGATCCTCCATCTCTTATTCAAATTTAATTAATTACTATGAGTCTCATTCATATAATTAATTCTTCCAAGGGAATTATTAACTCTAATCATATTAGAGTATTCTCAATTGGATATAATTAACTTAATCATATTAAATTAATTATCATTCCAATTTAATCAATCAAACTCAATTTTACGCTTGAATATATATATATATATATATGATATTATTCTCAAAGTACGTATTAATTCGAATTTTAATAATTAGAAAAATACATCATAATCCCTCGGACATTATCCCGGCCCTACCCGCTGTCATGGCTAGTACCGACGGGAGTGGGGCGGACCACATACGTTGCAACCCGCTGACCAGCGATCCCCGACTAGACACCATATCCACCTCGGGAAAGGATAATGCCAAATTGATTATTTTGTACTTGAGATGATCATCGGTTCTTCAACCGAAATTATACCATATAGTAATCAAAACAATTTTGATTTTAAGGAAATTTGCTAGGCAAATTCCCAAGTCCTATTCAAGCAAGAAGTTTGATGATTGTAATTCCAATTAAGGTTTAGATCAAATCTAATCAACTAATTGGTTGGGGCCAAGTCAATTAGGCAAATAATCATGTTTCAATATTTCACAAATATTTTTCAAGATTATTTCACGAAATTAACAATTAATTTCACTAATTGACAATCACTTGGTTCTAGATTAGGAAAGCAATTTCAGCAGTGACCCCTACTTACTAAAATTGGCATATCTCAATCATATTAAATCCAAATTAAGCAAAGTCAATTTCTAAAGTTTGATAATTTGATTTAGGACAGAACCTAAGTGATGTTTCACGCATTTCGAGGCAAGTATAAACAGTAATTAACATTTTAATCACGTTCAGATTCACAGTTCCCGCAACAGTGCATACATGTTCATTAAAACGACCATATCTCGAGCATACGAAATCCGATTTACGCAAACTCAGATCCTATGGTTTCCTTATCTAATGGGGAACATAATACAAGTAGAAAATTCTTGTTTAAACAATTTAAACAGTGCCTAATTTCTTTACTAAACAGATCTGCGAAATCAAATGCGATGAAAACTTTCGCGACCTTAGCGAACCCAAGTCGTCCTTGGTTAACGAATCACTATTCGAAACCGTCGACCTAAGGCTCTGATACCACTTGAAGGATATGGAGAGATCCTCAAGCGCATCACGGAAGCGTGAGCGTCGTATCGGATACGACGAAGAACGACTAGTCGCACTAGTTGTTCGGTGCAGCGGAATTTTAAAAAATTTTTATTCGATGAAACCACATGATCCAAGAACCATTCTCGGATCGTTTCATCTATAACCACAGCAAGTATAATGCAATACCTCTTGAAGCGTGGTTGATCGAGTCTCTAAGAGAAGAGACCTCCTGTCTCAAGTCCGATCGTCGGAGAGATCGCTTGCGAGCGCGGGGATGAACCGCGGTGTCCTCGCAATCCAAGAAGTTGATCCAAGCGCGGTTGCTCCTGATCTCGTCGCACGAGATCGAACGTCTCCTTCGCGGACGAAGCACTTGAAGTAGACGGAGAACCGCAGAGCGTCGAAGCGGTAGCACGAAGGCGAGGGCGACGAAGATTCCCTCCACTAAGGTGGACGGCCACCAAGAGGAAGGGGGAGAGAGGGCTGTCGAGTATGAGAGAAAGAGAGAGAGAGAGTTTTGCTACAATAGCATGTGTAAAGAGAGAGCCAAGAATGCCTCTCTATTTATAGGGTTTTGGGATCCATGGATCTCAATCCATGTGTCATATAAAATCAATGGTTGAGATTGATTTATGACAATCCAATGGTCAAGATTGTTGTTGGTAAAAGCCAACAACTTGTGATTTAATTTGATAAAATATATTTGATAAATCAAATAAATATTAATACCAAATCTAAATCAATCAAATAAGAGAGAGAGAAGACAAAGGAGATGCTCTCCTTATTTGGAAGAGGGGACGGCCACCAATTCCCCAAGGGAATTGAGTGCCGCCCCCCTCATTCCTAATGAGGAGTGCAATCTCCTTATTTTTCTCTCTACTTATTTTCCAACAACAATTTGTTGGTATTTTAATTCACCAAAATAATTCTCAATTAATTTTGGGAATATTGCAATCTTGACATTGGAATATTGTGAATCAAATTCACAACCCAAAACAAAATGTAATTTACATTTTCAATTAATTAAACAATGTGTATCCAATACACATTAATAATTAATCTACTAATATAAATTATATTTAACTCTCTCTAATACATTATAAATCACATTTATAATATATTAGGAATAATTGGATATTACTATCCACATTATTCTTATCCATAATAATTAAATCACATTTAATTATATTGGATAATTTCTCATACATCATGATAATTAAATCACATTTAATTATCAACTTCTCTTTGCTTAGATCTTATGGAATTGTTCTTAAACCATTTAAGAACAATGCTATTTCTCCTCAGATACTTGGAGATAAGGATAAGGCGATTGTATTGTTCCACGTATAGTGACTTGGATATTGAGATCACATCTCAAATCCAGATCCCATGGACCTCTCATAGATGCTTGATTAAATCAAGACCGTAAACCTAATCTTCTCATTGCATCTGAATCTCATTCAGATCAATGTCCAGTACATGGACTAAGATTAGGTCACTTCTCTAATGAGAGGAGTCACTAAAATCCAGACCTGTTTCATCACTCCCTCGAAATGGAAGCGTCATGGTTATACAATCGTTTATGATCAAATCACCCTTCAGGTATTCCTAATACCTGCACATCCTGCATACTGGAAGACTCATGATCATCATGAAGATAAAGATCATTTTTACACTGTCATCTTCATAGTATGATCATTAAGTTTCTCAATCTTGGTCCTTGGGATATGGTACAGATCATATGCTTTCACAAAGCATATATCTTACCTTCAAATTCATATCATGCTTCTAAAGCATGATGACCATGCATGGAATTTGGTCAATCCCAATACCTCATGAGTGAGCTCATGTCTCCCGGTTCACAAGTGAACCTGTATGATCCCTTTGAGAGATAATATTACTCATATGCCCTTACGTGCACACCAGCTCGCCGGTGTATAGACCTTGATTAGGTCATCAACCTATTGGTCTGCCAAATGTACATGCTCAGACATATAGTAATATATCTGTCTCTGGTCAGAGGATGTTTGCCTGTGATGTGACAGTATTCATCATAGGTCTTTGGTTATCTCGATCTCATTACGTCAACTCATTGACTCAACTAATCTGATACCTCCGAATCAATATTCCTATGCAGAGGACCTGCATCAAGAGGTCGATCAGATATCAGTCTAATGAGATGGGATTGCCATCTCCCACTCAGACTGGAGATCACTACTTGTTAATCATTGATGATGCTTGATGAGTCCTCTATCTAACTCCTTAGATATTCATCCAAGCATCAGCCTCTATGATTCAACCATTGAATCAACAGCTGTATGATTATCAAGTTGGCCATGGTACATAACCCTTATTGTACAGAGGGACCTTATAGTGCATTCATTCATTCAATATCAGAAAGGGAGTGAAACAAAACATCAATAACTTTTATTGATAAATCATTTATTACAATAACATTTATTGTAGGAATGGTTCGCCTCGGGCTCACATTGCTAACACCGAGAACTTGGGTCTCTTTGCGATTTTTGAAACTTCTAGGGGCCTTATTGAAAGTTGCCTGAAATATTTTATTATTGACCTAGGGCTCATGCTGGTTGTTCCTCTTCGTCCCAAACTAAATGGAGGATTAGACCGCCACCGTGGACTTCTGGCACATGTGGGGATCGAGGAGGCTTTGAGGGTGGTCGCGAAGGTGGCCGACGAGCGGTGGTGCTTGCGTGGAGGAGATGTTGTCGGCGGTTGTTTCCAGGTGGCTCTTGAGGGCGAGGGACGATTGATGGAAGATGGTGGTGGCGATGGCTCCTTCAGGCAATGGACTCTAGACAATGGCGAAAAGCGTGACGACTAGGCGTGCCTGATGAATATGCATTTCATCATCTTTATTAATTTATTTTAGCTTAAAATCCCTTATAAAACACCATATATATAAAACTAACTCCATATTCTTACTAACTTGCATCTGCGTGTAAATATTGTACATATATTACTATTTTAACCTAAAATAAATAAATAAAGAAATAAAGGAAAAATAAAGAAAATAAAAAAGAGAGAAGTCTATATATATGTAATAGATACAGGCTGACCCGAACCCCGAGAGAAGGTCAAGACTTGACCTGATCGACCGGGAATAAAGTAGGGGCATATAGGGTCCTTAATCAAAAAATTCAAAAAAGAATGTATTTTGTAAATACTTCTCATCTCTCATGTGTATATTTGTATACTTACACTATTTTATTTGTATATAAATTGACCTCAAATAAAATATTTTTCTAAACAAAATTGTAAATAAAAATGTTTTGTAAATAATAAAAATAATTGCAAAATAAAATCATGTACATATTAAAAGTAACGATACTTGGAAAAAAGCCACTAAGCTATAATTGAAAGGCCAATTCCGGCTCTATATGAACTCAAATTGAACCAAACTCACTTCCACTATATTCTAAAGTAAATTATCTTAAAATTGCTGTGATTTCATAATTTTCAGAGATATGGTTGAAAAGTCGATTTTTTGGGATGGTTTGTGAAATTTTACCATTTTTATTGTATTTATTTTTTATTATTTATTTTTTGTACATATTATATTTCCAATAATTGCAAATATTATTCACAAGTAATTTAAAGTAAATAATTTTTTTAAAATAATTATAAAATTATTTCCTTGTACATGTGTACAATGTACTATATGTATGTATCATATGTATATAAACTTTTTCCTTAAATAACTATCTCAAAAAATTAAATAATTAACTTTTACTAATTAAATAAATAAAGTGATGAAAATAATTCATTTAATTAATTAATTGTATATAAAAATATACCATATATGTATAACTCAATAATTACCTTAATTATCCACCATTAAGGTGGCTCTTTAATTTTTGAAAATTATTAATTATTATAATTTTAATTAAGAAAATTCATTTTTATTTAATTTATTTAATTTATTTTATTCATTCTGCCACTAAACACCTTCCTCTTTTTTTAAATATCTTCCTTTTTTGGATTTCATCTTCTTTTTAATGGATCTCCTTTCCTTCATTATTCCTTGATCAATCTTTGGAGGAGAGGAGCTTATTTTTCCGAGAGCCATCTTGTTGAAGAAGAACGCCCAACCTCCGAGCCGTCCGATGACAACGAGTCGGCCTTCGTCGAGGCTATCACGACATTTTTCGCTCCTAAGGTGAGATCTACATTTTTCTCTTATTTGTTTCCTAGGTTAATCGTAGTTTACTTTTCGCATTTTCATTTCCTCATCATTTTTTCTAGATTTTAGAATCCATCATGATTTGATTCACCATCGATCTCGATTTTTCATCTCACTTTCCTGATCTCTACACGTTCTTTTCTACCTCGCATGATATCTCACCTCCGACCACACAGTGGTGAGAGATCTGATTCCAACTGCCATTCTCCTCGGAACCACACTCGTTCACGCATTCTGTTTTGATTTTGGGACCAAGTCGTCATGCTCACCTCCTAATTTGTCTATATAAAAATATTGAAAAAATATCTAGTTCTTTTTTTAACATTTGTTTTGTACGATAAAATAAAAAGACAAATAAAATAAAAAAAACAACAAAATATATTTACAATTTCTATTTTTCTTTAAAAAAATAAAAAAGGTTTTTTCTCTCACTGTTTCTATTTCATCATCAACAACAACAACAAAAGAACGTTGCGCCCCATGCGCTGCTCCGCCTGAGGCAGAGCTGCACTCCAACGCTGTCGAGTCCTCCTGGAACCACCATCCGTCGCCGACCTAGACACGAGCCCCTTTGCCACCAAGAGAATGTCATCGCCTCCCTTCCTCCATCGCAACCCTGGAGCTTGCAGTCGACCGCAAGAGCACGGTCGTCTCCAGGCACTACCGTGCCTCCTTATGAACGGCAACACCTCCACCTTCGTCAAGTTCCACTCCTCTTCATCGCCGTCGACTCCTTCAACCATAGCCTCCGCACACACTCACGCCTCCGATCGCACTCCTCCTCCACCAGATATCCATCATGAAGCTCACTCATTGACCACCCTGAATCTCACGTGCACACCGTTGATCGCCGTTAGAACCGATCCCCGGGGGCGTGTGTCACCCCCTCGTTTCAACCACTCGCCTTCGAGACTGCTCGACGCCAGACTTCAACCGCCACCGCTCCCAAAGTGCTGCCACCAGCGGGCTCTCCCTCAGGATCATCCACCACCGCATGCCCATAACCTCCTTCTGCTTGCGACCAGCACACCACCCACGCCGGCCGCGCAGATCCCCAACCCGCACGCCTGCTTGTGAAGAGAAAGAGGGGCGTCGACACCCCCCTTCCCCATTGAACCCTTTGATTTCAAAAACAAAGCCCTAATTCTATTTTATTTGGAAAATTGCTTCAACGCCTCTTGGAAGTTTTAAAATTTGCGGAAACGCCCTTGCTAGTTCAAGCATTGGGCAAATTGTGTGGAGCCATGGAAATGTATAATAATTGCAAATAACACCCCCGCCAGAGCCAAGCACGTGCTTTGGACGTTAATACTGGATAATTTGCACTTTCTGTCTCATTTTATCTCTATTATTTTTTAATGCAAAAACATTAACTGTTTACGTTCCAGTCCTTGTTTGCCTAGACTATTTATTAGCTCATCTTTCCATTGAAATAAATGTAGTATTTGCTCTTAAAATTCTATAAAAGTTTTTGTATACTCATGTTATGTGCATGTTTATTGTGTAAAATTTTCATTGCATTTTATCATCATTTGACATTATTAAAAAATAAAAAACATGTCAATTTTCTTTGTTTGAACTTTGAAAAATCATAAAAATTTGAATATTGCTCTAAAAATTCCAAAAAAAAATTAGATTAGTTTTATTTTATTGTCTTTTAATTCCTATCCAATATTTGTGCATTAATTCTTATCAAAACCCAAAAAATGGAAAAATATTAAAATCTCAGAAAAATCATAGAAAATTCTACAAAAATCCAAATCAGAAAATAAAAAATAGTAATAAAAATATAAAAAAATTTAAAAATATAAAAAATTCACAAAAAACAAGATAGTTTGCATTTGAGATTCCTTCATTTATTTCTTTCATTGGATAGAATAACCCTTGGGAATTGTATCCTCCCTAAGTTCGATCCTGTTGCTATACATGTTAATTAAATAACAAAGATTTCTCTTGCTAAATTTTTCTATAATTATTTGGGCTTGAGAAAATGAAAAAATATTTTTTGTTTGTTACATGATTATTTGGGTTGCAACGACCATTGCACATTTATTTTCAGATAAATAATTCAAAACATGAAAATCCCGAATCAACAAAATGGCGTCGTTGCCGGGGAGGCGCGGCAAGGGTAGTTAGGTTTCTCTTTTGACTTGTTATTATTGGTTGTCTATATTTGTTTATATTTTTCCATATTTATTCATAGTTCATATTTATTGTATTTAATTTATTCAATTTTCTCATATTTTCATATACTTGTGTCTTTTACATATTCTCTCTTTTCTTTTTCTTGCAAGGGCCTGCGGAGCGAAGGAGGCGATCCTAGGAGAGCCGAAGCACCCAAGAGAAGCGGAGGCAACTTGATTCTTCTCTGAGCCACATGATAGCGTGAGAGGAGGAGAAGAAGAAATTAGGAGACCGAAAAAAATCACAGAAATTTTCCTGTATTTTCTTTTTAAAATATTTGTAAAAGGACACTATAAACTTTGTTTGCGATGTTTGTTTCGCCAAGTGCCGGTGCACTTAGGGGACCTCACCAGTTTTTATTTTTATCATTTTTTAATTTGTTTCACGCCGATTTCGTGAGCCAACTATTGATTTATTTAATTAGTTTGCTTGAGCTAGATAATTAATTTGGTCCAAAGTCCTAAACAAGAATTTCTTTACCTATAGAGTAGAGCGTAATTTGGACTTAGTCAAATTAACATGTTCTTACCTGCTAATAGAAGTTATTATTAGGATGGTTTACGTGCATCATATATGTTAGTTTTTTTTTCTGTATTTAAATTCTGCGCGGATCATTTTCTATGTAGAGTGCTGGCGACATGGTACGCATCTCTAACCCATGTATGCATCATTGTATTTAATCGTCCATTGGCATTTACGATCTCCTTCCTCGTTTTCACTCACATAAGTTAAAAAGGAAATTAGACACTCGATAGGCTATTTATTGAAAATACTCAAACCAAGCGATAACTGCCTAAACCGGGACTGCTAAAGAAAACTCGACCCTAAAATAAACATAATGGAAAATCATTGTTTTGGGGAGAGTCACACCTCCTTGTTTGATTTATCTGTAGTGAGAGAGCGACCCGCACACTAGGATAGAGCCACGCCTGAACTCTCTTCAGACTACTAGTCTTGTGATTAGTTGTTCTCTGGTGAGGACTTCACTGGGTAGCCGGTAACCGGTCTGGGATTTCCTTAGCAGATTGGGAATATCGGGTAGCCCGTAAACGGTACGCACCCATACTGGTTGGGAAAAGCTAGTTGTGAGATTGGGTCAGTCTCCTGGGAGCATTGGGTTCCTAAGAACTCGCTTAAATCACTCTGATAGATTGATTTCTCACCAAACTCTAAAAATTGACAAGACAATTGACCGAACCTTCATGGCCTTCACATTGCGTTGAGTTGGTGAATAGGGGATTTGTATTGTGTTTGATTGCTAGTGCTAGAGATCCTTCCGCGCAATTTGCGCCTTCACTCATTTTCATTCTTGCATTGACCTTCATGCTCTCGCATCTTGCTTATTGATTTCGAAGATGTCAGATCAGAGTATTTCTCGTTCTGACTTTGCATACTCATTCAACACTATGATCCGTTCACCTTCTATTCAGGGAGAATCACTTCCCAAATATTCCGCATTCTCCACATCATCCTTCAAACACTCCGTCATCCTATTGTTTGAGATTAGCTCTAATCTCGAACTAGTATCTGAGACTCCATCATTTTAAGGACTAATCGAGTGTCATGCACATTTTCAGAGTCAGACGCTAGACACTTGATGCCACCAAAGGGAAAGGGAACCATGTCGGAACAGAACGAGATCAACAACACCATGTTAGCCTCTATTCAGTCAATTCAAGCCCAATTAACAGAGCAGGCTAATTTTCAGACCACATTGAGAGACATGATTCTCAAGCTGAGACAAGATAGGAGAGAGGATGACAGAAACCCATGAGGTGGGAATGGAGGAGAAGACCCTGTGATAGAACCGGTGGCTAAGATTACTTTAAAGGGTTCCTATAACCCAAGGGTAGGACAGACAAATTCTTGGATACAAATCCCTGCGATTCATGGGCATTTTGATCTTAAGCCCACTATTTTACCTATTTTCCAAATATTCCATGGAAATATTAACGAATAACCTTATATACACCTCCAGAAGTTTGATCGCATTTGTGGAATAGTACACTACCCAAATGTCCCATTAGAGGTAGTGCAGATGTCCGCCTTCCCATTCAGTCTGATGCACAAAGCTTTATATTAGTTAAATTACTCGGGGAAGGTTGTCACTACTTGGGAAGAGTTGAGGTCCGCATTTCTGAACAAATATTACCCACTCAGATGACTCAACCAAATGAGATCCTTGATTGCTAATTTCTCCCAAATGCCCCAGGAGCCTATTCACGAAGCTTGGGAGAGATTCAAAGATCTAACGGAGAAGTGTCCCCATCATGCTATTCCAAAGACCAGTCTTGTGCAAAATTTCTTTGGGGGTTTAAGCATAGAGAATCAGAAGCTGGTAGATGCTGCTTGTGGGGGGAGCCACTCCAACAAGGACGAGGATGTTATTTATCAAATTTTTGATGAGATGGCAGAGAGTTAAGCTGCTCCTTCTTCTTTACGTGCTTTTCAGAAGCACCCCGTCACTTCCCTTGCAGTACCCCACAAGGTTATCATCTCTGACTTGACCATCATTGGAAACCACCTATCCAAAGTGGACATTATTGACAAATGATCCAAGGAGCTTGAGAAGCTTCAAGTGATCGAACATAGGACGAAGAACCCAGATAAGCTGGATGAGATAACAAAACATTTTGTTGCGCATGAAAATTGAGGGGATCTGATTAAATTATTAATGGTAAACAAGTAGTGTCGTCGTTGTTATCCCCAAAATCCCATAACAAAAAAAATATTTTTTCTAATTTTTTTGCTACTTATTAACCTGTATAGCGGACAGGGTTGAACTCAAGGAGGCTACAAATACCAAGGGTAATTCAATTAATCGAAAATCAATTAAGAGAAAATAAGAATCTCAAAGGATAACTATCCTTGGTTTTTGTGATTTTTTATCTTTTTAATTTTTTTGTTTCTATTTTTTATTTTCTGATTTTCAATTTTTTAGTGATTTTAATTTTTGCGATTTTTTATTTTCAAAAATAACACAAAGCGATATCCACAAGATCAAAAATACGCACACCAACTCTTTTTGTAATTTTTCAATTAATAAAAAACACTTAGAAAAATTAAAAGAAGATATTTTTGGGTTTTAAAAGTTTTGAAATATTTTTGAGAATTTTTGTGAAATTTTCAGATGTTTTTGTATTTTTCTAAAAATCAAACAATGAGAAAATGCGAAAATGTGCACAACTTGGAGTAATTTGCAACTTAAAAATATTTTAAATGCCCAAACCTCCTGACAATTATTTTTAAGATAAACTAGAAGCAATTATCTACAAACAGGAACTGAAATCACAATTTTTGGATTTTTGTAGAATTTTTAATGAGTTTTTTAGAAGATTTTTGATGTTTTTCAAATTTTTTGGGTTTTGTAAATAATTAATGAGTGAAAATTGGTCAGAAATTAAAAGGCAATGAAATAGAACTACCCTATTTTTTTTGGAATTTTTGGAACAATATTTGAATTTTTATGAATTTTCGAATTTCTGGAAGACAAAATGACACTGTTTTGATTTTTTAAAAATAATAAATGAAGAAAAAATGTAACGAAAATTTTATGTTAGATGGATATGCACATCAGGAACATAGCATAATTTTCTTAGAAATTTTGGACTAATAAAAACATTTATTTCAATAGAAGAATCAAGCAAATTATTGTTCTGCAGTTCAGGGACTAAAATGTAAATAAGTTTTGTTCTTGCATCCAATAAATAATAAAAATAAATCACAAGGGAGAATGCGCAATTTACCACTATATCATGTGCTTGTCATGTACTTGAGGCTTTGGCAGGGACTCATTTGCAATTTTCATGAAGCTCTGGGGCACAACTGTACTTTTCTCAAATTGAATTAATCTGGCAGGGACTCTTTCATAATTTCTGAAACTTTTAGGGGCTGAAGATGCAATTGTCCCAATAATATAATAAACCCTAGGGAGGATTCGCTTCGTTTCCAAGCAATGACAAAGGGGAAGAGGGGTCGGCCGCCGCCGCCCCTTCTCCAACAACAAGGCGGGTGGCGGACGGTGGATTTACAGGTCTCGTCGCGCGCTGCTGGCATGCATGGGAGGTCACCGCGTGGAGGAGCGTTGATGGAGCATTGAGAGGGGGGGGGGGGAGTGGCAGCGAGATGGCGGAAGGGCTTCGGTGGAGACACGAGCCTCGGCGGAGACGCAAGCCTTGGCACAGTGGAGATGCTTGCAGGTGCGGGCTCAGCGCAGAGGCGACACGGATGGTCGGGCCACACTGCGGCTGTGGGAAGGCTCTGGAGGGGCGCGCGCCACGCCTGGAGGTTGCCTTGCGTGGGCGGTCATTGGACGGAGGCGCAGCGGTCGCGATGCCGCTGGAGGTCGGCCTGGGGCGAGGGGCTGGCGGCTCGACGGAGGGGGCCACAGAGGCGCGACTGCGCCATCGATGGAGGAGGGTGACGGGGTTGGCGACCCCGCTGCCTGTGGAATTTTTTTTTGTAATTTATTTTTTTGTTTGTAATGTAAACAATGAATAATTATAAAAAAAACTTTTTTTTATTTTTTTTGTAAATCCGAAAAATAAGAAAAGAAAGGGATAAAAAAAATTCTTTTTCCTTTTTTTATTTTTATATGATCCTGCAAAACAAACGTTAGAGAACAAAAAGAAACAAATGTTTTTTTATTTATTTACAAATCGGAAAAAATGAATGGAGATTCGACGGAGATGAGGGATTCGAATCCGATCTCCGACCATCGTACGCAGCTGGAGTTGAGAGATCGTGGGCGATAGAAATAGAATGCGTGGAGATCAAGAAAGTGAGATGAAAAATTGAGTCGGTGGTGGAATAAATCGTGGTGGATTTTAAAAACTAGATAAAAAATGACAACGAGAAAAAATACGACAAAATAAACTACGATTAAACTAAGTAAAAATAAGAAAAATGTGGATCTCACCTTAGGAGCGGAAAAGGACCATGATCGCCTCGACAAGGCCGACTCGCTATCACCGGGCGGCTTGGAGGCTAGGCACAATTCTCGACGAAATTTTCTCTCGTAGATCGGGCTCTTCTCTCTAAAGATTGATCTAGTTGAAATGAGAGAGAATGAGCCATATAAATAGAAAAGATAGAATGGAATTTGAATTTTTGAATTTTTTTGGATAAAGGGAGATGAAAATTGAAATGAATTTTTGTTTTTTTGGATAAAGAGAGATGAAAATTGAAATGAATTTTTAAAATTTTTTTGGTGAAAGAGGTAAGAGAGATGAAAAGAGACAAAATAAAAGAGATAAAAATATTTACAGATCTATCTATTTTTTTGAATTTTCGTCACTTTATTGACTTGAATTAAAAAAATTTTATTTTTTTATTTTTTATAGAGGTTAGTTAAAAATAGCAACTATATACTATACTATATACATATATGACATTATATACAAGGGTAAATAAGGAAATTAGCCTTTTTTTGTTTTTAAAGAATTTTAATTTTTTTATTTTAATTTTAGTAAGACTAATTTACAAATATATACAAATACAATATGCATATAATATATGGGAAAATTACACAAACTACCTTAGAAAATCGACTTTTCAACCGTAACTCCAAAAATTATGAAAATACAACCATTTTGAAGATAATTTATTTTAGAATGCAATAGAAGTGATATTGGTTCAATTTGAGTTCATGTGGAGCTAGAATTGGTCTTTCAATTAGTGCTTAGTGGCTTTTTTCAAGTGTGGCTACTTTTATTCTGTACATGATTTAATTGTGCAATTATTTTTCTTAATTAGAACACATTTTTATTTACAACTTTGGTTTTGAACGTTATTTGATTTGAGGTCAATTTAAGACACATTTAAATGAATGTTAGTTATATACAGATATACACAAAATAAGTGAGAAATATTTACAACAACACACATAATTTTTTTTTGGATTTTCTGCTTGAGGACCCTATCTCCCCCTACTTTATTCCTAGTCGATCAAGTCTTGACCTTCTTTCAGGGTTCGGGTCAGCCTGTATACAATCTTCCTTTTTTTATTTTCTTTTTTCTTTCTTTCTTTCTTTCTTTCTTTATTTATTTTAGGTTAAAAATTAGTAAGAAGTGTACAATATTTACACAAAGATGCAAGTTAGTAAGAATATGGAGTTAGTGTTTTATGCAGGTATTTTTTGGGGGATTTTAAGCTAAAATAAATGAATAAAGATGAAGAATCATAGATTCATCATACCCCTATGATTTTCCTTTGCTAGTCCCTTAGCAAACACCTATTTGAAAGAATAAATGAAGAAAAGAAAAAGAAAAAGAAAGGGAAAATAAAGAAAGTAGGAAAACATTGAGTATTAAACTTATCTTCATAAAATTGTAGTTTGGAGCTCTGTCGGACCTTTGGATTATTAGTGTGTCGGAACTTCTGTGAGACTTAAAATTTTAAAATTGGCGGCCTTCAAGTTCTACACATCATTGTCACAGTTTTGGCTCAGAAGTCATCTTAGATCAATCCTCTTCCCAAAGTATACCTTATGAACATTGAACAATCGACTCATGTGTGTGAAAGGTTTTAGCTCTTCCCATCCAGAATGCTGGACTACGATGCAAATCTCCTCTTCAATAACTTATCCTCAGGGAGTCAGGTATTTCCTTCTAAGGTCTGTCGCGCTGTGTTCACAATCGAATTGGGGGAGAAGTTAGAAGAAGGGGAAAAGAACTGGAGGGTGGCCAGTGTAGTCACCTCTCCTTGTGAAGCTGGCCAGTGTAGCCGAGTCTCCACCAAGATCTGCAGGTTTTCTTGAAGCTTGGACCTTTTTGGTCAGATTTTTATTTGGTAGTGGCTTCTTTGTATTTGGATTTTTGGTGGTTCTGCTTGGATCTTATTGTGCCCCGACGGATATAGAATCTTTTGTTTCCGTACATTTTTTGGGGTCTTAGAAAAAATTATGCCCAGCCATCCATTCCTTTTCCGAAGCTTTATTTCAACCTGTACTTCGGTTTTTAGATTTCCACGCTACCAGAAAAGAAACTCACACAGTCTTCCAACATCCCGTCTGAGTTGAGCTAAGTGCATAGTGCGATAGTACAAATTAATTCCCTATTCCAGAGTTGTACCCATAATGAAGAGACCAGGTTAGACACTAAGAGTCAAATGCTGCACATTATCATGTGGAACTCAAAGAATTAAGTCAAATACCTGAAGCTTCTAAAATCCTATTTATCGGTGAAGTTCCTCTGAGAATTAGGTGGATTAAGGTCCAACTAAGCTCCATTCTTCAATTTTATTCCAGACATAGTTTAAATGTCAATACTATCATGAAAAATGCACATGCAAATGCAAGAAAAATATGAACAATGCAATGCAAGGATTTTTTTTGAAAATAAATGATGCACACGTGAAAAGAACATTTTTTAAACAATTTTCTAATTTTGAACTTTTTACGGCTTTTTGGAGGAAAAATGCAGATGTGAAAGAAAGTTTTTTTGAATTATGCAATTTTTTATAGATGTTTGGTTTTGTTGTTTTTTTAAAGGAAAAAGGGTTAGTAAAATATATACAAGTATACACAATTTTTTTGGTTTTTTTGTTTGTTTTTTTGTTGTTTTTATTGTTTTGTTGTTTTTGTTTTTTGTTTGTTTGTTTGTTTTTCACATGTGGATTTTACAAAATTATACACATAACCTCCCACATAAACGTATTTAAAAGTACGAGTTATGTCTAAAGTATATATATAATATATACGACACCCCCTATACTTAGCTCGAACTATGTCCTCATAGTGTTCAGAGAGCGAAAAAGGAAGACATAACTCGTGTTAAGTATAGAAAAGTGAAAAGAACTCCTATGCTACAACGACTCAAAGAAAAGATAAAAAGAAGAGAAGTTGGTGATCCCCCTTATACTTAGGATGAAGTAATCATAAGTATAACAGAGTCTACAAAAGGGGAAAACCGATGAAGAGAATGTACAGACTCAAAAATAAAAAAATGATATGAACAACATCACCCCCTATACTTAGGGTAGAGTATCCCTAAGTATAGGCAACAACAAGAGTGATGAACATGACGAATATGAACAACACAAATCATTCACCCCCTATACTTAGGATAAAGCACATCCTAAGTATAGCATACACACACACACACACACACACACAGAAAAGGGGTGAAAGATAAAATGGGAGAAGAAAGAGCAAAACAAAAGGATATACAAGAGGAGTGGATGTACAAAGGTCAAGAAGGTCGAAAACGAACCTTCTTGCGAGACCGCTGAGGTATGGATTTGACAAGGTGTAGGTCGATATTGGGATCATCATTAGACATAAACTGAGTTGGATTGACCAAGAATGTATCCTCAGCAGTTTCAGATTGTGCAGGCCTAAATCGGTTATTGGAAGTAGTGTGATCATGTCCTGCCTGAGAAGTCTCGTAAACATCAAAGTAAAATGGCTCGAAATCATTATCAGAAAAAGTAGGATCATTTTCAGCCTGGCGAGCCTCTACCGGATCATCATCTTTATCAAAAGGCCCAAATTCTTTTATAAAAGCAATCAGATCAAATTTGTCCTGATCGGTCTCATCTGAATAAGGGTGAATAGGAACGGACTCATCAGTGGAAGTAGTCGAATCATGTCCGTCCTGTCTAGTCTCAGATTCTGCCTTCCGCTCTAAGGTGTCTATCGTGTAAATTCTACGGATGTCATCAATGCATCACCACATACCAGAAGGGGGAACTCCAAGGTCTATGCTTTCCGAGTCTTCCTCCTTGAAGAGGAATTCCTGGGTTTCATTATCATCCAACATATAACAAGAATCTCTTATATTATCATCGAGGTCAAATTCCTTGGGGTTGGCTAACACCGGCAGGCTCTCATGGGATGCGGGTCTTTGGACAGTAGTGGGTGTAGTGATTAACACATTGCTCCCTACATCAGAACGGAAGCGAATCTCTCCTGAACCATAATCAATAATGGCTCCCGCAGATGCGAGGAAAGGTCGTCCCGAGATGATTGGAGGGTGCTCCATAGGGGTAGAGGTCTCCATGGGCATTACGACAAAATCTGAAGTGAAATTCATGCCTTGAATGAGAATGACAACATTTTCTAAAATACCCTTTGGCCTCTTGATAGATCCATCAGCAAATTGAACTATCATCCTGGTTTTCTTGAGAACCCCAAGATGAAGAGACTGTACCATAGAGAGGGGTATTATATTGATTGACGAACCACCATCAAGGAGAGCATTATCACAAGAATAATCAGATATGGAGCAACTCACAAGAGGTGTGGCAGTGTTCCCTTTCTTAAAATATGGACGGTGAGAGATGGCGTAGGCAGTGGCCATGGTCAAGATGTGACGCTCAGATCTTCTCGTTCACTTTCTCTTCTTGTGTTGAGGAGAAGATAAATCTGTCATGACATGTTGAAGTGGGGCTTTAATGATCTCATGAATAGTGGCCAACACTTCGGATTCAATCAATATTTTTTTGAAATGGACCTCATCCATACAATGGAGTAGGTCGGAATCAACATTTACACGAGGATTTCCAAGAGCAGTCTGTATAATGGAATCCTCGGGGTCAAGGTTGGGACATGATGTGAATATATATGTGGGTAAATGATCGGGCATTTGGGTCCTCTCCTCACAAATTGAATCAACAATGTGTCTCTCATAATCTTTTTGGATTTTTAAATTTTTCTCATTTTTTGTATTTTGGGTGATTGCAAGCTCTCATGATTATTCTCAAGTGAATTCATATCCTCAAATAGTGGAGCAGTGTTCTAGCTCTTATTTATGTTAAATAGATTGGAAATCCTCGAATTCATATGCTCCACCATCTGGTTCAGTGTCTTAAGTGTAGAAATCATGAAAGGTGACTCCAAAATCCCAGGATTGGGTGGGTTGAATGAGGGTGGGTAAAAATCAAAGTCCTTCGATTCCTAAAATAATGGGTTAGGCGGATATCCACAAAAATCAGGAGGAAAGTCCTCCTGGAAAAGGGAAGGTGGATCGTCTGGAGAGTGCGAGAAGTCCACGAAGATCGGATTAAAATAACTCCAGTCGGCCATCTTCAAAACAAAAGACAAGATCGGGAGAGCACGATGGTCAAATCAAAAGATATGGAGAAAAGGCACAAATGCACAGAAGGATCTAGCAAGCACACAAGCAATCAAACGCAATACAAACCCCCAGTTCACCAACTCAACTCAATGTGAAGACCGTGAAGGTTCGGTCAATTATCTTGTCAATTTTAGAGTTTGGTGAGAATACAATATATCAGAGCGGTTAAAAGCGAGCTATTAGGAACCCAATGCTCTCAGGAGACTGGCCTAATCTCAAAGTTAGATCTTTCCCAGCCAGTATGAATTGCGGATCGTTTACCAGCTACCCGATCAATTCAATCTGTTAAGGACGTCAAGGGCCGCTTTACCGGCTACCGAAGAGATCCTCACTGGAGAACAACTAACCTATGATAGTAGTATGAAAAGAGTTAGGACGTGGCTCTATCCTAGTGTGCGGGTCGCTCCCTCGCTCAAGCAAACCAAACAATGAAGGGGTTACTCTCCCCAAAATAATGATTTTTCCTTGTATTTTTTAGGGTCGAGTTTTCTTTAGCAGTCCCGGTTTTAGCAATTATCACTTGATTTAAAACATTTTCAAAGAATCGCCTACCGAGTGTCCAATTTCCTTTTTAACTTATGTGAGTGAAAACAAAGAAGGAGATCGGAAATGCCAATGAGCGATTAAAAACAATGATGTATGCAGGGGTTAAAGATGCGTACCTTGTCGCCAGCACTCTACATACATGTGATCCACATAGAATTGAAATAAACTATCCTATATGCAAATGCAAGTGAACCGTCCTAGATGATAACTTCTATTAACGAGCAAGAACAAGTTAATTTGACTAAGTCCAAATTACGCTCTACTCTATAGGCACAAAAATTTCTTGTTTAGGGTGTTTGGACCTAATTAATTACCTGGCTCAAGCAAATTAATTAAAGCAATCAAGAGTTAGCTCATGAAATCCACGGGAAACAAAGAAAAATAAAGGCGATGAAAACAAAACCGGTGAGGTCCCCCAAGTGCACCGACACTTTGCGAAACAGACCCCACAACAAATGAATGTCCTTTTGCAGAGTTCAAATGGTAAAAAATAAAAACTCTCTCTCTCTCTCTTTTTAAGAATTTTTTTTCAATTCTTTCTCCTCTTCTCACGCTATCCTACGGCTTGGTGAAGAATCAAGCTGCCTCCACATCGCTTGGGTGCTTCGGCTCTCCTATGATTGCCTCCTTTGCTCCGTTGGCCCTCACAAGAAAAAGAAAAGAGAATGTGTAAGAAATACAATTATCAAATATAAGAAAAAAATGAAACAAATGCAGTGATATGAACAATGAAGTGAATGGCAAAAATGTAAATAGATATTTACAACCAAGAATAGCAGGTCAAAAGAGAAACCTAGCTACCCTCACCGTGCCTCCCCGGCAATGGCGTCATTTTATTGACACGAAATTGTAGGGTTGGATAAATTGATGAGAAAAAAATATTAAGAAAGTCGTCGTGGTTTTTCGAGGATCGGGAAAATTATTAATGGTAAAAAGGTTGTCGTCGCTGCTGTTGTTATCCCCAAAATCCCGTGATCAACAAAAAATATTTTTTTTTTTATTTTTTTGCTACTTATTAACCTGTATAGCAGACATGGTCGAACTCAGGGAGGCTACAAATCCCGAGGGTTATTCAATTAATCGAAAATCAATTAAGAGAAAACAAGAATCTCAAAGGACAACTATCCTTGGTTTTTATGATTTTTTATCTTTTTAATTTTTTCAATTTTTTTATTTCTAATTTTTTATATTATCTGATTTTCAAAATTTTAGTGATTTTGATTTTTGAAATTTTTTTTCATTTTTAAAATAACACAAAGCGATATTCACAAGATCAAAAATACGCACACCAACTCTTTTTGTATTTTTTCAATTAATTAAAAATACTTAGAAAAATAAAAAGAAAATATTTTTGAGTTTTAAAAGTTTTGAAATATTTTTGAGAATTTTTGTGGAATTTTCAGATTTTTTGTATTTTTCTAAAAATCAAACAGTGAGAAAATGTGAAAATGTGCACAACTTGGAGTAATTTGCAACTTAAAAATATTTAATTGTCCAAAACTCCTGACAATTATTTTTAAGACAAACTAGAAATAATTATCTACAAACAGGAACTGAAATCACAATTTTTGGATTTTTATAGAATTTTTTATAATTTTTAGAAGATTTTTGATGTTTTTCAATTTTTTCAGGTTTTATAAAAAATTAATGCATGAAAATTGATCAGAAATTAAAAGACAATGAAGTAGAACTACCCTATTTTTTGGAATAATATTTGAATTTTTATGAATTTTCGAATTTTAGAAAGATAAAATGACACTATTTTTAATTTTTTAAAATAATAAATGAAGACAGAATGCAATGAAAATTTTATGTTAGATGGATATGCACGTCAAGAACATAGCATAATTTTCTCAGAATTTTTGGAATAATAAAAACATTTATTTCAATAGAAGAATCGAGCAAATTATTGTTCTTCAGTTCTGGGACTAAAATGTAAATAAGTTTTGTTCTTGCATCCAATAAATAATAAAAATAAATCACGAGGGAGAATACGTAATTTACCACTATATCATGTGCATGTCATGTTCTTGAGGCTCTAGCAGGGACTCGTTTGCAATTTTCGTGAAGCTCTGGGGCACAACTGTACTTTTCTCAAATTGAATTAATCTGACAGGGACTCTTTCGTAATTTTTGAAGCTTTCAGGGGCTGGAGATGCAATTGTCCCAATAAAGTAATAAACCCTAGGGAGGGTTCTCTTCGTTTCCAAGCAATCACAAAGGGGAAGAGGGGTCGGCTGCCGCCGCCCCTTCTCCAACAACAAGGCGGGCGGCGGACGGTGGATGCGCGGGTCGCGCCGCGCACTGCTGGCGTGCGCGGGAGGTTGCCGCGTGGAGGAGCGTCGATGGAGCGCCGCGTCGGGGGGGGGGGGGGGCAGGTGGCAGCGGGATGGCAGAGGGGCTTCGGCAGAGACGCGAGCCTCGGTGCGGTGGAGATGCTTGCAGGTACGGGCTCAGCGCGGAGGCGACACGGACGGTCGAGCCGCGCTGCGGCTGTGGGAAGTCTCTGGAGGGGCGCGTGCCGCACCTGGAGGTTGCCATGCATGGGCGGTCGTTGGACAGAGGCGCAATGGCCGCGGCACCGCTGGAGGTCGGCCTGGGGCGAGGCGCTGTACTGTCGATGGAGGAGTGCGACGGGGGGTGGCGACCCGCTGCCTGTGGAAGTTTTTTTTGTAATTTATTTTTTTGTTTATAATGTAAACAATGAATAATAATAAAAAAACTTTTTTTTATTTTTATGTAAATCTGAAAAATAAGAAAAGAAAGGGATAAAGAAATTCTTTTTTTTTTATTTTTTTATTTTTATATGATCCTGCAAAACAAACGTTAGAGAACAAAAAGAAACAAATATTTTTTTATTTATTTACAAATCGGAAAAAATGAACGGAGATTCGACAGAGATGAGGGATTCGAATCCAATCTCCAGCCACCGTACGCGGCTGGAGTTGAGAGATCGTAGACGATAGAAATAGAATGCGTGGAGATTGAGAAAGTGAGATGAAAAATCGAGTCGGCGGCGGAATAAATCGTGGCGGATTTTAAGATCAAGATAAAAAATGACAATGAGAAAAAAATGCGACAAAATAAACTACGATTAAACTAATATAAAAATAAGAAAAATGTGGATCTCACCTTAGGAGCGGAAAAGGACCGTGATCGCCTCGACAAGACCGACTCGATGTCATCGGGCGGCTTGGAGGCTAGGCACAATTCTCGACGAAATTTTGTCTCGGAGATCGGACTCCTCTCTTTAAAGATTGATCAAGTTGAAATGAGGGAGAAGGAGCCATATAAATAGAAAAGATAGAATAAAATTTGAATTTTTGAATTTTTTTGGATAAAGGGAGATGAAAATTGAAATGAATTTTTGAATTTTTTTGGATAAAGAGAGATGAAAATTGAAATGAATTTTTAAAATTTTTGGTGAAAGAGATAAGACAGATGAAAAGAAACAGAATAAAAGAGATAAAAATATTTACAAAATTATCTATTTTTTTGAATTTTCGTCACTTTATTGACTTGAATTTAAAAATGTTATTTTTTTTATTTTTTTATAGAGGTTAATTAAAAAGAGCAACTATATACATATACTATATACATATATGACATTATATACAAGGGTAAATGAGGAAATTAGCCTTTTTTGTTTTTAAAGAATTTTATTTTTTATTTTAATTTTTATTTTAAAAATTAGTAAGACTAATTTACAAATATATACAAATACAATATGCACAAAATACATGAGAAAATTGCACAAACCACCCCAAAAAATTGACTTTTCAACCGTAACTCCAAAAAATATTAAAATATAACCATTTTGAAGATAATTTAATTTAGAATGCAATGGAAGTGATATTGGTTCAATTTGAGTTCATATGCAGCTGAAATTGGTCTTTCAATTAGTGCTTAATGGCTTTTTCCAAGTGTGGCTACTTTTATTCTGTACATAATTTAATTGTGCAATTATTTTTATTAATTAGAACACATTTTTATTTACAACTTTGGTTTTGAATGTTATTTGATTTGAGGTCAATTTAGGACACAAATAAATTAGTGTTAGTTATATACAAGTATACACAACATAAGTGAGAAATATTTACAACAGCACACACAATTTTTTTGGATTTTCTGCTTGAGGACCATATCTCCCCCTACTTTATTCCTGGTCGATCAGGTCAAGTCTTGACCTTCTCTCGGGGTTCGGGTCAGCCTGTATACAGTCTTCTTTTTTTTATTTTATTTTCTTTATTTTTCCTTCCTTTCTTTCTTTATTTATTTTAGGTTAAAATTAGTAAGAAGTGTACAATATTTACACAAAGATGCAAGTTAGTAAGAATATGGAGTTAGTGTTTTATGCAGGTGTTTTATAAGGGATTTTAAGCTAAAATAAATGAATAAAGATGACGAATCACAGATTCATCAATGAGATAACAAAGCATCTGGAGCTTCTTGTGAGTTCGATCAGTGCAGTCCACAGTGCTAGTGTAGTAGCCAATACCTCTACTAGGGAACAGACTTCTACCCAGCAGAGTAGCGGAGGGCCAGCCACAGTTCAACATGTCTGCTACTTACAGACACCTGATTAGGTCCAGCAGCACTCATATCAGATAGTTCCGTATCAGTAAGAAGTAGCCTACATCCCTGAGCAGCAGTCTCCACCTCCACCTGTCATTCAGGAGGTGAACGACATCTGGTTCGACCGTGAGAGAAACTAGCCTTGTCTGTTAGGGCAAGGCCAGTTGGGTTCACAGCAGGGTCAGAGACCGGCCAACCAGTTTCAGGGAGGGAGACAACAACAGTACCAACACTAATAGTTCCAGGCTTCCAGCCTCACTATCAGTCTCCACCACAGTTCCAAAATTGGAGACAAGGCCAGCCACAACAACAGTCTATGTACTTTCCTCATTCCAACCAGCAACATACTGCATATTATGGACAGTATCCTCCTCCTCCTCCTCCTCCTCCTCATTATCAGAATCCGTATGGGTACCAACAACCTCCGCACTATCAGTCTCAATGACAACCAGTCATTGAGCACCCTGAGGCCCCTTCAGTCTACCCAGAACTGGACCAACTTGCATTGCTAATGAAGAACATGAACGAACTGACTCAACGGATCGATGACCTGACCACGACCAAGACATTGATTCCAACACAGGTCGAAGCCAAACCCAACAATTTCAGACGCAAGGAGCAGGTAGCCAATAGCCCACCCTCACCCTAGACAAGTATGGCCCTTGATTTTACATGTTTATCTGACGCCATTCATCTCAGGAGCGGTAGGAGGTTGCAGCCGCTTCCGCACCAGTTGGGGTTGGGAGATCGAACCACTGAGAGAGCATCATCTTCTACATCATCTTCTTCACCAGCAGTCAAGAGGCCCAGTGTAGCAACACCCAAGTCTGGAGTTTCACCACATTCACCACCACCTTTAACAGGCAGATGTAGATCACCATCAGCAAGGAAGAATATGCCAGTCATGGATTCTTCCTCTTCACTAGCAACAACTTCCCGTTTTGTTTTAGATTCTGTTTCTCCTTCACCTAGTTTGGACAACACTGTACAGCCTGATTCTGGTTATCCTTTTGTAAATGATGATTCTATTTTGAATATTGGAAATGAATGCTTGAATGTTTATTCTGATTCCATGCCATTTCCTTCTTCTCTCAAATCTAAGAAAATTTAAAAATTAAAAACAACACTATCTGATCCTAGAGTGGTTGAGATCTTACAGAACATCTTTTTAAAGATGCCACTCCTTAAGGTCATGGAATACAAGCCTACAGTAAAAAAGGGAATGAAAGAGGCATGTACATAAAAGCGTCAACCAAGGTAGAAAAGATGAAAGGAAACATAGAAACACATCTTTACCATGGCCACAATTCATGCCATCAGTAACCTCCCACCTAAAAAGAAAGACAAGGGAGCACCTCACATCCGTTGCCATATCTTTAATCAGGAATTTGATTAGACTCTTTTCTATAGCGGTTCCTCCATTATTCTCATGTCTTCCTCTTTATTAACTGAATTTCAGTTAGGACCTCTTAAAACAACCAAGATGATTCTTCAGTTTGCTGATAGATCGATTAAGAGGCCAAGAGGCATTCTAGAGGACGTTATTGTAACTGTACATGGAATGAAATTCCTTGTTGATTTTGTTGTCATGGATATGGACACACCTGCACTGTTACTCCATACGCCAATCATACTAGGTTTATGGTATTGGAGAGATCATATTTCACAGTCACAGTGACAAGGTGAAAATTAAGACAACTTCTGATCCTAGACCATCACCGCCTCCAGTGGCAGATGAGACAGAGAAAGCAATATCAGAGCCAGATGACTATGATTTTCTTGCTGAATTCCAAGAGACAGATCTTTTCACTGATTTTATAGATACCCAAGAGTTCCTTTCCCAAAAGAACTCTATGGAAAGCACAGTCAGCATGAGTTCCCTTGGTGGTCCAACTGAGCTAGTTGCTGATGGGCAGTTTGAGCTAATATCTAAGGATCAATATGAGTTTCTAGAGTCACCCTTTGATATTCCTTTGACACACATTTATGAGATTATTGATCATATGCCTCCTTCTGAGAATTTTGAGGTACATATATCTGAGCCATTTGTTGAATTTCCTAAACTATGCACAGATGAGAGACATCTTTCTGAGATTATTGCTGAGATATCTAAACCATTAGTTGATAAAAATGTTGAACACCATGATGAGCCCCTACTTTCTGAGCAGAGATCATTCATTGCAGATCTATGTTCTACTTGTTGAGCCGTTAATAGCCAAGGTGGACATTCCACAGAGTACAGATCACATACCGTCTACCAGTACAATAGAAGAGGTTATTGTGGAGCGGATTCAGAACCCACCTGAGCTCAAGGTTTTACCATCAACGTTGAAATATGCATTCCTTACGGGTCCTCCCCAAATGTTTCCGGTCATCCTCACTCGCTGTTGACCACTGAACAAGAATCTCGCGTGCTAGAAGTTCATGAGAGAATCCACAAGGCCAAAGGATGGAATATCTCGGATCTCCATGGGATTAATCCAGCGTTGTGCTCGCATCATATCTACCTAGAGGATGACTGTAAACCCTCCCGTGAATGTCAACACAGTCTAAATCCAAATCTAAGGGAGGTTGTCATGAAGGATATCAGAAAATGGTGTGATGCTGGCTATATATATATATATATATCCCATTTCAGATTCCAAGTGGGTCAACCCTTTACATGTGGTCCCGAAGAAATCCGGGATTACGATCACAAAGAATGATCGTGGTGAGGAGATTCCAACCCGGGTACCTACTTCATGGCATGTCTGTGTAGATTACCGACGCATGAACTCAGCAACCAAGAAGGATCACTTTCCACTACCCTTTATTGATTAGATTATTGAGAGGTTGGCAGGGAAAGAGTTCTTTTGCTTCTTGTATGGGTACTCGGGATACAACCAAGTTGCTAACGCTCCCGAGGATCAGGAGAAAACTACTTTCACTTGTTTGTTTGGCATCTACGCCTTTAGACGGATGCCCTTTGGATTGTGTAACGCCCACGCTACATTTTAAAAGTGTATGTTGGTTGTTTTTGCCGATATGGTGGGTAATTTTCTTGAAGTCTTCATGGACGATTTCTTAGTCTACGGGGATAGTTTTGACACATGTCTTGCTTATTTAGACCGAGTTCTTCAACGTTGCTATGAGGTAAACCTAGTGCTCTCTTGGCATAAGAGTCACTTTATGGTGACTAAGGGAATTGTATTGGGCCATGTCATCTCCAAACATGGTATGGAGGATGACCCGACTAAGATTGATGGGATTTCAAAGTTAGAGCCACCGCGGAATTTGAAGCAGTTGAGGTCATTTCTTGGACATATAGGATTCTATATGCGATTCATAAAGGACTTTAGCAAGATCGCCAGACCTTTGACCGAGCTTCTGTGTAAGGAGAGTGATTTTATTGTTGATGAGAAAGTCCTCCTTGCATTCAATCAGATGAAAGAAATGGTTACTAGTGCTCCTGTCTTACAACCACCTGATTGGTCTCTTCCTTTTGACATCATGACGGACGCCTCAGATTTTGCAGTTGGAGCTATCTTAAGACAGAGAAGGGATGGGATACCATTTTCTATACACTATGCTAGAAAGACTCTGGATGAAGCACATCAGAATTATATAGTTACAGAGAAGGAGATGTTAGCAGTTGTATTTGGGCTAGAAAAGTTTAGATCTTACCTCATCGGTTCCCACGTTATTGTATACACGGATCGCACTGCCATACGATACTTGCACGCAAAGAAGGATGCCAAACAACACTTTATCAGATGGATCCTTCTTCTCCAGGAATTTGATTTAGAGATTCGAGATAAACCTAGAGTGAAAAATGTTATGGCAGATCCCCTTTCCTGTATTACGGATGCAGAGACCTCTGAGCAGAACATGATCCATATATCTGAAACCTTTTCAGATGAGGTCATTTTGTCTGTGGACTCACTCCCATGGTATGCTGATATTGTGAACTATCTTGTCTCCAAGAAAGTTCCACAAGATTGTCTGAAGTACAAGATAGATAGAAATCTATCAGAGATTCATTATTACCTGTGGGAGGATCCGTACCTATTTTGCGAGGGTGCAGATTGTATCTGGAGAAGGTGCACTCCTCAGGAGGAACACACTAGTGTACTTGAGCACTGCCACAAATTAGAATCTGGTGGACATCATTCGGGGAAACACACGGCATCAAAGGTTTTACAAAGTGGCCTATGGTGGCCCACATTGTTTAAGGATGCTACAGAGTATGTTCGAGGTTGTACTGACTGTCAGAAAATGGGAGGAACTGTTGGTTCCAAAGATACCTTGCCCTAATATACATACAGATTTTTGATGTTTTTGATGCTTGGAGCATAGACTTCATGGACCCATTTCCTGTAAGTCAGAGATTTCAATACATCCTACTTGCCGTCGATTATGTTAGTCGATGGGTGGAGGCTATCCCCACCCAAGCCACATATAGTCGTATAGTGTGTTCCTTTCTCAAGAACCACATTATTGCACGGTTCAGGATTCCCAAAATACTGATTTCAGATGGGGGAAGCCATTTCATTAATTGAGATGTAATGAAGCTTGTGAAGGAGTACGCCATTGAGTACAGAGTTGTGTCTCCTTACCCCTCAGACTAATGGCTTGGCAGAAATTTCAAATAGGGAGATCAAAATGATATTGCAAAAATTTGTACGTCCAGATAGGAAGAACTGGTCTCAGATGCTTGTTTCGGTTCTATGGGCTTATCGGACAGCGTACAAGTCTCCTTTGGGGATGTCTCCCTATAGATTGGTGTATGGAAAGACTTGCAACCTGCGAGTGGAATTAATTCACAAATCTTTATGGGCACTCAGTGTATGCAATCTTGATTATGAGAAGGCATGAGAGAACAGGAAGTTGGATTTGAATAGATTACTGGAATTCTGAGACTTTGCATATGATAACTCACTCATGTATAAGGAAAAATTCAAGCATTGGCATGATAAACACATTCGAAGGAAGACTTTCTCCCCTGATCAAAAAGTTTGGTTATTTTGATGCTAAGTTGAAGCTGTTTCCATGAAAATTGAAAAGCAAATGGCCAGGTTCATTGTGAGAGCTATGCGTGACAATGGGAGTATTTTCATACCTGGGTTGTCATCTGACGCACGACCATTTGTTGTGAACAGACAGTTGCTGAAGCCATATCTAGATCATGATACATTCCTATCCATCGTTGATTTTATATCTGTGGTATCAGATGGTGATCTTTTGATTCCATCTTCTGCATCTGATACATGAGCTGACAACCTTTTGTATATCCTTTCGTTTCATTCTTTCTTCTTCTATTTTATCATTCACCCTTTTCCGTATGCGTATATATGTTATACTTAGGATATGCTTTATCCTAAGTACGGGGGGGGGGGGGGGGGTGAATGATTTTGTTGTTGATATTCATCCTGTTCATCACTCTTGTTGTTGCCTATACTTAGGGATACTCTACCCTAAGTATAGGGGGTGATGTTCATATCGTCTCTTTTGTGTTTTTATTCTTCTATTCTCTCTATTGTCCCCCAACTTGTTGATATTTTATACTTAGGGCTATTCTACCCTAAGTATAGGGGGTCAAGTTGAGCCACAGAGTCCGTACATTCACTTCATCGGTTTTCCCCTTTTGTACAATCTTCTATACTTAGGATTACTCGATCCTAAGTATAGGGGGGATCACCGACTTCTATTCTTTTCATCTTCTCTTCGAATCGTTGTAGCATATGAGTCTTTTCACCTTTCTATATTAGCATGAGTTATGTCTTCCTTGCCGCTCTCTGATCACTATGAGGACATAGTTCAAACTTAGTATAGGGGGGTGTCGTATGTATTGTATATATACTTTAGACATAACTCATACTTTTAAATATGTTTACTTTTGGGGATATGTATATAAATTCATAAAATCCATGTGTGTGTATATAGACTTTGATCACCTTTCAAAAAAAAAAATAATAAAAAAAACAAATAACAAACAAAAACCCCTAAAAAATAAAAAAACTAAAAACTCTAAAAAAACAAAATCCTTGTATATACTTGTATATATTTCACTAACCCTTTTTCTTAAAAAAATCTCTTTTCACATGTGCATCATTTTTCCTTTCTTTTCCAAAAATCCATAAAAAGTTCAATTCGTTTAAAAAAATTGCTTCCTTTTTGCATTGTACATATTTCTTGCATTCGCATGTGCATTTTTTAAAATAGTATTGACATTTAAACTAAATCTAGAATAAAGTGTGTCTCAACCTGGCCTAGCGATGTTGAGGTCTAAAGACAGGATGTTGCGGGGTTGCAATAATGCTTCAAAAGAGGGATAGTTTACCAGCTCATGAAGAAAAACTCCTCATGTACATGATGCACCTTGTATATATTTTCAAAGAGAGAGAGAGAGAGAAAAAGAAAGAAAAAATGCAGAATCTCCAAAAGTGGACAGGCCTAATTGAAAAGTAAAATGCCTGCCAGAGTGTATATACAAGTGAAAAAAAGAATAATAAGAGCTTCAAAGTCAAATTTTTGTATGCTTGCAGCGGATGACTTGGCTACACTGATCATGCATCCAAGGATAGGTAGCTACACTGGTTACCGTCCATTCTTTTCTCCATCTCCTCTTCTTGAGCTGGTTGTACTTGAACTTAGAAGGGAATATCCCCGCTCCTCGAGGAAAGAGTTGCTAGATCGAGGGAATAGATTTATCTTGTTGAGGGAGGCTGTTCCTTTGCTACTTTTGAGATGGGGAGCTATATTTCACTTACACCATGCAAGTACAGATTCATAGTCATAAGAATTTGTGTATGTAGACTTGTTCTGACCTGACTGTTGAGGAGACCTGAATAGGAGTCTTGTGGAACTTAGAGTCTGTTAGGTTTTAAATCTATTTCCCATTAAGGTTCCGCCACACTAATAATGCAAAGGTCTGATAGAGCTCCATACTACAATTTTTTGAAGATATGTTTAATACTCAATATTGTGCTAATTTCTTTATTTTTCCTTTCTTTTTCTTTTATTCACTTAGTCTTTCAAATAAGTGTTTGCTAAGGGACTAGCAAAGGTAAAGCACAGGGGGATTATGAATATGCATTTCATCATCTTTATTCATTTATTTTAGCTTAAATCCCTTATAAAACACATGTATATAATATTAACTCCATATTCTTACTAACTTGCATCTGTGTGTAAATATTGTACATATATTACTATTTTAACCTAAAATAAATAAATAAAGTAATAAAGGAAAAATAAAGAAAATAAAAAAGAGAGAAGACTATATATATGTAATAGATACATGCTGACCCGGACTCTGAGAGAAGGTCAAGACTTGACTTGATCGACCAGGAATAAAGTAAGGGGACATAGGGTCCTTAATCAAAAAAATTCAAAAAAGAATGTATTTTGTAAATACTTCTCATCTCTCCTGTGTATATTTGTATACTTACACTATTTTATTTATACATAAATTGACCACAAATAAAATAATTTCTAAACAAAAATTGTAAATAAAAATGTTTTGTAAATAATAAAATAATTGCAAAATAAAATCATATACAGATTAAAAGTAACCACACTTGAAAAAAATACAAAGCTATATTGAAAGACCAATTTCGGCTCCATATGAGCTCAAATTGAACCAAACTCACTTTCATTATATTCTAAATTAAATTATCATTAAAATGGTTGTGATTTCATAATTTTTGGAGTTACAGTTGAAAAGTCGATTTTCTGAGGTAGTTTATGCAATTTAACCATTTTTTATTATATTTATTATTTATTATTTACATGTTATATTTTAATAATTGGAAATATTGTTCACATGTAATTTAAAGTAAATATTTTTTTTAAAAATTTATAAAATTATGTCCTTATTTGTACATGTGTATAATGTACTATATGTATGTATCATATGTATACACACTTTTCCTTAAATAACTCTCTAAAAAAATTAAATAGTTAACCTTTATTAATTAAATAAATAAAGTGACGAAAATAATTCATTTAATTAATTAATTGTATATAAAAACACATCATATGTGTATAATTCAATAATTACCTTAATTAGCCACCATTAAGGTGTCTCTTTAATTGTTAACAATTAATTATTATTATTATTGTAATTTCGAAAATTCATTTTTTATTTTATTTATTTTATTAATTCCACCACTAAACACCTTCCTCTTTTGTAAATGTCTTCCTTTTTTTGGATTTCATTTTCTTTTTAATGGGTCTCCTTTTCATCATTATTCTTTGATCAATCTTTGGTGGAGAGGAGCTTATTTTATCGAGAGCCATCTTGTTGAAGAAGAGCGCCCAACCTCTGAGCCATCCGGTGACAGTGAGTCGACCTTCGTCGAGGCCATCACAGTATTTTCCGCTCCTAAGGTGAGATCCACATTTTTCTCTTAATTTTATCATAGGTTAATCGTTGTTTACTTTCCTCATTTTCATTTCCTCGTTATTTTTTTCTAGATTTTAGAATCCATCATGATTTGATTCACCATCGATCTCGATTTTTCATCTCACTTTCTCAATCTCTACGCATTCTTTTCTACCTCGCATGATCTCTCACCTCCGACCATGCACGGTGGTCGGAGATTCGGTTCCATCTGCCATTATTCTCGGAACCGCACTCGTTCACGCATTTCGTCTGATTTTGGGACCAAGTCATTGTGCTCACATCCTAATTTATCTATAAATAAAAAGAATTAAAAAAATAAAAAATATCTAGTTCTTTTTTAACATTTATTTTCAGGATAAAATAAAAAATAACAAAAATAATAGAAAATAAAAAATAAAAAAATATATTTATAGTTTCTGTTTTTCTTTAAAAAATAAATAGAAAGGTTTTTTCTCACTGGATCTGTTTTTACAACAAAAAAAGAATGCCATGCCCCAAGCTCTCTAGCACCGTCGAGGCCTTTTGGAATCACCATTCGTCGCCGACCTAGACGCGAGCCCGTTCGCCACCAAGAACGCCACCACCTCCCTTCCTCCATCACCTCTTGGAAGCCTGCAGCCGACCACCTGTGCATGGTTGGCTCCAGGCACTGCTATGCCTCCTTCTGAATGCCAACACCTCCTCCTTCGTCAAGTTCCACTCCTCTTCATCACCGCCGACTCCTTCAACCGTAGCCTCCACGCACACCCGCCCCCTAATCGCACTCCTCCTACACCAGATATCCACCGCGAAGTTCCCCATTGACCACCTTGAAGATCTTGCGTGCACAACATCGATCGTCGTTAGAACAGAGCCACCTAGGGCATGTGTCGCCCCCTCGTTTCAGCTGCTCGCCTTCAAGACCGCTCGACATCGGACTTCAACTGCCACCACTCCTGAAGCGCCGCCACCAGCGAGCTCTCCCTCAGGATCATCCACCACCGCATGCCCAGAACCTCCTTCTGCCCGCGACCAGCACATCACCCACGCTGGTCGCGCATATCCCCAGCCTGCGTGCCTTCTTGTGAAGAGAAAGAGGGGCGACGGTGCCCCCTTCCCCATGACACCTTCGATTTCCAAAACAAAGACCTAATTCTATTTTATTTGGAAAATTACGTCATTACCTCTCGAAAGTTTTAAAATTTACAGAAACGCCCTTGCCAGTTCAAGCATTGGGCAAATTGCGTGGAGCTATCGAAATTTATAATAATTACAAATAACGCCCCTGCCTGAGCCAAGCACATGCTTTGCATGTTATTATTGTGTAATTTGCACTTTCTATCTCTTTTTATCTCTATTATTTATTTAATGCAAAAAGATTAACGGTTTGCATTTCAGTCCCTGTCTGCCCAGACTATTTATTGGCTCATCTTTTCATTGAAATAATTGTAGTATTTGCTCTAAAAATTATATAAAAAATTCTGTATACTCCTGTTATACGCATGTTCATTGTGTAAATTTTTCATTGCATTTTATCATCATTTGACAGTATTAAAAATAAAAAACATGCCATTTTTCTCTTTTGAATTTTCAAAAATCATAAAAATTTGAATATTGCTCTAAAATTCCAAAAAATTAGATTACTTTTATTTTATTGTCTTTTAATTCCTATCAATTATTCGTGCATTAATTCTTATCAAAACCCAAAAAAATTGAAAAATATCAAAAATCTTAGAAAAATCACATAAAATTCTACAAAAATCCAAAAATCTTGATTTCAAATTATATTGTAGATATTTGGGTATATTTTGGCATAAAAATACTTTCCAAGGAGTATTGTGCATTAAAATATTTTTAAGTTGCAAATTACTCCAGATTGTGCACTGTTTATCATTTTTTCCACTATTTGTTTTTAGAAAAATTTAAAAAATCTAAAAATTCCACAAAAATTCCCAAAAACATTTCAAAGAATTTAAAACCCAAAATATTTTCTCTAGATTTTTCTGAGCATTTTTTATATAATTGAAAAAAAATACAAAAAGAGTGTGGTGTGCGTATTTCTTCCCTTCTGTATATTGTTCCTTATCTTTGAAAATAAAAATTGCAAAAATCAAAATCATTAAAGTTTGAAAATCAGAAAATAAAAAATAGAAATATTTTTTTTAAAAAATAAAAATATAATAAAATTCACAAAAAACAAGATAGTTTGCGTTTGAGATTCCTTCATTCTTTCATTGATTTATTTTGTTGGATAGAATAACCATCAGGAATTGTAGCCTTCCTGAGTTCGATCCTGTTGCTATACAGATTAATTAAATAGCAAAAATTTCTCTTTCTACATTTTTCTATAATTATTTAGGCTTGAGAAAATAAAAAAAATATTTTTTGTTTGTTGCGGGATTATTTAGGTTGCAACGACCATTACACATTTATTTTCAGATAAATATTTCAAAACCTGAAAATCCTGTGCCAACAATACTGCCAGTGGATGCGGTTGATGAAGGTGACTCGCGGCGGTGAGTTGGAGCTCCAAGCTGGTGGTGCAGGAAGGACGTGCTCTAGGTGGAGGAGGAGCATGTTGGTGATGGCAGCGGTTGGCGGTAAGGGAGAGGCCCATGTGCGGAGATGGCTCCAGGCGACTGGTGGACAAGCTCCGCGGTGACGCTTGCCCAGGCGGAGGAAGGTGGTCACAGCTGGCAGGTGGCAGTTGGAGTGCTGAGTGGCAGCGACGACCCGCTCAGTTTTTTTTAGTTTTTTTAGATTTTTTGTATTTTTTTGGACATAACTGTATTCTCTCTTTTTTTTTTTAAATTTGTTACTCCCATGTACCTTCAATAAAACAAATATAGAGACCGACTCGAGCACGACTTCTCTATCCACAATTATTAGATGGAAAATGTCAATGGAAATGCGGATCAGGCGAGATGGACGAATGGACCCGAATCTCCGGCCACCGTGCGTGGTCGGAGTTGATAGATTATGCGAGGTAGAATAGAAAATGTATGGATCAAGAAGATGAGATGAAAGATCGGATTCGGGTTTACAATTTTTGAGGAATGATTGACGACGATTAAGATCTATGAATTAAAATGACTGAAATTAAAACTACAAGACCTACAATTATCTAGATTAAGAGATTGAAATACAATGGAATGGATCTCACCGAATGGAAGCAGATGAATGCCGTGATGGCCTCGACGAGGACTCGCTATCACCGGACGGCTCGGAGGCTAGGCACCTCTCTACGACAAGAACACTCTTGGAGAATAGGCTCCTCTCCTAAAGGATTGATCAAAGAATAATGAAGGAAAGGAGACCCATTAAAAAGAAGATCAAATCCAAAAAAGGAAGATATTTACAAAAGAGGAAGGTGTTTAGTGATGGATTAACAAATTAAATTAAATAAAAAAAATGAATTTTCGTAATTACAATAATAATAATTAATAATTGACAAAAATTAAAGATCCACCGTAATGGTGGCTAATTAAGGTAATTATTGAATTATACAAATATGGTATATTTTTATAAACAATTAATTAATTAAATAAATGAATATTTTCGTCACTTTATTTATTTAATTAATAAAGTTTGGTTATTTAATTTTTTGAGATAGTTATTTAAGGAAAAAGATTTTATACATATGATACATACATATAGTACATTATAAACATGTACAAATAAGGAAATCATTTTATAAAAAAATGATTTTTTAGTTAAAATTTTTTATTTACTTTAAATTAGTTGTGAACAATATTTACAATTATTAAAAATATAATATGTACAAAAAATAAAATAAAAAAATAAATACAATAAATACATGGTCAAATTGTAAAAACCACCCTAGAAAACTGACTTTTCAACCGTAACTCCAAAACTTATGAAATAATAGCCATTTTAAAGATAGTTTAATTTAGAATGCAATGGAAGTGAGTTTAGTTCAATTTGAGTTCATATGGAGTGATAACCAAGCTGAACGACTAAGGTAACGGAGCTAATAGGTCGTTGCGACCTCAATCACTCAGCTAGGTCAATCAAGAAAAATAGACCACCAAGAGAGATAAAAATCAATCAAAATACGAAATAGCGGTCTTGCTATTAATTTAACCTGGTATAGCGACCAAGGTCGAACACAAGGAGCACGGATTGGCCTTGCGACCTACGAAGTAGTCAAAAAGGAAATAAAATAAAAGAAGAAAATATTTTTAGTGGTTTTTAATTATTTTATATTTTTTTGGATTTTTAATGTATTAAGAAAATAAGAAAAGCAAATAAACACACACTTCAACAATTTATTAAAAGCACTAAAAATCAACCAAAAATTCTAACAAAAATGTTTTTATGTATTTTATAATTTTTAGTGTTTTTGGTGAATTTTTGGGATTTTTCTGATATTTATTTAATTATCTAAAAATCAAAAAGTGACTAAAACTGTAGGTACTGTCCAGCCGAGCTAAAAGAGCCTAGATAAAATATCTAAAGGCCCCAAATTAGCTAGGAGGTAATTTTCCTGTAATGAGAATAAAACAAGGAAAATTTAGGCACCTATATTATTATTTTTGGGTTTTTGGTTTAATTATTAAATTTTTATAAGTTTTTAAGGGTTTTCAATTTTTAGTGGTTTTCAGTAATGAAAAATAGCCAAAATTGGCTAGAAAATCAAACACAACAAAATAGACAGTAAACAATTTTTTTGTAATTTTTAGGCACTATTTAATATTTTTTGGGGTTTTTAAAGTTAGACAGTAACGAAAATGGAGGTTTTTGATTTTTTAAAAATATCAAATCAACTCAAAAGTGTCTCCAAAAATCCTCGAAAATTTTACACTATGGCAGGAGCCATGTATCCAATTTTCGTTGGATTTGGAGGTAATTTGCTATTTTATTCAAAAATAAAGAAGGGGCACTGTGCACAAGGACCTATGTGCAAATACCCGGAAGTTTGGGGGGTCTGGTGCAATTAACCCAGCAAAACACGTGCGATGCGCGTGCTTGGGGCACTCAGGGACCCAAATGTAATGAAAATAAGTCCCGAGGGCTATTTGGTAACAGGTACCAAAAGCCCAGGGGCTTATTTGCAAAATACCCACAAAAATCCGCACATGCTCAATTAAAATACGCACAGGGGTATAAATGCAAATAAACAAAAACTTTCATTCAATTGATAACATCCAGAACTACATGGTAGATAATGTAAAAAGCTCAGAAGATCACGTGTTGAAGCACGTGTCAGACCATACACAGGGGCATAACAACAATTAAAAACAAGCACAAGGTCTTCTATGCAAATATCCCAAAAACTAAACAACTATACTACGAATTTACAAGACTAAATACGAAACGAAATAACAGAGGGGGCCTAAGGGTAGTTTACCCTTTATTAATGCGGCCGATGGATGTGCGCCACGTGGAGCATCTAACGGTGACTGGGGACTGGCGCTGCACAGCTCAACTCCTTGGGTGCATCCAACGGCGAAGGTGTAGCCACGTGTCTGATCTAGCGGTTGAGGGTATCGGTGGCTATCCCTCTCGGCTCGGACGGTCCAGATCGCCTCTTGTATAGATCTGACGATGACGGGTCCTCCTCAAGTGAACGGTCGAGATGCGACCTGGAGGGTGAGGATGATCGGATGGTCGGGGAAGGTATCGGAAGAACACTTCGCCGGCCTCGTGCGTGCGCTGTGGACCTCCCCTGCTGCTCGTGAAGGTCGGAGAAGCTCCGCGATGACGTCCCGCAGCTGCTGGTGAACTCCGATGATCCAGCCGAGCCCTGGAGGGCTCCGGCGAGATCGGCGGAGGAAGCACTTCTTGTCCGAATGGCCCAACCCCTCAGACGGGCTGGAAAGCACCTGCAAAGTAGACCAAAAGACTCACGGGTCGAGGGCAAACTGCCTCGACCCAGTTAGGCGGGTGACGGTGGTCTGTGGGGCGATATGGGCGAGCTCCGGCGAGGGGGGTAGACGGAGGAGCTCGAATCCCAGCTCCTGTGCGAGCTGGGTTGGATGAGGATATGGAGAAGGTGCGCAGGAAGGAGGCGATGGCTATGGTGAAGCCTGATGGTCGGATGGTGGTCGGAATCGATCGGAATCGGCGGGGGACGACGGACCAGCGATTTGGGGGTAACTAGAAATTAAAGGAACAGAGAAGGCTACGGGTCTACCTGGGTGGCTGAATGGGCTGTGGGCGAGCTTGCGCAGCTCTGGGTCTTTGCCTCACGGAGCGCCGACGTCGAGGCTCGAGCTCCTACTGGTGGCGGAGCAAGGCGGCGAAGCTTCGCCGGATCAGTGGTTTCGCTCCCTCTCCTCGCTTCGACACCACGGGGGACAAGCTGTCACTCTCGCCTACGCAATGGAGCTCACGGGAGGTGGAATCGAATGGCCAAAGATAGCAAATGGAGGTGGCGGAGCTTGACTTTATACGCTGGAAGGGTCCGGGAAGACAGGCGCGGGTAGGGCGTGGAAGCGCGCGGATCCCGATGCAGGAGCTCCGGCGAGGGTCTCGGATATGTCGTGGACGGATCTGACCCGGGGTTTAGGTGGGAATCAATCGGGTTTAGGCGCTAAAAATTGGGGAAATCGGGTCGGGCGCCTAAGCCCGTGAGAAGTGGTCCTGGGGGGGGGGGGGTAGTTGACCGGGCGGTCAACATCCCCAGGGCCAATTGGGATCGGCCACGTGGATAATATTTGGAAGTGAAATAACAGGTGGCAAACGGCCGAATTTGTAAAAAGTTAAAACATGAAATATTTTTATTTTATTTTTTCTATTTTTTAGTGATTTTAGTTAATTTTTCGAAATAAAAATAAGGTAAATACATAGTAGGGTTATATATATAGGTATTTATACACTATATGGGATTTTAATTTTTGATTTTTAATTGTTATTTTTATACAATTTTATTCCCATTTTATATTTTATTTATTTATATCATAAAATAAGGAATAAAAAGACATTTTTATTTTATTTTTATTATTTATATACATAGGTGAAATAAATACATATGTATATATATGTACATGGTATATTTACAATATGTTTTTGTGTTTTTAATTTTATTATTTTTATTTTGTTTTTGTTTTAATTGTTTTTATTTTATTTATTTACACTATATAACATAGGATATTTACAAGAATTTTGGAAATTAATTTTATTTATTTATAAGGCTAAATAAATATGTAGGTAGGTGATCTATATACATGATGAGTGATGTTTTTATCTTCTATTTGATTTTTATCTTTTTCTTTTGTTTTTATACTTATAAGTATATACAAATATTTACAAGCATATTTTAAGCTATTTTTGTGAGGAAAATACTTTTATTTATTTACATAAATATTTATACACATGAGCCCCTATCTCCCTCTACTTTGGCTTTTATGCGGTCAGGCCCATACTGAGCCCTCCCTTGGGTTAGGTTGCTCAATATTTATTCTAAATATTTCCCTCTTTTTCTTTTTTAATCTTTATTCTTTTATTTTTGCACAAAAACATGCTAATTATAGGTTTTTACACAATGCATGCTTTTGGTAATTATTTGTATTTACACATATCTACATGCATTTGCAAAGGTTTTTGTAGCTAAAATATAAGAATAAAGAGTGATGAATGAGTATTCATCATGGAGCCAGAAGCTTTACGGCTTTTTCCAAGTGTGGTTTCTTTCATTCTGTACGTGATTTTATTTTGTAATTATTTTTATTATTTACAAAACATTTATATTTACAACTTTTTTTGAAAATTATTTAATTTGAGGTCAATTTACGGATAAATAAAATAGTGTTAGTTTTATACAAATATATACAGAAAAATATTTACAACACATTTTTTTGTATTTTTGAGGACCCTATCTCCCCCTACTTTATTCCTGGTCGATCAGGTCAAGTCTTGACCTTCTCTCCGGGTTTGGGTCAGCCTGTATCTATTACATATATACAGTCTTATTTTCTTTATTTTTTCCTTTATTACTTTATTTATTTATTTTAGGTTAAAATAATAATATATGTATAATATTTACACACAGATGCAGGTGAGTAAGAATATGAATTTATCAATATATACAGTGTTTTATAAGGGATTTTAAGATAAAATAAACGAATAAAGATGCTGAAATGCAGATTCATCAGATTCGAATAAGATTCGTATTGTCGCTTCACCTTATGATGTCATGGATTCACGAGATACCACTCATGGGAGATCACAATCACCAAAAATACAAAAAATGAGTAAATTATAAATCATCAATCACAAACCCTGAAGACCATGAATCTTTTCTTGTCCTGTGAATGTGAGGTCTAAGCTCTCCACCTCAGAAATGGCAACTTGACAACCCTCCCCAACAAGGTAACTCTATGACCTCAATCTAGCCACTCTTTCCTCGAGGAGAGGGGTATTCCCTTCTAAGTTCAAGTTCAACCGGCTCAAGAAGAGGAGGAAGAAGAGAATGGGTCAAGGCCAGTGTAGCCAAGTACCCTTGGGAGCTTGACCAGTGTAGCCAAGTGTCCCTGCTGGAAGCTACATCAGGTGGATCATGAAACTCAAGCTTTGCTTATTGCACTCTACATACATACTCCGGTGGGATTATCATTTTCTATCAGACCCACCACTTTTTTGGAGTTATTTTCTTTTTTTTTGCATTTTTTCAAGTGCATCTATACAACATATACAAGTGCAGCATATATACAAGGAGTTTTTCCTCTTGAGCCAGTATACTATCCCTCTTTTGAAGCTTTATTGCAACCTACAACTCCCGTCGTTAGGCCTCATGGCAACCAGACCAAGTTGAGACGCACTTCCTTCACTAAAAGAAGAAGAGAGGTTCCTCCTAGAAGTACTACCCTCATATGCTACCCCAAGTCAAGGAAGACTGCCTCCTCACCATCTCATCCGTAGAGAGCTCGGTGCATAGTGCTGGTGTCCAAGTAAAGCCATAGTCTATATGAGTCATGTGTTGTTGTTAAGTGCTCTACTTAGGCTCATTGAGATGACATGTGATCATAGCCTAGTGGACTCAAAGAATTAAGTCACCATGGACCTGAGAAGCCTTAAACCTAAGCCCTATAAGGTTCCTCTTAGAAGTTAGGTGGATTAAGATCTTAATCAAGCTCCATTTCTCAATTTGATTCCAGGCTAGTTTAAATGTCAACTATCATCCAGAAAAACTATATACATATGTACAAAAGATGCTATTTACACAAAGTTTACAAACATGCAAAATTTTTGGAAAATGTTTTGAACTCATGAATGAATGACGCATGAAGTGCAAGTTTTGCAAAAAGATATTTACACACATTTACACAAGATTTTTGCAAACTTTTGATTTTCAAAACATTTTGGAAAAATTTTGTACTATATACATAATTTTGATAAGAAAATATTTACACAAGCTTTACACAAAAGATTTTTGAAATCATTTTTACAAAAATAGTTTGTACACTAGCTATTTATGTGCAAATAAAAGAAGTTTATGTACATGAAATTTTTTTAATTTTTGTGGTTTTAGCCATTTTATTTATTAACACACTCACACAAAGTACGAGTTATGGCTAAAGTATATATGAAATATATACACACCCCTCTATACTTAGCTCGAACAATGTCCTCAGAGTCAAGAGCGATGAAGAAGACATAACTCGTGCTAGGTATAGGGAAGTGAAAAGGAAGGCTATATACAAAGACGAATGAATGGAATAAAAAGTCAAGAAGGTCTCGGGTCTTCCCCCTATACTTAGGATCAAGTAATCCTAAGTATATCAGGCTGTACACTAAGGAAAAACCGAGTGGAGAATGTACATGGTCTACCCCCCCTATACTTAGGGTGAAATATCCCTAAGTATAGGCAGCAAAATAGGGGTAGACAGAAACAAAAGAAATACCCGAAGGTCCTACATCCCCCCTATACTTAGGGTAAAGTGCACCCTAAGTATAGCATAATCACAAGATGAAGAAAGGGATGTGGGACTAAAGAGTGTAGTGATATAGACATCTGGATCTATACAAGGCGGAAGAACAATGAAACTCAGGCGTGAGATGCATTAGATGTGAGTCAAAGACCACATCTCCCGCAAAATGAATAGGGGCAAGATCAGCGACCCGCGGCTCATGATCTAGAAATGGCTTGAGCCGCTGGCCGTTCACTCGAAAGGTACTCTCAGAAGACAACTCGGATATATCAATGCTACCGTTGTCGTGTACCTTTCTGACCAAGTAGGGTCCCTTCCACTTGCTCTGTAGCTTCCCTGGAAACAAACGAAGCCTTGCATCAAACAGCCATACTCTCTGTCCAATCTCAAAATGCTTGTGGCTGATATGAGAATCATGCCATTCCTTCACTCTCTCCTTATACTGTAGGCTGTTTGAGAAAGCGATATCTCTCAACTCCTCCAGGGCTGCTAACTCTGCCCTCCTCTGGTCTCCTACACCATCTGGATCCATGAGTATATCAGTAACTGCCCATAGTGACCTGTGCCTCAACTCAACAGGTAAATGGCACGGCTTTCCATATACGAGGCGAAAGGGAGATGTGCCCAATGGTGTCTTGAAAGACGTCCTATATGCCCACAAGACCGAGTCCAAAAGCTGTGACCAATCCTTTCGGTCAGGGCGGACGACTTTCTGCAATATAGTCTTGATCTCCCTGTTCGACACCTTGGCTAGACCATTCGTCTGTGGATGGTAAGGTGTCGCAACACGATGGTCTATACCGAACTCGCTAGCAAGGGCCTTCACCTGGTCGTTGATGAAATGAGACCCCCCATCAGAAATCAGAACTCGTGGAACCCCGAACCACATGATGATGTGCTTCCTCAAAAATCTGCATACTGTCCTCGCATCAGCGGCTCGGGCGGGGATATCCTCAACCCAACGACTAACATAATCCACGGCCAATAGAATGTACTCAAATCCCTGACTCTTAGGGAATGGACCCATGAAATCGATGCCCCATGCGTCAAAAACCTCACAGAAGTGAATGGGCTGCATCGGCATCATATCACGCTGTCCACAAGTGCCCATCCTCTGACAGTCAGTACACCTCTTCACGAACTCATCAGAGTCCTTGAAGAGGGTAGGCCACCACAAGCCGGATTGGAGCACTTTCTGTGCCGTTCTCCTCCCAGAATGATGTCCTCCTGCCTCAAGCTTGTGGCAGTAAGTGAGGATGCTATGGTGTTCCTCCTGAGGAATACACCGACGCCAGACGCTATCCCCTCCTTCGTGGTAAAGGATGGGATCCTCCCAGTGGTAGGACTTGGCCTTCGCAAGGAAGGTCTCAAGCCTCTGCCTGGGCCAATCTTGTGGGACTTTCCCAACAACGAGAAAGTTCACAATATCGGCATACCACGGGAGTGAGGCGATAGCAAGGATCGCCTCATCTGGGAAGGTCTCACAAATAGGATCAATCTGCTCAGACTCCTCAGGCTGCTCTATACGGGAGAGATGATCCGCCACCACATTCTTGACTCCAGTCTTATCCTTGATCTCAATGTCGAACTCCTGGAGTAGAAGGATCCATTTAGTCAGTCTGGCCTTGGCATCCTTCTTTGCCATGAGGTACCTGATGGCGGTGTGATCTGTGTACATGGTCACTCTAGATCCAATGATATAAGATCGAAACTTGTCTAGGGCGAACACTACGGCTAGCATCTCCTTCTCTGTGACCGTGTAATTCTGCTGTGCGGAATCCAATGTACGGCTAGCGTAGTGGATAGCAAATGGAACTCCATCCCTCCTCTGTCCCAGCACGGCCCCTACGGCAAAATCGGAGGCATCTCGAATGGGAGAGACCAATCAGGCGGCTGGAGGACAGGAGCCTCAATAACACACTGCTGGAGAGTCGCAAAGGACGAAAGACACTTGTCATCGACAAGGAACTCGGCGTCTTTCATCAAGAGGTCAGTCAACGGTCGGGCAATCCTGCTGAAATCCTGAATAAATCTCCTATAAAATCCAACGTGCCCCAGGAATGACCGTAGCTGCCTCAAATTGGACGGTGGTGCGAGTTTTCTAATGACATCAACCTTGGCCAGATCAACCTCCATGCCCCTGTTGGAGATGATGTGGCCAAGCACCGTCCCTTGAGTCACCATGAAGTGACTCTTCTCCCAAGATAGAACCAAATGGTACTCAATACATTGCTGGAGTACTCGGTCTAGGCAGTCAAGGTAGGAGTCGAATCCGTCACCGTAGACCGAGAAATCGTCCATGAAGACCTCCAAACACTCCCCTACCATGTCCGAAAAGATCGACAACATTCACCTCTGAAAAGTCGCAAGGGCATTGCATAGACCAAATGGCATGCGTCGAAAGGCATATGTACCGAAGGGACAGGTAAAGGTGGTCTTTTCCTGATCCTCAGGAGCGATGGCCACCTGGTTGTAGCCCGGGTACCCATCCAGGAAGCAATAATGGCTCTTCCCTGCCAGTCTCTCAATGATCTGGTCAATAAAAGGTAGGGGGAAATGGTCCTTCTTGGTGGCCTGGTTGAGTCTCCTGTAGTCAACACAGACCCTCCAAGAGGTGGGTACTCGTGTAGCAATCTCCTCTCCCGACTCACTGATCACAGTCGTGATGCCCATCTTCTTGGGCACTACATGCAAGGGGTTGGCCCACTTGGAGTCGGAAATGGGATAAATAAAATCTGCACTCCACCATTTTGATATTTCCTTCATCACGACCTCTCTCAGGTTGGGGTTCAGTCACCGCTGGAACTCACGCGACGGCTTCGCCCCCTCCTTGAGATAAATATGGTGGGAGCATACTGATGGACTAATCCCATGGAGATCTGCTACGCTCCATCCGATTGCCTTGCGGTTCTTTTCAAGAACCCCCATCAAACGAGATTCTTGCTCTCCAGTCAGATCGGCGGAGATGATGACTGGGTACATCTCAGGTTCACTCGCAAGGAACCGATACTTCAGCGAAGTAGGGAGCGGCTTCAGCTCTGGACAGCTGGGTGCTGGCAAATCTGGCTTCGAAAGAAGATGTGTGAATGCTGCTAAATCTGCCAAATCTGCCTGGGAGAAAGAATACGAGCTCTCGCAAACTAGATCTGGAGGAGGCTGCTCAACTATGCTGTCTCTGATCTGCTCTGCCTCTACCTCCTCCTCATCTGTAGGCTCAGGTGGACTCAGGTCTGGCATCTGGTCATCACAATCTGCCCAATCAGACTCTGAATCCGAGGGATCTGCATCAAACAAGGTGGCGTCAGTACCACCGTCACACAAGGTGGCCTCAGCACCACCATCACTAGAAACCGTGTCGCGGTCAAGAACCGGCTCTGCTGCCTCTGTAGTATCCTGGACCAGGGCTGTGCTCTCCAAGCTCTCCTCTGCTGTCATCTCTACATCAGTGGTGTCTGGAAATGAGAGGATGGCCTGTGCTGAAGGGTCCGCCCATGCTGCCTCATCATCTGTGATCACAAAATCACAGTCCTGGTGGATGTCTAACCCGGCATCTGTCAGCTGCTCTGTGTCTGTGCTGGCCTCTGAGCATGCTCTCTCTGGCTCTGTAGTCCTCGACTGTCTCTATTTGTACACTCTCGCCCTCGACGCGAAAGTATACCTTCCCGCTATCATGATTAGTCACCGCCTTGGCTGTGGCCAAGAACGGACGACCGAGGATGATGGGGGTATCGATCACTGAATCAGGGATCTCCATGTCCAACACTACGAAGTCCACGGGGAATTGCAGGCCATGAATAGTGATGATAACGTCTCGCAACAACCCCTTCGGCCTCTTGACAGATCGATCAGCAAACTGAAGGACTGTCCTGCTCTGTCGAAGAGTGCCCAACTTGAAGCGGTCAAGAAGGGCTGCCGGAAGGAGGTTGATAGACGATCCGCTATCCAATAGAGTCCGGTCGAACCTCTGCTCACTAATCTGACATCTGACATACGGGGCTCCTGAATCTGTCCTCTTGGCCGGCACGTGGCTTTCGTCAGCACATGTATCTCTGAATGATGGTTCCTCCTCCTCCTCCTGACTGTGATCCTATCTCTCAAAGATCGCTGAGGAAGGGGGATGTGCTGCAAAGCCTCCTGAAGAGTCAGCTGTATGTGAAATCTGTCGATCATGCTCTAGCTGAACTCCTCCTGCTCTCTCTTTTTTGGGTCTTTTTCTCTTTTCTTCCCCTTCCCCATCAGAAGGGCTCTAGGGAAGGGGATCACAGGGTCCTTCTCAGATGAAGGACTAGGAACAGGTCTAGACGGCTCACCGGTCGGATCCGCACATACATCAATCACCACAATGGGACCAGAAGAAATTAAACCTTTTCCTTTATTCAAAACAGTGTTCTGAGATACATCCACAGAGGGAAAAACAACATCTCTCTCAAAATGAACACCGGTGGCCTCAGTACCACCACGGGCTGGCTCTGCTAGACGTCTCGCGGCCTCAGTACCGCGTGCTGGCTCGGCTACTCTGGTGGCATCAGTACCACCTCCTCGAACTGGTGAAGCGGCGGCCTCAGTACCGCCGGTGGGATCGGCATCCTTGGTGGCATCAATACCACCATCATCATCATGAGCGGCCTCAGTACCGCTCTCCTCCTCCTCATGTGGCGCCCCAGATGTATCCTCGTGGTGTAGCTCAGACGAGGCGCCGCCGCCTGCTGGTGTCCTACCGCTCCTAAGCGTAACAAAATCAGCATCAAAAAGATCCGAAGAAGTATTAACAAATGGATCACTAGGAGTGGCGTGCTCAGTGTAAGCTACCTGCTCAGATTTCCGCTTCAGGCTGTTGGGATTCGGCTCTATCTGGGCAGGAATGGCGGCCTTCCCTCTCATCAGGTCCTGCATCTCCTGGCGGAACTCGTCCATCTCCCATCTAAAGGTAGCCTGCTGGTCCGTGAGGAGGCGGGCTACGTCGTCCAAGGCGAGACTCTCATGGGAGCCCGACGGGTAGCCTCTCTGGTAATGAGGCTACTGGAACTGGTGCTGCTGCTGAGAGGGGTAGGAGGCAGGATGCTGCTGCTGGTGTGGCTGGTGAGCCTGCTGCTCACGTCTCCAAGACTGTCCCTGCTGCTGATTGGGATGAGGAACGAAGGACGACTGCTGGTGTGGCTGGTAGGCTGGGGGTTGCTGCTGCTGGTGATCTCTCTGTTGGCTATACTGGCCTCCCTGGCCGGATGACTGCTACTGGGGCTGGGTACCTCCACTCCCCCACCTGAATCCGGGATGGTCTCGTCGGATCCCAGGCTGAGGGCGGTCATACCAAATCCCGTTGACATCCATCAACGGCTCTGCGTCGTACTGGGCTGGCGGGAGTACTACCGGAGGTTGATCCGGCTGGTATTCCACCATCTGCAGGTCTGGAGATGGTGGTGACTGGTAAGAGGGCTGCTGTGGCTGCTGGTACGGCTCCGCCTGTACAAGGTGAACTTTCCTGTCTAGGCTACTGAAAGGAGATGGAGCGCTGGGACGAGCTGCTGCTGCCGCCGTTATCGCCTCGCGACTGAAGAAGGGGCTGTGAAGCCGTCTGTACCTCCTGGAGACACATGAGCTGGGTCTTCATGTCGCTCAGAGTCTGTGCCATCTGCTCCATCTGCGTGATGTCCTGGCACTGCTTCTTCTCAATCAGCTCCATGCGGTCCAACTTCTCGCTGATAATACCCATGTCCGCAGCGGATGACTCTGCCTGTGCTGCTGCTACTGCGGATGAACTGGATGGACCGGCATCGACCCGTGCTATCCTCTGGTACTGCACGGGTCCTGGCTGCTGCTGGGGTCTGCCCTGAGTGTATAACCGGGTCTGGGACATCACCATATAGTTCTTAGCCATCTCCTCGTAGATGGCCTAGACCTGGTCGTGATCCTTGGCGAAATAGGACCCGCCACAAGAAGCATTCACCAAGCCCTGGAGCTCTGGTGTCAGCCCGCTGAAGAAGCTCTGCACAAGGTTCGGCTTCGAGATATCATGGTGCGGGCATCGGTCAGTAAGCTCACGAAACCTCTCCCATGCCTCATGGAATTGCTCGTTGGGGAGCATGGAGAAGTTGCTGATCAAGGCCCTCGCTGCATTGGTCCGCCCGAGTGGATAGTAATTGTTCAAGTACTCGGTGCGGAGCTGCTCCCAGGTGTAAACAAACTTCCCCAAATGCTTCAGCCAGGTGGCTGCTCTGTCTGCTAGGGAGAAGGGGAAGGCCATCATCCGAATCGTATCCTGGTCCACATGGCGGTCGTGGACAGTACTGCAGATCATAAGAACTCCTGGAGGTGGAGATGGGGCTCCTCGGTGGCAAGTCCGTGAAAACGGGGAAGCAACTGCAGGGTGTTCGGGGGGAACTTAAAGTCCCCCACGATAGCCGGCACCACCACCCAGTGATGCATCAGTGTAGATCCGGGGTTATACAACTCCTGCATCGGTCTCGGTGGTCCTCCTGCCGCGGCGGCTGCCGCTGCGGCGGCGGCGGCTGCTGCTGCTGCTGCGGCTGCTGCAGCTCGTGCCTCTGCATATGGTCCGTCCTCAGGCTTTCTCTGATCTCTCTCTGCTCTGAGTCGCTCCAACTCTCTCCTCATCTCAATCATGAAAGCTCCCTGATCCCTCAGCTGCTGCTGCACTGTCTCTAACGAGGCGATCAGGGTGGAGTTGATCGCTCCCTGGTCCATCACAATGTGCTCTGCTCTGGAGCGATCTTCTGAACTACCGGCCATGACGTCTGCAAAATCAAATGAGCCAAACTCAGGTGCTGTCAAATCTGCTATTCTCTCCTCTGGCTCATATCTCTCAGAACCGAAAGAAAGGGGGTCGAGGGGGAACAGGGCGGAATCATACTTGGGCTCGGGAGAACTGGTCTCGGCTCTCGCAGGCCAACCTAGATGATTGGGTAGACGTGCCCGAAAGCGGTGCAGCCAGAGGCTGCCTAAGAGAGCGTCTACCCATCATCTTGATCTGGCTAGTAATGCGGATGAGATCTGGAGAAACTATGATCAAAATGCAAACCCCTCTGTTCACCAACGCAACGCGAGCTGAAGACCGTAAGAGCTCGGTCTAATTATCTTGTCCAATTTTATTAGGTGAACAATCAATCTATCATAGCGCTTACGTGACCTGTTGGGATACCCGATGCTAGTCCAACCGACTGGCCCGCACGGAAGAGTCGGTAGTCAGCTGGAAATAGCACGGGAGGGCTCTACCTAGGGTGCGGGTCACTCTCTCACGCAAGCAAACCAAACAATGAGGGGGTTGCTCTCCCCAAGACAAATATTTAGGTGAAGTGTCTTTTAGAGTCAATAGTTTTAACCAGTCCCAATTTTATGATTTTTCTTTTTAATTTTTTCAATAAAAACAAAGGCCTAACGAATTTTTCGGTTCTCCTGGTTATTTAATCCAAAACAGGGGGAGAAGACGAAAAAGCTGATGCGCGATGAAATCAATGATGCATGCTGAGATAGAAATGCGTACCTTGCCTCCAGCACTCTACATGCAAGTGATCCGCGCAGAATTTAAAGACAGAAAATAACCTACCTAAATGATGCAGCGATGAAAACCGAGTCCTAGATGAGCAAGTCTACTCGCAGAACCGTCTAACCGATCACCGACCTCCAAGCCAAAGGGTCCGGTCTTGGCCTACCCCTCCTCTGCCCGACAAATCGGGGGTAGGAGAAAGCGCTTTACGGGGTAGGCTGCGGCACGTAGGCTACGAAGGAGATGAATCAGTTATTTTTATTAATTGATTATTAATAGGTCCAATTAAGCGCACTATAGGAACATGTAGATAATTAAGTGTGGGGACCCTACTAATTACGGCACAAGGCAAGCAGAAAATCCTAAGTCTAGGGGCTCAATAAAAACCGCGTAAACACCGGAAAAGGCAGTAAAAAGAAAAGAAAACAAAACCGCGAAAAAGCCGCGAAAATCCTAAGGGTCCCCCGAGCACACCGGTGCTCGGCGAAACAGACCCGCTAAGTCAATCAAGTCCAAAGTCCAAAGTCTCTGAGTACCTGTATTATTACAATAATGATCAAAATAAAATAAATCTAATCTAAACCTCTCCCACTCAGCTCTCCTCTCATGCTCTCCTGCGGCTCCGTACAGAAGGGAGCCGCCTCCGAGTTCCTTGGTTGCGTCAGCTTCTCGAGATCGGCCGCCTCGGTCCTCGAGCCCTCGCAAGAAACAGAGACAAGTGGTCAGACCAAAGTAATCAAATAATAATGATAAGAAAAATAAATGAAGATGAAATGAGGGTATATATGCAAAAATGCAAAATAAAATAAACACTCAAAAACAAAAATAAAAGAAAAGAAAATAAAACAAAATAAAACAAAAATAAAATAAAAACAAAAGCTGCGAAAAGCCGCGAACTCTGAAAGAGCCGCGAAAAACAAAATGAAAAGAAAATGAAAACTACTAAGCCGTGCTCCCGGCAACGACGCCATTCTGATAACCAAGCTGAACGACTAAGGTAAAGGAGCTAATCGGTCGTTGCGACCTCAATCACTCAGCTAGGTCAATCAAGAAAAATAGACCACCAAGAGAGATAAAAATCAATCAAAATACGAAATAGCAATCTTGCTATTAATTTAACATGATATAGCGACCAGGGTCGAACACAAGGAGCACGGATTGGCCTTGCAGCCTACGAAGTAGTCAAAAAGGAAATAAAATAAAAGAAGTTTGGTGGTTTTTAATTATTTTATATTTTTTTAGATTTTTAATGTATTAAGAAAATAAGAAAAGCAAATAAACACACACTTCAACAATTTATTAAAAGCACTAAAAATCAACCAAAAATTCTAACAAAAATGTTTTTATGTATTTTTATAATTTTTAGTGTTTTTGGTGAATTTTTGGGATTTTTCTGATGTTTATTTAATTTTCTAAAAATCAAAAAGTGACTAAAACTGTAGGTACTGTCCAGCCGAGCTAAAAGAGCCTAGATAAAATATCTAAAAGCCCCAAATTAGCTAGGAGGTAGTTTTCTTGTAAAGAGAATAAAACAAGGAAAATTTAGGCACCTATATTATTATTGTTGGGTTTTTGGTTTAATTATTAGAATTTTTATAAGTTTTTAAGGGTTTTTTCAATTATTAGTGGTTTTCAGTAATGAAAAATAGCCAAAATTGGCTAGAAAATCAAACACAACAAAATAGACAGTAAACATTTTTTTTGTAATTTTTAGGCACTATTTAATATTTTTTTGGGTTTTTAAATTAGACAGTAACGAAAATGGAGGTTTTTGATTTTTAAAAATATCAAATCAACTCAAAAGTGTCTCCAAAAATCCTCGAAAATTTTACACTATGGCAGGAGCCATGTGTCCAATTTTCATTGGATTTGGAGGTAATTTGCTATTTTATTCAAAAATAAAGAAGGGGCACTGTGCACAAGGACCTATGTGCAAATACCCGGAAGTCTGGGGGGTCTGGTGCAATTAACCCAGCAAAACACATGCGATGCGTGTCCTGGGGCACTCAGGGACCCAAATGTAATGAAAATAAGTCCCGTGGGCTATTTGGTAACAGGTACCAAAATCCCAGGGGCTTATCTGCAAAATACCCACAAAAATCCGCACATGCTCAATTAAAATACGCACAGGGGTATAAATGCAAATAAACAAAAACTTTCATTCAATTGATAACATCCAGAACTACATGGTAGATAATGTAAAAAGCCCAGAAGATCACGTGTCGAAGCACATGTCAGACCATACACAGGGGCATAACATCAATTAAAAACAAGCACAAGGTCTTCTATGCAAATATCCCAAAAACTAAACAACTATACTATGAATTTACAGGACTAAATACGAAACGAAATAACAGAGGGGGACAAAGGGTAGTTTACCCTTTATTAATGCGGTCGATGGATGCACACCACGTGGAGCATCTAACGGTGACTGGGGACTAGCGCTGCACAGCTCAACTCCTCGGGTGCATCCAACGGCGAAGGTGTAGCCACGTGTCTGATCTAGCGGTTGAGGGTATCGGTGGCTATCCCTCTCGGCTCGGACGGTCCAGATCGCCTCTTGGATGGATCTGACGATGACGGGTCCTCCTCAAGTGAACGGTCGAGATGCGACCTGGAGGGTGAGGATGATCGGACGGTCGGGGAAGGTATCGGAAGAACAGTTGGCCGGCGAAGTTCGCCGGCCTCGTGCGTGCGCTGTGGACCTCCCCTGCTGCTCGTGAAGGTCGGAGAAGCTCCGCGATGACGTCCCGTAGCTGCTGGTGAACTCCTATGATCCAGCCGAGCCCTGGAGGGCTCCGGCGAGATCGGCGGAGGAAGCACTTCTGGTCCGAATGGCCCAACCCCTCAGACGGGCTGGAAAGCACCTGCAAAGTAGACCAAAAGACTCACGGGTCGAGGGCAAACTGCCTCGACCCAGTTAGGCGGGTGACGGTGGTCTGTGGGGCGATATGGGCGAGCTCCGGCGAGGGGGGTAGACGGAGGAGCTCGAATCCCAGCTCCTGTGCGAGCTGGGTTGGATGGGGATATGGAGAAGGTGCGCGGGAAGGAGGCGATGGCTATGGTGAAGCCCGATGGTCGGATGGTGGTCGGAATCGATCGGAATCGACAGGGGACAGCGGACCAACGATTTAGGGGTAACTAGAAATTAAAGGAACAGAGAAGGCTACGGGTCTACCTGGGTGGCTGAATGGGCTGTGGGCGAGCTTGCGCAACTCTGGGTCTTCGCCTCACGGAGCGCCGACGTCCGAGGCTCGAGCTCCTGCTGGTGGCAGAGCAAGGCGGCGAATCTTCGCCGGATCAGTGGTTTCTCTCCCTCTCCTCGCTTCGACACCACGGGGGACAAGCTATCACTCTCGCCTACGCAATGGAGCTCACGGGAGGTGGAATCGAATGGCCAAAGATAGCAAATGGAGGTGGCGGAGCTCGGCTTTATACGCTGGAAGGGTCCGGGAAGACATGCGCGGGTAGGGCATGGAAGCACGCGGATCCCGATGCAGGAGCTCCGACGAGGGTCTCGGATATGTCGTGGACGGATCTGACCCGGGGTTTAGGTGGGAATCAATCGGGTTTAGGCGCTAAAAATTGGGGAAATCGGGTCGGGCGCCTAAGCCCGTGAGAAGTGGTCCTGGGGGGGGGGGTAGTTGACCGGGCGGTCAACATCCCCAGGGCTAATAGGGATCGGCCACGTGGATAATATTTGGAAGTGAAATAACAGGTGGCAAACGGCCGAATTTGTAAAAAGTTAAAACATGAATATTTTTATTTTATTTTTTTTCTATTTTTAGTGATTTTTAATTAATTTTTCGAAATAAAAATAAGGTATATACATAGTAGGGTTATATATATAGGTATATATACACTATATGGGATTTTAATTTTTGATTTTTAATTTTTATTTTTATACAATTTTATTCCCATTTTATATTTTATTTATTTATATCATAAAATAAGGAATAAAAAGACATTTTTATTTTATTTTTATTATTTATATACATAGGTGAAATAAATACATATGTATATATATGTACATGGTACATTTACAATATGTTTTTGTGTTTTTAATTTTGTTATTTTTATTTTGTTTTTGTTTTAATTGTTTTTATTTTATTTATTTACACTATATAACATAGGATATTTACAAGAATTTTGGAAATTAATTTTATTTATTTATAAGGCTAAATAAATATGTAGGTAGGTGATCTATATACATGATGACTGATGTTTTTATCTTCTTTTTGATTTTTATATTTTTCTTTTGTTTTTATACTTATAAGTATATACAAATATTTACAAGCATATTTTAAGCTATTTTTGTGAGGAAAATACTTTTATTTATTTACATAAATATTTACACACATGAGCCCCTATCTCCCTCTACTTTGGCTTTTATGCGGTCAGGCCCATACTGAGCCCTCCCTTGGGTTAGGTTGCTCAATATTTATTCTAAATATTTCCCTCTTTTTCTTTTTTAATCTTTATTCTTTTATTTTTGCACAAAAACATGCTAATTATAGGTTTTTACACAATGCATGCTTTTGGTAATTATTTGTATTTACACATATCTACATGCATTTACAAAGGTTTTTGTAGCTAAAATATAAGAATAAAGAGTGATGAATGAGTATTCATCATGGAGCCAGAAGCTTTACGGCTTTTTCCAAGTGTGGTTTCTTTTATTCTGTACGTGATTTTATTTTGTAATTATTTTTATTATTTACAAAACATTTATTTAATTTGAGGTCAATTTACAGATAAATAAAATAGTGTTAGTTTTATACAAATATATACAGAAAAATATTTACAACACATTTTTTTGGATTTTTGAGGACCCTATCTCCCCCTACTTTATTCCTGGTCGATCAGGTCAAGTCTTGACCTTCTCTCCGGGTTGGGTCAGCCTGTATCTATTACATATATACAGTCATATTTTCTTTATTTTTTCCTTTATTACTTTATTTATTTATTTTAGGTTAAAATAATAATATATGTATAATATTTACACACAGATGCAGGTGAGTAAGAATACGAATTTATCAATATATACAGTGTTTTATAAGGGATTTTAAGATAAAATAAACGAATAAAGATGCTGAAATGCAGATTCATCAGATTCGAATAAGATTCGTATTGTCGCTTCACCTTGTTATGTCATGGATTCACGAGATACCACTCATGGGAGATCACAATCACCAAAAATACAAAAAATGAGTAAATTATAAAAATTCAAAAGACAGTAATGACAGACACCAAGCTAGGACTGATTGTAGGGAGAGGTCACATGTGCCACCCACTTTACCCACCCACCCCCCCACACACACACCATAGTTCCCACCCACCCACCTTTCAAGGATGACATTGTACATGTTGATTCTTGTCATCCTTGTGTATACATCGATTCCTATTTTTTCCCTACTAAGGAAAAATAACAAATTTAAAAAAATATTGACCAACCCTGAAGTGTTGGTGGCTATTTAGGACATTTGTATGCCCTACTTTGAACGACCATGAACCTTTTGCCTACACCTACACCAAAGAGAAGGAAGAGACATCGTAGGACTGAATGTCACATTCTGACCATGGTTACTTCCCATGCCATCACTCATTGTCTGCCCAATAGGAAAAGGGACACAGGTATACCCTTTGTTACATGTACCTTTTTTGACTATCACCTTGACCACACTCTCCTTGACAAAGGTGCATCATTTAATATAATACCCCTTATTTGTCGAGACACTGAATCTTGGACCTCCTAAGAAAACCAGGATGATTTGTCAATTCATTGATCGATCAGTAAAGATAACAAATGGTATTCTTGAAAGCATTGTCATTCAGATCCATGGCATGAGCTACATTGTTGATTTGTTGTACTGCCTACAGAGACCTCCACCTATGTGGAGCACACTCTAATCATCTCAGGTTGGCCTTTTCTCTCTACGACGAAGGCCGTTATTGATTATGGATCTGGAGAGATACGCTTTCGTTCCCACTATGAGAGTGTTCTGATTGAGACGATCACTGCCAGTTAGAAACCCACACATCATGAGAGTGTACCCATGTCGGCCGAATCAGAGGACTATGACCTTGTAGCTGAGATCAGAGATGTTTGCTATACTGTGGACGATATTAAGATCCGGGAATTCTTCTTCCAAGGGGAAGACTTGGAAAGCATAGACCATTGTGTTCCTCTTCTTGTGTGTGGAAATGTGTTGATGAGATCCGTAGCATTTTGATGAATCTCGAATACATCATATCAAAATCTATTTATTATTCCCCAAGCTTTAAAAATTCAATAAAAACCACAGATAATTCATTGTTATTAACTTTTATTAATTCTGTGAATAATTAACACTAAAATACTAACCCTAATTATTGTATTTAATCACTAATATTATCTTTATTTTCTCTTTTATCAAAAACCCTAAAAATTAGATTAATTATTGTATATATTTATTTTAGCCCTGAAAATAAATTAAAAATATAAAAAATAACAAACCCACTAAAACTTAGTATTTTTATCTATTAAAAATACTACAAAAATGTGCTTTGAATAAATGACCTCCTTTGACTTTATGTTCAACATGAAACTTGTAGATCTCATCAAGCTCTACATTATGTTCAACATGAAACTTGTAGATCTCATCAAGATCTACAACTTTCATATTTTAAATTTTTATAATTCTACCTCCTCCTATTTATTTCTTATTTTCTCATCATTTTCCTATTTATGAATAAATCCTATTGGGCCACGTGGCACTCTCTGGAGCCACCACGCAGCCCATGTCTCCTGGCACCACCCGACTCCCACATGGGCCGTTCGATCTTGCATCTCCCGCTTCCATCCTGGTCGTCCAATGGCTCTTCCATCTCTACCTTGGATCTATTTCACCCGCCTCATCTGGACCGTTAACTTTCGCTTTCATCAGAACCATTGGATGACCCCTCATCCAATGGTTCTGCTCCCTCCACGTCACCTATTCTAGCCCCGCCGTCAAATGAGGGCCACACTTCATCTCCACCGTCCGCACCCGCCTCCTCATCAACCGTTCGATCTGATCCGAGAGATCATATCCACACCATTCTTTCGTGCCACAATATCGGTTGTTGGATCATCTGATCCAACGGCTGAGAGCTCTTCATCTACCTCCTAACGCTCCTCTCCCCATCCGTTATGCCTATAAACCCCCTACCCTCTTCCTATTTTGGCCATCACCTCGTTCCCCTTCTCCTCGATTCAACGCTCCCTCCACGAAGCCCCGAGCTCCGTCCTCTTCGTGAACTCTTCATTGCTCCGAATCCAACCTTCTAGCGCCTTCATGGTGACCATTACACATCACTGCACCACCATTGAAATGACCAACCTTCATCTACAAATGCCCCCCTCTGCCTCCTCTTTTCCTGGTCTACCATTTAATGGAGCTCCGCCTAGTCCCTCTTCCCCTCCTCGTGACATGAGAAGGTGGAAATGGCCGACGAAAGATGGTCGATCCTCTAGGTGTCGTCCCATGGCCTCTCCGGTAATGTCGCGACCGCCCTAGGCACCGTAGAGCTCCCTGGAGTCGCTTCCCAGGTACGAGCGATGTCCTGAGCATCTTCGGATGCTCAACCCATGCCTCCACTCCACTAATTTCCTCGATAATAAGGCATCCTTTTTCTCTACTTTTTCTACATTCTTCTCTTAATTATTCTGATGCTCACACTTCACTCCACCTCCACTTGATCATCCGATAACCTTCACCACATCGCCTCCATCTTCGCTGCACCCTCCGCCCACCTCTCCTCTCATCTAGAACCCCTACCACCTCTAGTCCTTCTTCTTCGATCATGGTCAAAAAAGAGCCCACTAAGGGCACTGCCATCTCCGCTCCGATACCCTCCACTGCATTCACCCCATGCTTCGGCTATCACTGTTAACCCCTTTTGCAGGACCCCTTTGTCAATGGCTGGACTTTGTGCCTCCGTTCCGTCCTCCTTCATCTCCTTAGGCGAGATGCCATCGACAACGCATGACAGCCATCATCGCCACAACTCACCAACATCTTTTCTTGATGACCATGGAGCTTCCTCGATCCTCAGATGCTGCAAAGAAGCTAGGAGGTGTTAGGGAGACGCTCCCTGGAGAACATAATCACCGCCATTCCCATATCAATGTTTGACAAGCAGATGTCGTTGGATGGACATACTTCGACAACCATCTGAGGGCTTAGAAGAAGCCATGTAGCGCCCCAAACCTCAAGGCTTGAGACCACCGAGTCATCCACCATGTCCCCCCAAAGTACCTGGACTAGCCACGCATCCATCCAAAGCTACACCTCGTCCAAATCTAACCCAATGTGCCTCTACATGTAGGGCTGGATTAATTGCATTGAAGACCACAGAACTTTCATGAATTACATACAGGTCCTCTAGGTGCGTACCTCACGTGCACGTTTGGGGTAAATTACATGAACGCCCCGCCGGTTGTTAAAATTGCAAATCACGCACAAGGAGAAATTACAGGGAGGCCCCTCTGACTTTGCAAATAGGTCCTTCCAGGGGTCTATTTGCAATTACTTATCCTTTTATTTTTCATGCATTTTATTACATTTATGCCCCTAGCACTGTTTCACTCATATCTTAAACATTTGAACTCTGTTTCAGTTCCATTTTGTTGCTAATTGTATTCTCTATCTAATGTTATTCTTGAACGTTTGAACTTTATTTCAGTTGATTTCACATTTACACTAGAGATACCTTACCGTGAAGGAAAACATTAGGAGAGGCTTCCTCGGTCGGATTCGACCTTACTACTTGCATTGATGAGTTCATGCCTTTTCATTTTAAGACCACTGAGGACCTCCACTCTTTGATCCTGATTGGCTTCGTCAACTGTTGACCCCGATATCGGCTTACACCATGTCAGATCCATTCCTCAACGATCGCACAAGAAGGTAAGGTTTCTACCTTCTTGATCATTGTATATTCATCACCTTGTATATTCTCATTTTCATTTGTTTCTTTCTTTCTATGTACCGTTTCTCTTGTCCACCTCGATCAGTGTGTTTTCCTTGCTTAGGATGTGCTTTATAGATGAGATGGCTGAGTCGAGTGTTCTTTCTTCGTTTAGTTTCATCACTCCTATTGTTGCTTATACGTAGGGATATCTTACCCTAAGTATGGGGGAGTAATGGTGTTCATTCTCACGTATTTATTTTTCTTATTCTTCCAGTCCCCTCTCTTGTCTCCTCACTTGTTGATATCATGTTCTATACTTAGGTATCTTTTACCCTAAGTATAGGGGGAAGACACACTGAACCGCTGATTTGTTCATCCTCACCCTCAATCATCCCCGCCTTGTGTACAGTCTGATATACTTAGGAATAGTTAATCCTAAGTATTGGAGGGACGATCGACTTCTTATTCTTTTTAGTCGTTGTAGTATAGACTTTTCTATACTCAGCACGAGTTATGTCTTCCTTTTTCTCATTGATCACTATGAGGACATAGTTTGCGCTAAGTATAGGGGTGTTCTATATATGTTGTATATACTTTAGCCATAACCCATACTTTTGTATTCATAAATTATATGGCTAATATACTTTAAATATGCATAAAAATTTTCAAACTTCTTTGACAAATAATCCAATTTAAAAATGTTTTGCAAAATGATTTGAAAAACTATTAAAAATATCTTGAAAAATCTTTTGAAAACCATTTGGAAAATATTTGTAAAATGTTTTCAAAACCTTGTATTCTTTTGTAAAAATTTACAAAGATTTGTTTCATTTGTTGGAATAAAATATTTTAAAAACTCAGTTTGCAAATGATTTGGAAAATGATTGTAAAAGTATTTTGAAAAATCCATGCCGTTTGGTGTTTGTCAAATTATACACAAAAATAAGTTTCAAATGTAAAATTGCTTTCAAAATGTTTCGAGAACCCTGTATAAAATTATGACAAATAATAACTTGCATAAAATTCTTTATATAACCCACATATATAGAACTCGTGAATAATTACTAACACTTATCTAATGAATTCCCAATGAAAATTATACACCAAAGTCTTGTAAATATGCAAGTCATTCCTTGTAAATATTTATACCTATTTCTTTCACTAACCTTTATTAAAAAAATCCGTAAAAATATGAAAATTATCAAAACCTATAAAAAATTGCAAAATGTTTTCAAAAATTACATAAAAATTTGGAAATGCTTTTTTTTGAAAAATATCTAAAAAAATCAAATCATATAATAGCTTCACAAAAATATTTTCTTGCATTGCATTTGCATTTTTAGGATTGATAATGACGATTGATACGGCCTGGAATAAAATCCAAAGATCGGAGCTTGGTTGGACCTTAATCCACTTAATAACAAGAAACTTATAGGAATTGGAATTGAGGCGTTTCAGGTCTGTTAGACTTAATTCTTTGATACAACAAGATTAGGTTCATATGTCATTTTGATTGCCTAAGTAGAATATTTCGAAACATATGCATGTCTCTTGTCGACATTGACCTAACTTGGACATATACACCTTACACTTTGCTCAACTCAGTTGAAATGGCAGATGTCTGGATTTGCCGTCATGAGACACACACGAATGGAAACATACGAAGTCACAATCTATGACCATTGTACCCCAACCCGATCAAATAACAATGAGATACAAAGACAGGATGTTGTGGGTTGCAATAATGTTTCAAAAGAGGGATAATCTACCGGCTCAAGAGGAAAAAGTACTTATATAAATGCTGTTGTAAATAATATTAAAAAAATACAAAATTAAAAACTCCAAAAAGAATAGATGGGCAAAAGTCAAAGAAAATTCAATTCCCTTTGGAGTATGTATTAAAAAAGTAAGGTTTATACTTCAAAGTTAAAGATACATGTATCTTGCAGTTGGATGACTTGGCAACACTTGTCAAGCATCCGAGGATAGGTAGCTACACCAGCTATTGTCCATTCTCTTCTCCACCTCCTCTTTTTGAGCCAGTTGCACATGAACTTAGAAGAGAATACCCCTCTCTTTGAGGAAAAAGTTGTTGGATTGGAGAATTAGGATCATCATGTTGAAGAAGACTGTATCTATACTGCTTCAGTCGAGAGGAGCTATATATCACTTATATTGTACAAGATAGACTCATAATCATAAGGGTCTGCGCCTGATATAGACTTGTTCTCACCTGCTTTTTGAGGAGACTTGGACATAGTTGTGTGGTTCTTGAAGGCCGTTGAATTTCAAGTCTGCTTCCCAACGAATCATTTCGATGAGGTTCCTAACATCCGGTCGTGGAGGGCCTGGGGTATCTCACAAGTCGGATCAGGCAAATCAATCAATACTTAACCCACAATAATAATTAAGCAATAATTGTAGATGAGTTAAAATTTATTATACCCTGCAAAGAATGTGTACATTACGCAAGTAGTAGGGGTCGAACCACAAAGGAGCACACAAGGTAGAGCAATAAGATTGAGTATACAACTTAAGGAATTTGGGTACTTTTGATTTTTTGAATGTTTTGTGCATTTTTTATTCTTATTTATTTATTATTATCATTATTTTAAATTTTAATTTTGTAAAATCTTAATTTTTATTTTTTTAAAGTCAAATATAAGAGAATAGCTAATATATAATTATATACATAGTATACAAAGGAAGGAATAAAAGAGATGTTGTTGGATTTTTCAAATATAATAAATAAACTCAAAAAATAAAGAAAATATTTTTGGGGTTTTATATTTTTTCTCTATTTTGGTAATTTTTGAGAATGTTTATGGATTTGTAAATAAGAAAATACAAAAAACAAATAAAATAGAAAATCATGGAACTTGAAACAAGCTTAATAAATAAATAAATAATATATAGCCAGATTAACCCCAAATTCAATTTTCATGAATACTAGATATTCTAAAGAAAATTTAGAAACTTAGTTTTTTTGTGAGTTTTCTATGAATTTTTAGAATTTTATAAAGTTTTTTAGATTTTTTAATTTTTACAATTTTTAATTATTTGTAGATATTTGGTCAGAAAATCAAATGTAACTAACCAAACACACATGATTTTTTTTGAAATTTTCAAAATATTTTGTATTTCTTTTCTAGATTTTTAAGTGCTAAATAAGAGAAAATACAATGTTTTTTTTATAAATATGAAAATAATGTTAATTACCTTAAAAAATATATGTCATGTAATATGATTTCGAGCATATAAGATAATTTTCCTATAATGTTTTGATGTTAAATGATATTTTTAGTTATTAAAATACAACTACAAAATTAAATCTACAATATAAGGACCTAATTACAATTTCAAGAAGTATCAAAGCATTTAATAACATCTTCAACTAATCCAAGGACATGCATGAAATACTTCTATATTTTAAAACATTATCCCCACTAACAAGGGTATAAATGCAATTAACTAGAACAATAGAGCACAACAAGAAAATTTATCAAAAATAAATATAGTGATATTCAAAGTTTATGGACCAAATATAAATACACAAACTCGCATGGGTTTTCAAGCAAAATTCTCTCCCCTCACGCGTACAAGCACACGAGGTGACGTGGGTTGGACTAAAATGCAAATATAATAAAGTCTTGGATCCTTAGTGTAAATAATACAAAATATTACAACTTGAAATGAAAATTTCTAGAATAAATAGAAATACAAAAAATAGAGGGGAAGATGTGCAATACATCCCTCAATAGGCGCAGACTATGGATGAAACGCCACTTATCCATGTGGTGCATAGCGGACGACCAATGCCATGATGGAGGGTATAGAATTAGGGATGGGCATGGGGCTAGGCCAGCCCGGCCCAGCCCGAAGCCCAGCTTGAAAAGACCAGCCCGACCCAAGCCCAAATGGATAATGGGCTGGGCTTGGGCCAAAGTATTGGGCCCGAATTTTTTTGGGCCGGGTTTGGGCTTGGCTCGGCCCAGCCCAAGGGCCCGACTTGATATTAGCCCACTGCCTGGCCCGAAGGCCCATCCCGACTCACATCTTCCATTCAACAGGTTCTCAGTATGTGAATGTCTCAACATTTCAAGCATGAGTGAATTCCTAAACATAGGACAGTTCAAGTTCAGTGGTTCGTTAAGCAAAACGTCGGTCACACTCTATGTCTTGATGATCTTAGGGGCAATTGGTTTCCTTGTGCATACTCTTACTTTTCTTGTATTTCATCTGTAAATAATAATACATTATATAAACTACATACAACTCTTTAATTCTATGTATCTAGAAAATAACAGCTCACTTGGCTTGTGTATGTGATGGTGAATAACATCATATCAGTAGTTAGGAATCATCCCCTTTATTCCTGTTCATGCAAGAAAGCAGCACTATCAAAGGATGGCAGGGAGAAAGGTAATAATCAAATCATATTTAAAAAGATGGTTTCTCACATCAATTAGTAAAACCCTTTTGAATCCATGGAATTTTATGAGATGGACTATGGAAAAGAACCTGTCAGCCTTTAGCTATTTGTTGTGACACATAACAGGATAAATTTATAGATGAGGGAGCAACAACTATATTCTATGCAGAACCCCTGAGATGGAGATGATCATTAAGATGTTGATGATTGATCCGATGAATCAACATAAATCTCGTAGAAAATCGAGATGGTTGCAATCCACACACAAAACGAAATTGATATCAGAGATGATATATGGGTAGAGTTCTGTACGATTTGCTGATCATTTTTCGATCAAGCATCAGAAATGTCAATCTGCCTGCATAGATTCTAAGAGTTAATAAAGAGCATACTCGTTGGTAATTAGCCCGTGTACCGGCCTGACCCCCCTCCAAACGGGCCTTAGACTAGTGGCCATTGTCACTCACCGCTGTGACCTCCCACAACCCATTACAATTCTTCCATGTACCTAGCACCAATAGATGACCCGACCCGACCCAATGAAATTGGGTCGGGCCTGGGCTTGGGCTGAACAGAAAAAAAATTTGTGGGCCCAGGCTCGACCCAGGGCCTGAATTTTTTAAATGGGCTTGGGCCTGGGCCCTTCAGGGCCCGACCCAATGAAATTGGGCCGGGCCTGGGTTTGGGCCGAACAGAAAAAAAATTTATGGGCCCAGGCTCGGCCCAAGGCCCAAATTTTTTAAATGGGCTTGGGACCTTTAGGGCCTGGCCCAGTTCTTCCCATGCCCATTCCTTTATAGAATAGATCCCACCCTCTGATCTGACAGCTCTGGGGAACTGGATCGGACGACTCCTGCACACCTGGGTGACTTTTCTTAATCTAATGGTTCAGAGAGGACTTGGAAGAATCGGGAAGAAGTCTCGAGTAGGCCTATTTCGATCTAGCAACATTCCTGATCCCGGGGTTTTCCTGGCCTACTGAGTGGCTCAAAATGCTTCTTGTATGAGCCTGCATTGACTCGAGGTCTCAGATCTTGCCGAGGAGAGATCTGGAGCTCCATGAAGTTCAATGACTTGGAGCTTCTATCCCGGACTAAATCACACCTCAAAAGGGGTTGTCTACTACTCCTGCCTGTACGAGAAGACTCCTGGATTGAGGGAGAGGATCCTTGACCTGTTAGCTTCTCAAAAATATGGTAGAAGTTAAGTGGCAGAGGTACTCCAGTGAGAGGCAGAGGAGGAGTACTGATCTCCCAAATCTGAGCAAGATCTGGGGTGGAAATGAGTCAGGGCAAGAGAAGATGAACAGGGGAAGACGTGGAGGTGATCAGTTGGATCGGAGAACGGTCGGATCACAGTGAACAAAGGTTGAAGCCTAGAGCTCTGACGAACTACGATTTTTAAGATAAAATGGATGACGTCAACTGAAGTAAAATGCAAGCATACACTACTACTGCTAGGAATCGAAAAATAAAAAAAGAAGCATCTCACCTGCATAATGTGGCAAGGAGTAGAAATCATATGGACAAGCTCCGACGAGGGGAGAATTGACTCCAATCTTCCTCCTCCTCGTTGTGAATCAACGAGGATTATTCCAGGGTTCGAACCGAGGGGTCAAAAGTCGGTCAAGAGGGATTAAAAATCAAAATTGGAGGAAGGGAAGATATATGCATGTTGTTTATAAATACCCATTCATTCACCTTTATTCCTTTATTTTGTATTTAAAACCTTAGTTAAATGATATAACTAACTTGTACAAATTAACACTTTAACCTTTACCTATAAATAGTGTCTAAATCCATATATTTAAATACAAAATAAATGAATAAAGAAAAGAAAAATTAAGGAAGTATTGGAAATATTGGCTGCTCCTGAATTCCGAGACTAAGTCAATGTTGACTTGCTCGACAAGGAATAAAGTAGGAGGAGATAAGGGTAGATAAATACATACAAGAGAGCACTGTCACCTAGAAACCCTAGGTGTCCTAAACACTGTATATAGCTGAAACTTTCACTAATTTACACTCACTCTTTTACACTTCAAATGAAAACATTCAACATTAAACATATACGTAAGAATGCATAGAAAAAGGCAAAATTGACTGCACATACAAATAAGATACAAGGTGAGGGGGACACACAGATGAAATAGCTGCGAACAGAACTTCACAAATCCATATATTCTCCATATGAAATCAAAATGAGCCAAACTCACCTTTATCGTACTACAAATTAAATTATCCATCTAATAAAAGTGATTTCATTGAAATTGGAGTTAAGATACAAAATGTGACTTTTGGGATCCAATTGTATATTATACTTATATACTTTACTACATTTAACTTATTCTTTGTATTTTTTTTCTTTTATATTTTGCAATTATTATAAACATCATTTGAATTATATTAAACTATAAACACAAAAAGAATCAACTAAAATTATATTAAAATAAATAATACAATAAAACACATAGGTAAAATATACCCATATTATACATACTCATATTTATTTAAGTATACAAATAAAGTCAGAAAAACAAAATAAAAATATTTGAATACATAATTAAATATAGTATAAATATAAAAATTATGTACATAAATTAATAAAATATAAAATACAAAATAAAAATCAATTACACTATATAGATAATTATACATATAATTATACTTGTAAAAATTAACATACAATAAATAGGCCGATAAAAATAAATAAAAATCACATAAAAATAGTATATAAAATAAGAAACACTTTTCATGTTTAAGTAAAAACTAATAAAATAGTTTTTCTATTTTATTTCTATTTTATTTCTATTTTGTCCTCTAGCACTTGACGTGGCCCAATCGGATGCGGGTCTTGGTTGACTCGCCGATCAAATGTACCTACGCCAAACCCTAGACATGTCAGTTCTCTCTTCTCCAATTTGTCCCACTTATTCCTTGCATTTTTTAGGGTTGATTCCATCTGAGAATTTGTTCCTCGCTCATTGCACTTTTATGCCCGAGTGATTCCTCGAAATATGGAGCTTCGATCCTCCCGCAAACCCTAATCTAAGCCGTCTCCCTATTTAGTTACGTCTATGACATACATTTGAATTTGATCCATCTTGACCCATCTTGGTCTCCTTTTCTCTTCATCTGGAGTGTTCCCAGTGATAGTGGGCGCATCTCCTGAGATCTAGGCGCGGAGAAGGAGGCAGAGAGGCGAGATCCAAGCATCATCGGACTTACTCAGGCGAATCTCTCCTATTCTCCGTTCTTTAGTTCCTAGTAGCTCATTTTATTGTTTTTTAGATTCCTAACAATATCAATAAGTTAGTTTAGCTTTTCTATGAGTTTGATTTCGTCGATTATTTCATAAAATTAAAAATCATAATTCGTCGGAGCTAGATCTCCAGCCACCGTTCTCCATCGTTCCGACTGTCTCCCGACCTCGTGGACCATCCCACAACTTTCCCTATTTGCTTCTGAACTTCAAGCACCCATCCATTTCCCCTGATCTTGCAAATATAAGGAGATCAATGTCTCCACCTCCATCGCACGTCGGAGACCTTCGCCTCGATTCATTTAGCCCTCTTTTTTCAACAAATTGAGCCCCAAACCTTTGCATTTTTATTTGAAAGTTAACCCTGCATGTTTGACACGTCAAATGCCTCGATTGACGTGATTTTGAAGTCAGAAAGAGAGATCCATGTCACTGGAAGGAATCGAGCCACCTGGACCCCACCGTTAGGCCCTGTAGCGGATCTTGACCATCAACAGCTCCAATGGCCTCCCTAGGATCTTCTTTACCATCAGAAAGTCAGGACGATGTCGGAGCCAGCGAAGAGTGTTGATCGAAGGCCGCTGGCTTTGTGTTCTTCAGTTGTTCTTCCTCCACCCTTCAGAGCCATCCGATCGAGGACCCTTCCCAGGTCGCACAACGATCGTCAGATGCCATGCATCTCAGCTCTTCGATCAGGTCCTGAGATCTAATCTTGACCACCCATTCACGCACCATCATCGCGCCTCTAAGAGGCAACACGTGGCAAATGAAGGAACCACAGTCGTTGATCAACGCGTGATGCATAATTTTGCCTATATACCCCCATATTTTGTATTTTACTTTTAGTCCTAAAACTATGATTTGTAGTTCAAAAAATTTTATATTATTTGCATCATTCCACACCACCTCACGTGCGCATACAGATGAGGGGTTGGACATTTTGCATTTGAACCCATACATGTTTGTGTTATTGTTTAGTCCAAGAAATTCAAATTTCAGTGTAATATTTTTGGAAAAAAGTACATCAAGACCTCGACTTTTTGTAATATTGAAGATGTACCCCTATTAGACGTTTATTATTGAATATTTAATGATTTTTGTATGTATGTCCTTGAATTTTGGTAGAATTTTCTGATATATAATGTAACTTTATTTAAATTGCATCTAGGTCCATGCCAACCTATTTAATTTATTTCTTGTGTTTGCATTATTAAAAATAGCCTAAAATCTATGGAAAATTTATTTTAAATGCCTGGGAAAATTCTAAATCATTTCTTGAGGCCATTAAAATTATTTTCCTATTTTAAAAATACAAAAATATTGCATTTTCTCCTATTTGCGTTTAAAAATACAAAAAATTATAAAATCATCTAGAAAATTCCAAAAAATTATGATATTGTTATTATGTATTTACAATGTCAGATAAAAAATCACTAAAAATTACAAAAGAAAACACTAAAAAAATAAAAAAAACCTTATAAAAAATCATTAGAAATTATTTAAAAACCTAAAAATATTAAACTTTGTTGTTGAATTTTATCTATATTTTATATTATATCTTAAAAATAGTTTGGAAAATTTTGAGGTATCTATTTTTAAATTCCAAAACAATCATACCAATATTATAGTTCCTTATTTTGACATTGATAAACAATTGAAAATATAAATAAAGCAAAAAATAAGAAAATTGACAAAACAGAGAAAAACATTTAAAATCCAAAAATATTTTCTTTTATAATGTTTGACTATATAGTTATATTTATAAATACAATACCTTAGATATAGATTATATCTATAATATCACTATATATTACTTAATTTAGTATTAATTATTATAAATACTTAGAATATATTTTAAAACCTTTAAAAATAAAAATATTGTACTTTATTGTATTTTCCTAATGAGGTTGGGGAGCTTGCACCAAAGTGCATGTAACTTTACATGCACCTGTGTCATAAACACCCATGTGCATGTAACTTTACATGCACCTGTGTCATAAACACCCATTTTTATATATTTTTTCGAAATGAAATCATGTGGGATTTAGACACCATTTATCACCATGATGTCTTTAAAAATTCAACTTAATTTGAGACTTCTAATCCCTCCATCAAGTTTATCAAATTTTAACGCTCTCAGAATTGCGGAAACTGAGTTGTCTAGATGGACATGTTAAGAATTTCTGCTTTACACAAAATTTGAAACACATATTCCATTAATAATACTAAGTAAATCCCCCAAAGTTTGATTTAAAAAAAGACGAGCATTTGTGGCACTGGTGCATGTAAAGTTACATGCACCATCTTGCAAGCTTCCCAATCTCTTTCCTAATTATATATATGCTATTTATATCCTATATAGTAATTATATTATACATATTATATACATATAAACTTTCATATGCCTACACTTATTAAAAAGAAAAAGAAATAAAAAATCAGAAAAAGGTAAAAAGAAAATAAAATTTAAAAATTAAAAAAAATAAAATCCATAAAATATAAAATACTAAAAACCCACAAAAATTAGAAAAGCCCTATAAAAGCCCAAAAACACATTTGTTGATTTTCTTCTTAAATTTCTATTTTTGTACCTCTCTCCAATGCTTTTTTATGGTTCGACCTCTACATTTGTGTACTATACATAATATTTTGTAGGGTATAATAAACTTTATCTCACTTGTATATATTTCTTATTTATTCTATGGGTTGATTGTTGATTGACACGCTTTAGTTGAGTGTCGAGAGAGGCATCAATACAACGGTTGTTGGATCTGACTTGTCGGACACCGCATGCCCTCCAAGACCGGTCGTTAGATACCTCATACTTCAACGTTCTTCAGCTGCTCGTAAGATGACCCTTGCTTAGGGTTTTTTATCAGATCGAGGGCTGACTGCCATCGACTCTTGATCTACATGAGAGATCAGAGTTAGGTGAAGGTTTCACAAGAATAAATTGAGGGCAGAAGGAGTCTGGATTGATCAAGAGAATGAGGCAAAGGGGGGGACATAAGACGGACTGGTCCAAATGGCGAGAGGGGAGTTGACCGAGGTCAACCAAGGCCACTCCTTGATTGGTCCACGTCAACCATAAAGAGACAAAACATAAATAAAAAGATAAATAAACTAAAATAAAACATCAAACGATTTTATTAGTTTTTTCTTCAAACATGAAGTTGTTTCTTAATTTATTTACAATATCTGGGTGATTTTATTTATTTATATCGACCTATTTATTATATATATATATTGAATTTTACAAGTATAATTATAGGTATAAATATCTATTTATCGTGTATTTAATTTCTATTATGTATTTTAGATTTTATTATTTTATTTACATAATTCATATATTTATAGTATATGTAAATGTATATTTATATATTTTTATTTTATTTTTTTGAGTTTATTTGCATACCGATATAAATATGGGTATGTATGATACATGTATGGTATACATAAGTATTTTGTTATATTATTTATTTTCATGAGTTTTTAGTGATTTTATTTTATAATTATTATTTAAATGTATTTAAAATAATAATTATAAGTATATAAAAATATAAGAAGCTAAAAAGTATCAAGAATGAATATAATATATATGTATACATTACAATAGGGGCCAGAAGCCAACTTTTGCATCTTAACTCCGATTTTGACGAAACCACCTTCATTGAATAGATAATTTATTTTAGAGTACAATAAAGGTGAGCTTGGTGAATTTTGAGTTTATATGGAGATGATATGGATATGTGAAGTTGTATTTACGACCTTTTTATCTATGTGTCCCAGTCAAAATGTACCCTATTTTTATGTGTAATTATTTTGTATTTTTCTATATAAATTTTGGTGTACATGTTTTGTATTGGAAATATTTTTATTGAAGTGTGTAGGAGTCTGTAAAAAATACTGTTGTATGCGCTATATACAGTGTATTGGTCACCTTGGGTTTCTAGGTGACAGTGTTATTTTGTTTGTATTTGTTTGTCTTTATCTCCCCCTAATTTATTCCTTGTTGACCAAGTCTATATTGACTTAGTCTGGGAGTTTAGGGTACGTCAAAATTTACAATAATTTTTTATTTTTATTTTCTTTTCTTTATTCATTTATTTTGTATTTAAATACATGCATTTAATCACTATTTATAGACAAAGGTCAGAGTGTTATTTTGTGTAGATCAACCATATTTACATGCATTTATCAGGTAATGCTAGTGTACAACGAAATAGGGAGAATCTAGAAGAAGGAGAAAAAAGTGGAAATGAACCAGTATAGTCACATTTCCTTGTAAAGCTCAACCAGTGTGACCAAGTCTTCACCAAGAAGCATGCCTTTTCTGAAGCTCAAGATTTTTAAAATTTTTGGCATAGTCTTCTTTTGGATATTTCATTATTTTGGCTTTGCACTCTTGCCCAGACGGATATAAAATCTTTTGTTCTGCCCACATTTCGGGGTCTTGGAAAATTTTTTCTAGCAGACCATTCCTCATCTGAAGCTTTATTTCAATCTGATCTTCTGTCGTTAGATGTCCATGTTACCAGAGAAATTGTAGGTTGAAGTATCGATTTCGGCAATCCTCAAGAATGGTTCCATACCCACCCTTGACGACACAGCCTAGTATCGTCTAGACTTAGACTCCAAGGTCTTTCAACAACCCATCTTTGTTGAGCTACGTGCTGAGTACGAGGTTCCAAGTCAAGCCATTGTCTCAAGAATCATACATATGATATGAAAGGTTCTAGTTAGTCATATTGAACTGACACAAGAACATAGTCTCATGGAGCCTAAAGAATTAAGTCAAAATGACATGAAGCATCTCAATTTTAGTCCTTAACATGTTCCTCTGAAATTAGGTTAATTACGGTCTAGACCAAGCTCTAATCTTCGGATTTTGTTCGGACTTGTTTAATTGCCAAAATCATTCAGAAAAATGCAAATGCTAATGCAAAGAAATAATTGTGAAAATATTTTCAAGTTTTTAATTCCTTAATGGGACTTTCAAAAAGTTTTGCATATTTTTACGGAGTTTCGAAAATAATTTGCAAATTTTTTAGGTATTTTCGATTTTTTTCACATTTTTATGGGATTTTGAAAAAGGCAAGCGAGTTAGTGAAAAATTAGAAGAGTTAGTGTGTTCATGGTATGTGTGCTATTCTTTGCAGATGATTTCTTATTTACCCTTGCCCAATATAGTATATTAGCCATATTATTGAAAATACAAAAGTACAAGTTATGGCTGAAGTATATACAACATGTATACGACCCCCTATACTTAGCGCAGACTATGTCCTCATACTGATCAAAGAGAAAGGGGAAGGCACAACTCATGCCGAGTATAAAAAAGCCTACACTTTAACGACTCAAAGAATGTGAAATCGATCGTCCCCCTATACTTAGGATTAACCTAAGTATAGTAGATTGCACACAAGGTGGGGATGATCGAGGGTTAGATCATCGACTCAACATGTCCTCCTTTATATTTAGGGTAAAATATCCCTAAGTATATACATAATATCAATTAGTTGAGAGACAAGTGAGGGATCAAAGAATGAACACCCTAGTCAGTCACTGCCTCCTATAATTACGATGAAGCATATCCTAAGTATAGAAATGGTGAAAGGGACAACTGAGTAAATAGAAGAATATAAAAAGAGAAGAAGAAATGGAAAGAAGAAAAGAATAAAATGAAATGATATTTTTGATTTTTATATGTCCGGTTCTTCATCATCTAGAATCTATTCTTGGTATATAACTTGAACCGAATCAACACCGGACAGAAAGGTGTCATGCTCAAGATATGGTTTTAACAATTGTTCGTTGATGAGAAAAGGTTGTGTGTCATAAGACAAGCTAGATATCACAATGCTACCATTGTCACGAACATTTTTCACGATGAAAGGTCCAGACCACTTGCTCTTCAATTTGCTTGGAAATAACTTCAACTTTGAGTCGAACAATCACACCTTCTGATTTGGCTTAAAGGTCTTTCTTTGGATTTGTTTGTAATGCCATCACTTGACCTTTTCTTTATAGATAAGGTTGTTTTCGTACGCAGTCTCTAAATTCCAACAAATAATTCAGGTCTAGCTTTCTATTTTTCACAGCTTTCTCGCTATCCAGATTGCATACATTGGCTCCTCACAAGGATTTATCAAAGAGTTCCATGGGCAAAAGATACGTCCTGCGACCATTAAAATACCTGTGTTTGGGGATACATGCCTAACAATGACTTGTACATGGTACGTTAGTGTTGGACATGCGTGCCCACGTCGAGCCATTATGAAATAAATGTTATTACAAATATCATTCCCTGATCCGAAATGAAAAATAACAGGTTTGCATAATAGGTCCTTAGTATAATTAGAGTTATGTACCATGGCCATTTAATGATCATATATTTGTTGATTTAATTGTTGAATCATAGAGGTTGATTCTTGGATGATATCTAAAGAGTTAGATTGAGGGCTCATCAAGCACCATCAAGTGATTATTAAGAGATGATCTCCAGCCTGAGTAGGAGATGTCAATCCTTTCTCTCATGGGCTGATATCTGACCGACCTCTTTATGCAGGTCCTCTATATAGGAATACATATTTAGAGGTGTTAGATAAGTTAGGTCAAAGAGTTGACTTAACGAGATCGAGATAACCAAGACCTATGTTGTATACTGTCATGATATAGGCATGCACCCTCTGATCGGAGACATATGTGTTACTATATGTTTGAGTACGTACATTTGGTAAACCGATAGGTTGATGATCTAGTCAAGGTCTATACACCGGCGAGCCGGTGTGAATACGAGGGCATATGAGTAATACGATCTCTCAAAGGGATCATACATATTCATTACTGAACCGGAAGACATAAGCTCACTCATGAGATATTGGGATCAAATTCCGTGCATGACTGTCTTGCTTTGAAAGCTTGACTGAATTTGTAGGTTTGATATATACTTTTGGAAAGTATATGATTAATACCTAGGTATGATATATGCTTTTTGAAAGTATATGATTGATAACAAATCCCAATGATCAAACGAGAACCTTAATGGTAAACTCTGAAGACGAAAGTGTAAAAGTGATCTAAATCTTTGGGTTTATTTTAGGTTTTCTAGTATGCAGGATGCACAGGTATTAGGAATACTCGAGGATGATGTGATCGTAAACGATTATATAATTGTGACACTTCCATTCCGAGGGAGTGGTGAAACATGTTTGGATTTTAGTGACTCCTCTCAATAGAGAAGTAATTTGATCTTAGTCCAAATATTGGACATTGATCTGAATACGATTCAGATGCAATGAGAAGACTACATTTACTGCTTTGATTTAATCAAACAACTCTAGGAGGTCCCCTTGATATGGATTTGAGATCTGATCTCAATATCCAAGTCACTATACATGGAATATACAATCATCCTGTCCTTATCTCCTAGTATCCACTGAGAAAGTGCATCATTCTTGAAAGAGTTCAAGAATAATTCCATTATTGATAATGTATCTGAGCATTAAGAAAAATTTATAATAAAATATGATTTAATTATTAAGATTAATTTGAATTTGATTCATACTATTTGAGCACATGAGAATGGACATCTAAGACAATAAATATGTTAGTTATCAAATAATATGAACACTACTATTCATATTAATCATGGATATTGTAAATGTGATTTATAATATATTAGAGAGAGATAATTGTAATTTGTATTTACAAATTAATAGTTGATGTGAATTGGATTCGCATTGGACAATTAATTATAAATGCAAATTATTGTTTATTTTGGATGTGTGAATATGGTTTATAATTTATCAATGGCACGATTAAAATTATCACAAAATAATTTGGAATTATTATGCAATAAAAGTTGTTGCATACGTGGAAGATTAAGTGAGATATGAGATCACATAATCTTGGAATGAGGAGAACACCTTCCTAACATAGAGGATGGACGACCACACTTGATTTGCCAAGTTGTGGCCTTCCAATCTATGTAAGGAAGCATGCACTCTCTCCTTCCAAGTCCTTCCATGTTTGTTTGATTTAAATTGAATTATATCGATTTTCAATATATATTTAATTTATCTTAAAACTATAATTTGTTGCAAATTTATGCAACAAAATCATGTCCATTGATTGAAAGCATAAATCAATCTTAACCATTGGATTTGTGTGAATGTGGATTGGGATCCATGGACATCCAAAATATTATAAATGGAAGGGTAGCTCTAGCCTTTTATTTTGAATAACATGAAATACAAACTCTCTCATTTTCTCACGGCCGTCCACCCTCTCTCTCTCACTCAATAATACAACCGTCCATGTTATTGACTTAGAGGAACTCGCAGTCGTCGCGACATCGTTGTGTTATCGGATCGATTGCTTGTGGATCTCCGTCTTCTTCGTTGCATCTCGATCGTGAAGAAGACGTCATATTTCATGAGATGAAATCAAGAGATTCGTTGCTGGGATCATCAACTTGGATTGCGGGAAGCACATGATTCATCCTCGTGCCCACATGTACGATCTACGTCGGATTAGACTTGAGACAAGAGAATATCTTACTTTAGAGATTAGCGACTGCAACCACGCTTAAAGAGTATTACTTGAAATCATTTGTGATCATAATGAAATGTTTTGAGAAGTATTCTCTAAACATGTGGTTTCATTTGTTTGATTTTTTTTAAATTCTGCTGCCTCGAGCAACTAGTACGACTACTCGCTCCCGATCGCATATGATGCGATCTTCACACTTATGTGATGCTCTTAAGGTTTTTCCCATAACCTTCAAGTGTTATCATAACCACAGGTTGGAGGTTTCAGATATGATCCATAAATCTAGGATGACATGGGCATTTTTTGGTTCTGCGACTTTTCATCGCATTTTGTTCCTGCAACCCTATTTGTGTGATTTTTTAGCTCTATTTAAATGCCTTAAAATGTATTCTTATCAATTGAATTATGTTCCCCGTCTTGTTAGCAAACTATAGGACTTGAGTTTGCATGATTTGGAATATGTTTGCTCAAGTTATGATCGTTTTAGTGGATATATGTCCACTGTTACGAGAATAATGATTTTGGACATAATCAAGGGATAATAATGGTTTTAAAACACCTTAAAATACATGTTTATCACTTGGATTCTTTTGCAAATCAAATTGTCAAACCAAGAAAATATAGTTTGCATAATTTGGAGTTTGTTTGCTCAAGATTTGTTAGTTTTAGTAAACATGTGCCATTGTTGGAAACTTAACAAACTTGGAAAAGAATCTTGTGATTGTCATTTAATTAATTTATGGAAATTGATGGTTAATCTCCCGAAATAATTTTTTGTTAAATATTTGTGAAATATTTAGTAAATATAATTATTTTGAGTGATCATAACCAAGAAGATAAGATAATTGATCTTGATCGAATTGGTTACAATGACTCTTTCCAACAAACTTTATTTCTTGAACATGATTAGGGTTTGTTTAACAAATATTTTTATAATATTAATTAAAATAGTTTTGATAAATATTATATGGTATAACTTTGATTGAAAGGCCGAATATCATCTCAAATACAAAATGATCAGATCACATTATTCTGACCTGAGGTGGATATGGTGTCTAGTCGGGGGTCATTGGGGTAGTAGGTTCCTCCTTGAGCGATCCGTCCCACATCCTGTGCATACTGATCACGACAATGGGTAGAGAAAGTATAATTCTTGTAATGATCATGATGTATTTTTCTAATTATTATAATATAAATAATACGTATTTGAGAATATACCATCCTTCATGTTACAATCAAGATAACTTGTTGGATACTGATTGGATCATTGATTTAATATGATTAAATTAATTATACAAAATTATCACGATCTATCTATCTATATATATATATATATATTAGAATTCCCTTGGAAGAATTAATTATGTGAATATGTTTCATAATAATTATTTAAATTTTGAACATGATTTGGAGGATCATATAAATGGCATCTCGTCAAAGCGAAGGATTCTGTTGCCATGGATTGTATGTAGGAGATGTATGTTCGAAGTGACAGCTCCTACACACGAACGCACATGGATCGGGCTCTTTGCTTCTCGAAAGAGTAAGACTGTATGCGTAGTGACCCTAATATCGGTTCCTTATATTATTGGGGCGATATTGGATTGCACATAGCAAGTTATAATCCTGTTGATAGTTGGTTCAATTAACGACAAGTCAATATCGTCTTAAGAGTGGCGGGCCCGGGTGTTAAAGACCGAATTGAGAAATGCAAGTTAGAATTGTAAGGCATAATGAGTTCCCGCTTCTTTTTATCCGAGTTATAGTTTCTCGTATTATTGGGATGTAACAAAGGTAAGAAGGAGATCACAGGTATTGCTTGAGATATAATGGTAAATATATTTATTACTTTGAAAGTGAATAAGGGAATGAACTTTTAAAGTTGACAAGGCAAGACAACTTTGATATAAAAAATTTTAATCAAAGAAAAATATGTATTTATGCAAATATTTCTTATTTCAGATGATCTACATTAAACCCAATCAAATCTATACTTAATAATAACCAGTAAAATATCATGGATTGGATCCATGATTAAGATATTGTACTTGCAATTGGACGCATAATGTATGTGGTTGTAATGCACAAGTTTCCTTATAATAATGAGGAATGATAATTAAATAGACAACGAGACAACAACCTTGGGTTTATATGTCTCTATAGTCTTGATCTCTCATCGAATCTACTTTGGAAGTATTATGTTGATGATGATTGTAATTATCAAAAATCCTTATAAAACCAAGAAGATGTTTTGGCATACATATGTGCTCTCAACATTTCATAATGAATGACATGGTACATTGCATTATCCAGAATGGTGGCTTGATAAGAGAAGATGTACATAAAATGTTTGAGTACCTATAGTTAATATGGATGTAGATATGATGAGTATCATCATTCTACCGTTTATACTCAAGTCATTCATGAAGCTTCATAATATTCATATTGTATGAATTGAATGAAGCATGTATAGAAGTTGAAATACTCTTATATTGAAATCTTTTGAGTTCAACATAAGAGATTCTTCATCTTAAACAATGGTTATTCATAGATGAAGGAGGCACATGAAAGCATGGGTCTGCCCCAAGTGAGAAGGAAAGTCAAAGAGTTGATTGTACTTCTATAGTTTCCACAAATATGACATCTAAAGAGTTAGATGAATGCTAATACTATAACAAAATGATGTATTGATAGTATGACTATCTGGACTATATGAGATCCTTAGAGTAGGACTCATATAGTACATCAACATATTATATATCTACAGATAATCATTGAAATTGACTTGCTTATTAGATAAGATCAAAGTCTAAAAAATGTGTCTCATTCTTCTAGTAACACTTGCCATTGGTTGCATATGTTTTAGAAGACTATAAAATTTGATCTTAAGGTTTAATATTCATCCACATGGATGTTAATTCAATTGTTGCAATAATCTCCAGTGGATAGATAGACTACATATTTTCAGTGGGAGAGGCCTTAGTCTCAGAGAATGTCTCTATGGCCTAGCATTTAGAATACATTCATTGTTTTTTTTCTAAATGTTGGAAATAAACATGCATTTTGGAATAGAACTATCATAAAGAGTTATGACGTATATATTTCACAAAGTAATCTAACATCTAGAGGACTTTATTAAATTAAAAAATTAATGAATGGTTCATTAACATTTTTAATACTGAAAATAAAAACCTTAAAAGATCACTAGGAGGATGAAGATCATTTGACAATGACCTGGCACCCAACCTTGGACATATGTCTGTTGGTGAGATCAATAGACTAATAAGAGATGAAACTTAGACTGACTGAAATTTCAATTCTTACATACTTGTGAATATTGTATTCGAAGTAAACTGTCTAATGCACCCTTCTCTGTGAATGGTGTAAGATGCCAAGGTATTCAAGTTCTCATACATATAGAGTGAATTATCTATTTCATAATAAACATTAATGATATGTGATATCCATTAATGATTTTTATGATATGATATTTCTTCCCTTCACATGAGAAACCTCTAAAATGTTCAAAAAATTCACAATTTTGGTTTAGAACCAAATCTTGAAGGAAGATGAAATGAATTTGATCTAAACAAGGTATCAAGTACTTATTAAATAAATTCAAGGAATACCTTATGGAGAAAGGAATGTAATTCCAATCTCACTCCTAATACACCTAAACTCAATATAGTTATAGGGAGATACAATTGGATTGTGTGTAACATGATTTGATCAATGATGACTCTTAGCATAATTACCTCTTAGTTTCCAGGTATATATGCAGTAGAAACTACAATATATATCCTTAATAAGATTCCATACAAATCTAAACCCGAAAACCCTCATGAGCTATGGTCTGGAACCTAGCCTTTTGTTGGACACTTTAGGATTTAGGGTTGCTTGGTCAATAACCATGTCATGGATGCAAGTAAGCTGGAATCTAGCACCAGAGAGTGCTACTTCATAGGAATATAAAGGATGGTATTGGATACCTAATTTATGACCTTGAGATTCTTAAAAGATTTCATCTCCAAGGATGTGATTCTTAGGTGACGACTTTCTTGAGAATCAATATGTAAATTAAGTATAGGAACTCATTGAGTCTTGAGAAGATAATGAGGCTCCTGAAATAGGAAACTAAAGGGACAATTAAAGATGAAACACTCATACCTCTTCAAATTAGTTTGAGGAGTACGAATTCCATGTGTCAGATAAGCCTGACAATGATCTGACTTCATACGATGAAGTTTCTAAGGATTGTGAGATGGAGAGATGGATGTTAGCAATATAGTCTAAAGTAAACTTCATATACAAGTGTTGTATATGGACCCTCGAGGATCCATCTATAAGGGTAAGACGCGTTAGGTGTAAATGGATCTTCAAGAGAATGAGGAAACCTAATGAGAAGATAGAGACCTTCAAAGCTTTACTCGTATCCAAAAGATACGCATGAAGAGAAGACATCATTTACATTGAGACTTTCTCTTCAGTGACCATGCTTAAGCTCATCAGAATATTGCTAACTATAACTACACAACTTTACTATGACTTCAACATGATGGAAGTCAAGATTACATTCCTCTATGAATACCTCACCGAGGACATTTATGTGATGTAGCCCAATGGCTTCATAGTTGAGGAAGGTAAGATGTGAAAGCTAAAGGAAGTACATCTATGGACTCAAAATAAGCTTCTTGTAGTTGGAACATTAAATTTGATGAAATTATAAATGTTATGATTTCAGATAGAATCTTGATGAACCATGTGAAGCTTAGTAGGAGTGCAATTGTGCTCATCATGTAAATGTAGATAATATTCTAGTCATTTGAAATGATATAAGGATGATAAATAGTATTTTATAATCTGGTTTTTCCATACCTTGAGATGAAAGATCTCAAGGATACCTCTAAGATCTTAGTTCTGAAGATGTTCAGAAGCAAAGAGAAGATGGTATTGAGACAAAGAGAATATGGTATTGGGACTGTCACATTAATGGTACACCTTGGATATATTCCATTCTTGGAAAACCCCAAGGAAGGCTTCCTTCCCTTAAGATATGGTACTGACCGATATGAAGGGATAGCATATCAAATGTTGATGATGCTTAAACTGCTTGCCCTTGTGCATCAATTATGATAAGCTTGGTGCATGATAGATGTGTACAAAAGTCAGATGTCTGCCATGCATTGGAGTAGTAAACTATTACCATGGAGATAAAACACTTGATTGCAGTAATAAAAACACCTTCAAATATGATAAGACTTTTTAGATAGTGATCTCAAAGTCTTATCTTCAAGAACTAAGGACTCTATAGATAGTGATCAAAATGTGTTAACTGCAGATGTCTTATAAGACATAGGACTGAGTCTTAGTCTAAGGACACAGAGATCTCCGAGAATAAGGGCATTCTGATTAGGATAATAGAAATTACATACTGGTTATAACGATTATTGAGTTGTAATGTCAAAGATAATATATATGATTTAATAAAATTGAATATTGGTTGCATAAGATGCAACATCCACATTGGATGCGAACACTATTACTAGGAGATATGCAAGTACTGTAAAAGAACTTGGCGTAGTCTCTCAGGAACATAGTGACTAGTCAGCTTATCTAGCTATTTTTCTAAATAGCTTATGATTAGCACATGCGTGTGGGTTTAATAGATTAACCCATTAATGTCTCTTTGGGCTAGTGGGAGACTGTTGGACATTGATGAATCTCGGATTCACCATTCTAAGTCTCATTAATTAAGATCAAGTCCCTCAAAATCAACTGCATTTCTGCATTTATTCTGTATAATTAGCACTCATGCATGATTTCATAAGAATTGCATTTTAGCGTTAATTTCTGCATAAAATAAGAGGCCAAAAATCCAAGCCAAAAATGACCTGTAAATAGCCTAACTTCCCCTATTTTTAACTCCTTCATGCTAACACCGCATAACCCAAAACCACCTCCACTGTGTACACATCACTAACAAGAATAAATAAAAATTACAAAAAAATCACTAACCCTGTTAAGTGGACCAAAAACCCAAACCCTAGTTTCAGGATTTTCGGACCAAAAGCCACATATCTTCCCCATCCAGTGTCCGATTTGATCCTACTCACTTTTGAACTAATGCACATTCAATTACCTTCAAAACAAGACCAAGTTCAAGTGAATCGGAGCTCGTATGTGAAAGTTGGGTTTTGGGCCTCTTTTGTACATTGTATATTTTTCACGGTTTTCTGACCTATAATTTATGTACATATTTTCTTAATTTATAAAAATCCAAAAAAAATAGATTTAGATGTCTTTTATTTATCTTTGATTTTTCCATATTTTTCCGGATTTTTATCTTGTTTAAAAATGACAAAAAATTATTAAACCCAAAAATCAAGGTATTCTATGTACATGGGATACCCCAAAAATTCACTTTTTACATTTGACCGAATTTGGTTTTGATGTCTTCATGAAAGTTGTAGATCTCGTCGAGACGAGCATTTTTTGTGAAGTAACTTTTTCGATCCGAGGTCATTTGCTATTTATTTTTGATTTTACAAAATATTTTTATCCTCAAATTTTCTGGTGCTGACACGTGGCAGCCCCAGAGGCCGCCACGTGTCAGCCATTTTTCGCCCTTTTTAATATCATTTTTAATAATAAAAAATATAAAAAAAATAAAAAAAATAATACCACGTACGTGCAGCGCACGTGCCACCTCCGCATGCGCACTGCACGTGCGCCCACTCCCCTTAACCCCTTGCCACATGGCACGTTTCCGGCCGTCCGATCTCGGCCGATCGGACGACCCTTGACCATCTTCAACCTTGCGCCCCCTTTGACCGCCCGAAACCTCCGCCGGCAGCTCCGCATCCTCCGCAACGGCCGTCGCCAACGGCCAACGCTCTCCCCTTATCTCCTTTATCCCCACGCCAGCCAACCTCCTCCGATATCTCCGCGGCTGCCGCACCGGTCGCCGACCCCTCTCATTCCCTATTTAAAACCCCTGCCGCCCCCTTTTCTCTTCATCCGCCGATTCTCAGGCCACCGGAGGTGACAGCTTCGCGTGGCCCTCGCCGGCGAGATCCTAGGGCCACCCCCCTCGTCGCAGCAGGCTACAACCATTACTGCTCAGCTCCGAGCTTTTTGTCGAGCCACCGCTTCAATGACTGCGTCTTCACCAACTACCGCCATCGCCTACGATTCCGCCCCGTCATCTTCTCCTCCGCATCCGAAGCGGAATCGGCAACAACGCCACCTCCAGCTATTACGATCATCTTCTCCGACACCACCTCTGCCCGTGAACGCTCGCCATCAGCCGCGCGAGCCCCCGCCGCCGATCTCAGACGATTCGCCTCCGACTTCGACACGTCCGCAACTCTAGCCCATACGCCTCGCCTCCGCCTCGACGTCGCCTTCTCCGACAGGACATCAGCGCCTCCTCCGCTTGGGTAGGCCCTCCACCAGCCAGTGAACGGCCGGAGTTCACCACCACCCTCGCCACCTGCTCCGCCATCTGCCTCGCCTCGGCCGGCCTCCGCCTCGCCATCGCCTCCTCGCCGCCGGGCTCCGAGACCGAGGCCCTCCCACGTGAGGCGCACGTGCGGAGGGAACGTTAACGCTGACGTCAGCCCAGGTCACGTGCTACGCACGTGACCGTGGGCAAATTGCAAAGACGTCCCCGGACTTCTGCCTATTTACATATTAGTCCATTTCCAGAGGGCACGTGCCATGCACGTGCCCCTCTGGACATTTTGCAGATATCACCCCATAAGTATAGGTAATTGCAATTAGGCCCCCCGCAGTTCATTCTTTTTATATTTTGTTTATTTTATTTACATCTGTACCCCTGCATTCCTCGTTCAGTTTAGACCTCTGTTTTCCATCATTTTATTTATTTAAAAATAGCATTTTGTTCATCTTTTAATTCTCTACATTTTGACATGTCATGGATATTTTTGTGATGACCGGTTGATTAATAATTAATTATGCTGCGGAAATTACCATATTTTGCCCAGTTTATGCTCTTCAATTTTTATTTAATTAACCATTGCTCTAAAAATCCCCGAAAAATCATATATTGTAGAGATTATTTTGGTTAACATTGTGCCCAAAAATGCTTGCATTTGCATGCATAGTTTGCTCTATAAAAATCATTTAGCATATTTCAGTCTTTAATTTTTAATAGGTATTAAACCCACATTTCTGAGATTTAGAATTTTTCTGAGATCCATCATCTAGTGATATATCTTAGATAATTTTATCTCTTGAAAATATATAGGTTTAATATTTATTATAATTAAATATTGAAAATTATTTTGTTTGCATTTAAAAGTTCATAAAAGAATTCATTTTGCATCCAAAAATTACAAAAAAATTACAGTGCATTTATTTCATCATCGTTTACATTGTGGCCAAGTTTCGTATTTTTCGGACATTGTTTGATTGAAATTTATATTTTAGTCCCAAAAATAGGCCAAAACCGCATTTTGTATCCCTTTATTGCATTGAAAATTCCAAAAAAAGACCGCCTTGAAAACCAAACACGAAATTGGATAGACATATCTCTAAGTTGTTCCTTTGCCTCCTTGTGATCGACCTTGGGACTTGCCCAAGTAAAATAAACATAAAACCACTTGATTAAAATTGAATAAATTTTGTGGTTATTTCTTGACTGTTTCCGATCGCCGCCTACAACGAACGACATTAATTATTTTAACTCACGGACAATTAAAAGCACATCTTTAACCCGACGTTTTATGGACACGTCAGATGGCGCCGTTGCCGGGGAGGCAAACGGCTTAGTTTTGTGTTTTGAATTTTTCATTCGGTTTTCCGAATTTGGGTAGTCTTACCCCCGAATTTTTCATTGTAAATCTCATAATTTTTTTCCAGCATTTATTTTCTTATTTTATTATTTTTTGAGTCACTCTCTGACATTCTCTCTCTTATTTTTCTTGCGAGGTACCCGGCGCACGTGAAGCGGTTTTTCAAGAAACCGACGCATCTTCACCGACATCCGAAGAAACTGCAATAAAATTAAGATCGAGTCGAGTCGTGAGAGAGCGTAGAGTTTAGGTTTTAAATTTCTGCAAATTTTAATTTCTGCTCATTTATAGCGGTGTCCGTTTGGACTCTCGCGTGTGTACAAAGACTCTGAACTTTATTTGTGGTGTGTCGTGGCCTGTTTCACTCTCCGGTGAGGGTGGGGCCCGACTTGAGTGGCGATTAGGATAGACCTGCACATACGGCTCTCAAGAGCATTTTTATTTTTTGATTGTGCTCGTAGGATCTTAAGCCACACTTCACTTTAATCGAGACACACATAGAACGTTCAACTTAGCCAAATTTAACTCAATTCTTCCCCGCTAATAGAACTTTCTGCTTAGGTGCGGTTTTTCATCGTCTTGCATTTCATATAGAATAATTTTCAATTCTTGTCTAGCATCCCACATGGAGATTGCGAGGATTCACTGTAAGTCTTCTAACTGAGCATCCATCATAGTTTTCCGCGTGCATCGGCTTTTCTCGAATTCCTCCATCCTGTTTTATCACATAAATCTAAAGGAAATTGGGACTGTACGGTAGACGTGTATTTATGCTCATTCAAATTCTTCAGTGATCACCTAATTAAAATTGGGACTGCTAACTATAGCCGATATTAATAACCCATAAAATCAAGAATTTCTGCGGGAGAGCAAACCTGACCTTGGATGATTTTATTTTTCTGAGTGAGCGAGAGACGACACTTAAGGCTAGAGCCCAAATCCTAAATCTCAGCTCGCTAAATTTTTTGCCAAGATTGATTTATCACCAACTAAAATCGAAAAGATAATAGCCGAACTCTTACGGCTTTACTGTGTGCGTTGGTGAACCTGGGGTTTGAATTGTGATTGCATTGGTGTGCGTGAACCGATTTCAAGATCAATAGCCGCACATTTGATTTCTCTTGACTATCCCGTGCAATCATCTCTTCCCTATCTTGATTCGAATCTCATCATGGAACCCTTTTACAAAAACAGACCCAACCCCTCATTCCTCTCAACTCTTTCAGAAATGACCGAGAATCCATCAAAACTATACTATGAAAACGAATTCGTATCGGTTAGACCCAAAACACCTCCTCCAAGAGACTCTCAACCACCATCTCTTTTCACCAATCCGATAGACTTCATGAACAACAACCCCCTCTTCAGACATGCTCCACCATACCAAGATCCGACCACTCATGATCAAAGAAATAAATTTTACTCGGATTAACTCCACATGTCTGGACCATATGAGCAGCCGCCTTCCATGATTATTGAGGAGATATTTTCTGAAATTAATGATCATATATTGTATCTTCCAAGAAATTCTCCACTCAGCACAAACGAGAAAATGGAAGATGAAATTATCGAACACACACCGACTGCGCCTATGATTGATCATGAATTGAATTTTGAGGATGATATTTTGAGGATAAAAACAAGATTCAATTCAATAGAGGAGAGATTTCAAAAATTTACCGATCGATTCATCGCATTCTATGGTGGCTCGGACAATAAAATGAATGAGGAAATTATTGGATCTGAGATTGAAAATTTTGAGGATATTCAGGGAGCTAGGGACGATTCTGAAAATGACTATGTCATTGACCCTCACCCTGAACACCAGAACCCCTATTCGTCTGAAGAACACCCCACACCCCCACACCACCCAGAAAATACCAAAAAAATGGAAATATTTGAAAACCACAAAAAATTGAAAATTCAGAAAATTTCATAAAAATTGAGACTGAAGACGATCTGAGGAATTTGGATCCGACTGTACGAGAAGCACTGGAAAAACGTTTGATGTTTGAACTTCCCTTTATATAGGCCATTGAACACTTCCCCGACCTTAAAAGATTTATAACAGATAAATTAATGAACAAAAAGTCGGACATGATTAGAACGAAGACTGAAAGACATATCTTGTCAATGGCCTCCTCCTTGGTGTTGAGGAGAAAAACCAAGAGCCGCATAGTGAAGCGGTTGCCTAGATTTGACTGTGAAATCAAAGACACAATTTTCACCCATGCTCGGATTGATGATGATTCACCAATTAATATCCTCCCGACCTCTGTATTCCATGAACTCAAACTCGGACCGATTCGGAAGATACGAGAGATTGTACAATTAGCGGACCGATCTATAAAGCGGCCGAGAGGAATCATTTCTGTCATCATGAAATTCCAAGGTGCTCCGCTCAAAGTAGAATTCACGATCATTGATATTGAGCATCAAGGAGAATTCACCCAATCTCCAATCATTCTCGGAAAGCTATTCTTGGCATTGGCCAAGGCAAGTATTGATTGTGAGACTCGGGAAATCAATTTCACAGCATTGGAAGCACTTAGATCTGACCATATCTTTGAGGAACCACGATCTTCTGAGGCAGCCCACGAAGTCCCCGACAACCGTAACCATGAAGCGGTAGAAGAGCCCTACCCCGCAGCCACACCTGAGATAGCGGTTGTTGATGAGACTATTGGTTTAGAAACTCTCCCCCCTGCTCCATTCCCAGCCGCTCTCACCATGGAGAATCATGCATATGAATCATATGATCCGGAGACTTATGCATGGGCACAACCTGGGTCAACCTACTCTGACTACATGGATTACATCAACTCGACACAGGAATGCACCAACATCGAATCAATTGAGAAAGAACATGCAGAGACTCTCCCCAGTATTTCAATTCCCGCGGATCTCAAAATAGACAAATCTTTCTACTACGATCCTGAGACATATGCATGGTCACACCCTGGAGCAACATTCTCTAAATATCTCGACCAAATCATCCCAAATCGAGAATGCTCAAACATTCGGGAGACTAAGAACAAGCACGCAGACCGAGCACCGAACAAAGAAAATTCAAATGGATATTCATCTGGATATTCAAGTGAACCAACACATGTACGACGAAATAAAAAGAGAGTCACCTTTGACCTTTCGGAAGAGGAATCAGCTGATGGTCCCTCATCAGGTCCGGAAAAGATGGTTTACATGAGTGAAGTCTGTTCGGCAGCCCTGAAGCCATATCTTCGCAAGGATCCAAAATTCAATCCCCGTTGGACAACTCCCATTCCTAACTACTACTCATCCAAAGCTGATGCTCCTGCACTCTTCAAGTACACTGGAATTATTTGATATGAGCTGACTGAGACCGGTGCTTCTGAGTATTCATCTGAGGACAAACCGATTGGCCCCAAGAAGGAACGAATTCTGAGAAAACAATTGAAGAAATAAAAAGACCAGAATACTTGGAGTATGTCCACTTTCAAATACTATTCCTCTGAGGATAACTCTGATGATGGGTATCTTTCATCTGACTCAAACACTTCATCGATTATCCATCATGAATTTTCTGAGGATGACACTGATTGTAGTTGGGAATCATACGCCTCATCGCCGACTCATCACTACGATCTCCCACCACAGGCTCACAAAAAGATCAACCGAAAACCTCCTTAATCATCGGCTACCCACCCTCCCTCCCGACCACATCGGTTCCCTTGTACAGCTTCTTCCTCTACTTAGGCCAAGGCCTAAGTATGGGGGGGGGGACCGATGCCATTTGTATATACCATTTCTCTCGTCTTCTCCCTATCACTCCATATCCATCCTTCTCTTCCATACTTAGGCTGATCAAAGCCTAAGTATAGGGGGATCCAACACCCATCTGTATATACTCTCCTCATTTCCTGACCGCTTTTCTTTTCATTTTTTTTCACTCCCTTACGCTTAGCCCGAGCTATGTCTTCTGCTTCTTGTGCTTTGGGGACACAGCACTCGCTAAGTATAGGGGGGTCTGTATATATACTTTGTATATATTTTACCCATATCTCATACTTTCACGTAAGTCTATATGTATTTACGGGGTGGGTACTAACTTGAAAAAAACAACAACAAATAAGCACACAAAAAAAGAGGTTTTCCTACTAACACTAACTTTGCCCAAATTTTTGAAAAAAAAAGAAAAGAAAAGAAGGTTTCTTATTCCATTTTTGCATAAAAGAAATCCCTTGCATAAAATGTCAAAAAAAAGTCAAAATAAAAAATCCCTCAAAAAAATGTGTCTGCATTTCACACACCTGCACTTCATCCAGCACCGCATGCATTTGCATCTGTGAAAAGTCATTGGGTTCTGAACCGAGTTTTGAGTAGAAACTGAGAGTGGTCTGGACTTGACCTTAATCCACCTAATTTTCAGAGGAACTTCACCGAGAAATAGGATTTTAAGAGCTTCAGGTCTTTGTGACTTAAATCCTTAAGTTCCACATGACAATGTACAACGTTTGACTCTTAGTGTCTAACCTGGTCTCTTCATTCTGGGTACAACTCTGGAATAGGGAATTAATTTGTACTCTCGCACTATGCACTTAGCTCAACTCAAATGGGATGTCGGAAGACTGTGTGAGTCTCTTTTCTGGTAGCGTGGAAATCTAAAGACCGGAGTACAGGTTGAAATAAAGCTTCGGAAAAGGGATGGACGGCTGGGCACAATTTTTTTCTAAGACCCCAAAAAATGTACGGAACAAAAAGATTCTATATCCGTAGGGGCACAACAAGATCCAAGCAGAACCACCAAAAATTCCAAATACAAAGAAGCATTCTACCAAATAAAAATCCGACCAAAAAGGTCCAAGCTTCAAGAAACCTGCAGATCTTGGTGGAGACTCGGCTACACTGGCCATCTTCACAATGAGAGGTGACTACACTGGCCACCCTCCAGTTCTTTTCCCCTTCTTCTATCTTCTCCCTCATTCGATTGTGAACACAGCGTGACAGACCTTAGAAGGAAATACCAGACTCCCCGAGGACGAGTTACTGGAGAGGAGAGGAGCATGGTAGTCCGACATTCTGAATGGGAAGAGCTAACAACCTTCACACACATGAGTCGGTTATTCAATGTTCATAGGGTATACTTTGGGAAGAGGATTGATCTAAGATGACTTCTGAGCCAAAACTGTGACAATGATGTGTAGAACTTGAGGGCTGTTGATTTTAAAATTCTAAGTCTCACAAAAGTTCCGCCACACTAATAATCCAAAGGTCGAGTTTAGTTTCATTTTCACCTTCAGCTCATGGTCTTGGTATGGAACCCAGTCTCATTTCACTTCATGGCATTTCTTTTTATGCTCAGGGACGAGCATGGTTTAAGTATAGGGGGATGATGAATCTCGGATTCACCATTCTAAGTCTCATTAATTAAGCTCAAGTCCCTCAAAATCAACTGCATTTCTGCATTTATTCTGTATAATTAGCATTCATGTATTATTTCATAAGAATTGCATTTTAGCGTTAATTTCTGCATAAAATAAGAGGCCAAAAATCCAAGCCAAAAATGACCTGTAAATAGCCTAACTTCCCCTATTTTTAACTCCTTCATGCTAACACCGCATAACCCAAAACCACCTCCACTGTGTACACATCACTAACAAGAATAAATAAAAATTACAAAAAAAACACTAACCCTGTTAAGTGGACCAAAAACCCAAACCCTAGTTTCAGGATTTTCGGACTAAAAGCCACATATCTTCCCCATCCAGTGTCTGATTTGATCTTACTCACTTTTGAACTAATGCACATTCAATTACCTTTAAAACAAGACCAAGTTCAAGTGAATCGGAGCTCGTATGTGAAAGTTGGTTTTGGGCCTCTTTTGTACATTGTATATTTTTCACGGTTTTCTGACCTATAATTTATGTACATATTTTCTTAATTTATAAAAATCCAAAAAAATGAGATTTAGATGTCTTTTATTTATCTTTGATTTTTCCATATTTTTCCGTATTTTTATCTTGTTTAAAAATGACAAAAAAATTATCAAACCCAAAAATCAAGGTATTCTATGTACATGGGATACCCCAAAAATTCACTTTTTACATTTGACCGAATTTGGTTTTAATGTTTTTATGAACGTTGTAGATCTCGTCGAGACGAGCATTTTTCGTGAAGAAACTTTTTCGATCCGAGGTGATTTGCTATTTCTTTTTGATTTTACAAAAGATTTTTATCCTCGAATTTTCTGGTGCTGACACGTGGCAGCCCTAGAGGACGCCATGTGTCAGCCATTTTTCGCCCTTTTTAATATCATTTTTAGAAATAAAAAAAATATAAAAAAATAATAAAAAATAATACCACGCACGTGCAGCGCACGTGCCACCTCCGCACGCGCACTGCACGTGCGCCCACTCCCCTTAATCCCTTGCCACGTGACACGTTTCCGGCCGTCCGATCTCGGCCGATCGGACGGCCCTTGACCATCTTCAACCTTGCGCCCCCTTTGACCGCCTGAAACCTCCGCCGGCCACTCCGCATCCTCCGCAACGACCGTCGCCAACGGCCAACGCTCTCCCCTTATCTCCTTTATCCCCACGCCAGCCAACCTCCTCCGATATCTCCGCGGTCGCCGCACCGGTCGCCGACCCCTCTCATTCCCTATTTAAAACCCCTGCCGCCCCCTTTTCTCTTCATCCGCCGATTCTCAGGTCACCGGAGGTGATAGCTTCGCGTGGCCCTCGCCGGCGAGATCCGAGGGCCACCCCCCTCGTCGCAGCAGGCTACAGCCATTACTGCTCAGCTCCGAGCTTTTCGTCGAGCCACCGCTTCAACGACTGCGTCTTCACCAACTACCGCCACCGCCTACGATTCCGCCGCGTCATCTTCTCCTCCGCATCCGAAGCGGAATCGGCAACAACGCCACCTCCAGCTATTACGATCATCTTCTCCGACACCACCTCCGCCCGTGAACGCTCGCCATCAACCGCACGAGCCCCCACCGCCGATCTTAGACGATTCGCCTCCGACTTCGACACGTCCGCAACTCCAGCCCATACGCCTCGCCTCCGCCTCGACGTCGCCTTCTCTGACAGGCCATCATCGCCTCCTCCGCCTAGGTAGGCCCTCCACCAGCCAGTGAACGACCGGAGTTCACCACCACCCTCGCCACCTGCTCTGCCATCTGCCTCGCCTCGGCCGGCCTCCGCCTCGCCATCGCCTCCTCGCCGCCGGGCTCCGAGCCCGAGGCCCTCCCATGTGAGGCGCACGTGCGGAGGGAACGTCAGCGCTGACGTCAGCCCAGGTCACGTGCTACGCACGTGACCGTGGGCAAATTACAAAGACGTCCCCAGACTTCCGCCTATTTACATATTGTCCATTTCCATGTCACGTGCCCCTCTAGACATTTTGCAGATATCACCCCATAAGTATAGGTATTTGCAATTAGGCCCCCCGCAGTTCATTCTTTTTATATTTTGTTTATTTTATTTACATCTGTACCCCTGCATTCCTCGTTCAATTTAGACCTCTGTTTTCCATCATTTTATTTATTTAAAAATAGCATTTTGTTCATCTTTTAATTCTCTACATTTTGACATGTCATGGATATTTTTGTGATGACCGGTTGATTAATAATTAATTATTCTGCGGAAATTACCATATTTTGCCCAGTTTATGCTCTTCAATTTTTATTTAATTAACCATTGCTCTAAAAATCCCCGAAAAATTACATATTGTAGATTATTTTGATTAACATTGTGCCCAAAAATCCTTGCATTTGCATGCATAGTTTGCTCTATAAAAATCATTTTGCATATTTCAGTCTTTAATTTTTAGTAGGTATTAAACCCCACATTTCTGAGATTTAGAATTTTTCTGAGATCCATCATCTAGTGATATATCTTAGATAATTTTATCTCTTGAAAATAAATAGGTTTAATATTTATTATAATTAAATATTGAAATATATTTGTTTGCATTTAAAAATTCATAAAAGAATTCATTTTGCATCCAAAAATTGCAAAAAAATTATAGTGCATTTATTTCATCATCGTTTACATTGTGGCCAAGTTTCGTATTTTTCGGACATTGTTTGATTGAAATTTAAATTTTAGTCCCAAAAATAGGCCAAAACCGCATTTTGCATCCCTTTATTGCATTGAAAATTCCAAAAAAAAAGACCGTCTTGAAAATCGAACACGAAATTGAATAGACATATCTCTAAGTTGTTCCTTTGCCTCCTTGTGATCGACCTTGGGACTTGCCCACGTAAAATAAACATAAAACCACTTGATTAAAATTGAATAAATTTTGTGGTTATTTCTTGACTGTTTCCGATCGCCGCCTACAACGAACGACATTAATTATTTTAACTTACGGACAACTAAAAACACAACTTTAACCCGGCGTTTTACGGACACGTCAGACATGCGAGCTCATGACGAGCCATTATGCAATAAATGTTATTGCAATTCATTCCCTGATATAAAATGAAGAATAACTAATTTGCATAATAGGTCCCTTATACAATTAGGATTATGTACCATGGCCATCTTATTGACCATACAACTGTCTATCCAAATGTTGAATCATAGAGGCTGGTTCTTGGATGATATCTAAAGAGTTAGATTGAGGGCTCATCAAGCACTGTCATGTGATCACTAAGAGGGGATCTCCAGCCTGAGAGGAAGATGATAATTCTTCACTATAGGATGATATCTAACCGATCTCTTGATGCATGTCCTTTGCATAGGAACAGAGATTCGAAGGTATTAGATAAGTTAGGTCAAAGAGTTGACTTAATGAGATCGAGATAACCAAGACCTATGTTGTATACTGCTACGATATAGGCACACATCCTCTGACTAGAGACAGATGTGTTACTATATGTTTAATCATGTACATTTCGCAGACTGATAGGTTGATGATCTAGTCAAGGTCTATACACCGGCGAGCTGGTGTGCATACAAGGACATATTAGTAATACGATCTCTCAAAGGGATCATACATGTTCATTACTGAAACAGAAGACATGAGCTCACTCATGAGATATTGGGATCAAATTCCATGCACGGTCGTCTCGCTTTGGAAGCTTGACTGAATTTGTAGGTTTAATGTATGCTTTTGGAAAGTATATGATCAATACCTAGGTATGATATATTCTTTTGGAAAGTATATGATCGATACCAACTCCCAATGATCAAATGGGAACCTTAATGATATAACTCTGAAGACGGTAGTGTAAAATTGATCTATATCTTTGGGTTTATTCTAGGTCTTCCAATATGCAGGATGTACGGGTATTAAGAATACTCGAGGGTGATGTGATAATAAACGATTATATAACCATGACACTTACGTTCCGATGTAGTGATAGACATGTTTGGATTTTAGTGACTTCTCTCAACAGAGAAGTAATATGATCTTAGTCCAAATGTTGGATATTAATCTGAATATGATTCAAATGCAATGAGAAGATTAGATTTATGGCTTTGATTTAATCAAACATCTTTGGGAGGTCCTCTTGATCTGGATTTGAGATACAATCTCAATGTCAAATTAACTATACATAGAACACACAATCATCTTGTCCTTATCTCCAAGTATCCGCGGAGAAAGCGCATTATTCTTGAAAGAGTTCAAGAATAATTCCATTGTTGATAACATATTTGAGCATCAAGAAATTTTGATAATTAAATGTGATTTAATTATTAAGAATAATATGAATGTGATTCATATTATTTGGCCACATGAGAACGAACATCTAAAATAACTAAATATGATTTAATTATCAAGGATATAGATAGTATGGATAAGACTATCCATATTAATCATGGATATTATAAATATGATTTATAATATATTAGAGAGATAATTGCAATTTGTATTTACGAATTAATAGTTGATGTGAGTTGGATTCACATTGGAAAAATAAGTGTAAATGCAAATTATGGTTTATTTTGGATGTGTGAATATGATCCATACTTTGTAAATGGCATGATTAAAAATATCATAAAATGATTTGAAATTATTTTGGTGAATAATTATGTATAAAAGTTATTGCATATGTTGAAGAGTATGTGAGGTATGAGATCATATAATTTTGGAATGAGGAGAACACGTTCCTAACATAGAGGGTGGACGACCACACTTGATTTACCAAATTATGGCCATCTACTCTATATAAGGAAGGAGGCACTCTATCCTTACAAATCCTTTCATGTTTGTTTTATTTAAAATTAATTTTATTGATTTTCAATATATATTTAATTTATTTCAAAGCAACAATTTGTTGCAAATTTATGTAAGAAAATCATGGCCATTGATTGAAAGAACAAATCAATCTCAACCATTGGATTTGTGTGTATATGGATTGGAATTCGTGGACATCCAAAATATTATACTGCCGAATCGACTGCTTGTGGATCTTCATCTTCTCTGGTTCACCTTTCTCGTGAAGAAGACGTCGGATTTGGTTAGACAATATCAAGAGATTCGTTGCTCGGATCATCAACTTAGATTGCGGGAAGCACATAATTCATCCTCACGCCTGCAAGTGCGATCTATGTTGGATCAGAATTGAGACAGGAGAATCTCATACTTTAGAGATTAACGCTCGCAACTATGCTTCAAGAGGCATTCCTTGAACTCATTTGTAATCTTGACGAAATATTTTAATAATTGTTCTCAAAACATACAGTTTCATCTGTTTATTTTTTTAATTCTGTTGTCTCGAGCAATTAGTATGACTAGTCACTCCCGATCGCATATGATGCGATCTTCACGCTTCCGTAATGTGCTTAAGATTTTTCCCATAACCTTCAGTTAGGCCCAAAGAATCTAGTCGAGCAATTGTGACCAGTTCTTTCTATCATGACACAAGTTTCTGTAGGATAGTCTTAATTTCCCTGTTTGAGCATTCTACTAAGCCATTGGTCTGTGGATGGTAGGGAGAAGCAACACGATGTTCAATGATGTATTCCTTTGTCAGCTTCTTGAACTCTTTATTAATGAAGTGGCTTCCCCTGTATGATATCAGTATTTTCAGGATACTGAACTGCACAATAATGTTGTCTTTGGGAAATCGACATACAATGCGACTATAGGTGGCTCGAGTGGGGATAGCCTCCACCCATCTACTTACATAATCGATAACAAGCAAGATTTACCCATACCCTTGATTGTTCAGAAATGGCCCCATAAAATCGATCCCCCATACATCAAATACATCTAAAATCTGAATATACTTGAGAGGCATGGTGTCTCAGGAATTAATGGTGTCGCCCATCTTTTGGTAGTCGGTACATCCTTTGACATAATAAGTAGCATCTTTGAAAAGAGTCGGCCACCAGAGGCTACATTGGAGAACTTTTGATGCTGTCCTCTTTCAGGAAAGGTGTCCATGAGATTCTAACTTATGGTAGCGGTTCAGGACACTCATATACTCCTCCTCAAGAATGCATCTTCGCTAGATGTAATCTGCACCTTCAAGAAATAGGTAAGGATCCCCGACTGGTAAGTAGCATCTTTGTCGTATTTGGGCATTTAAGATTAATAAAAAAGATATCTAAATCAATTATTCAATTAATAGCAAGCGATCATATTTTATTTTACTTGGGCAAGCCCAAGGTCGAACTCAGGGAGGCAGTTATTTCCTTAGGTTGGTTAAAAGCCAATCTAGAAAATAGGCTTTCAGAGAAGCATTTTTTTAATTTTTTATGCAAATAAAAATGACATGCAAATTCAGGTAAGTTTAGGAGCTAAAATGTAATTTTCAATTAAACGATATCAAAAAATTCTCAAACTTGGCCAGAATACGAAATATGATGAAATCAATGCACTTTTATATTTTTGGAATTTTTTGATATAAAATGAATTTATTATGAATGAATGATGCATGCAAGGTGATTTTTCGCAAATTAATTTTAATAATTAGAAATCCAATTTATTTCTCAGATTGTGAGATGTTTCCAGGAAAAATATTAAATCCTAAAAATACTTGATTACAAGCTATTAAAAATTAATTATTTAAATCACCTTTTAATTTTTACGACTTCGAGACATGTAATGCAATGATTTTAAGGCACAAAATAGAACACTTAAATCTATCTACTACTACTTTTTGAGAATTTTTGGAACAGCAGATGATTTATTACAAATTAAAGATCATACAGTGGGTAAAATACACAATTTTCCACTTAAATAATTAATTTAAATCAATCATAACTCATAAAAATCCAATCAAATATCCACACGATAAAGCATAAATGTTTTTACGAGATGCAATATTTAGAATATAAAATGATGATAAAATAATGTTCAGATTAATAATAAAAATGAGGGCGTTGAATGCAATATTGGAAATAAAAAATAAAAAATATGCTGATGAGGATGAAATGGTGATTACCTAAAAGCCTGAGGGGGTTGTTGCAAATTACTTGAGGGGGGGGGGTGCTGCTCATGTGACTTCAGATGGGGGCATCTTCCCTATTCTGTGGGATGCACGAGGGCGTCGGTGCAAATATGCCCCCAATGCACACACGGGGCGCGTGTGCCTGGAGGCTCGGAACAATGAAGCGCCATGCAACCGCTTGAGGACTGTAGATGGCGATCGAACAACAGAAGTCACGAGGCGATTGAGCGTAGTGGGCTCAACTGATGGAGCGGAGGAGGTGAGCTGTCGCACCGATCGAGGCAGGGCCGATCTGATCTCGAGTGAGGGTGAAAGTGCTGGAAGTCGAGGCTGAGAACCAACGAGGGCCGAGGTGCTCAATCGAGGAGCGTGATGATCCAGCTGCTGGGCGACGTGCAGTGTTGAAGCTCGAGAAGGTGGTGGAGGTGGATTGGCTCAAGGGAGAGCGGGCTCCACTTAGGCGGTTCGGGTTCATCGGAGAAGGCACAATTTCTTCCCCAAATTTTTTGATGCAGATCCAAGCTGTGACTTGCTCGAGGCTCCAGGTAGAGCAATTTAGATCTAATCAGTTACTGCTTTGGATCTACTTGAGCTGTAAATCAAATCAAGTCTCGTCTATTCTTCTCGAATAAATGATCTCGCGGTGGGGATTTGAGACTCAAGGCATGGTGACTCTATACTACGATACTCGTGTTGATTATGATCGATTTAGGAGGAAGTGCGGTGGTTGCGGTGGCCGGTTGGATGGAACACGAAGGTGGATAAGGTGGAGTTGTGAAGGTGGGCAAGTGCTAATGATGCAAAGGTGGCGATGGGTGGTGCGATTTTGCGGGAAACAGAGAAGAAGAGAAAAATAACAGAGGAAAAGAGAAGAATGAAGATGAAGAGGAGGAAGGAGGAGGAGAATAGAGAAGGAGAGGGAAGATTCTTCCTGGAGGTTTCTTCGTGAGCTCGACAGATCTCTTCTCTTGTCATCTCCTCGATGGAGCCGATGAGCTCTAGAAGCTTGTGCATCAACTTGACACGACTGTGATGGTGGATGGAGGGCCAATAGATCTCTCCTGGGAGGGACGGGGTCGTCGCTCAACCTGAAGAACTTTGCTATCACTAAAGCCCTTCCTAGGAGCTCTCCTTTTCTCCTCATTGGAAATGGGGGATTACTCTCTTGAAAGGGTGACGATGGCCCATTTATTGGGTGCTTGTGAGAAGTGCGTCTGAGGTGGGTGGAGGTTACGAGAGAAGAGATGCGTGAGTTGGAGGTGAAGGTTACGGATGTCACGAGCAATTGTAGCGCCGTCGAAGGCACAAGGAGAGAGAAGAGGGCAAGGGAGGACCGAGTGGTACCCGCCGTGCGAGGCTCGTGTGACTGTTGCATGGGGAAGACGAGTGGGCATGTGAGGAAGAGAGAGGGGGGCACGTGGCACACACATAGGTGGTCACATGGCAGGAACAAAATTAAAATTTAAAATTTTCAAAACAAAAAATAAAAATAAATTAAAAATAAAATAAATATAAATAAATAAACAATAATAATTAAAATAAATAAATGAGTAAATAAAGTAAATATATAAAAATAATAAAATAAATGAAAAGAAATAAATATAAATTAATAAATATAAATAAATAATAAATAAAATAAAAAGGAAAAAGAAAATAAAATTAAAAGAAAATAATAAAGAAAGTGGAGTGACACGTGGTGTCTCTAAGAGCGATCGAAGAAAAATAAGGTCAAATAAAAAATTGGTCAACATGAAAGTTTTTTGCCTTGCCAAGATCTACAGCTTTTGTGAAGGACCTAAAAGCAAAAGAAATCATTTGCACAAAAAGTATTTCTGGTGGTATCCTATAGATATAAAATACTGCATTTTTATCTTTTGCATTTTTTTATCATTTTAAATAAGATAAAAATCAAAATCAAAATAAAATAAAATAAATATTTACACCTTAATCTATTTTTTGGATTTTTAATAAATAAGAAAATAATGAGATAAAATAAAAAGAACATATGTACAAACTATATATATAGAATTGGGTTGATTATTTTCTTTGATTTTTGCCTCAATTTTTAATTGAATTTTTGCATGTTTTATTGAAAAATAATCAAAGAAAATAATTGTAGAAGGAATAATTAAAAAAGTGTTATTCTTATACATACATTAATAAGATCAAAATAGGTCAATATGTATAATATACAATTGGGGCCCAAAATCCAAGTTTCACATTTGAACTCCGATTCTTTTGAATTTGGTCTTGTTTTGTAGATAATTGAATGCAAATTAATTCAAAAGTGAATAGGGATCCATAGGAGACTATATGAGAGAGATATTCACATTTTAAGGCTTTTAGTATCAAACTAGGGTTTGGGTTTTATTGGGCAATTTTACATGTTAGTATTTTTTCTTGGTATTTTCCATTTATTAGTGTTAGTAATATGTACACTGTAGATTTGATTTTTATTCAATTCTGAGTTAGTGAAAAATAAATAAAAATAATGGTAAGTTTGGCATAATGCATGCTATATTTACAAGGGAATTTAGGCTTCTCATTCATGCAATTATGCATGCTAAAATGCATATGTTAATTCTAGGTGCATGAATGATAAAAATGCATAATAACTGATGAAATGCAGCTAATTACTCAGGAACGAAGCTTTATTTTCAATTTTTAGAGTGATGAATCATGTATTCATCAATCCCCTATACTTAAACCTTGCTCATCCCCGAGCAACTAAAATGAAAAAGTGCAATGGTTTTGGATTCCATACCAAGTTCATGAACAAAAGGTGACAACGGAGCTCGACTTGATCTTTGGATTAATAATGTGGCAGAACCTTATTGGGAATAAGATTTAAGACCTAACAACCTTTAAATTCCACAAGTCTCTATTCAGATCGCCTCAACAGTCAGGTCAGTAAAAGTCTTCATACCCAAATTCTGATGACCGCGAATCTTACTTGTATCATGTCAGTGAAATATAGCTCTCTACATCAAAAGTGACAAAGAATAACCTTCTCTTAGCAAGGTGACAAAGAATAACCTTCTCTTTCCTCGAGGAGCGGGGTATTTTCTTCTTTGTTCAGGTATGTGTTGTATCATAATCGAAGGGAGAGAATATAGAAGAATAAGAAGAGAAGTGGAGTGTGGCTAATGTAGCCACATCTCCTTGTGAAGCCGGCTAGTATAGCCAAGTCTCCACGAATATTTGCAGTCTCTCTTAAGCTAGACCGTTTGTAGTTAATATACATAACTTTATTCCTTTTTTGAATACATATGCTTCTATTTGGTGGAAAGAATTGTTGCATTACATTGATCTTATTGTGCCCCCTATGGATATAGAGTCTTTCTTTCTGCACATGTTTTGGGGTCTTAGAAAATATTGTGCCAGCATGCCATCCCTCGTCTGGAGCTTTATTTCAACCCACATCTCCCATCTTTAGACGTCCATGTCACTAGACTATTTTGGGGCATACTGGCCACTCGAAGTGACTATGTATGTTTCCGTTCACGTGTGTCTCTTTCTAGAGGATTCCACCCCTCATCACCTCATCAATGAAGAGCTACGTGCAAGGTGCTTGTCCAAGTTAGGTCGCTGTCTAAAAGAATCATGCGTGTGTATGAAATATTATACTTAGACTGATCAAGATGACATGAACATAGTCTTATAGACTCAATGAATTAAGTCGCTCGACCTGCAAAGTCTCAACCCCAATTCTTATAAGGTTCCTATGAAATTAAGTAGAGTAAGGTCAAATCAAGTCCATCCTCGGTTTCTATTCATAACCCGATTCAGAACCCACTAAATTTCCACTTTGCATATGTAGAGATGCAAATGAAATGTAGATGTTATGAAATGCATATGAATGAAGTGCAAGATGATTTTTTAATGCAAGAATGATATGCAAGAGTAAATAAGAATCCTTTTTTACAAAGTTTTTTTTATTTTTTTATTTTCTGGCGTACCTCCTATTTTACAATAATTTTACAAAAGTATTATCTACAAGAATTTTTACAAGGATTCTACATATTTTACAGACAATATTGTACTAATTTTACAACTTGTATACAATATACATGTTATACAAGTAATTTTTTTTAAAACCAATTTTATCCACCCCATAATTATTGAATAATTATAAAAATGCACGAAAGTACAAGCTATGTGTAAAGTATATATGTAATATATACACGTCTCCCTATACTTAGTGTGTATTGTATCTTCAAAGCACGAAAAGTGAGGAAAAGACATAGCTCGTGCTAAGCGTAGGAGAGTAATGGAAGTATAGAAATCGACTCGCCCCCTATACTTAGGCTCTGGTCAACCTGAGTATAGAAGAAGATAAAAAATAGGGTGGTCAAGGAGAAATGGATGAATATATAGACAGGACAGGCATTGGTCTCCCCTATACTGAGGCTTTGGTCAGCCTGAGTATAGGATACATGTGGTTTGAGAACCAACGGGGTTGGGGAATGTACAAAGATATAGCGATATCAATCTTTTTGATGCTGTTGATGGAACACACAATCGCCTTGTCCTAATCTCCAAGTATCCGCAGATAAAGGGCATTATTCTTGAAAGTGGTCAAGAATAATTCCATTGACGATTTATGTATCTGAGCATTGAGAAAATGATAATTGAATATGATTTAATTACCATGAATAATTTGAATATGATTCATATTATTTAGGTGCATGAGAATGATGATCCAAGATAATTAAATGTGATCTAATTATCAAGGATATGAATAATGTAGATAATACTATCTTTATTATTTATATATCATAAATGTAATTTATAATATATTAGAGAGAGCTTATTGTAAATAGTATTTAAGAATTAATTGTCGATGTGAATTGGATTCACATTAGAGAATTAATTAAAAATACAATTTACATGTTATTCTGGGTATATGAATATAATTCATATTTTTTCAATGACATGATTGGATTATTCACAAATTAATTTGGAATTAATTTTATATATTTGCAATAAAAATTGTTGCAAATATATAGAGGATTATGTGAGATATAAATCTCATATAAATTAAAATGATGAGCCACCTTCCATATATGGTAGGTGGACGACCACCATTGACTTGATCAAGAGTGGTCATCTCCCCTATATTTAGTAAGTGGACTCGTTCTTTTTTCATCCTCTTATCCAAATTGATTAAATAAAATTAAATTATGTTGATGATGATTCAATATATATTTAATTAATGTAAATTAGTTATTGTCGTATCTTTATACAACAAAATCATGGCCATTGAATAGAAACACAAATCAATCTCAACCATTGACCTTGTGTTTCACATGGATTGTGATTCATGATCTTCCAAAATACTATAAAAGAAGAGGCAAACCTAGATCTTCTTTTACAATAATTGAATCACCTCTCTCTCTCTCTCATTCTCATATTACATGCCCCATCTTTCTCTCTCTCTAAGTGGGCATCCACTTTGTGCCTTAGAGAGAATCGCCGTTGTCACCACATTGTTGTGTTGCCGCATCGACCATTCGTGGATTTCCATCTCCTTCAGCGCACCCCACTCATGACGAAGACATCGTATCTCATGCGAAGAGATCATGAGATTCACCTCTTGGATAATCATCTTGGATTGCGAGAAGCACACATCTCATCAACGTGCTCGCAAGCATTTCCTCCGTCAGGTCGGACTCAAGATCGGAGATCTCTTCGTTTAGAGACTTCGTTCGCAACCGCACTCAAGAGGTAACCCTAATACCCCTCTGTGGTTTAGATGAAACTATCCAATAAGTGTTCTTGTATCATGTGGTTTCATCGCATTTAATTTTTTAAAATTCTGTTGCCCCGAGCAGCTAGTGCGACCAGTCGCTCTCGATCGCATATGATGCGATCACCACACTTTTGTGATGTGCTTAAGGATCTTTCCATATCCTTAAAGCGGTATTATATCCTTGGTAGAGGTCTTGGTTATGATCCGAAACCCTAAGCGATAAAGGTTCATATTTCAGATGCGTGAGACTCATTGTTTTTGCATTGGATGCAAGATTCAAATTAGTTTTTTTCGCTAAAATAAAACCTACTGTTTGCCTACTATTTGGATGTATTTTTTTAATATTAAAATTTATTTAGAATATCTAAATATGCCCCATAAATAGTAACATATAATTGGTACCAAAAGTGCATGAAAATGATTTGAAGAATTCCCGCTATGAAAGATGTTTTGCATAAATTCACAGATCTACAAGAAAAATTAATTTTACTTATTGTCTCCTCATCATGAAATATGGAATAAACACTTGGATTAAGTATAGAATCAAACAAAAAACTGCTCGAATTTATTTCGCATGATTCCGACTCCATTTGCCTTAGATATTCCATATTTAGTGGTGATGGGCCGGAAGATGATTATATCGTCAAACCTCTTTACTTAATGTTTTTATAATTCAATGGAAATCATGGAAATTATGAATTTTCCTTGATTAAATATGGTGCCTAATAATTATGAAAATAATTGATTGGTCGTCATAGGCCTTTGAATGAATGTTTCATGAAAACCCTAGTTTATCCTAAAAAAGTTGTAGGACAATCTCTACACGTAAAACATTTTTACTTGAATAGGTTTGGGGATTTGTTTAGTAAATCTCCTTATAATATTAATCAAAATGGTTTTGCTAAATAATATATGGTGACTTGAGGTGGATAGGGTGTCTAGTCGAGGATCGTTGGGGTAGCAGGTTGCTTCGTAAGCGGTCTGTCCCACATCCTGTGCGTACTGGACATGATAGCGGGTAAGGAAAGGATAATACTTGAAGTGATCTTGATGTATTTTTCTAATTATTAAATTTGAATAATATGTATTTTTGAGATTATACCATCCTTCAAGTAATAATCAATATTTTTGTTGGCTGATAAATTGGATTGTAATTGATTTAATACTATTGAATTAATTATATCCAATTAAAATACTCTATTATGAATAGAATTGTTATTTCCCTTGGAAGATTAATTTGTGAACATGATTCATAATAATTAATTAAAATTTGAACATGATATTGAGGATAACATAAGTGACATCCATGGTCTCCTGTCATGGTGAATGGTTCCATCATCATGGGTTATATGTAGGAGATGCCTATTCGAAGTGATAGCTCTTGCATACAAGCGCACATGGATTGGGCTCTTTGCTTTCGAAAGAGTAATGTCGTATGCATAGTGACCCCAATATCGTGTCCTCATATTATTAGTACGATATTGGATTACGCATAGCGAGAGCTATTACGGTTGACGGTTGGTTCAATTAACAACGGGTCAACATCACCTTAAGGGTGGTGGGCCCAGGTGTTAAAGACCATATGAAAATGCATGTTGGATTTGCAAGGCAGAATGAGTTCCCGCTTCTTTTTATCCGAATTACATGTTCTCATGTTATTGGGATGTAACAAAGATAAGAAAGGAGATCCCAGATCCTGCTTGAAATATACTGGTAAGTATATATATCTTACATTGAAAGTGATTAAGGGAACGACCTTTCACTGTTGACAAGGCAAGATAACTTTGATATAAAAAATCCTAAATCAAAGTAAAATATGTATTTATGCAAATATTTCTTATTTCTGGTAACTTATATTAAATCCACTCAAAATTATAATCAATAATAACTAGTAAATTATCATGAATTTGATTCATGATTAAGATATTGAACTTTCAATTGGACACATAATGTATGTGATTGAAATATGCAAGTTTCCTCATAATGATGATGAATAATAAAATTAAATAGATAATAAGACATCAACCTAGGGTTTGTGTGTTTCTATAGTCTTGATCTCTCATCAAATGTGCTTTGGAAGTATCATGTCAATGATGATCGTAATTATTTAAAATACTATTAAGATCTAAGAGGATGTTTTGGCATACATATGTTCTCTCAATATTTAATCATGAATGACATGATTCAATACATTATGCAGAATGATGGCTTAATAAGAAATGATGTACTCAAAAAGTTTGAGTACCTGCTTGAACCAAAAGTCTTTAAGAGTTAAGATGGATGTAGATAATATGAGTGTCATCATTTTACTGTCTATACTCAAGTCATTCATGAAGCTTCATAATATTCTTATTGTATAAATTAAATGAAGTAGGTATAAATGTTGAAATACTTTTATAATGAAATCTTTTGAGTTCAACATAAGAGATCCTTTGTCTTAAGAAATGGTTGTTTATAGATGAGGGAAGCGTAGTGGAAGCATGGGTCTGACCCAACTAAGAAGGAAAGTCAAAAGGTTGATTGTACTTCTATTACTTCCATATGACATCCAAGAGTTGGATGAATGCCAAATTTTCAATAAACCAATGTACTGATGGTATGACTATCTAGACTATCTAGGAGCCTTAGAGAAGGACTAGGATAGTGCATCGAAGTAAGCTACATCTATATTTAATCATTGAAATTGACTTATTTGATAAGATCAAACTCTAATAATTGTATCTTATTTTTCTAATAACACTTGTGATTGTTTGCTTATGTTTTAGAAGACTGGAAAATTTGATCTTAAGGTTTAATAGTCATCCACATGGATGTTGATATAATTGTTGCAACAATCTCCATTGAATAGATAGACTACATATTTTCAGTGGGAGAGCCTTAGTCTTAGAGAATGTCTCTATGACCTAGATATTAGAATACACTCATTTCTTATTTCTAAATATTGGAAATAAACATGTATTCTGGAATAGACCTATCATAAAGAATTATGATGGATATGTTTCAGATAATGATCTAAAATCTAGAGGACTCTACTAAATTAGAAAATTAATGAATGGTTCATTAACATTTCTAAATACTAAAAATTTAAACCTTAAAAGGACCAATAGGAGGATGAAGATCATTTGACAATGATCTGGCATCAAGTCTTGGACATATGTCTGTTGATGTGATCAATAGACTAGTAAGAGATGAAACTTTAAATTGTCTGAAATTTCAATTCTTACATACTTGTGAATATTGTATTCAAAAGTAAAATGTACGATACATAATTCTCTGGGAATGGTGTTAGGTGCCAAAGTATTCAAGATCCCATACATATTGATGTATGTGGATAATCGCCAAAGTATTCAAGATCCCATACATATTGATGTATGTGGATAATTTATATCATAATAAACGTTGATGATATGCGATATCATTCGATGATTATTTGTGATATGAGATTTATTTCCTTCACCTTAAAAACTTTAAAATGTTGAAAGATTTTACTTTCAATTTAGAATCAAAGTTTGAAGGAAGATGAAATGAATTTGATCTGACCAAGGTAGCAAATACCTATTAGATGAATTCAATAAATACCTTATGAAAAAAGGAATATCATTCCTATCTCACTCCTCCTAATACACCTAAACTCAATAGAGTAGTAGGGAGATACAATTGGATCATGTGTGACATGATTTTATCAATAATGAATATTAGCATAAGTACCTCTTAGTTTCCAGGTACATATGTAGTAGACACTATAATATATATCCTTAATAGGATTCCATGTAGATATAAACTCGGAAACCCTCATAACTTATGGTTTGGAACCTAGTATAGTGTATTAGTGTTGGACACTTGAGGATTTAGGGATACTTGGTCCATAACCTTTTCATGGATGCAAGTAAGTTGGAATCTAACAATAGAGAATGCTACTTCATTAGGAATATAAAGGATGATATTGGATACCTACTTTATGATCTTGAGATTCTTAAAAGATTTCATCTCTAAGGATATGATTATTAGAGGATGAATTTCTTGAGAATCAAGATAAAAATGAAGTAAAGGAACTCATTGAGTCCTGAGAAGATAATGGGGCCCCTGAAATCAGAAACTAAAAAGACAATTAAAGATGAAACACTCATACCTTTTCAAATTAGTTTTAGGGTGGTAAGACCATCTAAAGGGAATGGATTTCATGTGTCAGATAAGTTTGACAATGATGTGACTTCATATGATGAAGCTTCTGAGGATCATGACATGGAAAGATGGATGTTAGCAATAAAGTCTAAAGTAGACTTCATATACAATTGTTGTATATGGACCCTCGAGGATCCACCTAAAAGGGTAATACCCGTTTAGGTGTAAATGAATCTTTAAGAGAAAGAGGGAACCAGATGAGAAGGTAGAGACCTTCAAAGCATGGCTTGTATCCACAAGATACACATGAAGAGAAGACATCGCTTACGATGAAACTTGCTCTTCAGGAGCCATGCTTTAGACCATCAAAATATTGCTAACTATAGCAACACAACTTGACTATGACATCTTCAAGATGGAAAACAAGATTGCATTCCTCTATGAATTCCTCATCGAGGATATTTATATGAAGTTACCCCATGGCTTCATGGATGAGGAATGGAAGGTGTTCAAGCTTAAGAAACTCCATCTATGGACTCAAATAGGCTTCTTGTAGTTGGAATAATAGATTTAATAAAATTATAAATGTTATGATTTTAGATAAAATCTTGATGAACCATGTGAAGCTTAGTGGGAGTGCCATTGTGTTCGTCATGCAAAACATATATAATACTCTAATCATTTGGAATGATTTAAGGATGAGAATAAGTGTTTTATAATCTAGTTGTTTCATACCTTGACATATGATCTCAAGAATACCTCTTATATCTTAGTTCTGAAAATATTCAGAAGCAAAGAGATATCAAGTGTTGATAATGCTAAAACTGCTTGCCCTTGTGCATCAGTTTCGAGAAGCCTGGTGTATGCTAGATGTGTACAAAAGGCAGATGTCTTCCATGCAATCGGAGTAGTAAACTGTTACTAGTCCTACTATGGAGATAAGACACTTGATTGTGGTGATAACAATATCTTCAAAGATGACAAGACATTTGAGATAGTGATCTCAAAGTCTTATCTTCCAGAAATTAAGACTTTATATAGAGTGATCTATAGCTACAAATGTCTTATAAGACATAAGACTGGGCCTTAGTCTTAGGAGATAGAGATCTCCGGGAATAAGGGCATTTTGATAAGGATAATTGAAATTACATATTGGTTATAAATGATTACTAAATTGTAGTGTTAAAAATACTAGGGTAAATTACAATTTGGGTCCCCATCTATGGGCCACATCCCAGAATGGGTCCCGATCTTTAAATTGTAACGATTTGGGTTCCAGGACCATTTAGGAAATGGAAATTTTGGGGTTCATGACGAATATGCTCTTGTTGGGAAGAGAATGGGGGTTGAGTTCCAACTTTTAAACAAGGGCATACTTGTCATTAGCCCCAAAAAGTTCCTTACATTAATGGCCCTGGGACCCGAATCGTTACAATTTAAAGACCGAGACCCATTTTGGGATCAGATCCATAGATGGGGACCCAAATTGTAATTTAGCCAAAATACTATATCTACCTTAACAAACTTGAGTATTGGTTTCATAAGATGCAACATTCGCATTGGATGCGAGCACTGTTGCTAAGAGATATGCATGTACCGTAAAAGGACTTGGCGTAGTCTCTCGGGAACAGAGTGACTAGTCAGATTACCTAGCTATTTTACTAAATGGCTTATGATTATCACATGAGTGTGGATTTAAAGATTAGACCATTAATGGCTCTTTGGGTTAGTGGGAGATTGTTGGACATGTGAGTCCACGATGAGCCATTATTCAATAAATGTTATTGAATATCATTCCCTGATCTGAAATGAAGAATAATTAATTTTCATATAGATCCCTTAGTATAGTTAGGGTTATTTGCCATGTCCATCTTAATAATCACATATTTGTTGATTCAATTGTTGAATCATAGAGGATGGTGCTTGGATGAATATCTAAAGAGTTAGATTGAGGACTCATCAAGCACCGTCAAATGATTATTAAGAGATGATTTCCAACCTGGGTAGGAGATGACAATCCTTTCTCTCATGGGCTGATATCTAACTGACCTCTTAATGCAATTCCTTTGCATAGGAATAGAGATTCGAAGATGTTAGATAAGTTAGGTCAAAGATTTGACTTAACGAGATCGAGATAACCGAGACCTATGTCGTATACTATCATGATATATGCACACATCCTCTGACCGAAGACATATGTGATACTATATGTTTGAGTATGTATATTTGGTAGATCGATAGATTGATGATCTAATCAAGGTCTATACACCGATGAGATGGTGTGCATACAAGGGCATATGAGTAATACGATCTCTCAAAGGGATCATACATGTTCATTACTGAAACAGATACATGAGCTCACTCATGAGATATTGGGATCAAATTCCGTGCATGGTCATCTCGCTTTGAAAGCTTGACTGAATTTGTAGGTTTGATATATGCTTTGGAAAGTATATGATCAATACCTAGGTATGATATATGCTTTTGGAAAGTATATGTTGATACCAAATCCCAATGATCAAATGAGAAACTTAATGATAAAACCCTCAAGATGATAGTCTAAATTGATCTAAATCTTCAGGTTTATTCTTGGTCTTCCATTATGTAGGATGTACGAGTATTAGGAATACTCGAGGATGATGTGATCATAACGATTATATAACCGTGATGCTTCCATTATGAGGGAGTGATGAAATAGGTTTGGATTTTAGTGTCTCCTCTCAATAGAAAAGTAATATGATCTTAGTCCAAATGTTGGACATTGATCTGAATACGATTCAAATGCAATGAGAAGATTAGATTCATAGATTTGATTTAATCAGACATCTTTGGGAGGTCCCCTTGATATGGATTTGAGATATATGATCTCAATGTACAAGTCACTATACATGGAATTTACAATTGCCCTGTCCTTATCTCCAAGTATCCACGGAGAAAGAACATTATTCTTGAAAGAGTTCAAGAATAATTCCATTGACGATTTATGTATCTAAGCATTGAGAAATTGACAATTAAATGTGATTTAATTATCATGAATAATTTGAATATGATTCATATTATTTAGATGTATGAGAATGATGATCCAATATAATTAAATGTGATTTAATTACCGAGGATATGAATGATGTGGATAGCACTATCCATATTATTTATATATATTATAAATGTGATTTTTAATATATTAGAGGGAGCTAATTGTAAATAATATTTACGAATTAATTGTTGATGGGAATTGGATTCACATTAGATAATTGAATGAAAATATAATTAAATATTATTTTGGGTATATGAATATGATTCATATTTTTTCAATGGCATGATTGGATTATTCACAAATTAATTTGGAATTAATTTTGTGAATATATTTGTAATAAAAGTTTTTGGAAATATATATAGAATTATGTGAGATATAAAATCTCACATAAAGTAAAAAGATGAGTCATCTTCTATATATGGAGGGTGGACGATCACCCTTGACTTGATCAAGAGTGGTTGTCCCCCCTATATTTAGTAAGTCAACTCATTTTTCATCCTCTTATCCAATTTGATTTAATTAAATTATATTATGTTGATGATAATTCAATATATATTTAATTAGTCTAAATTAATTATTTTTGTATTTTTATACAACAAGATCATGACCAATGAATGGAAACACAAATCAATCTCAACCATTGATTTTGTGTTTCACATGGATCGTGATCCATGGACTTCAAAAATACTATAAAAGAAGAGACAACCCTAGCTCTTCTTTTACAACAATTGAATCTCCTCTCTCTTTCTCTCATTCTCATACTACATGCCCCATCTCTCTCTCTCTCTCTAAGTGGCCGCCCACTTAGTGCCTTATAGAGAATCACTGTCATCGCCACGTCGTCGTGCCACTGCTTCGCTCATTTATGGATCCATGCCTCCTTCGGTGCGCCTCACTCATGAAGAAGACATCGGATCTCATGTCACGAGATCAGGAGATTTGCCGCTTGGATAATCATCTTGGATTCCAAGAATGTCGTGTCTCATCAATGTGCTCGCAAGCGTCTCCTCCGTCAGGTCTGACTTGAGACATGAGTCTCTTTGTTTAAAGACTTTGATCGCAACCACACATCAAGTGGTAACCCTAATACCCCTTTGTGGTTAGATGAAACAATTCGAGAAGTGTTCTTGGATCATGTGGTTTCATCGTATTTAATTTTTTTAAATTTCGCTGCCCAGAGCAACTAGTGCGACTAGTCTCTCTCGACTGCATATGATGCGATCACCATGCTTCTGCAATGCGCTTAAGGATCATTCCATATCCTTTAGTGCTCCCATATCCTTTTTCTTTCTCGAGAGGTTACTGATTACACAGACAATTATCATGGTTAGAATATGTTTATCTGATTTTCGACATTTGGTTTTGTTGGGTTGACGCTTTGTAGTTCATGCCTCTTTTAGTCCTTTCTTCATCACTGGCATGTACTCCATGGCTTTCAAGAGTGGCATCTTCAACATAATATTTTGCAATAGTTCCATGATGCTGGGATTAGACAATGCAATTTTCAAATTTTTACTATTTTTTGATTTCAATACATCAGGAAATGGAACATGCACATCATCAAAAGTCTCATTTTCGTACAAAATTATTCTTATTTACAGATGGATGGTTAGCATAGTGAACCATCAAAGATAGAAGATGAATAAATGCAGGAAATTTAGCCATGTCGGCTGATGAGCCTATGTTTTATCACTCTAAAAGATGAAAATAGAGCTTCATTCCTGAGTAATTAGCTGCATTTCATCAATTATTCCGCATTTTTACCATTCATGCATTTAGAATTAATATCTGCATTTTAGCATGCATTTTTGCATTAAATAAGAAGCCAAATTCACTTGTAAATATCACATGTATATCACCATATTTTCCCCTATTTTTATCTATTTTTCACAAACTCAGAATTGAATAAAATCAACTTTATAGTGTACATATTACTATCACTAATAACGAAAAATTCCAAAAAATACTAACTTGTAAAATTGACCAATAAAACCCAAACCCTGGTTTTAGACTAAAAGGCTTAAAATGTGAATATCTCTCTCATACAGTCTCATATGGACCCCTACTCACTTTCGAATTAATGTACGTTCTATTAACTTCAAAACAAGATCATGTTTCAAAAGAATCGGAGTTCATAGGTGAAATTGGGTTTTGGGCCCCTATTGTATATTGTACATATGTTCAGTCTATTTTATTTATTTTATCTTTTTATTTTCTTAATTATTAAAAATAAAAAATCCAAAAAATAAGATTAAGTATTACATATTTATTTCATATTTTCTCTAATTTTATTTTGATTTTTATCTTATTTAAAAATGGCAAAATTGTAAACACAAAAAATGCAATATTCTATATCTATAAGATACCACCAAAAATACTTTTTGTACATATATTTTCTTTTGGTTTTGGATCTTCTATGAAAATCGTAGATCTCGTCGAGATGAGCAACTTTCATGTTGACCACTTTTTAATTTGACCCTTTTTGTTATTTATTTTTGATTTTTTACATCTAATTTTTTATTTTTCTGGGAGCAACACATGGCTGCTCCTAGAGCTGCCACATGTCACCCCTTTTATTTTATTTTATATATTTATTTATACATTATTATTTCAATTTATTTTTTATTATTTGCTTTAATTTTAATAATTAATTAATTATTATCTTTTTTTATTATTTATTTATTATCATTTATATTTAATTATATTTATAAATATACATATTTTTTATTTAATTTATTTTCCCCGCCACGTAGCCACCCCTGGGCGCACCACGTGGTGCCCCCTTCCCCTTCCCCTCTCGTGACTGCACCCAACACCCTGCGACGAGGCTCACCAGCCTTTTCGCGCCAGCCACCGCTTCACCCTCGCTATCTCTGTCTTATCTCTCGAGTCTACCCATGTTCACCCATCTCCCCTGCACCCGCAACCGTCGCCCGCCTTGCACAACAGTGCGCGCACCACTTACGACCCCAACGCATCTGCAACCGCTTCCCTTCTCTCCTTGCTAATGACCCAACCGCATATATCTGCGTCGTGCAACTACTTGCGCAATCTCCTCCGCCCCACTTCTCCTCCGAGCCTTCCGCCGATCTCCAACCAACTCCGCCTCTCGCGCCACCTCCTCATCACCTCCACGACTCCCTCAACACCCCTCTACATAGCCATGACCCCAATCGCCTCCTCCTTTCTCGGCCAAACCCCAACCGAAGCCCTTCAAAACCAAGCTCGATGTCGCCATATAAACCATCTACCATTAGGAGAGAAAGGCCTAGATTCGATTCACTTGAGGTGACAACGAAGGTCGAAGATCTGGAGACGAAGACTGACTGCCTCCCCTTATAGCGCAATCCAAGGAGTGTATTCCATCCTTCCTTGCTGCAGCATCCTTCATGAAGCTGCCAAGCTTCTTCAAGCCTTAGCCAGCTCAAATTGAAGTGATTATCGAATGCCTCTCTCCAACCAACCCAGGCGATCCAACTATCTTCTTCGTCCATGTTCTTTCCTTCTTCTTTATATTCTTCCTTCTTCTTCTACCTCGTTTCTTTCCCTCCCTTCTATCCTTCTATTGCTGATGTTCTTCTTCGACCTTCATTTCCTCTTCTCTGCTCCAAATCGAATCCAATCCACTGTGATGCCCTCGTTGTACACCCAACTCCACTTCTACCTTATCACGCCGCTTCGCCGATTCCCCGAATGAAGCATCTTCGCCACACCAAAACTGCCTTGGCCAACATCTAGCACCACCACCCTTACACTCTCACCAGCATTGCCCCACCTCGACTGCCTCAACTTCAGCATCGCTGATCGACTCGCAACCACCTCTTCTCTAGTTGTTCCTCAATCGTCGCGCCACTGATTGCCCACCTCTTCTCCCTGTAGTCTGCCTCATGTTACCAGAGCACGCTGACCACCCCGCATCGTGTGTTGACCGAGGGTTCTTTCTCTCCACCGAGGTCAAGCTGGTCGACTTCATCTTGATCCACGAGCTCTTCTTCTACCATGCCTTGAGTTGTGTGTCAACGCCATTGACAAGCTCTGTCACCCAAGTCTCCCCACTTTTCACGTAATCAAGACGTGAAGAAGGGGGCATTTGCAAATGGGATCCCAACTCTCCCAACAATTCACAAGAAGGTCCACCACGATCCCCTTACATGCGAGGCATATGGGTCATGGTACAAATTGCGCAAGCTTCCACGTGCTTCAGCAAAATCACAAGGTGAACCCCGCCAGCTGTACATTACGCGCAATTCACACCCCCTCCTGGCTATTTTGCACAAAACCCCATGCGGGTTTTGGTAACTAAAGAAGCACCTTTATTGTGCTATTCTTTATTTCAATTTCATTTCTGAATTTGCATTAAGAACCCCGTGTTCTTACTTTATTTTGAGTCATATTCTATCATCATTTTATCATTCCAAAAATTGCACATTGAGAACTTCTTATGCTTAACAATGTGGATGCTTGATTGAATTTTTATGAGATGCAGTTTATTTAACACAATTATTTTCATGGAAAATTTCATATTTTACCCACTGCGTGCTATTAAATTACTATTAAATTGATCGTTACTCCAAAAATTCCCAAAAATTTCAAGTAGGTAGATTTTGGTGTGTTCTACATTATGCTAAATTTTCATGGCATTTGCACGTATATTGAGATTGCAATAAAATAATCAATAATTTGAGTGATTAATTTTTAATAGCTTGTAAAACCCATTATTTTTATGATATAATACTCTTTCTAGATAGCTCTCACATAGATTCATTTAGGGTAATTTTATTTCTGAGAAATAATTGGTTTTCTATTTAGTAAAATTAATTTGAAAAAAACATCATGAATGCATCTTTAATTTGTAATTAATTCATCCTATATCAGAAAATTCCAAAAAAATATAAATAATTAATTTCATCATTCTTTATATTGTGGCCAAGTTTTAGGATTTTTGGATTTGATTTGATCGAAATTTGCATTTTAATCCTTAAACTTAACCAAAATCGCATTTTCATATTAATTGCATAAAAATTATAAAAAATACTTCTTTGAAAACCTACACTATAGATTGCCTATTAACTAACATAAGAAGACAACTGCCTCCCTGAGTTCGACCTTGGGCTTGAACAAGTAAAAAAGTAATTGTTCGCTCGTATTAATCGACAAATTAATTTTAGCAGTTTTTGTTTAAGTCGAATTTCCTGCCTACAACATACATATTAATAATTAATTACACTAACTTAACATATGGAATTTCTAGGTTCTTCACCGGCTTGCAGGGTATCAGCTATTGCCGCTTCTTCTCCTTGGCTGCATCGACACAACCTAGGCTGTTATTACTTGATGTTTGAGTTTCTTCATTTTTTGTATTTTTTTATTGAGTAATGGTGGTGTTCTACTCCTTATCAGATTCAGACTCCAATGCAGGCTCAACTGCATATGATGAAGACTCGCTTACAGAAGCTTGACTTTTCCCCTTTGTTAAAGCAGTCGACGGTAGTGTTCTACTGCTTTCGAGATGAACAATGTTAGACAACATAAATGAATTTATTCTTGACTCAGGAGGTAGTGTTGCACTATCGTCTACCCGCTCCTTTTTCCTGAAGTTGTTGGGGTTCGCCTCCACCCGTGCAGGAATAACTGTTTTGGCAACTATGAGTTCATCAATCTTCTAGCTCAACTCCTTCATGTTATGTATTAGTTGAGCTAAGTAGTCCAAGGCAGGGTTCACTGAAGCGGCCTTTGATGGTTCTGCAATCGTAGGGTGACGAATCCCTGATTCTCACTCTATTATTTTATTTTACTATTATCTTGGCAAAACATCAGGTAGATACTTGTAAAAACAATAACTTAGCATTCATCATGCATTTGCTAATATTGCATAATTACCATGTTTTTGTGTAAAAATAAAAGAATAAAGGAAAAAGAAAAAGGAAGGGTATTTAGAATAAAATACAGTGTGACCCGAACCCCAAGAGAAGGTCAAGTCTTGACTTGATCGTAAAATAAAATAAGTAGAGAGAAATATGTCTTACTTTATGTTGTGCATAATACCTATACTTGTACTTATTATGTATATATTAATTTTTTACCACAATAAAATAAATTATTTTTTACTCCCTTGTATATATTTCTAAAAATAATATAAAAATGGAATAAATATCACAAAAATTAAAAATAAAATAAAAAATAAAAATCTCCACTCATTATACAAAACACATGTATATACATCACACCCTCTATTTATTATGCATCATTAAATAATTCATAAAAATAAAATTAAAATTATTCTATACTCCTAAAAATATGTTGTAAATAAACAAAATACAAAATAGAGGCATTTCTATAAAAATAGCAAAATAAAAATACTTGTACATAATACATAGGCATATTATATCTATATAATACTATAGATTGTGTATACACTAATTTATTTTTTCATAAAAATAATTAAAAAGCACTGAAAAATATTTTGGAAAATAATAAATATTTTTTTACTTTGTACACTTTTTATTTTGAATTCATTTACTATTTTTCATTGAATTTATAAGTATTTTGCAAAATTGAATTTTCTGATTGGTCCAAGAGGGACTATTGACTCTGATCAACACTCCCTCGTAGCTCGAGTCGGGTGACTCTTCATCGCCGGAGCATCTCCTCCGATTTTTCCTTCCTGACTTCGAGTTCCTTTTGCCTTGAAATTCAAACCCGATGATCATCATACATCTGACATCCTTGCGGGTCCTTTGGCCAATCCGAATCTCTCTAGGGTTCCACACTTTACGATGATCTTTCTAGACCCTCAAGTGACCTATAAAGCATCCTCTTCCCCCTCCTGGCACCGCAGCTCATGCCTCGCCCCTTCTTTCATCCATAGGTATCTTCAGTAGAGTGACAACAACCTGTGGGTGCCCTTGGATCGAAGCTTGGCAGCATGTAGCTGCAACTCCTCTACGTGGCTAGAGCTCTCTGCCGCATTCAGCCTCCCTACCCGCCGTAACACGGTTGAGGCCAAGACCCTGACTCCCAGCACCGAATGAATTCGTTGAGTTCGTCAGCACCCTTAGGTATCCTATCCTTCCACTCCACTTTTCATTCCGCTTGATTCTTTCATTTCGCCACCGTCGTCATTCATCTGCTCCGTCCACCCGGTAGGAGCCTCACACCTCATCTATATCCGCTCCGATTGATCTACATCTCACCCCGTGCCTCATTCCGCAACCTAATCACCCTTAGACTCGACCCTCAGGTCGAGTTTAAGGTCGAGGCCTCCTTCCTTCACGATCATCGGAGGCCAAACCGCATTCCCGACGATTCTCCTATATATTCATGCAATAAAACGAACAGAGTTACGCCCCCGAGCCGAGCATTCTCTTGCAGGTGCCTGCATGTGTGGATGAATCCATTTGAGCCCTCAACCGCTCAGGCAGAGCAGCTGTAGGCGGAGCTCCCTCGTTTCACTCATCCAACCGTTGGATCCTTCATCAGAACCTTCCACCAGACGCGGACCACGCCTACGACTTCATTGGACTCTTCCGAGCCTCCATCAGAGTGGTGGAGCTCGATTCTCACTCCATTGGAGCTCATCCCCAATGAGTTCTTCCAGACCATTCTTCCACCGTCGATCCGGAGCTGCGCCTCCCAGTTTTAATCTGAACCGTGCATCCTTGTCTTACCCGTAATGGTTGATCTTAGTGGGGACCAGATTTGCACCACACATTCACGCCTTTCCCAGAGCCATCAGATTCGTATTGTAGCAGAGTGATGAAACTCGATTTCATCATCTTAATTCTTCATTTTTAATCCCCTTGCTTAAAAGTGTGTCGATAAAAACCAGATAAAGTCCTGTGTTTATCAGAGTCATGAATAAATTAAAAATCACAAAAAAATGTCAAAATTAAAATCCATGGTGTTTTTAGCTGTAAAAATATCCCTAAATTTTTTTCTATCTGCAAATGACCTCATCTTCATTTTTGTCAACATGAAACTTGTAGATCTCATCGAGATCTACAACTTTCATGTTTCAAGTTTTCTCAAATTCGACCATCTACACCCTCATATTTCATTTTTCTCTCTGAATAATCTGATTGGGCCACGTGGCCCTTTCTGGTTAAGCCACGTGGCCCGGTACCTTTGGCCTCGCCACCCTCGCTCCCAACCATTGGATCTCTTTTTGATCCAATGGTTACACTCCCTCCACCCATCCTATTATTCTCAGCCCTTCGATCGTCACTGGCCTCTCATCACGGCCGCACGCTACCACCTTTCTCTCCTTACGCCACGTGGCATCTTCTGCACCTCACGATCACCTCCAGGATGCGCCATCTTAGCCGTTCTTTGACACAATCGACAACCACCGTCCGATCATCATCCATCTTAGATCTGGGCCGGTCGTTAGCATGATGTTCAAAGCACGCCACGTGGCATGCCCGAAGCCCTTCGATCGGACCCCATCGATCTGATCCGAACCGTCCCAACGTGCCATCACCAGGACTGTTGGATCTTGCGATCCAACGGCCCGGGCCTCGTCTTCCACCTCCCGCAACCTCCGCTCGAGCCCCGCGCCTCGCAGACCCACCTTCCCCCTTCCATTTTTAGCCAGAGCCCTGGTCACCCTCTGCCATCGACGTGATCACCCACACGTAGCCCTCACATCCCCTACCCTCGCGCAAAACTTAGCCACGACCACCCTCCTCTCCTCCGGTCAGCACCTACCCATGAAGCCACAACTCCATCACCTTCTCCCAGCCATAAATAAGCCGCCACCTCCTCCATTCACGATCTTCCACCTTCACGAGGGGAAGGGCTCCGCCCTCATCCTCCTCCTCCCTGTGATAGAGGGAGGCGTCAGAATCGAGCGACGATGACCCAACACCCCCGGTGGGACCCGCAACCGATCAGCTGCGCCGCGGTGGCTCCACCCTTCCCGAGCTCACTAGACCGGCCGACCAGCATGTGCGACGACCCCGGGCATCTCCACGATGCTCAGCCCAGGCCTCCGACCTCCATGATTCTTCAGGTAAGCTTCTCCGACCTCCTCTGTATTTTTCTTGATTTTTCATGTAATTATCTAGGTTCCTACACGCAAGCCCCTGCTTCATTGAACCCCCCATGAGCTCTGCCCATCATCAGTCACCTTCGCCAACCCCTCAGATCACCTTCATCCTCCATCAGGACCTTCATCATCCCAAGCTTCCTCCTCTACCGAAGGCGGAGGAGGACCCACTAAGGGCTCCGCTTCTTCGCCCCTAAGCCCTTCGTTCACCTCAGCTCACACGCACACATGCTTCGGATTTCATCTAACCCCCCCTGCAGGTCCAAATATCCATTAGCCGGACCTCGGGCGGAGCCAAGTTTTAGAGCTCCGCCTCCGGTGAGCACGCGTCGACCCCAGAATCCAGGCATTCCCGCATCTTCCTCGAGCTTGGATCTTCATCGCCAGGCATCCATCTTCCTCCCCCGACCTTCACTGAGCACAGAGAGGCGTGGAGGAGCTCTAGGCCTCACGCCGGAGCTCCAATCGCGCCGCCACCCAGTGAAGAAGGAGGAGATGCAGATGCTGTTGGATCTCTCCCCCTGGCGGAGATCCAACGACCCTGGAGCAGCCACGTCGCCTTCCTAGAGCACGGAGGCTTGGTGGGACCGAACCTTGCCCGAGGCACGCTCGAGCCGCCACGTGGCCCGAGCCTCCCGCTACGGCCGTCCGACCCTGCGCTGAACCTCGCTCCACTCAAGCCTGGACTCACGTGCCTCCTGCACGTGAGTGCTGGGCTTTTTGCATCGGCGCTCTCACAACTTTGTCAAATTACATCCAGGTCCTTCCAGCCATGTGCCGACGACATGCATCGGGGTATTTTGTAGTTATGCCCTCACAGGTTTCAATAATTGCAAAAATGCCCCTGTACGTGTGGGTTATTTACAGGGAAGGTCCTATACTTTTTCATGTTTGCATTTTAGTCCCTCCCAAGGACCTGTTTGTTATTTATTGTTTTATGTTTTCTTGTATTTATGCCCCTGGCTTCACTTGTGTATATCTTGAGCATCCTAGCTCTAACTGAGTCGATTTCAGTGGCATTTTGAAGCTCATTTTATTGTCTTTTTGGTGGCATACTTGTATCTAAGATTTTACACTACGATATTTATTATATTATTTTATTGGCTAAGTGTCTTGATTCACATGCATGATTTCCATATCAATGAAGTAGCTTCATTATTTACCCTGATTCAACTTTTATTAATTGGCTCAAGTATTCTTTTAATTTAGGTATATTTTTATGGCATTTCACTGCATTTATTTGCATGATTGAAAATTTAAAAAAAATGCATGTTTTATATTCGCTTGATGCGTCTTTGTCCTTTAGCATTGTTTGACCTATATGTCTCCAACTCAATACTTAATTAATAATTAAAAGTCTGAATAATCACGAGAAAGGCTCGTGTCCCTGAGTTCGACCTTGGTTTCTTGCCAAGTAAAAAAAATAAATTATGACCATCTAATTTCCTTGACATATCCAACTTAGATGGTTTTTAATGAAACCTAGTTCAACCCAGCTGCCATGACCATTGATTATTAATCCCACATTATTAAAGGACTGGATTAGCATTTCCTCAAATGGCACCGTTGCCGGGGACATGACTCATTTCTTGTCTATTTGGATTTTTATTTATTCTATTAAGTGTTTCATTTTATAGGTCAACTTGTTCTTCTATTTGCATTACAAAATTTTCCTTTTTATTTGATCTCTAACCTTTGTATCTGTGGCAGGACCCTTTTTGATTCAAGGAGGCGAGGAGCAGGTGCTTCCCGCTGCAAGGAGCCGCAGAAGCATGCTTGGAGCAAATAGAAAAGAAAGAAAAAATGTGTCATTTTGCATAACATTTTATCATGTAATAATCATCTTTTACAACGATCTTCAATTGAAGACTCGCGAGTGTAATCGAACGAATGTGGTTGTGTGGGGATCGTCCCCACTTGAGTGTTGACCTAGGACCAGGCACGCGACTCTTTGAGCATATTTTATTTTTCATTTTTTACGTGCTTGCTCATAGGTAGGACACACTAAAATATAGACGCACATAATCACGCTTCATTTAGCCAAATTTAATAGACATTCTTCCCCGCTAATAGAAGCATGATTAGGTGCGACTTTTGATCGACTTGCATACATGATTTTGGTTTTTAAAACAACCCAAGTTTTCAAGTATTTTTGTCAAGTCACTGCATGTTTTATCGCTTAGTATAGATCATGATTTTTTATCCAATACATGGATTTTCTCGGTTTCCCATCCTATCTTGATCACCTAGGTTAAACAAAAAATGGGAATGAACGGTAGACGATGATTTCTTGATTTTGTGATCACCTTAAATCAGTGACAACCTTAAGAAAAATCGGGACTGTTAATTGCAAGTCAACCTAAAATGGGGTAAAAAAATTTGTTTTGGGAGAGCAACACCCTCGTGCGCAATCGATTTCACTTAACATTTTTGTTGCTGCGTATAAATAGAATATTTTAATCACCAATAAAACCGACAAGATAATAAACCAACCTCGGTTGGTTTCATGTGTGAGTTGGTGAAATTGAAGGGTTTTGCATGTTTGATTGAGCCATGTTTGCTCCGATACCCTCCCCTGAGCCTTAGTCACTCCATTAGTCTCCGCAAATTCATCCACTCACTTGTAAATCCATCCTTCTTCTTCGTTCACCTTGGGTCTCTCCCAACATCAAATTTCCATCTTTATACTTAGGCTAATCTCAGCCTAAGTATAGGGGGACCCGAGTCCCTGTGATTTTCTCCACTCATCTTTCCTTGTCTTTATACTTATGTTATTTCTAACCTAAGTATAAGGGGAGCCCCTCTTAGTTCCCGTATATTTCTCTATATTTAAATGGACCTATGGACTTGTATCATCTAGTGCTATGAGGACATAGCAAAGTTTAAGTATAGGGGGGTATACCGTATATACAGTATACTTACTTTAGCTATAATCTGAAAAATTTGAAAAATTTAAAACTTTTTGGCTAAAGTAAAATTCCTTGAACTAAATGGACTCAGTGGTTTTCAAGGCTTTTTATATTATGTTACACTATTCTTATAAAAATATTTTTGAAAAATGATTTGAAAAACGAGTTTCCCTTGTTTTGAAAAATCTTTTGAAAATGTTTTGAAAATTTTTATTTATGTGACATGGTTTTGAAAGTTTCTTTCTCTTTTCAAGGAAAATTGAGTCTAACCTGTGTTCTAACCTCTAAGTAAAATTCCATAAAAATTAGAAAAATCCAAAAATCCTTTAGGAGTCATTAGTGACTACTAAGCCCAATTATGTAGCCGCGTTCAGTGAGGGTTCGCCCTTAGTAGAGTGGATGGTTTAGAGGACATCGCGTAAGGCCCCGTCCTCAAGTAACGAGCTCCGCCTGTACTTACATCCGTACTGGCTGAACGCAGATGCATCTACTTAATTAAGTTTGGGCAGTCCTAATATCTCTTGAAGCTTAAAAAAATTGTGTGTTTTTGAATGAAGGAGTTGGAATAATCCTCTATATTCACACTTCCACCCAGGATCTGAAATCTTCAAGGAAACTTAGTTTGTGAGGACTTGAGATTTTAGGTTAACCAGTCTTAGCCATCAGGGTCGTAGACTTAATCATCCACATTCCCCTAGATTTCCAGATTTGCATGCTATATTTCATGCTTAGTCTCAGACCATAAGAATATGATCAGCACATCACATGCACAACTGCGGTTTCGATGAGATGAGTTGATTCTTCATTTGAGGGACTGGGATGAGGGATTCGAGTCTGGACTTGATCTAATGATGCTCGAGGATGGGATAAAATATTTGAAAGCTTCATGAAACCTGAGTGTCAGCAATTTTAGCCAGTATGAGAACTTGGTTCTTATACTAATCTCTTGACATTGACCTAAGTGCCAGGGTGTGAAATAAATAAAAATGTTGATTAGTGTAAGCCAACTCTTAGTAAAAGCAATGGAGCTAGCCAAAAATACTACAAATAAATGAAATGTCAAAGAAAAGCTCTCATTCCACAAAGTTACATATCAAAGAGCTTCCACCAAAGGCGAGCGCTCCCAAACATTTCAAAGTGTCCATTTGGACCACCGCTATTAGGACCAGGAGTTGGGCTTGCACCAAAAAAAGGGCTCTGCATCGTAAATGCTACAAGTCTGGGTGTAGAAGGTACGATAGGTACTCAAAAAAGACACACCCCGGTGTATTCCCAGAAAAACAAGTGCAGACGGCTCCAACTTCTCTTGACGGACGCACTGATCAACACCAAAAAATGTGTTGCGTAATAAGGCACTAAGAGAGAATCCTTGTTCCAATGAGATGGAGAGAAGAAATGACACAATCCCATGACCTCCATTACTGGCCTTCCATCTACATTTTTCAGTCTGACAACTAAAGAGACGGTGGACTGAAAGCAAGAGTTGATTTATTCCCTAGTGTTGAGGATTGGGTCCTTAGGAGAGTTTTTCAGACCAAGACCTTGGGTGAAGACTTGACTCTACTCTCGTGAACACAATCAACACTAAAGATCATACCCATAGTCTATATGTATATCAGAGAGAGTCTGGAAAATTAGAGGAATTGGGTGCCTCTTGATTAAGGCTGGGTTGAGATCTAAAATTTTGGACCTCTAAAGTTGAGTAGACTTGAACAAATTGGATCCTGTACTCACATGCACAATGGGGTTAATCCAATTCATTCATTTTCTTGATGCTCGGGGACGAGCATAGTTTGGGGGGTGATGAAACTCGATTTCATCATCTTAATTCTTCATTTTTAACCCCCTTGATTAAAAGTGTGTCAATAAAAACCAGATAAAGTCCTGTGTTTATCAGAGTCCTGAATAAATTAAAAATCACAAAAAATGTCAAAATTAAAATCCATGGTGTTTTTAGCCTTAAAAATTCCCCTAAAAATTTTTTCTATCTACAAATGACCTCGTCTCCATTTTTCGTCAACATGAAACTTGTAGATCTCATCGAGATCTACAACTTTTATGTTTCGAGTTTTCTCAAATTCGACCATCTACACCCTTATATTTCATTTTTCTATCTGAATAATCTGATTGGGCCACGTGGCCCTTTCTGGTTGAGCCACGTGGCCTGGTACCTTTGGCCTCGCCGCCCTCGCTCCCAACTGTTGGATCTCTTTTTGATCCAACAGTTACACTCCCTCCACCCATCCTATTATTCTCAGCCCTTCGATCGTCACTGGCCTCTCATCACGGCCGCATGCTACCACCTTTCTCTCCTTACGCCACGTGACGTCTTCTGCACCTCACGATCACCTTCAGGATGCGCCATCCCAGCCGTTCTTTGACACAATCGACAACCACTATCCGATCATCATCCATCTCAGATCTGGGTTGCTCTCTAGCGTGGTGTTCTAAGCACACCACATGGCATACCCGAAGCCCTTCGATCGCACCCCATCGATCTGATTCGAACCGTCCCAACGCGCCTTCACCAGGACAGTTGGATCTCGAGATCCAACGGCCCGGGCCTCATCTTCCACCTCCCGCAACCTCCGCCCGAGCCCTGCGCTTCGCAGACCACCTTCCCCCTTCCATTTTTAGCCAGAGCTCTGGTCACCCTCTGCCTTCGGCGTGATCACCCACACGTAGCCATCACATCTCCTACCCTCGCACGACACTTAGCCATGACCACCCTCCTCTCCTCCGGTCAGTACCTACCCATGAAGGCATGACTCCATCACCTTCTCCCAACCATAAATAAGCTGCCTCCTCCTCCATTCACGATCGTCCACCTTCACGAGGGGAAGGGCCCAGCCCTCCTTCTCCTCCCTGTGACAGAGGGAGGCGTCAGGATCGAGCGACGGTGAACCCAACACCCCCGGTGGGACTCGCAGCCGATCAGCTGCGTCGCGGTGGCTTTGCCCCGCCCGAGCTCGCTGGACCGGCCGACCAGCACGTGCGACAACCCCAGGCATCTCCACGATGCTCAGCCCAGGCCTCCGACCTCCATGATTCTTCAGGTAAGCTTCTCCGACCTCCTTTGTATTTTTCTTGATTTTCATGTAATTATCTAGGTTCCTACACGCAAGCCCCTGCTTCATTGAACCCCCCACGAGCTCCGCCCATCATCAGTCACCTTCGCCAGCCCCTCAGATCACCTTCATCCTCCGTCAGAACCTTCATCATCCCAAGCTTCCTCCTCCGCCAGAGGCAGAGGAGGTCCCACTAGGGCTCTGCTTCTTCGCCCATAAGCCCTCCGTTCACCTCAGCTCGTACGCACACATGCTTCAGCTTTCATCTAACACCCCCTTGCAGGTCCAAATATCCATTGGCCGGACCTCGGGCGGAGCCAAGTTCTAGATTTCCGCCTCCGGCGAGCACGTGTCGACCCCGGAATCCAGGCATTCCCGCATGTTCCTCGAGCTTGGATCTTCATCACTAGGCATCCAGCTTCCTCCCCCGACCTTCACCGAGCATGGAGAGGCACGGAGGAGCTCCAGGCCTCACGCCGGAGCTCCAATTGCGCCGCCACCCAACGAGGAAGGAGGAGATGCAGATGCCGTTGGATCTCGCCCCCCCCCGACGGAGATCCAACAACCTTGGAGTAGCCACGTCACCTTCCTGGAGCGTGGAGGCTCGGTGGGACCGAGCCTCGCCCGAGGCACGCTCGAGCCACCACATGGCCCGAGCCGCCTGCTACGACCGTCCAACCCTGCGCCGAACCTCACCCCCACCCGAGCCTGGACTCACGTGCCTCCCGCATGTGAGTGCTGGGATTTTTGCATCGGTGCCCTCTCAACTTTGTCAAATTGCATCCAGGTCCTTCCAGCCACGTGTCGACCACGTGCATCGAGGTATTTTGCAATTATGCCCTCATGAGTTTCAATAATTACAAAAATGCTCCTGTGCATATAGGTTATTTACGGGGAAGGTCCTGTACTTTTTCATATTTGCATTTTAGTCCCTCCCAGGGACCTGTTTGTTATTTATTGTTTTATGTTTTCTTGTATTTATGCCCCTGGCTTCACTTGTGTATATCTTGAGCACCCTAACTCTAATTGAGTCGATTTCAGTGGTGTTTTAAAGCTCATTTTGTTTTCTTTTTGGTGGCATACTTGTATCTAAGATTTAACACTACGAGATTTATTGTATTATTTTATTGGCTAAGTGTCTTGATTCACATGCCTGATTTCCATATCAATGAAGTAGCTTCATCATTTACCCTGATTCGACTTTTATTAATTGGCTCAAGTATTCTTTTAATTCGGGCATATTTTTATGGCATTTCACTGCATTTATTTGCATGATTGAAAATAAAAAAATGCATGTTTTATATTCGCTTGATGCATTGTCTTTGTCCTTTAGCATTGTTTGACCTATATGTCTCCAACTCAACACCTAATTAATAATTAAAAGTCTGAATAATCACAAGAGAGGCTCATGTTCCTGAGTTCGACCTTGGTTTCTTGACAAGTAAAAAATAAATTATGACCATCTGATTTCCTTGACATATCCAACTTAGATGGTTTTTGATGAACCTAGTTCAGCCCGACTGCAATGACCATTGATTACTAATTCCACATTATTAAAGGGTTGGATTAGCATTTCATCACAGAGCATCACGACCGTACGTAGTCGACATTCCCTGGAGCTTCGGATATGAGGCGCCAGCAGATCAGAGCCGCAAGATAGTGAAATCCTCCAAGCGCGCCACGTGCTCTTTCACCCCTCACACTTTTCTATTTCACTACTTAGTTTATTAAATAAAAGTTGTAGTACATACATTTTGCATAATGGACCTCATAGTTTTTACTATTTACATTTTCGTCTCTTCGAAACAGATACACGTGCATGTTCACGTGATTGTTTGGGATAATTGCATGTTATATCCCGAGCTTGTGAACTGTTAGGTAATGAATGAATACTTTCTGAGATTTGCAGTTATACCCCTGTGAGGCATGTCCACGTGTTGCGCATGTGTTTCCTGGATATTTTGCAAATCGAGCCCTAAGCTTTCTATGCATGTTACTGTTTAGCCCCCCAACTTTTCTTTAATTGTAAGTAGGTCCCTACAAACTATTTGTCTCTTAGTTAATTAAATAAATATCAAATTAACTCAAAAATTCTTTAAAAATTATTGTTAGCTCCTATTAACACGTAATATTTATTGTAATTTGTTGGATTAATTTAGCATCGTTTACCATTTTCTAAAAATAAAAAACCCCTAAATACGTTTCCTATCTATTTTGAAAATTACATAAAAATTCTAAAAATCCCTTTAAAAGCTGCACAAAAATTCTTGTTTGTGTATTTTTGTATGCTTTACCTTCAGTAATGATTATGTTTGAAAAACTCTTAAAAAACCCTAAAAATTACAAAAGATCTAAAAACTTATAAAAATCACATAAAATTCTAAGAAAATAAAAAATTATCATTTCAGTTCTTTTTTGTACCTCTTTTTATTTAGTTTATTATAAAATTCATAACCAAGATTTAGGGCATTTTAACTATTTTTAACTTGCATTGTCCTAGCTGTGCACTATTTATATTTTTAGCCCTTGTTTGATTTTTATAAAATAAAAAAATCAGAAAAACCCCAGAAAATTACCAAAAATAATTAATATTTGAAAAACCCAAAAATATTTTTATTCTTAATTTTTGAGCATTTTTAGCCTTAAATAAAAAATTCAAAAAGTTTGTTGTTTTCTTTATGGTCTTATTTGCCTAATTTTTCCTTAATTAATAATCATAAAAATTTGCAAAATTAAAATCAATAAAAATATGCTTTTTATTTTTTGAATTTCGACTACTTCGTAGGTTTTCTCGTGCTCCTTGTGTTCGACCCTGGTTGCTATACGAGGTTAAAATAAATAGCGGAGACCACTTACATTGTTTTATGTGCTTTGAATGACTTATCCTTTAATTGTGTGGTTCTCTCTCTTTTTCTTGATTGAGCTTGTCCTGCTAATTAGGGTCGCAATGACCCTTCATTATCTGATTCCCTAACCCTAGTTGGCAGACCGCTCAACAGAATGATGTCGTTGCTGGGAAGCACGGCTTAGTAGTCACTTTTTCAGATTTTTGTCTATTCTTATTTCTATTTGATATAACTATTTTCTGACACACTCTCTCTGTTTCACCTTTTGTCCGAGGAACCACCCGAGGATGCTTCGACTTTCTGATTGGAGTACCCAACTCTGAGGAGAAGCAGGAATTAGTTATAGAATTTAGATTAGATTAGTTTATTTTTCAGCAGAAACTTGATTATTGTAATAATTCGAGACACATGGACTCTTGTTAGGCACTTGACTCATCTTGGGGTATGTTTCACCGAGCACCGGTGTGCTCCGGGGACGTCACTGGGTTTTTCACGATTTTGTTTTTATCGCAATTTTCTTTTTATTTGATTCTCGAAGTTTTGGCCCCTGGGAGGATTTTTGATTGATTGTGACGTAATTTGCTAAGGCCCAATCCCTAATTGCTTGCCTGCACCTATATATTGTAATTGGACCTAGCTAAAAATAAATAATAAAAAGCTATCTTGATCGATTGAGAGGTCACGCACTATTAGAGGTCGTATACAATGCGTGCAGGATTCGTTGTGGCGGACACCGATCGACATCCGAGGCCGGACATCGACCTCTCTCTCTGATCAGTTAGCTATTGTTCTTCACGATCATTAGAAATTGCTCGTCTAAGGCTGATTTCTTTGTGCATCATATAGTTAGTTTACTTTAAGTCTTGTAATTTATGTGCGGAACACGCTGCATGTAGAGTGCCGGCAATAGGTACGCATCTCTATCTTTGCATGCATCATCGTGTTTGATCGTGCATCAGCTTTTTTGACTTCTCCCCCTATTTTTGGACTTAAAATAACCCAGAAGATTGAAAAATTCATTAGGCTTTGTTTGTATTTGAAAGATACCTAAAAAAGAGAAAAACATAAAATTGGGACTGCTAATGCAAACTTGACTCTAAAATTCACCTCAACTAAAAATATTTGTTTTGGGGAGAGTCACCCCCTCATTGGTTGGTTTGTATATAGCGAGAGAGTGACCCGCACATTAGGCTAGAGCCATACCTGAACTTCCTTCAGACTACTGGTCTTGTGGCTAGTCGTTCTCCAAGGAGGAGTTCTCTGGGTAGCCGGTAAGCGGTCCGGGACTTCCTTAGAAGATTAAATAGATCGGGTAACTAGTAAACGATCCGCAATCCATACTGGATGGAAAAGATCTAACTGTGGTATTGGGTCAGTCTCCTGGGAGCATCGGGTTCCTACCAGCTCGCTTAATCGCTCTTATAGACTAATTGATCACCTAAAATAAAATTGACAAGATTAACGACCAAACCTTTACGGTCATCAGCTCAGCGTTGCATAGGTGAATTGGGGGTTTGACTTCTGATCTTATTTGCATTCAAGACTCATCCACACTCATCCCTACATCACAATGATGGGAAGGAGGTCCCTTAGGCTAACTTTGACAGCACCGCTCTTGAGAACTCCTTTCCATTCATCTAGGATAGTTTTGGGGGAGTCTAGACCCGCTCTCCGAACCTGAGTTCGCTACCACCTTGTTCCCCCTCGACCACCCTTCTCTCACCAGTCCTGAGGTTCCAGAGCAGAGGCCAACACAGTTATTTGTACAGTTGACAACACCTGAGTTAGGGTCTTTTGCCTTTGCAGAGACCCTTGAGATGGCCAACAGTGAGGGACACATCGGTGAGCAACCCCATGGTTCTACTTATGTTCTTGATCAGGGCGCCATCAACAACACACTCCTAGCCTCTCTGGAGACGATGCAGAGACAAATTAGAGATGAGGGAGTATTTATGGCAGAGGTGCGGCATTAGCTTGCAGAGATGAGAGCCAACATAGACCAACCGCAGAGACCAGTCGGTGGAGAGATACCCGAGGCAGGAGGAGCAGCTGGAGGATGAGACAGACACCCGGAGGATCAGCTAGAGTAGAGACAACCGCGACTGATGAGGCAATTGCACAATCCAGTGCAACTCTCACTCATCGATGGATTCTGCTCCCTGAGATTCTGGGCAACATCAAGCTCGGCTCCCAGATGATCCAGTTACTGCCCAAGTTCCATGGGATAGCCACTGAAGAGCCACAACGATACCTGCAAGATTTTGAGATGATCTGCAGTATAGTCCACGATAGATTCGTGGTCGAGGACACCATAAAGATGATGGCATTCCCTTTATCCTTGGTCAGTAGAGCAGCCTACTGACTGAAGCATTTGGGGAGATATGTTACTACTTGGGAGCAGCTCCGGACCGAGTACTTGAACAAGTACTATCCACTCGGCCGGCCAATGCAACTAGAGCACTGATCAACAATTTCATGATGATCCCCAATGAGCAGTTTCATGAGGTGTGGGATCGCTTTAGAGAGCTCATTGACCGGTGTCCACACCATGAGATATCCAAGCCCAATCTAGTTCATAGTTTCTTTTGTGGGTTGACACCGGAGCTGTAGGGGCTTGTCAATGCCTCATGTGGGGGTCCTATTTCGCCAAGGATGAGGACCATGTCTGGGCCATCTATGAGGAGATGACAGAGAAATATATAGTGATGTCCTAGACCCGTGTCTACACACAGGGGAAGCCCCTTCCACAGGTCGTGTCCTATCACAGGATAACACGTGTTGATGCAGATCCATCTACTTCGTAAGCAGCAGCACAAGCAGAGTCATCAGCAGCTGACATGGGGATTATTAGTGAGAAGTTGGACCGCATAGAGATCATAGAGAAGAAGCAATGCTAGGGCATGACACAGATAGACCAGTTGGCACAGACTCTCAGTGACCTCAAGACCCAGATCATGTGCCTCCAAGAGGCACAGACGACTTCTCAGCCTGGTCTCAGGTCACGGGCCGATCACAACAACAACAGCTACTCCCAGCCATATGCCTAGTACCGCCAGGTTCACCAGATCCATGCAGAGCCGGTTTAGCAGTTGCAATATTACACTCAGCTACCACCGTCTCAGGACACTCAGATGGTGGTGTATCATCCTGATCAGCCCCTGGAAGTTCTTCCCCCCTCCTTACGAGCTGGAGCAGTTGATTTGGTATGTCCGGCAACAGCCCGGGATCCACCGTGATCATTCCAGATTCAGGTGGTCTACCAGAGGAGCCTCATCCCAACAACAGCCTCCAGCTCGGAGCGGACCGAGCAGCCAACCCCAGCAGCAGCATCAACAACCCCAGTACTTCCAGTCATCGCAGCGCTACCAGTCAGGTCCTCATCCCTACCATCAGGGACAACAGTAGAGGCATCAACAATTTCAGCAGTACACTCATCCTCCTCTACACCAGTACCAGCATAGCCAGCCTCATTTCTAGTAGGGCAACCCGCCCGGTTCTCATGAACCCGTCTATGATAACCAAGCCCTTGAGGATCTCGCCCGCCTTCTTTTAGACCAGCATGCATCCTCCCGACGAGAGGTGGACGAGTTCCGGAAGGAGATGAGGGACATCATAAAGGGAAAGGCTTCCATACCTGCTCAGATCGAGCCCAATCTGAATAATCTGAAGAGGAAGTCTGAGCAGGTACAGTCCACAGAGATCACCACTCCCAGTGACTCCTTGGGTGATACTTCTTTCTATATATTTGATGCTGATTTTGTGACACTTAGGAGCATAGAATGCCAGTAGACGACGCCTTGTCTGAGTGACGACCACACAATGATCCATGAGCACCATAAGAGGAGTATAACGGTGTTGACGATGCTAATGATGATGATGATGGTGGTGCTGAATCCACAAAGGATGATGATCCAGCCGACGGTATTGAGGTCGTCATATCTCCAGATGCAGTTGGTGGTACTGATGCCACCATTTCACCTGATGCTGAGCCAGAGCACGGTGTTGATGCCACAAAGATTAATGCTGTGGGTGGTGTTGATGCCATCAGTTTTCATTCAGTTGTGTTTCCTCCTATTATTGTATCTCATGACAGTGTTGAAAGACCAAAAATATGAATAAAGGAAATGTTTCTTTATCTTCTTCGAGCCCATAAGTATTACATGATGATCATGGTATGGACTCCATTCCCTCTCATACACAGGAACCTCTTCTTAGCCCTCTATTTGAGGAGGGTTCATCTATCCCCTTCCCTCAAGCACTCCGCTTGGCGAAGGGGATAAAAAAGAAAATAAAAAAAACACAGTAGTTAGAGTTCAACCAGCAGATGATCGACAGATTCCATATCCAGCTGACTCTACAAGAGGCACTCGAGCACATCCCTCTCTTCTAAAAGAACCTAAGAGAGAATACTACCATCCGCAAGAAGATAAGGAACCACAATGCAGAGATCCATGTGCTCACTCATGCCACATGCTTCACGATTCAGAACCGTTTTCCAGCCAAGAGGCCAGATGTAGGAGCTCGTTATGTCAGATGCCACATTCATGAGTAGCGGTTCGATCATACTCTATTAGATAGTGACTCTTCCATTAACCTACTTCCAGTAACCATACTCGACAGATTCGAGTTTGGCCCTCTTCGACAGAGCAGGACAGTCCTTCAGTTTGTTGATAGATCTGCCAAGAGGTCGAAGGGGTTGTTAAAGGACGTGGTCGTCACAATTCAAGGCCTGAAATTCCACGTGGACTTCGTTGTTTTAGACATGGAGATCCCTGAGTCTATGACATATACCCCCATCATTTTAGGATGACCATTCTTGTCCACAGCCAAGGCAGTGTCCGACCATGAAAGTGGGAAGGTATACTTTCGCGTCGAGGGCAAAAGTGTACAAATAGAGACGATCGACGAGACCGGAGCGCGAGATTCAACTTACTCCGATCAGTCTAGTGATGTAGGGCATGTGACAGATGCAGAGCGAGACGTCCACCAGGAGTGTGATTTTGTGATCACAGATGATGAAGCCGTTTGGTCTGACCCAGTTTCACGAGCTCTTATCTTACCTTCAGACACTACAGATTCACAGCTTCTAGATAAGAGCCCGGATAACACACTCTGCACCGAGGACACAATTGAGGCTGACGATCGTGGTTTGGATAGTGAAGCATATTTCATTTCTTGCTCTTCTGATTCAGATCCCTCAGATTTAGACATTTATTGGCTAGAGTTTGATGAGTTTTTACCTTGTTTGATTCCCATAGAGCCTACAACTAGGGTAGAGATTGAGCCGACACAGATTACAGACACATCACCAGGGCCATCTTCACCAGATTTTCACGATCAACGAGAGTTCTCCCATGCAAATTTGGTTGCTTTTACGTAGACATTCCAAAAGCCAGATTTTCAAGCTCCCAGTTGCCTAGAGTTGAAGCCCTTACCACAATCACTGAAGTATAGATTCCTTACGGGCAAGCCAGAGATGTACCCAGTCATTATCTCAGTGGAATTGACTGGAGAGCAAGAATCACGTTTGATGGAGGTTCTTGAAAGGAACCGCAAGGAAATTGGATGGAGCGTATCTGATCTCAAGGGGATAAATCCGACCCTATGATCCCACCATATCTATCTCGAAGAGGACGCTAAGCCATCACGTGAGTTCTAGAGACGGCTGAACCCGAATCTTCGAGAAGTGGTCATGAAAGAGATATCCAAATGGTGGAGCTCCGGTTTTATATACCCCATCTCCAACTCCAAGTGGGTTAGTCCATTGCATGTGGTGCCCAAGAAGACGGGCATCGCTACAGTTGTGAGTGAGTCTGGAGAGGAGATCGCTACTCAGGTACCCACTTCTTGGAGGGTCTGTATGGACTACAGACGATTGAATCATGCCACCAAGAAGGATCATTCCGTATTGCCCTTTATTGATCAGATTATTGAGAGGCTATTCGGGAAGAGTCATTACTGCTTTCTTGACGGGTACTCCGGTTATAATCAGGTGGCCATAGCGCCCGAAGAGCAGGACAAAATGACATTCACCTGTCCTTTTGGGACTTATGCTTTCAGATAGATGCCCTTTGGTCTATGTAATGCCCCAGCGACATTCCAAAGGTGCATGTTGTCCATCTTCTTGTACATGGTGGGTGATTTCTTATATATCTTCATGGATGATTTCTCGATCTATGACGACGGGTTTGATGCTTGTCTTAACTTCCTAGACCACGTGCTTATTAGTGTTGTATTGATGTCCATCTTGTTCTATCTTGGGAGAAGAGTGACTTCATGGTGACTCAGGGGATGGTGCTTGGTCATATCATCTCCAACAGGGGCATGGACGTCGATCCGACTAAGGTGGATATCATTAAGAAACTCAATCCACCGTCCAATTTGCGGCAGTTGCAGTCTTTTCTAAAGGCATGTCAGTTTCTACCGACGTTTTATTCTGGACTTCAGTTGGTTTGCCCGACCGCTTACTGACCTGCTGACGAAAGACACCGAGTTCATTGTAGATGATAAGTGTCTTACATCCTTCGAAACTCTCAAGGGACTAGTTGTCAAGGCTCTTGTCCTTCAGCCGCCTGATTGGTCTCTCCCATTCGAGATCATGACGGATGCTTCTGACTTTGCCATAGGGGTTGTGCTAGGATAGAGGAGGGATGGATTACCTTATACCATTCACTATGCTAGCCATACAATGGATGCCGCTCAACGGAATTATACTGTCACAAAGAAGGAGATGCTAGCCGTAGTCTTTGCCTTGGATAAATTTAGATCTTACATTCTTGGATCCAGAGTGACTATTTACACTGATCATACCACCATAAGGTACTGATGAATACTCATTCATCACTCTTTATTCTTATATTTTAGCTACAAAAACCTTTGCAAATGCTTGTATATGTTTGTAAATACAAATAATTACCAAAAGCATGCATGGTATAAAAACTAATAATTAGCATGTTTTTGTGCAAAAATAAAAGAATAAAGATTAAAAAGAAAAAGAGGGAAATATTTAGAATAAATATTGAGCAACCTAATCCCAAAGGAGGGCTCAGCATGGGCCTGACCGCATAAAAGCCAAAGTAGGGAGAGAGGGGGCTCATGTGTGTAAATATACCTGTGAATATTACAAAAATATTTTCCTCCAAAAATAGAATAAAGTGGGTTTATATATATTTATAAATACAAAATCAAAACAAAAATTGAAAAATTAAAAATAAAAATAAAAACATTCACATGTAGATATTCACCTTGTACATAGACACCTTATCTATATTTATTTCACCTTATAAATAAATAAATAAATTTCCATAAAATTTGTATATATTTTATCTTTTATGGTGTGAATAAATAAAATAAAAACCATTAAAACAAAAACAAAATAAAAAGAAAAAAAATTAAAAACCAAAAATAACATTGTACATATAGATAGATGTATATATCTATTTATTTCACCTTTGTATATAAATAATAAAAATAAAATAAAAATACCTTTTTATTCCTAATTTTATGCTATAAATAAATAAAATATAAAATGGGGATAAAAATGTACAAAAATAACTAATTAAAAATCAAAAATAAAAAACCTATATTGTGTAAATACCTATATATAGCTCTATAGTGTAAATACCTTATTTTTATTTTGAAAAATTATTTAAAAATCACAAAAAAATAGAAGAAATTAAAACAAACATTTTTCATATTTTGAGTTTTTAATAATTCGGCCATTTCCTATTTTATTTCTAATTTCCAAATCGTTTTGACGTGGCTGTTCCTCATTGGTCCACGGGGGACATTGACCCCCCGGTCAACTCCCCCCCTTGGACCACTTCCCACGAGTCCGTTACGCCCGACCTGATTTCTCAGCATTTTAGCGTCATGACTTGATCGCCTCGCACCCAAACCCAGGGTCCAATTCGTTCCTGCCAGATCCGACACCCTCGCCGGCATGCCCGCCTCGGGGTCCGCGCTCTGAGCTGCCCTACACGATCGATTTTAGCCAGACCCCTAGCTGTATAAATTCCGAGCTCCGCCTCCATTCCAGGATCTTTGGCTCATTCGCCTTCCACCCAGTGACCTCCAGTGCCTTCACGAGAGTGACAGCTCACTCTGGGCGTTGTTGCAGCGAGGAGGAGTGTGAAGACCACTGATCCAGCGAGCTTGCTCCGCCGTGCGCCGCCTGGAGGTAGCGCCAGAGCCTCGGACACCGACGGTCCTCGAGGTAAGGACCAGGAGCATCGCCAGCTCCTCCACAGTCGACTGCGCCCAGTAGGTAGTTCCCATTCATTCCCTTTTTCTCTAATTTTGCATTTCGCCCAATTCACCCCTTTGTCGTTCTGCTTCGATTCCGTCCATCCTAGTCGCCTACTCGATCATCGGAGCAACCCATCACGATCGCCTTCTCCCTACGCATCTTCTTCGCCCCTTCATCCAACCCAGCTCGCACAGGAGCTGGGATTGGGGCTCCTCCGCCGTCACCTCGTCGGAGCCCCTTCACACCACCGCACCGACCACCTTCACCCCCGCTCATAGGGTCGAGGCACTTTGCCCTCGACCCGCGAGTCTGCTAACGTGCTTTGCAGGTACATCCGAGCCATCTGAGGCTCTCGACCATCTGGTGCAGCAGCTCGAGCTCCGCCGACCTTGCCTGAGTTCCCAGGAACTCCGTCAAGCCATCGGAGGATACCAATAGACGCAGAAGGCCTCCACACTTCTTCTCCGATCATCCGTGGCCGTCGAGGAGGACTCCAGTGCCAGCACGAGCCCAGCGAAGTTCGCCGACGATCAGTTCGTCCTCCATCCTCTGCAGTCGTCCGATCCCCCCTTCAGCTCCAGATTAGATCTGAGACGTCCACGCCAGGAGCCGCCATCACCGCTCGATCTTTGGAGGAGCGATCGTGACCGTCGACTCGCCGAGGGTTAGCCACGCAGCCAGCAGCCGTCAGATCTCCACGTGGCTCGCATCCGACGGTCGACATAATAAAGGGTAAATTACTTCTTAGGCCCTTAGTTTTCTCATTGTTCTATTGTAGTCCTGTAAATACTTTAGATATTTTATTTCATTTAGGTAAATTGCACTGTGGACCCTGTCGTTTCTGTTATTTACGCGTATGCCCCTGTGTGTAGTAGAACACATGCGTGGACACGTGCTTTGTTGGGTTATTTTCATGTATGGACTCATAGTTTCAGGGTGTTAATGAATGAATGAAAGTTTTTAGTAATTGCATATATACCCCTATGCGTGGTTTTAATGTGCATGTGCGTTTATTAGTGGGTTATTTATACTAAGGCCCCTGGACTTTTAATACCTGTTATTAATAATCCAGGAACCTTAGTCTCTTTGCAATTAGGTCCCTGAGTGCCCAGGTCACGCGCCTCGCGCCTGTTTTCTTGGAAAATTTGCACCGGACCCCCTGGACTTCCTACTATTTGCGTACAGGTCCCTGTGCACTATACCTTAGTTTTGATTTTTAATTAAATATCAAACCAACTCCAAATTTAACGAAAATTGGATACATGGCTCCTGCCATGGTGTAAAATTTCCTCCAATTTTTGGAGACATTTTTGCTTTCATTTACTATTTTTAAAAAATCAAAAACATGCATTTTCTTTACTGTCTAACTTTAAAATTCACAAAAAATATTAAAACACCTCTAAAAATTACAAAAAATTAGACAGTAGTTGTTCTACCTTGTTTGATTTTTTGACTAATTTTGGTCATTTTTGGATATCTAAAACTTATAAAAATTGAAAAACACTAAAAACTCTATAAAAACTCTAATAATTATTTTAAAAATCCAAAAATAATAATTCAGTGCCTAAATTTTCCTTGTATTGTCTACTTTTTAGGAAAATTACCTTCAGACCTTGATAGGGCCTCTATCTATTTTATATTAGCCCTCCAAGTCTGACTGGACAACACTTTCATATTTCTCTCTTGTTTGATTTTTAAAAAATTCAATAAAAATCAGAAAATTACCAAAAATAAACCAAAAACAGTAAAAAATATAAAAAACATAAAAATATTTTTATTTGAATTTTTGAGTGATTTTTGAGTCATTAAATAATTGTTGTAGTTGCTTGTTTTATTGTTTTCTTTATTTTCTTTATTAATTAAAAAATCCAAAAAAATATAAAAATATAAAAATCCACCAAAAATAGTTGTTTTTATTTTATTTCCCTTTTTTTAGACTACTTCGTAGGCCGCGAGGCCATCACATGCTCCTTGTGTTCGACCCTGGTCGCTATACCAGGTTAATATAATAGCGAGACCGCTACTTGAGTTTAATTGATTTCTATTTGATTTTAGTGGTCTATTTTTCTCGATCGACTACGCTTGGTTACTTGGGTCGCAACGACCCTTGATTACCTTTTACCCGAGTGATCATGCTGTGTCATCAGAATGGCGCCGTTGCTGGGGAGCACGACTTAGTAGTCTTTTTCTTTATTTTTCATTTTCTTTTCGTTTTCTTTTTCGCGGCTTTCCGCGGCTCTTTCTGAGTCCGCGGTTTTTCGTGGCTTTTTATTTTTCATTTATTTTTGTTTTATTTTCTTTTTCTTTTCTTTTCTTTTCTTTTATGTTTGCTTGTTTATTTCACTTGTCATTTCTGCACATATACCCCTGTTCCATTTCATTTATTTTTCCTGCTTTTATTTGATTATTCTTAGTCTATGACACTTATCTTCTTTCTTGCGAGGGCTCGAGGACCGAGGCGGCGACTCTCGAGACGTCAGCGCAACCGTAGGATTCAGAGGCGACTCCTTTCTACACGGAGCTGCAGGAGAGCGTGAGAGAGAGCTGAGTGAGGGAGGAGTAGTTAGAGTAGCTAGACTTTCCTTTATTCATTTGATTTGAATTGTAATAATACAGGGACACTCAGCTGGACTTGGACTTGAGACTTTTAAGCTGGTCTGTTTCGCCGAGCACCGGTGTGTTCGGGGGACCCTTAGGTTTTTCGCGGCTTTTTCGCGGTTTTTGGTTTTTCGCTGCCTTTTACTGTTTTACACGGTTTTTCTCGAGCCCCTAGCCGTAGGACTTTTTGCTTGACTGTGCCGTACTCAGTAGGATCCACACACCTAATAGATTGCTTGTTCCTATAGATCGTTAATTGGACCTACTAATAAAAGGTTAAGAAAAATAGCTTATTCATTTTCCTTCGAGCCTACGTGCCGCAGCCTGCCCTGCCAAGCGCTGCTCCTGAACCCGATTTGTCGGGAGAAGGAGGGGTAGACCGAGACCGGACTCTCTGGATTGAAGGTTGGTGACCAGCTAGACGGTTCTGTCGTGTACAAGTTGCCTGCTTAGGACTCGGGTTTTCCCGTTGCACCATATAGGTAGTTTACTTTCCGTCTTTACATTCTGCGCGGATCATATTGCATGTAGAGTGCTGGAGTCAGGTACGCCTTTCTTACTTTGCATGCATCATTGATTTCATCACGCATCGGCTTTTTCGTCTTCTTCCCCTATTTTTGTCTTAATAACCAGGAGAACCGAAAAATTCGTTAGGCCTTTTGTTTTTATTGAAAAAGATCTAAAAAGAAAAATCATAAAATTGGGACTGCTAAAACTATTGATCACTAAAAGACACTTGATCTAAAAATCTGTCTTGGGGAGAGCAACCCCCTCATTGCTTGGTTTGATTGTGCGAGAGAGTGACCCGAACACTAGGTAGAGCCCTCCGGTATTACTCTCGACTGATTACCGACTTCTTCTATGCGGGACAGTCAGTTGGGAGAGTATCGGGTATCCTAGCAGGTCTCGTAATTGCTCTGATAACTTGATTGTTCACCAAAATAAAATTGACAAGATAATTTGACCGAGCCTTTACGGTCTTCAGCTCGCGTTGTGTTGGTGAACTGAGGGATTTGTTTGTGATCATAGTTTCTCCAGATCTCATCTGCCTTACTCGCCAAATCAAGATGATGGGCAGACGATCTCTTAGGCAGCCTCTGGCTGCACCGCTTTCGGGCGCATCTACCCGTTCATCTAGGTTGGCTCACGAGAGATGAGACCAGCTCTCCGAGCCCGAGTATGATTCCGCCATGTTCCCCCTCAACCCCCTTTCTTTCGGCTCCGAGAGACCAGTGCCATAGGAGAGATTAGCAGATTTATCAACACCTGAGTTTGGATCATTTGATTTTGCAGAGACCATGGCCAGTAGTTCCGATGATCGTAGTAGAGGTCCACAGCCCGAGCACTTTGTTCTGGACCAGGGTGCGATCAACTCCACCCTGATCGCCTCCCTCGAGATGGTACAACATCGGTTGAGGGATCAGGGAGCGTTTATGTTGGATATGAGGAGAGAGATGGAGCAGATGAGAGCAGAGCGAGAGTAGTGTAGAGACGGGCCGAGGATCCCAGATGATGCAGCAGCAGCCGCAGCAGCCGCACCGGCCGCCGCCGCAGCGGCAGCCGCAGCGGCAGGAGCAGGAGAGCCACCGAGATCGATGCGGGAGTTGCACAACCCCGGATCGACACTGATGCATCACTGGGTTGTGCTACCAGCCATCGTGGGGGACTTCAAGTTCCCCCCAAACACCTTGCAGCTTCTCCCCCGTTTCCACGGGCTCGCCACCGAGGAGCCCCATCTCTACCTCCAGGAGTTTTTGATGATTTGCAGTACTGTCCACGATCGTCAGGTGGACCAGGATACCATCAGGATGATTGCCTTCCCCTTCTCTTTGGCAGACAGAGCAGCCACCTGGCCGAAACATCTGGAGAAGTTCGTCTACACTTGGGAGCAGCTCCGCACCGAGTACTTGCATAAGTACTATCCACTCGGGCGGACCAATGCCGCGAGAGCCCTGATCAGCAACTTCTCTATGCTCCTCAACGAGCAGTTCCATGAGGCATGGGAGAGGTTCCGAGAGCTGACTGATAGATGCCCGCACCACGACATTTCCAAGCCGAACCTCGTGCAGAGCTTTTTCAGCGGGCTGACACCAGAGCTTCAGGGATTGGTGAACGCTTCTTGTGGCGGGTCTTACTTCGCCAAGGACCACGACCAGGTCTGGGCCATCTACGAGGAGATGGCCGAGAACTACATGGTGATGTCCCAGACCCGGTTGTACACTCAGGGCAGACCCCAGCAGCCACAACCCGTGCAGTACCAAAGGATAGCACGGGTCGACGCCGGTCCTTCCAGTTCATCCGCAGTAGCAGCAGCACATGCAGAGTCATCAGCTGCGGACATGGGCATCATTAGCGAGAAGTTCGATCGGATGGAGCTAATTGAGAAGAAGCAGTGCCGGGGCATCACTCAGATGGAGCAGATGGCACAGACTCTGAGTGACATGAAGACCTGGCTCATGTGTCTCCAGGAGGCACAAACGGCTTCCCAGCCCCGTCTTCAGTCGTGAGGCGATCATGGCAGCAACGACAGCTCGTCCCAGCACTCCAGCTTACACCAGCAGCCTAGACAGGTTCACCTTGTACAGGCGGAGCCGTACCAGCAGCCGCAGCCCACCTACCAGTCACCACCATCTCCGGACTTGCAGATGGTGGTATACCAGCCAGATCAGCCTCTGGCAGTACTCCCGCCACCCCAGTACGATGCAGAGTTGTTGATGGATGTCAACGGGATTTGGTATGACCGCCCTCAGCCCGGTATCCGACGAGACCATCCTGGATTCCGGTGGGGGACCGGAGGTCCCCAGCCCCAGCAGCAGCCGTCAGGTCAGGGAGGCCAGTACGGCCATCAGAGAGATCACCAGCTGCAGCAGCAGCAGCCCCCAGTGTACCCACCACCGCAGCAGCAGCAGTCGTCCTGTGGTCCTCGTCCCTATTAGCAGGGACAGTCTTGGAGGCGAGATCAGCCTCACCAGCAGCAACAGCATCACCCATACCCCTCTCAGCAGCACCAGCACCAGTTCCAGCAACCTCACTACCAGAGAGGCTACCCGTCGGGCTCCCACAAGAGCCCCGCCTTGGATGACATAGCCCGCCTCCTCACGGATCAGCAGGCTACCTTTCGACGGGAGATGGACGAGTTCTACCAGGAGATGCGGGACATTGTGAGAGGGAAGGCCGCCATCCCTGCCTAGATCGAGCCGAACCCCAACAGCCTGAAGAGGAAATCTGAGCAGGTAGCTTACACTGAGTATGCCACTCCTAGTGCCACATTTGATGATATGTCTGTAGATCTTTTTGATACTGATTTTGTCGCACTTAGGAGCGGTAGGATGCCAGCAGGCGGCGCCTCGTCTGAGCGACACCACGAGGGCACACCTAGAGCGCCAGATGAGGAGGAGGAGGGCAGTACTGAGGCGGCTAGAGACGATGACGGTGGTACTGATGCCACCAAGGATGCTGATTCCACAGGCGGTGCTGAGGCCGCCAGTTCACCAGTCCGAGGAGGTGGTACTAAGGTCACCCTTGATGCCGAGCCAGATCACGGTGCTGAGGCAGCGAGACGTCCAGTTGATCCAGCCGATGGTGGTGTTGAGGCCACCCGTGTTCATTTTGAGAGATTTGTAGTTTTTCCTACTTCTGATGTATCTCGGAACTCTGTTGTGAATAAAGGAAAAGGTTTGGTTTTTTCTGGTCCCACTGTGGTGCGTGATGTATGTGCGGATCCAGCCGTCGAGCCGTCTAGACCTTTTCCTAGTCCTTCATCTGAGAAGGACCCAGTGATCCCCTTCCCTAGAGCCCTTCAGATGGGGAAGGGGAAGAAAAAAGAAAATCCAAAAAAGAGAGAGCAGGAGGAGTTCAGCCAGCAGATGATAGATAGATTTCACATACAGCTGACTCTTCAGGAGGCTTTGCAGTACATCCCCCTTCTTCAGTGTTCACTGAGAGACAGGACCACAGTCAGGAGGAAGAGGAGGAACTACCACTCAGAGATCCATGTGCTGACGAAAGCCACGTGTTTCGCGATCCAGAACCGTCTGCCGGCCAAGAGGCCAGATTCAAGAGCCCCTTATGTCAGATGTCACATCAGAGAGCAGAGGTTCGACCGTACTCTATTGGATAGCGGATCGTCGATCAACCTCCTTCCGGAAGCCCTTCTCGACCGCTTCGAGTTGGGCACTCTTAGACAGAGCAGGACAGTCCTTCAGTTTGCTGATCGATCTGTCAAGAGGCCGAAGGGGTTGTTGCGAGACGTTGTCGTCACTATTCAGGGCCTGCAATTCCCCGTGGACTTCGTAGTGTTGGACATGGAGATCCCTGATTCATGACCAATACCCCCATCATTCTCGGTCGTCCGTTCTTGGCTACAGCCAAGGCGGTGACTGACCATGATAACGGGAAGGTATACTTTCGCGTCGAGGGCGAAAGTGTACAAATAGAGATGGTCGAGGACAGCCGAGCCAGAGAGAGATCATGCTCAGAGACCACTTCAGATACAGAGCAGCTGACAGAGGCCGGGCTAGACATCCACCAAGACTGTGACTTTGTGATCACAGATGATGAGGCAGTTTGGGCAGACCCAACAACACAAGCCTTCCTCTCATTTTCAGACACCGCTGATGCAGAGATGATAGCAGAGGAGAGCTTGGAGAGCACATTCCTGGTCCAGGATACTTCAGAGTTAGCAGAGCCGGTTCTCGACCGCGAGACAGATTCTTGTGATGATGGTGGTACTGATGCCACCGCAGATGATGCAGATCCCTCAGATTCAGAGTCTGATTGGGCAGATTGTGAGGATTACATGCCAGACCTGAGTTCCACCGAGCCTACAGCTGAGGAGGAGGTAGATGCCGAGCAGAGCAGAGACAGTCCATCAGGGCAGCCTTCTCCAGTTTCTGAGATTGAGAGAGAGTTTCAGTTCTCCCATGCAGATTTGGCAGCGTTCACGCAGACTTTCCAGAAGCCAGATCCACCAGCACCCAGCTGTCCAGAGCTGAAGACACTCCCTACTTCGCTGAAGTATCGATTCCTTGCGGGTGAGCCTGAGATGTACCCAGTCATCATCTCCGCCGATCTGACTGGAGAGCAAGAATCCCGTCTGATGGGGGTTCTTGAAAAGAACCGCAAGGCAATCGGATGGAGCGTAGCAGATCTCCAGGGTATTAGTCCGGCCCTGTGCTCCCACCATATCTATCTCAAGGATGGGGTGAAGCCGTCGCGTGAGTTCCAGCGGCGGCTGAACCCAAATCTGAGAGAGGTTATCATGAAGGAAATCTCGAAATGGTGGAGCGCCGATGTTATCTATCCCATCTCCGACTCCAAGTGGGTCAGCCCTTTGCATGTGGTGCCCAAGAAGACGGGCATCACTACAGTGATTAGTGAGTCTGGAGAGGAGATTGCTACACGAGTACCCACTTCTTGGCGGGTCTGCGTTGACTACAAGAGACTCAACCAGGCCACCAAGAAGGATCATTTCCCCCTGCCCTTTATAGATCAGATCATTGAGAGACTGGCAGGGAAGAGCCATTACTGTTTTCTGGATGGGTACTCGGGCTACAACCAGGTGGCCATCGCTCCTGAGGACCAGGAGAAGACCACCTTTACCTGTCCCTTCGGCACATACACCTTCCGATGCATGCCATTTGGGCTATGCAATGCCCCTACGACATTTCAGAGATGCATGCTGTCGAACTTTTCGGACATGGTAGGGGAGTGCTTGGAGGTCTTCATGGATGATTTCTCGGTTTACGGCGACAGATTCGACTCCTGTCTTGACTGCCTAGACCGAGTACTCCAGCGATGTATAGAGGTTCACTTGGTGATATCTTGGGAGAAGAGTCACTTCATGGTGACTCAAGGGACGGTGCTTGGCCATATCATCTCCAACAGGGGCATGGAGGTTGATCCAGCCAAGGTAGATGTCATTAGAAAACTCGCACCGCCGTCCAATTTGAGGCAGTTACGGTCATTTCTGGGGCACGACGGTTTCTACCGACGATTCATTCATGATTTCAGCAGGATTGCCCGGCCGTTGACTGACCTACTAATGAAAGACACCGAGTTCCTTGTCGATGACAAGTGTCTTTCGTCCTTCGAGACTCTTAAGCAGTGTGTTATAGAGGCTCCTATTCTCCAGCTGCCTAATTGGTCTCTCCCATTCGAGATCATGACGGATGCCTCCGATTTTGCCGTGAGGGCCGTGCTGGGACAGAGGAGGGATGGAGTCCCCTTTGCTATCCACTACGCTAGCCACACATTGGATTCCGCGCAGCAGAATTATACAGTCACAGAGAAGGAGATGCTAGCCGTAGTGTTCGCCCTAGATAAGTTCAGATCTTACATTATTGGATCTAGAGTGACTTTGTATACTGATCACACCGCCATCTGATACCTCATGGCAAAGAAGGATGCCAAGGCCAGACTGACTAGATGGATCCTTCTACTCCAGGATTTTGACATTGAGATCAAGGATAAGCCTGGAGTCAAGAATGTGGTGGCGGATCATCTCTCTCGTTTAGAGCAGCCTGAGGAGTCCGAGCATATTGATCTCATTTGTGAGACCTTCCCAGATGAGGCGATCCTTGCTATCGCCTCTCTCCCGTGGTATGCCGACATTGTGAACTTTCTTGTTGCTAAGAAAGTCCCACAAGGTTGGCCCAGGCAGAGGCTTGAGACCTTCCTCGCGAAGGCCAAGTCCTACCACTGGGAGGATCCCATCCTTTACCACGAAGGAGGGGATAGCGTCTGGCGTAGGTGCATTCCTCAGGAGGAGCCCCATAGCGTCCTCACTTACTGCCACAAGCTTGAGGCAGGAGGACATCATTCAGGGAGGAGAACGGCACAGAAAGTGCTCCAATCCGGCTTGTGGTGGCCTACCCTCTTCAAGGACTCTGATGAGTTCGTGAAGAGGTGTACTGACTGTCAGAGGATGGGTACTTGTGGACAGCGTGACATGATGCCGATGCAGCCCATTCACTTCTGTGAGGTTTTTGATGCATGGGGCATCGATTTCATGGGTCCATTCCATAAGAGTCAGGGATTTGAGTACATTATGTTGGCCGTAGACTATGTTAGTCGTTGGGTTGAGGCTATCCCCGCCCGAGCCGCTGATGCAAGGACAGTTTGCAGATTTTTGTGGAAGCACATCATCACGCGGTTCGGGGTACCTCGAGTATTGATTTCAGATGGGGGGTCTCATTTCATCAACGACCAGGTGAAGGCCCTTTCTAGCGAGTTCGCTATAGACCATCGAGTTGCCACTCCATACCATCCACAGACGAATGGTCTAGCCGAGGTGTCGAACAGGGAGATCAAGACTATATTGCAGAAAGTCGTCCGCCCTGACCGAAAGGATTGGTCACAGCTTTTGGACTCGGTCTTGTGGGCATATAGGATGTCTTTCAAGACACCATTGGGCACATCTCCCTTTCACCTCGTATATGGCAAGCCGTGCCATTTGCCTGTTGAGCTGAGACACAGGTCACTTTGGGCAGTCACTGATATTCTTATAGATCCAGATAGTGTAGGAGACCAGAGGAGGGCAGAGTTAGCAGCCCTGGAGGAGCTTAGAGATACCGCCTTCTCAAACAGCCTACATTACAAGGAGAGAGTGAAGGAGTGGCATGATTCTCACATCAGCCACAACCATTTTGAGCCTGGACAGAGGATATGGCTGTTTGATGCGAGGCTTCGTCTATTTCCAGGTAAGCTACAGAGCAAATGGAAGGGACCCTACTTGGTGAGAAAGGTACACGACAACGGTAGCATTGACATATCCGAGTTGTCTTCTGAGAGTACCTTTCGAGTGAACGGCCAGCGACTCAAGCCATTTCTAGATCATGAGCCGCGGGTCCATGATGTTGCCCCTATTCATTTTGCGTGAGATGTGGTCTTTTGACTCACATCTATTGCATCTCACGCCTGATTATCACTGTTCTTCCGACCTGTATAGATCCAGATGTCCATATCATCACATTCTTTAGTCCCACATCCCTTTCTTCATCTTTTGATTATGCTATACTTAGGGTGTACTTTACCCTAAGTATAGGGGGGATGTAGGACCTTTGGGTATTTCTTTTGATTCTTTCTATCACTGTTTTGCTGCCTATACTTAGGGATATTTTACCCTAAGTATAGGGGGGTAGACCCTGTACATTCTCTACTCGGGTTTCCCTTTGTATACAACCTGCTATACTTAGGATTACTTGATCCTAAGTATAGGGGGAAAAGCCGAGATCTTTTTGACCTTCTATTCATTCATTCGTTTTTGTATATAACCTTCCTTTTCACTTCCCTATACCTAGCACGAGTTATGTCTTCTTCATCGCTCTTGACTCTGAGGACATCGTTCGAGCTAAGTATAGGGGTGTGTGTATATATTCCATATATACTTTAGCCATAACTCGTACTTTGTGTGAGTGTGTTAATAAATAAAATGGCTAAAACCCCTAAAAATCACAAAAATTAAAAATTTTTCTTGTACATAATCATTCTTTTATTTGCACATAAATAGCTAGTGTACAAATTTTTTTTGTAAAAATGTTTTCAAAAATCTTTTGTGTAAAGTTTGTGTAAATATTTTCATATTAAAAATTATGTATATGGTACAAAATTTTTCCAAAATGTTTTGAAAATAAAAAAGTTTGCAAAAATCTTGTGTAAATGTGTGTAAATACTTTTGCAAAACTTGCATTTCATGCATTCATCCATTCATGATTTCAAAACATTTTTCAAAAACTTTGCATCTTTGTAAAAATTGTGTAAATAGCATCTTTGTGTATATGTATATAGTTTTTCTGGATGATAGTTGACATTTAAACTAGCCCAGAATTAAATTGGGAAATGGATCTTGATTAAGATCTTAATCCACCTAATTTCTAAGAGGAACCTTATAGGGCTTAGGGTTACGGCTTTTCAGGTCCTTGGTGACTTAATTCTTTGAGTCCACTAGGCTATGATCACATGTCATCTCAATGAGCCTAAGTAGAACACTTAACAACAACACATGACTCATAGGGACAATGGCTTTACTTGAACACCAGCACTTAGCACCGAGCTCTCTACGGATGAGGTGGTGAGGAGGCAGTCTTCCTTGACTTGGGGTAGCATATGAGGGTAGTACTTCTAGGCGGAACCTCTCTTCTTCTTTTAGTGAAGGAAGTGCGTCTCAACTTAGTCTGGTTGCCATGAGGTCTAAAGACATGAGTTGTGGGTTGCAATAATGCTTCAAAAGAGGGATAGTCTACTGGCTCAAGAGGAAAAAGTCCTTGTATATATGCTGCACATGTATATGTTGTATAGATGCACTTGAAAAAAAATGCAAAAAGAAAATAACTCCAAAAAAGTGGTGGGTCTGATAGAAAATGGTAATCCCACCGGAGTATGTATATAGTGCAAGAAGCAAAGCTTGAGATTCATGTCCCACCTTATATAGCTTGCAGCAGGGAGACTTGGCTACACTTGTCAAGCTCCCAAGGATACATGGCTACACTAGCCATGGTCCATTCTCTTCTTCCCCCTCTTCTTGAGCCGGTTGAACTTGAACTTAGAAGGGAATACCCCGCTCCTCGAGGAAAGAGTGGCCAGATTGAGGTCATAGAGTTACCTTGTTGGGGAGGGTTGTCAAGTTGCCATTTCTGAGGTGGAGAGCTTATACTTCACATCCACAGTACAAGGAAAGATTCATGGTCTTCAGGGTTTGTGTTTGATGACTTGTTCAGATCTGGATTGTTGAGGAGTCTTGATTTTAGATTAGTGGAACTTAGAGGCTGTTGAGTTTTAAGCTTAAGTCCAAATAAGGTTCCGACACATTAATAATCCAAAGATCTGATTGAGCTCCGTAATTCAATTTAATGAAGGCAAGTTTAATTTTCAACCTTGATCCATGTGCATTCTCCTCTTTTTCTTTTTCTTTCTCTTTTTCACTTCTTTTTCAAATAAGTGTTTGCTAAGGGACTGGCAAAGTTAAGTATAGGGGGGTGATGAATACTCATTCATCACTCTTTATTCTTATATTTTAGCTACAAAAACCTTTGCAAATGCATGTATATGTTTGTAAATACAAATAATTACCAAAAGCATGCATGGTGTAAAAACTAATAATTAGCATGTTTTTGTGCAAAAATAAAAGAATAAAGATTAAAAAAAAGAGGGAAATATTTAGAATAAATATTGAGCAACCTAATCCCAAGGGAGGGCTCAACATGGGCCTGACCGCATAAAAGCCAAAGTAGGGAGAGATAGGGGGCTCATGTGTGTAAATATACCTGTGAATATTACAAAAATATTTTCCTCCAAAAATAGAATAAAGTGGGTTTGTATATATTTATAAATACAAAATCAAAACAAAAATTGAAAAATTAAAAAGAAAAATAAAAACATTCACATGTAGATATTCACCTTGTACATAGACACCTTATCTATATTTATTTCACCTTATAAATAAATAAATAAATTTCCATAAAATTTGTATATATTTTATCTTTTATGGTGTGAATAAATAAAATAAAAACCATTAAAACAAAAACAAAATAAAAAGAAAAAAATTAAAAACCAAAAATAACATTGTACATATAGATAGATGTATATATCTATTTATTTCCCCTTTGTATATAAATAATAAAAATAAAATAAAAATACCTTTTTATTCCTAATTTTATGCTATAAATAAATAAAATATAAAATGGGGATAAAAATGTACAAAAATAACTAATTAAAAATCAAAAATAAAAAACCTATATTGTGTAAATACCTATATATAGCTCTATAGTGTAAATACCTTATTTTTATTTTGAAAAATTAATTAAAATCACAAAAAATAGAAAAAATTAAAACAAACATTTTTCGTATTTTGAGTTTTTAATAATTCAGCCATTTCCTATTTTATTTCTAATTTCCAAATCATTTTGACGTGGTTGTTCCTCATTAGTCTACGGGGGACATTGACCCCCCGGTCAACTCCCCCCCTTGGACAACTTCCCATGGGTCCATGACGCCCGACCCGATTTCTCAGCATTTTAGCGTCACGACCCGATCGCCTCGCACCCAAACCCAGGGTCCAATTCGTTCCTGCCAGATTCGACACCCTCGCCGGCATGCCTGCCTCGGGGTCCGCGCTCTGAGCTGCCCTACCCGATCGATTTTAGCCGGACCCCTGGCTGTATAAATTCCGAGCTCCGCCTCCATTTCCAGGATCTTTCGCACATTCGCCTTCCACCCAGTGACCTCCAGTGCCTTCGCGAGAGTGACAGCTCGCTCCGGGCGTTGTTGCAGCGAGGAGGAGTGTGAAGACCACTGATCCGGCGAGCTTGCTCCGTCGTGCGCCGCCTGGAGGTAGCGCCAGATCCTCGGACACCGACGGTCCTCGAGGCAAGGACCAGGAGCATCGCCAGCTCCTCCACAGTCAACTGCGCCCAGTAGGTAGTGCCCATTCATTCCCTTTTTCTCTAATTTTGCATTTCGCCCAATTCGCCCCTTTGCCATTCTGCTTCGATTACGTCCATCCTAGTCGCCTACTCGATCATCGGAGCAACCCATCACGATCGCCTTCTCCCTGCGCATCTTCTCCGCCCCTACATCCAACCCAGCTTGCACAGGAGCTGGGATTGGGGCTCCTCTGCCGTCACCTCGCCGGAGCCCCTTCACACCACCGCACCGACCACCTTCACCCCCGCTCACAGGGTCGAGGCACTTTGCCCTCGACCCGCGAGTCTGCTGACGTGCTTTGCAGGTACATCCGAGCCATCTGAGGCTCTCGACCATCTGGTGCAGCAGCTCGAGCTCCGCCGACCTCGCCTGAGTTCCCAGGAACTCCGTCGAGCCATCGGAGGATACCAGTAGACGTGGAAGGCCTCCACGCTTCTTCTCCGATCATCCGTGGCCGTCGAGGAGGACTCCAGTGCCAGCACAAGCCCGACGAAGTTCGTCGGCGATCAGTTCATTCTCCATCCTCCACAGTCGTCCGATCCCCCTTCAGCTCCAGATTAGATCTGAGACGTCCACGCCAGGAGCCGCCATCACCGCTCGATCTTTGGAGGAGCGATCGTGATCGTCGACTCGCCGAGGGTTAGCCACGCAGCCAGCAACCGTCAGATCTCCACGTGGCTCGCATTCGACGGTCGACTTAATAAAGGGTAAATTACTTCTTAGGCCCTTAGTTTTCTCGTTGTTCTGTTGTAGTCCTGTAAATACTTTAGATATTTTATTTCAGTTAGGTAAATTGCACTATGGACCCTGTCGTTTCTGTTATTTACGCGTATGCCCCTGTGTGTAGAAGAACACGTGCGTGGACACGTGCTTTGTTGGGTTATTTTCATGTATGGACTCATAGTTTCAGGGTGTTAATGAATGAATGAAAGTTTTTAGTAATTGCAGATATACCCATGTACGTAGTTTTAATGTGCATGTGTGTTTATTAGTGGGTTATTTATACTAAGGCCCCTGGACTTTTAATACATGTTATTAAATAATCCAGGAACCTTAGTTTCTTTGCAATTAGGTCCCTGAGTGCCTAGGTCACGCGCCTCGCACGTGTTTTCTTGGAAAATTTGCATCGGACCCCCTGGACTTCCTACTATTTGCGTACAGGTCCCTATGCACTGTACCTTAGTTTTGATTTTTAATAAAATATCAAACCAACTCCAAATTTAACGAAAATTGGACACATGGCTCCTGCCATAGTGTAAAATTTTCTTCAATTTTTTAAGACATTTTTGCTTTCATTTACTATTTTTAAAAAATCAAAAACATGCATTTTCTTTACTGTCTAACTTTAAAATTCACAAAAAAAAATATTAAAACACCTCTAAAAATTACAAAAAAATTATACATTAGTTGTTTTACCTTGTTTGATTTTCTGACCAATTTTGGTCATTTTTGGATATCTAAAACTTATAAAAATTGAAAAACACTAAAAACTCCATAAAATTCTGATAATTAAGTTAAAAATCCAAAAATAATAATTCCAGTGCCTAAATTTTCCTTGTATTGTCTACTTTTTAGGAAAATTACCTTCAGACCTTGATAGGGGCTCTATTTGTTTTATATTGGCCCTCCAAGTCTGACTGGACAACACTTTCATATTTCTATCTTGTTTGATTTTTAGAAAATTCAATAAAAAACAGAAAATTACCAAAAATTAACCAAAAACAGAAAAAAATATAAAAAACATAAAAATATTTTTATTTGAATTTTTGAGTGATTTTGAGTCATTAAATAATTGTTGTAGTTGCTTGTTTTATTGTTTTCTTTATTTTCTTTATTAATTAAAAAATCCAAAAAAATATAAAAATATAAAAATCCACCAAAAATAGTTGTTTTTTATTTTATTTCCCTTTTTTTAGACTACTTCATAGGCCGTGAGGCCACTACATGCTCCTTGTGTTCGACCCTGGTCGCTATACCAGGTTAATATAATAGCGAGACCACTACTTGAGTTTGATTGATTTCTATTTGATTTTGGTGGTCTATTTTTCTCGATCGACTGGGCTTGGTTACTTGGGTCGCAAAGACCCTTGATTACCTTTTACCCGAGTGATCAGGCTGTGTCATCAGGTACCTCATGGCAAAGAATGACGCCAAAGCTAGATTGACCAGATGGATCCTTCTACTTTAGGAGTTTGATATTGAGATTAAGGATAAGCCTGGAGTTAAGAATGTGGTGGCGGATCATCTCTCCTGATTGGAAAATCTTGAGTATTCAGAGCATACAACACCTATTACAGAGACCTTCCCAGATGAGGCAATCCTTGCTATCATCTCGCTTCTATGGTACGCTGACATTGTGAACTATCTTGTCACCAAAAAAGTTCCACAAGGTTGGCCCAAACAATGACTTGAGACCTTCCATGCGAAGGCCAAGTCGTACCATTGGGAGGATCCCATCCTTTATTACGAAGGAGGGGATAGCGTCTGGTGTCGGTGCATTCCTCAAGAGGAGCATCACAACGTCCTCACATACTGCCACAAGCTTGAGGCAGGAGGACATCATTCTGTGAGGAGGACAACATAGGAAGTGCTCCAATCCGGCCTATGGTAGCCAACCCTCTTCAAGGATTCTGATGAATTCGTGAAGAGGTGTACTAACTATCAGAGGATGGGCACTTGTGGACAATGTGACATGATGCCAATGCAGCCCATTCACTTCTGTGAGGTTTTTGATGCATAGGGCATTGATTTCATGGGTCCATTCCCTAAGAATTAGGGATTTGAGTATATATTTTGTTGGTTGTTGATTATGTGAGTTGTTGAATTGAGGCCATTCCTGCCTGAACCGTAGATGCTAAGACTGTTTGTCGATTTTGAGGAAAAAAATCATTTCACGGTTCGGGGTGCCTAGAGTTTTGATATCTGACAGGGGGTCTCATTTTATCAACGACAAGGTAAAGGCCCTTGCTAATGAGTTCAGCATAGATCATCGAGTAGCCACTCCTTATCATCCTCAAACCAATGGTCTTGCTGAAGCATCGAACTGGGAGATCAAGACGATATTACAGAAAGTCGTCCGCCCAGACAGAAAGGATTCATCACAGCTTTTGGACCCGGTTTTGTGGGCTTATCGGACTTCCTTCAAGACACCTTTGAGTACGTATCCCTTTCATCTCATTTTTGGCAAGCCATGCCATTTACATGTGGAGATAAAGCACAAGTCACTATGGGATGTCACTGAGATATTATTGGATCCAGAGAGCATAGGAGGTCAGAGGAAGGTAGAGTTGGCATTCCTGGAGGAGCTTAGAGTTTTTTCTCAGTCAAGAGCTAACTATTGAAGAGTGACCCTTGCCTCTCTTCCACTATCTTAGGTGTCTGCACATGACCAGTAATATATATAGCCTCTATCATCGGTTTTGAGGCTAGCTAGTCTTTGACCTTCCTCTTGCTCTGGACCTCTCTTTCCATAGCCTTCCTGGATGAAAGCTTCGCGCGCCCAGTAGTAGCCCCTCCGAAGCCTTCGCTAGAATGAAGTTCGTGCCATGAGAAGTTAGAGGAATGGAGACAGGGCTGCCTTACTGCTTAGAGGAATGGAGCTGATCCCGAACCTGTTGTGAAGTGCAGTGAGAAGGCCCAGGCAAACAACAAGCATTTTGAGTAGTCTACAATATAAGGAGCGAGTGAAGATATTGCATGATTCTCATATCAGGCATAAGTAGTTTGAGACAAACTAGTGAGTATTGCTATTCGATGCTAGGTTGAGATTATTTTCAAGGAAGTTGCAGAGCAAGTGGAAGGGACCATACTTGGTCCGAAAGATGCACGGCAATGGTAGCATTGACATATCTGAGATGTCGTCTGAGTCTACCTTTCGAGTTAATGGTCATCGCCTGAAACCATACCTAGATCATGATTTGGTGATCGTTCACGTTGCCCCTATCCATTTTGCATGAGATGTAGTCTTTGACTCACATCATTTGCATCTCATGCATGATTATCACTTTCTCCCGCAGCTGTATAGATCCAGTTGTCCATATCGCACATTCTTTGGTCTAACACCTAAACTTCATCTTCTGATTATGCAATACTTAGGGTGCACTTCACCCTAAGTATAGGGGGGTGTCATACTTGTAATTATCTGCTTGCTTCTTTTTACCTCTATTTTGCTGTCTATACTTAGGGATATTTTACCCTAAGTTTAGGGGAGGTAGACCCTGTACATTCCAACCCTTGGTTTTCCCCTTGTATATAGATGTTGTACTTAGGATTACTTAATCCTAAGTATAGGGGAATTACCGACTTCTATTGATTTTATTCTTTCATTCATCGTTGTAGTATAGCCTTTCTTTTCACTTCCCAATACTCAGCACGAGTTATGTCTTCTTCACTGCTCTTTGATCACTTTGAGGACATCGTTCGAGCTAAGTATGGGGGGTGTTGTATATATTGTATATATACTTTATCCATAACTCGTACTTTGTGTGAGTGTGTTAATAAATAAAATGGCTAAAAACCACAAGCTAAAAATCACAAAATTTTAAAAAAAATTTCCTGTACATAAATTTCTTTCTTGCACATACATGTCTGTAAATAGCTATTTGTAAAAACTATTTTTGTACAAATGTTTGTAAAAATGTTTTGCTTGAAAAAAGTTTGTAAATATTTTTGTATCAAAATTATGTATATGGTACACAATTTTTAAAAAATGTTTGAAGAATAAAAGTTTGCAACTGTTTTGTAAATGTTTGTAAATAGTTTGCAAAACTTCTTCATTTTCCTTGCATTCAAACATTTTCAAAAATTTTACATGTTTTGAAATTGCATCAAAAGACTTTTATACATATTTTGTATATTCTTCTAAATCATAGTTGACATTTAAACTAGTATGGAATTAAATTGGAAAATGGAGCTTGGTTAGTACCTTAATCCACCTAATTCTCAGAGGAACCTTATAAGATTTGGGGTTAAGACTTTTCAGGTCCATTAGTGACTTAATTCTTTGAGTCCACTAGGCTATGTTCACATGTCATCTTGATGAGCCTAAATAGAACACTTAATAGCGCACACATGACTCTCACAGATAATGGCTTTACTTGGACCATCACCTTACACATAACTCCACAGGGATGAGGTGATGAGGAGGTAGTTTTCGTTGGCTTGGAGTAGCATACGAGGGTAGTAGTTCTAGGCGGAACCTCTCGTCTTCCTTTAGGGAGGGATGCACATCTCAACTTGGTCTAGTAGCATTGAGGTATAAAGAAAGGAGTTGTGGGTTGCAATAATGCTTCAAAAGAGGGATAGTCTACTGGCTCAGGAAGAAAAAGTCCTTATGTATATGCTGCACCATGCAGATATGTTGTACATATGCACATAAAAAAATTGTGCAAAATAAAAAAAACTCCAAAAAAGTGGACATGCCTGATTGAAAATAAAATGCCTGCAAGAGTGTATATAGCCAAATAAAGCAAAGCTTATGTATTACACCTTCTTATCTCATGAAGTTTACCGCAGGAGACTTAGCTATACAGGTTAGGCTCCCAGGGATACATTGCTACACTGTCCACGATCCATTCTCTTCTTTCCCCCTCTTCTTGAGCCGACTGCACTTGAACTTAGAAGTGAATACCCCACTCCTCGAGGAAAGAGCTTCTAGACTGAGGAATTAGAGTTACCTTATTGATGGAGGCTGATTCTTTATTATTTCTGAGGTGGGGAGCTGCGTATCACTTACACAGTACAAGAAAAGGTACATGGTCATTAGAGTTTACGTATGTAGACTTGTTCTGATCTGGATTATTGAGAAGCCTTGACCATAGATTGGTGGAATTTAGAGGTTGTTGAGTCTTAAACCTAGATCCAAATAAGGTTACGACAAATTAATAATCCAAAGGTCCGACTGAGCTCCATACTTCAATTTAATGAAGGCAAGTTTAATAATCAACCTTGATTCATCTTCTTTTTCTTTTTTCTTTTCTTTTTCACTCCTTTTTCAAATAACTGTTTGCTAAGGGACTAGCAAAGGTAAAGTATAGGAGGTGATGAATCCTTGATTCACTCTTTATTCTTTTATTTTAGCTATTTATCTTGGCAAAACATCATGTAGATGCTTTAATAAACAATAACATAGCATTCAACATGCATTTGTTAATATTGCATAATTAGCATGTTTTTGTGCACAAATAAAAGAATAAAGGAAAAAGAAAAACTAAGGAGGTATTTAGAATAAATACAGAGTGATTCGAACCCAAAGAGAAGGTGAAGTCTTGACCTGATTGCAAAATAGAATAAGTAGAGAGATATAGTTTACTTTGTGTTGTGCATAATACCTATACTTGTACTTATTATGTATATATTAATTTTTAACCAAAATAAAATAAATCATTTTTTTACTTCCTTATATATATTTCTAAAAATAATATAAGAATGAAATAAAAATAAAAATCTCCACTCATTGTACAAAAACATATGTATATACATCACACCCTCTATTTATTATGCATCATTATATAATTCATAAAAATAAAAATAAAAAGTATTCTATACTCCTAAAAATATGTTGTAAATAAATAAAATACAAAATAGGGGCATTTGTGTAAAAATAGCAAAATAAAAATACTTGTACATAATACATAGGCATATTATATCTGTACATAATACTATAGATTATGTATATACTAATTTATTTTTTCACAAAAATGATTAAAAAATACAGAAAAATCACTTGAAAAATAATAAACATTTTTTATTTTATACACTTTTTATTTCGAATTCATTTACTATTTTTTATTTAATTTATAAATATTTTGAAAAATTGAATTTTCTAATTGGTTCAGGAGGGATTGTTGACTTCGATCAATGCTTCCTCCTAGTTCGGGTCAGGTTGACTCTTCATTGCTGGAGCATCTCCTCTGATTTTTCCTGCCCGACTCCAAGTTTCTTTTGCCTCAAAATTCGAACCTGATAATCCTCGTACATCCTATATCCTCACAGGTCCTTTGGTCGATCCGAATCTCTAGGGTTCCACGCTTTACGCCGATCTTTCTGGAACCCTGAGCGACATAAAGCATCCTCTTCCCCCTCCTGGCACTGCAGCTCGTGCCTTGCCCCTTCTTTCATCCCTAGGTATCTTTAGTAGAGTGATAACAACCTATGGGTGCCCTTGGATCGAAGTTTGGTGGCATGTAGCCGCAGCTCCCCTACGTGGTCGGAGCTCTCCACCGTGTTCAGCCTCCCTGCCCGCCGCCACATGGTTGAGGCCATGACCCCAACTCCCAGCATCGCCTGACTTTGCTGAGTTCGTCAGCACCCTTAGGTATCCTATCCTTCCACTCCACTTTTCATTCCGCTCGATTCTTTCATTTCACCACCGCCGTCGTGCATCTGCTCCGTCCACCCGATCGGAGCCTCACCCCCATCTATATCTGCTCCGATTGATCCTACATCTCCCCCGCTCCTCATTTCGCAACTTGATCACCCTTAGACTCAACCCTCAGGTCAAGGTTAAGGTCGAGACCTCCTTCCTTCACGATCGCCAGAGGCCAAACCCCATTCCCCGATAATTCTCATACATATTCATGCAATAAAACTGGTCGGAGCTACTCCCCCGAGTCGACCGTTCTCTTGTAGGTGCCTGCGTACATGGAAGAATCCATTTGAGCCCTCAACCGCTCAGGCAGAGCTCCCTCATTTCGCTCATCCAATCGCTTGATCCTTCGTCGGAACCTCCCACCAGATGCGGACCTCACCTACAACTTCGTTGGACTCCTTTGAGTCTCCTTCGGAGTGGTGGAGCTCGACTCTCACTCCGTTGAATTTCATCCCCGATGCGTTCTTCTAGACCATTCTTCCACCGTCGATCCGGAGCCGCACCTCCCAGTTTTGATCCGGACCGTACATCCTTGTCTTATCTGTAACGGTTGATCTGATTGGGGACAAGATCTACACCACACGTTCACACCTTCCTCAAAGCCATTAGATCCGTACTGTAGTAGAGCATCACGACCACACGTAGTCGATATTCCCTGGAGCATCGGATATGAGGTGCCAGTAGATCAGAGCCGCAGGATAGTGACATCCCCCATGCGCACCACATGCCTCTGTAGGGGTAATTTACTCTTTCACCCCTCACACTTTTTTGTTTCACTATTTATTTTATTAAATGAAAGTTGTAGTACAAATATTTTACATACTGGACCTCGTAGTTTCTACTATTTTCATTTTCATCCCTCCGAATCTGATACACATGCATATTCACGTGATTGTTTGGGATAATTGCATGTTATATCCTGAGCTTGTGAACTGTTAGGTAATGAATGAATAGTTTTTGAGATTTGCAGTTATACCCCTATGAGGCGTGTTTACATGTTGCACGCGTATTTCCAGGAAATTTTGCAAATCGATCCCTAAGCTTTCTACGCATGTTATTTTTTGTCCCCCAAACTTTTCTAATTGCAAGTAGGTCCCTACAAACTGTTTGTCTCTTAATTAATTAAATAAATACCAAATTAACCCAAAAAATTCTATAAAAATTTTTATTAGTTCATGCTAATACGTAATATTTATTGTAATTTTGGTGGATTAATTTGGCATCATTTAGCATTTTATAAAAATAAAAAACCCCTAAAAAGTGTTCTGTCTATTTTGAAAAATATATAAAAATTCTAAAAATCCCTTTAAAACTCCACAAAAATTCTTGTGTGTGTGTATTTTTGTATTCTTTGTCTTCAGTAGTAATTTTGTTTGAAAAATAGGGTATTTTAGCTATTTTTAACTTGCAATATTGTCTTGGCTGTGTACTGTTTATATTTTTAGCCCTTGTTTGATTTTTATAAAATCGTAAAAAATTTAGAAAACCCCAGAAAATTAACAAAAATACTTTAATATTTGAAAAGCCCAAAAATATTTTTATTCTTAATTTTTGAGCATTTTAGCCTTAAATAAAAAATTCAAAAAGTTTGTTGTTTGCTTTATGGTCTTATTTGCATATTTTTCCCTTAATTAAAAATCATAAAAATTTGTAAAAATTACAACCAATAAAAATATGCTTTTTATTTTCTGAATTTCGACTACTTCTTAGATTTTCTCGTGCTTCTTATGTTCGACCTTGGTTACTATACCGGGTTAAAATAAATAGTGGAGACCGCTTACATTGTTTTATGTGCTTTGATTGACTTATACTTTGATTGTGTGGTTCTCTCTCTTTTTCTTGATTGAGCTTGGCCTGCTAATTGGGGTTGCAACAATCCTTGATTATCTGATTCCCTAACCCTAGTTGGTGGGCCGCTCAACATAGGGCACCGAGATTGGTGGTCCTGTGACTGTTGTTGGAAGTACTGAAATTGATAAGGATGGTATGGCTATTTTTGGAATTGAGGAGGGAGGATCTGATTCTGATACTGAGCAGTTGGCTCTTGCTGATAGTATTGTGGGTGATATGTCGACTGCTGATACTCCTGTTGCTGTCTCCAGTTGTTACTTTGGTGTGGAGACTGATCATGTGGATGGATGGTGCTTACCAGAAGCTCAAGCTTCTTGGATATTTGATTGATCTTATCAAATAACTTTGTCCTCTGTTCGATCACATTTAATATTTCTAGGTGTTGTGACTATTTTCAATGATATACACCTTAGAGAGATAGTAAAGGTGTGGGAAAGATTCAAAGATCTCATGAAGAAGTGCACCCATTATGACTTGCCGAAGACCAGTCTAGTCCACTACTTCTTTGGGGGCTTGCATCAAGAAATCAAACAGCTCGTATATGTCTCATACAACAGTTTGCATTTCAACAAGGACAAAGATGTTGTATGGTAAATCTTCGAGGAGATAGTCGAGGGCTCTATAGCCCTATCTTCATTTCGTGAATTCCAGAATCTACAGTGATCCCGTACAATCCTGTGAATGTGGAATCCTATCATGAGGAAGAGAGAAAGATGAGTTCAAACCTCAACATCATCGTGAAATGATTCATGGTGCATTTGGGAGAAGTTAGAGATCAACACCCACATTAGATTTAAATGACTAAGGGAAAATACTTGTGTAGAAATGCTGATTTTAATTCTTCCCAAGTCACCACCACCTTCCCAAGGTGATTGATCTAGTAAAGAGCATGATCCTGAAGGCTAAAAGGGAAAGCGATCATATTTACTACCTCCAATGGAATGTTGGGGTAGTGTAAGGTGCTACAGATCCTATTAGATTGTTGCATGTGAATGTAAGGTTCTTCATTTGTGTTGTCATGGAAGATCGACGAAAAAGACAACAACAGGGGGCTTCAACTCAAAAGGTCCATGGATAGTATGTATCATGATCCACTCTATAACCTAGCCAACACTAGGGTTGTATGTCTCCTTTAGTGTAGGTTTGGACTGGACACCCTCCTCAGCTCCTCTTCCATGGCTTCATGTCGTCTGATCATCATCGTTCCCTCCATGTTGTTCCTCATCATCCCCTCCTCGAATTTCTCTGTCCCTCCTCATCTCCATGAGCGTCTCCCTGAATGCAACTTGGGCAAGAGATTGGTCTGTCAACTATTTCTGAATGGCTTGGATTGATGCTAGCAACTGTGTGTTGACTTTCATTCCGGTCCATTGCCTTGTCCGAAGTTGGTCCTTTGTCACATCTCTAGGGAACCATCTCAGGATCACTATCAGAGGAACTGATCTCCAGATCGTGCTCTTGGTCTGCAATGGCCAATATGCCACGATCAGTCTAGAAACATGCACCATATGTGGAAAAGAGTTCGGAATTAGTATCGATCCTGAACTTTATTAGGGATGTAGACAAATATGGAGTAAAGTCAATCTCCATCCAAAAAAGAGAGAATTTGGGACAAGAGTTATCTTGATTTATTTGAGAAGGAAGCGAGGAGTCTTGAGAGTGGATCGTAAGGTCCAAAATATGCTATTTGGAATCGCCTCCAATTGTTGGAGATGTCGGCATCCGAGAATTGATTACGTGTTCGCAAAGTACGAAGTAAACCATTCATGATGCGACATATTGGGAGAGAAAAAGAAGTAGATGAAGGAATAGATGAAGGAAATGAAGAATCCAAGAGGGTATGAGAAGAGAATGCTTAAGAATGAGCATGGAAAAGGAAGTGAGAAGAAAAGTGGAGACAAAAAGGAGCAAAGACACAATGTTTTTGATCGTGACATGTTTTAAAACTAATCAATCAAACCACAAAATAAGGGTTGATTCACCAATTCAACACAATGAGACGTAAGAGTTCGGAAATTATCTTTTCAATTTTAGTGGTTGTATCATGCAATATTGTCAAATAGTTCTCAGCGGCTAATCCTATAGGTGAGTGAGTACTGTCGGAAAAGTATCCCGTACTTCCCACTTCCTTTGGAACCAGTAGCTTGTACTTTTTGAAGGTCCTTGTTATTGGATCTGGACCACTACTCAGTAAAAGAAGTAGAGGGGGAAGCTGATAGAGGGGGAAGCTGATAGGTGAAACTGATACTTCAGACCAAGTCTGCAGGTAGAGAAGGACTATTCAGATGCGAGACAATGAGACAAACACTCCCACGAGGGAATGGCCCATGCCCGATACTTCAGACAAAGTTCACAAACAGACTATGCCCTACTCATCCACGTACGATAGAAGCACTGGTACTTTGTGCATCCATGCGATAAAGGCATTACCCAAGCAGTGATTTTGGCTCCATTCCTTAAGGATCACACCTCACTCTCTTTGAAAGGTAGTTGAATATAATGAGGGTGTTGTGAGCCCATAACAATGAAGTCCAATTAATTAATTTTAATTAGGTCAAGGTTTTCTTAGCAATCCTTTTTAAATTTTACGACTTTCACTTATTTTAAGTAAAATTCATGAAAAAGGCCTAACGATTGGATCAATTCTTTGCTTGGCCTACGTGACAAAAATCAGAGAGAGAAGATAAAAAAGTAATGCAAGTTAGAAATAAAATGATGTGATGCTCAGTAAGAAGACTTACAATGCTTCCCAACTTTCTCCATGTGGGATGCAAAAAAGATATTTTAAACCTAAGCTATATGAAATGCAATGAGGAAATCACCCTAGAACTTGAGATTCTATTAGTGTGAAGAACTTTGTTCAATTTAATTAGATACAAGCGATAGAGATTATAGGTGCATAAATTATTTTAGGACTTCGGACCTAATTTTATCGAACAATCACTCCTATTGATCTAATGGCTCATTCCACGAGACGTAAAATAAAAATAAGAAGAAAAAACAAATCATGGAAAACAAATGAAAATAAGAGGGAAAATAGGGAGAAATAAATGTAGAAGGAGATGGAAACCCGGAAAACCAATCAAGTCCCCTAAGTGAACAATCACTTAGCGAAATGGACTTGTAAAGAGTTCAAGTGTCCAAGAGTATGTGTCTTGTATTATTACAAATTAATCAATAAATCTCTCTCACACATACAAAAATTAAACTAATTTTATGCTAAGAAAAATTCAGCTTGTCTTGTGTCCTCTGCTACTTTCTCCTACCAACAGACAAGAACCACTAGTCTCTGTAGCTCCCAGGTGCATCGAATCTCCAAAGAAATTCTCCTTTGATAGGCGGACCCTCCATCAAATTCAAACAAGAAAATGGTCAAAATATTCTCGGAAGTAAAATAAACAATGAAATAAAATGATGGCAAAATGATCTGAGTATCTAATCTATTCTCTACAAACAGATGCTCCCCATCAACAACACCATTTGATGAATCGTTTCAATGAGGTTCCTAACGTTCGGTCTTAGAGGACAGGTAGTGTCCGACAAGTCGGATTTGACAATCACTGTAGCGACACCTCTCTTGGCTCTCGAATCTAAATCAAAGCGAATCAATCAACAATCAACCCACAAAAATAATTAAGCAATAAATACAGGCGAGTTAAAATTTATTATACCCAACAAAGAATGTGTATAGTATGCAAGCAATAGGGGTCGAACTATAGAGGAGCACACCACATAGAGCAACAATATTGAGTAGACAACTCAGGGAATTCGTGCGTTTTTGATTTTTTTAAACATTTTTATAGGTTTTTTTATTTTTTTCTTATTATTAGTTTATGTTTTTAATTTTACAATTTTTTTAGTTTTTAATTTTTTTAAAATAAATATGAGATTATATCTAATATATAATTATATATATAATATATAAAGGAAGGAATAAAAGATACGTTGTTCGATTTTTTAAATACAATAAATAAACTCAATTTCAAAGAGAAAATATTTTAGGTTTTATAATTTCTCTATTTTGGTAAATTTTGGATAATTTTTTGAGATTTTTTATGCATTTTTAAAATAAGGAAATACACAAAATAAACAAAATAATAAATCACAGAGTTTGAATTGGGCTTAATAAATATTTATCAAATCAGATTGAGCCAAAATCAATTTTCCTGAATACTAGATAATCTAAAGAAATTTCAAAAACTTAGAAAATATTTTTGTGATTTTTCTGTGAATTTTTATAATTTATATATATTTTTGGATCTTTCATTTTTTTGGAGTTTAATTAATATTTTGCAAAAATATTTTGTTAGAAAATCAAATATAGCTAACTAAACACACAATTTCTTTAGATTTTTCAAAACATTTTGTATTTTTATGGATTTTTAAATGCTAAACATGAGTAAATACAATATTGTTTTTATAAATATGAAAATAATTTTAACTGGCTTGCGAAAAATATCTTATGTAATATGGTTCCAAGCACTTAAGATAATTTTCTTTTAATTTTTAGATGTTAAATGATATTTTTAATAATTAAAATGCAATTATAAAATTAAATTTGCAATACATTGACCTTACTGTAATTTCAAGAAGTGTCCAAGAATTTAACAATATTTTCAACAAATCTAGGGGCATGCATGAAACACCACATTAAAAATATCATCCACACTAGTAGGTGTATAAATGCAATTAACTAGAATAACATGGACTGATATGAAAATTTACCAAAAATACATTAATATTCAAAGTTTATGGGCCAAATATAAATACACAAACCCACAAGGGTTTCCAAGAAAAATTCCCTACCCTCACATGCATAAGCATGTGAGGGGACCTGAATTGGACTAAAGTGCAAATATAATAAAGTCTAGGGTACTTATTACAAATAATACAAAAATCTTAAAACTTAAAATGAAAGTTTCTGTACTAAATAGAAATATAAAAAAATGGGGATGTGCAATAAAACCCTCGATAGACACTGGCGAACGATGGATGGAGCATCATTAATCGATGTGGCAAGTAGCAATCAACCGATACCGTTTCACAGATGGAGGGTAGTGATTAGATCCTGCACTCTGATCTGACGACTCTGGGGAACTGGATCGGACAACTCCTGCACACCTGGGCAACTATTCTTGATCCAACGGTTGGGAGAGAACTTGAAAGAACAAAGAAGGCAACTCAATTGGGCGAGCTTCGATCGACAAAAACTCCAGATCCCAAGGTTCTTCTATCCTGCTGAGTGGCTCAAAATGCTCCTTGCATGATTCCACATCGTCTCAAGGTTTCATATGGATGCATATCTCGTTGAGGAGAGATCTGGAGCTCGATGAAGTTCAGAGACCTGGAGCTTCTGTCCAGGACTAAATCATGCCCCAGAAGGGGATGTTTGTTGCTCCTATCTGCATGAGAAGACTCCTAGGTCGAGGGTGAACCTCCTTGACCTGTTAGCCGCTCAAAAATATGGTGGAATGGAAGTGGCGGAGGTACTCCAATGAGAGATGGATGAGGAGTACTGATTTCCCAGATCTGAGAGAGATCTGGGTGGAAATGAGTCAAGGATAGAGAAGGTGAGCATGGGAAGATGTGGTGGTGATCAAACAGGTCGAAGAATGGTCAGATCACGATGAACAGAGGCTAGAGCTTAGAGCTCCGGTGAACTACAATTTTTTAGATTTTTAAGATAAAATAGATCAAATCAACTGAAGTAAAATGCAAGATTACACTACTGCTACTACTAGGAATCGAAAACGCAAAGAAAGAAACAACTCACCTTCTGATGTGTCTGGGATCAGAAATCACATGGAGGAGCTCTGATGAGGGGTGAATCGACTCCCATCTTCCTCCTCCTCGATGTGAATCGATGGGGATCACTCCTTGTCATAGAGGATCACTTCAAGGTTCGATCCAAGGGGTCAAAAGTTGGCCAAGAGGGATTAAAAAAATTGGAGGAAGGGAAGAATATATACATGTTGCATGTAAGCTGACCTTCGTTAAGGGTCTTTGATCAGATCGAGGGTTGACTGGCAACGGCTCTTGATCTGTGTGGAAGATTAGAGATAGGTCAAGGTTTCACAAGAACAAATCGAGGGTTGAAGGATTTTGGATTGATCAGGAAAATAGGCGAAGAAGGGGAAAAACAGAAGACAGATCAGTCCAAACGGGGAGCAGGGAGTTGACCGAGGTCAACCAGTGCCACTCCCTGATTGATCCTTATCAGCCACAAAGAGATAAAATAGAAATAAAAAGGAAAATAAAATGAAAATAAAATAGAAAATGATTTTATTAAAATTTTTCTTAAAACATGAAAGCTATTTATTATTTTATGTACTATTCTTAGGTGATTTTTATTTCTTTTATCGACCTATTTATTATATATTAATTTTTACAAGTATAATTATAGGTATAAATACCTATATATTATGTATTTTATTTATATTTTATATTTTGTTATTTTATGTACACTATTTATATATTTATAATATATGTAAATATGTACTTATATATTTTTATTCTTTTTTTTTCGAGTTTATTTGTATACCTTTATAAATATGGGTATCTATATTATATGTATGGCATACCTATGTATTTTGTTACATTATTTATTTTCATGAGTTTTTAGTGCTTTTATTTTTTGATTATTATTTAAATGTATTTAAAATAATAATTAAAATTTTTAAAATATAAGAAAGCTAAAATACAAGGAATGAGTATAATGAATATAATATATAGGTATACAATACAATAGAGACCCAAAAGCCAACAATTCCATCTTAACTCCAATTTGAAAACTACCTTCATTAAATATATAATTTGGTGAATTTTGAGTCTATATGGAGAAGATGCAGATATGTGAAGTTTTGTTTGCAGCTTTTTCATCTGTGTATCCCAGTCATACTGTACCCTATTTTTATATGTATGTATTTTTTATTTTTCTGTACATTTTTGTGTACATATTTTGTATTGAAAATATTTTTATTTGAAGTGTGTAAGAGTGTGTAAAAATTAGTATAAGTTTGAGCTATATACAGTGTATTGGTCACCTAAGGTTTCTAGGTGACAATGTTACTTTGTCTGTATTTATTTGCAGTTATCTTCCCCTACTTTATTCCTTATCGGCCAAGTCAATATTGACCTGGTTTCAGGATTTAGGTCAGTAAGTATTTACAATACTTCCTTTATGTTTCTTCTCTTTTCTTTATCCATTTATTTTGTATTTAAATACATGTATTTAATCATTATTTACAGACCGAGGTCAGAGTGTTAACTTGTACAAGCTAGACATATTTACATGCATTTATAATTTATATAGGGATATAAAGACAAAAAAAGGAATAAAGTTGCATGAATGGTATACTTCCCAATAAGGTTCCGACCAAACTTAATTTCCTAAAGGTCTGATTAAGCTCCAAACTTTTATTTTATGAAGATGATTTTAAAAGTTAAAATCAATCCAACTTATTTTTTTTCTTTTTTGCTTTCTTTTTTAGCACTCATTGCCATAAGTGTTTGCTAGGGACTAGCATAGAAAAGTATAGGGGAGTGATGAATCTCCATTTCATCGCCTTTATTTTTTCATGTTGGCCTTAAATCCCTAGTGAAATGATTGTAAATAGCATTAATTTGTACAAAATAACAATCAATAATTGATTGGTAAATATTGAATAAATATATGTATTTAATTCTAAACTAAAATAATAAAGAAAAAAAGAAAAAAAGTGTCAAAGACACTAAATGACCCTGACCTTGAGACTAGGTCAATATTGACTTGGTCAACTAAGAATAAAGTAGGAGCAGATAGGGTAGATCAACTGTACATAAATACCACACAAACCCTAATTTCATTCATCAATAAATGGCTATTAGGACCCTATTTTATTTTCCATTTTTTATACCTCAAATAATAAAATCCTCAACATGAAAGTTGTACATAAAAATATAAAGAAAAAACAAAATTAATTTCAAAGAAAATAATGCACAGTACACATGGGACACCCTGAACAAAAAACTATAAATAAAATTTTATAGACATGTATCTCCTCCATACAGATTCAAAATTGACCAAACTCATCTTTATTGTTCATAAAATTTAATTATCTATTTAATGAAAGTGATTTTATTAAAAACAGAGTTAGGATGCAAAAGATGGATTTTGGGTCCCTATTGTACTGTATACATGTATATTATATTCAATATATTCATTCTTTATGTTTTTAATTTTCTTATATTTTAAATACTTATAAATAATACTTGAAATACATTTAAATAATAAACATAAAATACAAGCATTGAAAATATATAAAAATAAATAATGTGTTAAAATATATAGGTAAACTATACCTATATTGTACTTACCATAATTTATTTAAGTATATAAATAATATCAGAAAAATAAAATAAAAATATGTAAACATGTTTTTAAATATATTATAAAGAGGAAAGGGAGCCTACTTCATGAAGTATGTAATCTTGCATACTTCATGCCCATTTTGACCATTTTTTATTTTTTTTGAAAATACTACCATTGATTGTCATCACTATATCCCCCTAACATGTCATTCCAATTTTGTCGGAAACAAAGACTCCTATACTCTCCATCTAGAACAAGTAATTTTAATGGTCTTAGAATTATTGTAATCGACTTGTTCTGGATGGAGGAACTAGAAGTCTCTATCTCTGATGAAATCAGAATGACATATTAGGGGGATATAGTGATGAAAATACATGGTGGCATTTTCCAAAAAATAAAAATAATTGGCCAAAATGAGCATGAAGTAGGTAAGGTTGCCTACTTCATGAAGGAGGCTCCCTTTCCTCTATTATAAATATATAAAATATGTATATATAATAATAAAATATAGAATATAAAATAAAAATAAAATACCTAAAATACATGTATTTATATATACATGTAAAAATTAATACCTAATAAATCACCTTATAAAAATAAATAAAAATTATAATAAAATCATACATAAAATAATATTTTTTTTATGTTTTGACATTTAATTAATAAATCATTTACTATTTTTAGTTGATTAATAAAGGAATTATTCCTTGTTTTATCTTGACTCTGGATGATGTGGACCAATGGGCATCCCTCCTTGATTGACCCGCCGGTCAACTATATCCGCGTCTAGGTCTAAGAGTGTCAGAACGCTGACCACTCTTCTTCTCCACATTTTGGTGCTCGATGCTTGCATCCCTTAAGCACGATTCCTTCACGAAACCTCTGCATCTTACATCCCTCTATTACACCCAAGCATTGCTTGTCCATTCGATCATCGATCCTCACACAAATCCTAGATCATTTCGATGCATGCACATTTATGTATAAATAAAGCCCTCCGTCCATTTTTTGATTTTTGATCCTTTCTTGGCACTGAATTCGCTCTTTCCCTTTGTTGGCATGGAAACCTAGTGACAATAGGAATTCCCCTTGGATCTTAGGTGTGGATTTGGTGTTTTGAGGGCGATCTGTACTTCGATAGAGCACTACCGGTGAAGCCCTCGCTCCGTAATTTCCATGTACGAGCTGCTTTCTTTCCTTGCGCCTTTAGGTAGTTTTCATTCCCCGCATTTCTTTTCTGCTTTTATTTCATGCAATTAATTCCTGTCTTAGCGTAAATCCTTAGTTTAAAATACGCCGGAGCTTAGGAGCTCCAACTAGTGTTAACCATTGTAAATGCCCTATTTCGTTTCCACTTCCACCTTCATCAATTTCCCTCGCATCTTCTCCACCTTTGAAGCCACCCAGATCACCTCAATTGACCCCAGATTGAGTCGGTCGCTCTTCCTCCTCCGCCCTTCTCCTAAGAGCAACCATTCCACCTCATCTCTACTCCATTCCACCCACTCGCAGAACCATCGTTCTCATCCCCCTCTCTTTTCGTGTAGGTAGGCACTTACAGGAGCCCCTCTTGGTGCAGGATTGACCAGGCATGTGGCCTACAGGTACTTAGGAGATCCAGACCAATATAAATGGGCCCCAAACATGTTTGAAGCCATCAACAGCTGCGGAACGCCCTCTGGAGTGTCACGAGCACTTTAGCAAGAAGGCCGGTCGTCGAATCTTCACCGGATTGAAGCTTGGAATAAGCAGGGTTCTTCCTTGTTCTTCCTAGTACCCTTGTTATCCGATCATGAACACTCCTCCAGATCGCATTAGACATTGGATCGAGCCCTCCTCCCACTGTCAGATCCATATGCGGATCTAATCAGGCCCGTGGATTGTGAACCGTTATCGGGTCATTTGGACCTATGATCTCTTAAGTGGGCCATCACTACCGTGTATCAGTACACCTGGAGGGTATTTTCAACCATAACCTTCCATAATCTTGTATTCAATATTTAATCATTCATCTGTAATTATTTAATTTTTGTAATATTTGTAAGGACCCGTTAAACTTTTAATATTTGCAGTTAGGTCCTCTGTCAGCTCACCTCATGTGTCAATACACATGAGGTGTTGGACATTTTGCACTCATACCCTTACATGTTTAGATATTTACTTTTACTTCTAAAAAATCTAGATATAGTGTTAACTTTTGGGAAATTTACACGTGCAACCTTGTTCTTTATTTTAATTGCAAAAATACCCCTTCCATTGTTACTGTTCTGCCAATAGGTCTTGTCGAAGAATTATAGTTGAGAGTTGGTTACAGTTGGGTTTGGTTACAGTTGAGAGTTTGTTGCTATTGAGTTTGACTACAGTTTAGTTTAGTTACAATTGAGTTTGGTTATAGTTGAGTTTGGTACTGTACTTAATTTTTGGTTACTGTGCCATCAGTAGATCTAGTAAAGAAAGATTGTGAGACAGAAATCATCAATCATCGACATTTAAATAGAATTTAGAACTATTACTACAGATGTTGGGAGAAGTTAGTGAACGTGTTGGGAATTTAGTTAGGATGCATTACACTCCACCGCATGCCTATGAAGATACCTGTTGACACAGAAAACTTGAGGATCGGTTATTAATGATACGAAGTTGTCGTTATGCCCAAAATTCCCGGATCAAACAAACAAATTTATTTTTTTCTTTTGTTCTCTCGCAGCAAAATAATTACAAAGAAAAGGTAGAGAAAGAGAAATGTTTTTGCTACTTATTTACCTATATAGCGGACATGATCGAACTCAGGGAGGCTACAATTAACGAGGGTTATTCAAATAATGGATGAAAAATCAATTAAGAGAAAAAGCAGGAATCTCAAAGGCAAACTATCCTTGGTTTTTATGGAAAATTTCTATTATTATTATTTTTTATTTCTATTTTTTATTTTCTGATTTTCAAATTTTTAGTGATTTTATTTTTTTGCAAATTTTTAAATATTGAAATAATGAACAATATACATAAAGAAAGAAATACGCTCACCACACTCTTTTTGTATTTTTCAATTATATAAAAAACACTCAGAAAAATCTAGAGAAAATATTTTTGGGTTTAAAGGATTTGAAATGTTTTTGGGAATTTTTGTAGAATTTTCAGACATTTAATATTTTTCTAAAAATCAAACAGTGGCAATAATGATAAACAGTGCACATCCTAAAGTAATTTGGAACTTAAAAATATCTTAAGTTCCACAAACTCCTAGAAGTTATTTTACGCAAAACTATTGACAAATATCTACAAATAGGAAGTGAAATGATAATTTTTGGATTTTTGTAGATTTTTATGTGATTTTTCAAAGATTTTTGGTATTTTTCAATTTTTGGGTTTTATAAGTAGTTAATGCACGAAATTTGCAAAAAAATTAAAAGACAATGAAATAAAACCACTTAATTTTTTTGATTTTTTAGAGCAATATTCAAATTTTTATGAATTTTTGAATTTCAAGAAGAGAAAAAGACACTGTTTTTTTAAATAATATCAAATGACAAGAAAATGCAATGAAAAAATTATGCAATGAGCATGCTCATAACATGAGTATACACAATTTTTTTAGAATTTTTAGAGCAATGAAATTAATTATTTCAATAAAAAGATCATGCATATCAAAGAGTCTGGATTATAGGGATAGAACTGCAATTATTCAGTGTTCTGGAATTGGAAATATAACAGAAATAAATATGCAGGGGCAAAATGTAAATTACCTAGAGAGGGCGTGCGCTGCACGTGATTGAATGTTGGTAGGGTCTTCTTTGCAATTTTCTGAAATGCAGGGAGCTTGCTTGCAATTTTCCAAAGTGCACGTGCAACACACGTACTAGGCTCTAGAGTGTAGGGGCATTTTTGCTATTTTGATAACTCTGAGGGACACGAATATAATTTGTCTACAATTTTTCCCCTTTTAGGGTTTCTTCTTTTCTTCGTTCTCAAGCAAAAACACCAGGAGGGGTCTTTCTTCTCTCTCTGGCATGGTCGGCCGTGGAGAATCGACGTTACGGGATTCCACACTGGAGGTCGACGACAAGCTCGTGAGTGCGGTTGGTCGGGCTGACACATGTACGGGCGGTGCGTGGATAACGATGAGGAGCGGCGCGACCGCTACGAGGATCCGACGACTGGCGATCGCAGTGGGACGTTGAAGGTGTGTACTGCAGGTTGGCACTGGAGGAGATGACGCAGCGCGAAGGATGGTGCCGGCTGAGGAACCTCACGCGAGGGCACGGATGGTGGCGTACGCGTGTGGGGGTGCGTTGAGGAGGGGCTGGCGGTATCGACGGCGAAGTTCAGGCGGAGGAGCGGTGGCAGCTTCCGCCGCTCATTTTTTTTGTAAAAATCGAACAGAGAAAGAATAAATAGTTTTATTTTTATATTTTTATATTTTTTAAAAGAAAACAAAACTGTAAATATACTTTTTTTAAATTTTTAATTTTTTATCCTAAAAAACAGAAGTTAAAGAAAAATAAAATATATACGATATATATTTTTTATATACAAATTAGGATGCGAGCATGATGACTCGATCCCAAAATCAAAATGGAAGACATGAAGGAGTGTGGTTCCGACAGGAATTGCTGATGGAACCGGATCTCCGACCACCATGCGTGGTCGGAGGTGAGAGATTGTGCGAGGTAGAAAAGAATGTGTAGAGATCGAGAAAGTGAGATGAAATATCGGATCAGGCGAATCAAATCATGTTGGTGGATTCTAAGATCTATATAAAAAATGACGATGAAATTAAAATGCAAAAATTAAACTAAAGTTAATCTAGATAAAAAATAAGAAAAAGAATGGATCTCACATTCAGAGCGGAAAAGACCTTGATCACCTCGACGAAGGCCGACTCGCTGTCACCATACGGCTTGGAGGCTAGGCACCCTTCTGCGATAAGAAGACTCTAGGAAATCGGGATCCTCTCACCAAAGATTGATCAAGTTGAAATGATGGAGAAGGAGCCATATAAATAGAAAAGATAGGAATTGAAATTTGAACTATGAATTTTTGGATGAAGATAAGAGATAGGAGAGGAAAAAATTGAAATGAGATAAAGTAAAAAGATTAGTGTTAAAATTATTTACAAAAATAACTATTTTCTGTATTTTCATCACTTTATTAAATTGAACAAAAAATGTTAGTTTTTTTATTTTTTGTGATGGTTATTTAGGAATAACAACTATATACATATACTATATACATTTGGTACATTATACACATAGTTAAATAAGAGAATTATTTTTTTAAATTTTTTTGTTTAAATTTTTATTTTTTAAAATAATTAATAAAAATATTTACCAATACAATATGTACTATACATGGGAAAATTAAACCACCCCAAAAAACCAACGTTTCACTCGTAACTCCAAAAATTATGAAATCACAACCATTTTAAAGATAATTTAATTTAGAATACAATGGAAGTGAGTTTGGTTTAATATGAGTTCATATGGAACCAGAATTGGTCTTTCAATTATCCCTTAGTGGCTTTTTTCAAGTGTGGTTGCTTTTATTCTGTACAAGATTTGATTGTGTAATTATTTTTCTTATTTAGGACACATTTTATTTACAACTTTTGTTTTGAAAATTATTTTGTTTGAGGTTAATTTGTGTATAAATAAAATAGTGTAGTATACAAATATACACATCACACACATTTTTTTGGATTTTCTGGTTAAGGACCCTATCCCCCCTACTTTATTCATGGTCGATCAGGTCAAGTCTTGACCTTCTCTCGGGGTCCGGGTCAGCCTGTATCTATTACATATATATAGTCTTTCTTCTTTTTTTATTTTCTTTTCTTTATTTTTCCATCCTTCCTTTCTTTATTTATTTTAGGTTAAAATGGTAAGAAGTGTATAATATTTACACACAGATGGAAGTTAGTAAGAATATGGAGTTAGTGTTATATATATGTATTTTATAAGGGATTTTAAGATAAAAATAAACGAATAAAGATGATGAAATGCATATTCATCATCCCCCTATGCTTTACCTTTGCTAGTCTCTCAGCAAACACTTATTTGAAAGAATAAGTGAATAAAAAGAAAAAGAACGGAAAAATGAAGAAATTAGGACAATATTGAATATTAAACTTATCTTCATAAAATTGTAGCATGGAGCTCTGTCAGACCTTTGGATTATTAGTGTGGCGGAACCTTAGTGGGAAATGGATTTAAAACCTAACAACCTCTAAGTTCCATAAGACTCTATTTTAGGTCTCCTCAACAGTCAGCTCAGAACAAGTCCATATACACAAATTCTTACGACTATGAATTTTTACTTGTACGGTGTAAGTGAAGTATAGCTCCCCATCTCAATAGTAGCAAAAAAACAGCCTCCCTCAACAAGGTAACTCTAGTCCCCCGATCTATCAACTATTTCCTCGAGGAGTGGGGATATTCCCTTCTAAGTTCAAGTACAATAATCTCAAGAAGAGGAGATGGAGAAAAGAATGGACGGTAACAAGTGTAGCTACCTATCCTTGGATGCATGACCAGTGTAGCCAAGTCATCCGCTGCAAGCTTACAAAAATTTGACTTTGAAGTTCTTATTAATTTCCTTCTTCTTTTTTATCCTTGTATATACACTCTGGCGGGCATTTTACTTTTCAATCAGGCACGTACACTTTTGAAGATTCTGCATTTTTTTCCTTCTTTTTTTTGGAAGTATATACAAGGTGCAACATGTACATAAGGAGTTTTTCCTCTTGAGCTAGTAGACTGTCCCTCTTTTGAACATCGCTAGACCAGGTTGAGACGCACTTCCCTCCCTAGAGGAAGACGAGAGGTTCCACCTAGAAGTACTACCCTCGTATGCTACTCCATGCCAAAAGATTCTGCCTCCTCACTATCTCCTCCATGAAGAGCTACGTGTAGAGTGCTTGTCTAAGGTAAGCCACAGTATGAAAGAATCATGCGCGTGTTGTTAAATGTTCTACTTAGACTAATCAAGATGACATGTAGACATAGTCTTATGGACTCAAAGAATTAAGTCACTAGGACCTGAAAAGTCTTAACTCCAGTTCTTATAAGGTTCCTCTGAAATTAAGTGGATTAAGGTCCAACTTAGCTCCATTTTTCAATTTTATTCAAGACTTAATTTAAATGTCAATACTATCTTGAAAAATGCACATGCAAATGCAAGAAATATGTACAATGCAAAAAAGCAATTTTTTTGAAATAATTTTCTAATTTTGAACTTTTTATGGGTTTTTAGAAAAGAAAGGAAAAATGATGCAAATGCAAAAAGAGGTTTTTTGCAACTTTTTATAGATTTTTGGGTTTGTAGTTTTTTTTCAAAAAGGGAAAAAGGGTTAGTAAAAATTATATACAAGTATATACACGATTTTTTTGGGTTTTTTTGTTTTTGTTTTTGTTTTTTTATTTTTTTTGAAGGTGATCAAGGTCTATATACACACATGTGGATTTTACGAATTTATATACATATCCTCAAAATAATTATTAAAAGTACGAGTTATGTCTAAAGTATTTATACAGTATATACGACACCCCCTATACTTAGCTTGAACTATGTCCTCATGGTGATCAGAGAGCGGCAAAGGAAGACATAACTCGTGCTAAGTATAGAAAAGTCAAGACTTTTATGCTACAACGACTCAAAGAGAAAATGAAAAGAATAAATGTCGGTGATATCCCTATACTTAGGATCAAGTAATACTAAGTATAGAAGACTGTACAAAAGGGGAAAACCGATGCAGAGAATGTACGGACTCAAAAACAAAAAAGACGATATGAACAACATCACCCCTTATACTTAGGGTAGAATATCCCTAAGTATAGGCAACAATAAGAGTGATGAACAGAACGAATACAAACACACAAATCACTCACCCCCTATACTTAGGATAAAGCACATCCTAAGTATATCATAAATACACACGCACGGAAAAGGGGTGAATGATAAAATGGAAGAAGAAAGAGTGACACGAAAGGATATACAAAAGGAGTGGATGTACAAAGGTCAAGAAGGTCAAAAGCAAACCTTCTTGTGGGACCATTGAGGTATGGATCTAACAAGGTGTAGATCGATATTGGGGTCATCATTAGACATGAACTGATTAGGATCGACAAAAAATGTATCCTCAACAATCTCAGAGTGTGTAGGCACGAATCGATTATTAGAAGTAGTGTGGTAATGTCCTGCCTGGGAAGTCTTGTAAATATCAAAGTAAAAAAGGCTCGAAATCATTATCAGAAAAAGTAAGATCAATTTCAGCCCGGCGAGCCTCTACTGGATCATCATCTTTATTAAAAGGCCCAAATTCCTTTATAAAAGCAATCAAATCAAATTTGGCCTTATCGGTCTCGTCTAAATCAGGGTGAATAGGAATAGACTCATCAATGAAAGTAGTTAAATCATGTCCGTCCTGTCTAGTCTCTAAGTCTGCCTTCCGCTCTAGGGTGTCTATCGTGTAAATCCCGCAGATGTCATCAATGCATCGGCACATACCAGAAGGGGGAACTCCAAGGTCTATGCTTTCCGAGTCTTACTCCTGGAAGAGGAATTCTTGGGTTTCATTATCATCCAACATACAACAAGAATCTCTGATATTATCATCCAGGTCAAGGTCCTTGGGGTTGGCTAACATAGGCACACTCTCATGGGATGCATGTCTCTGGTCAGTAGTGGGTGTAGTGATCAACACATCGCTCCCTACACCAGAACGAAAGCTAATCTCTCCAGATCCGTAATTAATAACAGCTCTCGCAGAGGTGAGAAAAGGCCGTCCTAGGATGATTGGAGAGTGTTCCACAGGGGTGGAGGTCTCCATGGGCAATACGACAAAATCCAAAGAGAAATTCATGCCTTGAATAAGAATGACAACGTTTTCTAGAATACTCCTCAGCCTCTTGATAGATCCACCAGCAAACTGAACTATCATCCTGGTTTTCTTGAGAGGCTCAAGATGAAGAAACTGTACCATAGAGAAGGATATTATATTGATTGATGAACCACCATCAAGGAGAGTGTTATCACAAGAATAGCCAGATATGGGGCAACTCAAGAGGTGTGGTAGTGTTCCCTTTCTTAAAATGTGGACGGTGGGAGATGACGTAGGCAGTGTCCATGGTCAAGATGTAACGCTCAGAACTCCTCCTCCGCTTTCTTTTCTTGTGTTGAGGAGCAGATAAATGGGTCATAGCCTGGTGAATTGGGGTTTTAATGATATCATTAAGGGTGGACACCACTTCAGGTTCACTCAATATTTTTTTGAATTTTTGGACCTCCTCCATACAAGGGAGGAGATCAGAATCGGCATATACACGAGGATTGCCAAGAGCATGTCTGTATAGTGGAATCCTCGGGGTCAAAGTTGGGACATGTGCTGAATGACTGTGTGGGAAAATGGTTTAGCATGGGTGCCCTCTCCTCACAAAATGAATCAACAATGGGTCTCCCAGAATCTTTTTGGATTTTTAATTTTTTCTCATTTTTTGTATTTTGGGCGATTGTAAGCTCTCATGATTATCCTCAAGTGAATCCATATCCTCAAGCAATGGAGCATCGTTCTGGCTCTTATTTATGTTAAATAGATTGGTAATCCTTGAATTCATATGCTCCATCATCTGATTCAGGGTCTCAATTGTGGACATCATGAAATGTGACTCCAAAATCACAGGGCCGAGTGAGTGGAATGAAGGTGGGTGAAAATCATCGTCCGATTCCTGAAATAATGGGTTAGACGGATATGCACAAAAATCAGGAGGAAAGTCCTCCTGGACAAAGGAAGGTGGATCAGCTGGAGGGTATAAGGTATCCGTGAAGATCAGATTAAAATAACTCAAGTCGACCGTCTTTGAAACAAAAGACGATATTGGGAGAGCACGGGGGTCAAGTCAAGTTATGCAAGAAAAAGGCGCAAATGCGCAGAAGGATCGAGTATGCACACAAGCAATCAAACACAATGCAAATCCCCAGTTCACCAACTCAACGTAATGTGAAGATCGTGAAGGTTCGGTCAATTATCTTGTCAATTTTTAGAGTTTGGTGATAATGCAATCTATCAGAGCGGTTAAAGCGAGCTGTTAGGAACCCAATGCTCCCAGGAGACTGTCCCGATCTCACAACTAGTTTTTCGCAACCAATATGGGTGCAGATCGTTTACCGGCTACCCGATCTGCCCACTATGCTAAGAAAATCCCGGTCTAATTATCGGCTACCCAGTGAAGTCCTCATTGGAGAACAACTAATCACAAGATAGTAGTCTGAATAGAGTTCGAGTGTGGTTCTATCCTAGTGTGCGGGTCGCTTTCTCGCTGCAGATAAATCAAACAAGATTGGAGTTATTCTCCCCAAAACAATGATTTTCCTTACATTTATTTTAGGGTCGAGTTTTCTTTGGCAGTACCAGTTGTAGACAGTTATCACTTAGTTTGGATATTTTCACTAAATCGCCTACCGAGTGTCCAATTTCCTTTTTAACTTATGTGAGTGAAAACAAGGAAGGAGATCGAAAATGCCAATGCGCAATTAAACACAATGATGCATGCAGGGATGAGAGATGCGTACCTTATCGCCAACACTCTACATGCAAGAGATCTGCGTAGAATTGAAATACAGAAAAACAAACTAACCTATATGCAAAGACAAGTGAACTGTCCTAACAATAACTTCTATTAATGGACAAGAACAAATTAATTTGACTAAGTCTAACTACGCTCTATTCTATAGGTATAAAAATTTTTGTTTAGGATATTTGGACCTAATTAATTACCTGGCTCAAGCAAATTAATTAAAGTATTTAATTAGGTAGCTCATGAAATCCACGTGAAACAAAGAAAAGTTAGGCGATGAAAACAAAACTGGTGAGGTCCCCCAAGTGCACCGACACTTGGCGAAACATACCCGCAACAAATGAATGCCTGTTTATAAAGGTTCAAATGCTAAAAATAAATAAAAAAAGTCTCTCTCTCTCTCTCTTTGGTCTCCTTCAATTCTTCTTCTCCTCCTTTTACGCTATCCTGCAACTTGGTAAAGAATCAAACCACCTCCGCTTTGCTTGGGTGCTTCAACTCTCCTAGGATTACCTCCTTCGCTCCACGGGCCCTTGTAAGAAAAAAAGAGAGAATGTGTAAGAAACACAATTATCAAATATAAGCAGAAAAAAAATGAAATGAAACAATGAATATGAACAATGGAGTGAATGTGGAAAAATATACACAAATATATACAACCAAGAAAAGTAGGTCAAAATAGAAATCCAACTACCCTCACCGTGCCTCCCCAGCAATGGCACCATTTTGTTGACACAAGAAACTCAGGGATCGGTTATTAATGATACGAAGTCATCGCTATCACCAAAATTCTCGGATCAAACAATCAGATTTATTTTTTTTCATTTGTTCTCTCACTGCAAAATAATTACAAAGAATAAGGTAGAGCAAGAGAAATATTTTTACTACTTATTTACCTGTATAACGGATAGGATCGAACTCAGGGAGGCTACAATTCCCGAGGGTTATTCAAATAATCGACGAAAAATCAATTAAGAGAAAAAGCAGGAATCTTAAAGGCAAACTACCCTTGGTTTTGTGGAAATTTTCTCTCATTATTATTTATATTTTTTATTTTCTAATATTCAAATTTTTAGTGATTTAATTTTTGCAATTTTTTTAAATTTTGGAATAATGAACAATATGCACAAAGAAAGAAATACGCTCACCACACTCTTTTTGTATTTTTCAATTATATCAAAAATTCTCAGTAAAATCCATAGAAAATATTTTGGGTTTTAAAGGATTTGAAATATTTTTGGGAATTTTTGTAGAAGTTTAGAAGTTTTAGTATTTTTCTAAAAATCAAACAATGGTAAAAATGATAAATAGTGCACAGCCTGGAGTAATTTACAACTTAAAAATATTTTAAATGCCCAAAACGTCTAGAAATTATTTTTACACTAAACTATATATATATAAACATGAAGTGAAATGATAATTTTTGGATTTTTGTAGAATTTTCTGTGATTTTCAAAGATTTTTGGTTTTTTTTTATTTTTTGGATTTTATAAATAATTAATGCCACGAAATTTGCATAGGAATTAAAAGACAATGGAATAAAAATACTCTATTTTTTTTAATTTTTAGAGTAATATTCATTTTTATGAATTTTTGAATTTCAGAAGAGGAAAAGACAATATTTTTGATTTTTAAATAATATCAAATGAAAATAAAATGCAATGAAAAATTTATGCAATGAACATGCTCATAACATGAGTATACACAATTTTTTTTAGAAATTTCAGAGCAATGAAAATAATTATTTCAATAAAAGATCATGCAAATCAAAGAGTCTGGATAACAAGGGACAGAGCTGCAATTATTCAGTGTTTCAGAATTGGAAATATAATAGAAATAAATATGCGGGGATAAATGTAAATTACCCAGAGAGGGCGTGCGTGCACGTGCAATGCACGTGCTAGGGCTCAAGGATGTAGGGGTGTTTTTGCTATTTTGATAACTTTGTGGACGCTGATGTAATTGTCCAAAAATTTTTTATCCCCTTTTAGGGCTTCTTCTTTTCTTCGTTCTCAAGTAAAAACACCAAGGGGGGAGAGGGGCACAAAGGGGGGGCACGCCGCCGATGGTCTTTCTTCTTTCTCTAGCGTGGTGCGGCTGTGGAGGATCGATGCTATGGGATCCGCGCTGGAGTCGATGACGAGCTCAGGGGTGCGGCCGCTAGGACTGACACACGAGTGGGCTGCGTGTGGATAGCGATGAGGAGCGGTGCAACCGCTACGAGGATCTGATGGCTGGCAATCACGATGGGGCAGCGGAGGCGTGCACTGGAGGATGGCGTTGGAGGAGACGACACAGCGCAAAGGACGACGTCGGTTGAGGAACCTCGCGCGGGGGCGCGGATGCTGGCGTGTGCGTACGGGGCACGGTTTTGGAGGGGCCGGCGGTATCGGCGATGAAGTCCAGGCGGAGGAGCTGCGACGACGAAAGCTGCCGCTCGTTTTTTTTTTTATAAAAATCGGACATAGAAAGAATAAATAGTTTTATTTTTTATATTTTTTTATATTTTTTAAAAAAGAAAACAGAACTGTAAATATATTTTTTTATTTTTTTTCATTTTTTATTTTTATCCTGAAAAATAGAAGTTAGAGAAAAATAAATATATATGATATATATTTTTTATTTATATACAAATTAGGTCGCGAGCATGATGACTCGATCCCAAAATCAAAATGGAAGATGTGAATGAGTGCGGTTCTGATGGGAATGGCGGATGGAACTGGATCTCCGACCATCGTGCATGGTCGGAGGTGAGAGATCGTGCGAGATAGAAAAGAATGCATAGAGATTGAGAAAGTGAGATAAAATATCGGATCGAGCGAATCAAATCATGACGGGGGATTCTAAGATATATACAAAAATAACGATGAAAATAAAATGCGAAAACTAAACTAAGGTTAATCTAGATGAAAAATAAGAAAAAGAATGGATCTCACCTTCGGAGCGGAAAAAACCTTGATAACCTCGACGAAGGCTGACTCGTTATCACCGGACGGCTCGGAGGTTAGGCGCTCTTCTGTGACAAGAAAACTCTCAAAGATCGGGCTCCTCTTACCAAAGATTGATCAAGCTGAAATGATGGAGAAGGAGCATATAAATAGAAATGATATGAATTGGAATTTGAATTTTTGAATTTTTGGATGAAGATAAGAGATAAGAGAGAAAAAATTGAAATGAGATAAAGTAAAAAGATTAGTGTTAAAATTATTTACAAAATTATTGTTTTTGTATTTTCATCATTTTATTAAATTGAATAAAAAAATACTGTTTTTTTATTTTTAGATGGTTATTTAAGAATAACAACTATACAATATACTATATATACATTTGGCACATTATACACATAGTTAAATAAGAAAATTATTTTTTTTAATTTTTTTGTTTTAAAAATTTTTATTTTTTAATTTTATTTTAAATAATTAGTAAAAATATTTACAAATACAATTATATACAAATATAAGGGAAAATTGCACAAACCACCTCAGAAAAGCCAACTTTTCACCCGTAACTCCAAAATTTTGAAATTATAGCCATTTTAAAGATAATTTAATTTAGAAATACAATGAAAGTGAGTTTGGTTCAATTTTGAGTTCATATGGAATTGAAATTGGTCTTTCAATTATTGCTTAGTGGCTTTTTCCAAGTGTGGTTGCTTTTATTCTATACAAGATTTGATTGTGCACTTATTTTTATTATTTAGGATACATTTTTATTTACAAATTTTGTTTTGAAAATTATTTTGTTTGAGGTCAATTTTATATACAAATAAAATAGTGTAGTATACAAAATATACACATCACACACATTTTTTTGAATTTTCTGATTAAGGACCCTATCTCCCCATACTTTATTCCTGGTCGATCAGGTGAGTCTTGACCTTCTCTCGGGGTTCGGGTCAGCCTGTATTATTACATACATACACTCTTCCTTTTTCTTTTTATTTTATTTTCTTTAAATATCCTTTCTTTCTTTCTTCAATTTTTAGGTTAAAATGGTAAGCAGTGTACAGTATTTACACATAGATGCAAGTTAGTAAGAATATTGAGTTAGCATTATATACATGTATTTTATACGGGATTTTAAGCTAAAATAAATGAATAAAGATGATGAAATGCAGATTCATCAATACCCCAAGCCTAGGGCAGTCTTCACTCCTTAGAGTCTTAGTGTGAAGTCACACTTAGACCAAGATCAATGACTATCTACTAGGCTTGAGAATTAGACAAAGATAAAGTTCAGATCAGAAACTCATCATGAGTCATATGCGATAAAAACTTGATAGCCTACATATGAATCATATAGTTAATATATGAAAATATTATATATGAAAAGTTATGATGTGATGGGTAAACATGGGATTCACATACAGAACAACTTTAAAATCAATTTCCAGGCAAGTAGCTTGTTAAATTAAATATCAATACCTATCTACTTGCTTTCTTTTGAAACCACTGGATTACCTGTTATGTTTAGTATACTAGATTTTATTCAACCTTTGTTGACATTTCTCTTGTTCCTAACATGTATGCCGTACACGATGCCTGCATCACAGTAGATTGACATATGGACACTGAGCTTATGCAGTTTTCGTTACGGTACACATGTTATAGCTTTTGTACAAGATAATGTAAATGCTTTTCTTTCTCTTCTGGTATATTTTGTGATACATGTAACAATGTAGTTTCTTTTGTTACACTCGATATGAAAATTAATGCAATGTGATACGGTGACACTTGTTAGTTCTGTGGTTGTTCACATTATTGTGAATGTCATTCGAAACATGAAAATATTTCCCCTTTCAAGTGACCTAATGCGATCGGTAGTGAATATATTACTGCGAATGCCGTGTAAACGAGTAATCCGGATCTGCAGACCAGACGTCACATTATTCCTTCTTTATTTTTCTCCTGCATATATTATACTATTTGATATTTCGAATATAGGAGTATGTGCATGTGTATTGTTGAGTATGTGAACTTTAAAGGAGTAATACAATATCCCCAACATACTCAATTACACATCCCTATAATTTACCAACCATATGCGTTCTTGATACCTCAGACATCGCATTGAAACTTCTTTGGTGCATACCTCACTATAGTATTTATTGCACTTTCCAGTTTCAAAGAAGGGAAGTAGATATTCACTAAAGAAAAATAAAAATGAAGCAAAATCTCTGATCAAAGAACTAAAGATGGGATAAAAGTAAAGTTATTTTTGCAGTGATGAAGTTGATCCTGTTGCTGCAATATGCTTTGCCATCCTAATATTGGATCGCTCCTTAATTGATGTACTGACCGCTTTTAAATCATTAGTGGCTTGGTTAAGTACTGAAATATAAACTCCATGCTTTATGATGAATGATTCCTTAGTCGTTTTTTTTGTAAAGAAGAAGTAATTTGCTTTTACAACTTTCGAAGCAGGTGAGCACCCTTTTTTTAAATCGACCACGTTTAACTACGACATAAAAAGAAAAAAGATGTACGCTCCGAAAATTCAAAAAAAAACAAACAAAACAAAAAGAAGAGAAGTTCATCAGATGTTTCTGCTGCTACCCCCTAACTGGCCAATTTGTGCTGTTACATCTGAACCGCAGGGGGAGGTAGAATGGAAGAGGGGGGAAGTAGAATGGAAGAGGAATAAGAAAACTGGGAGTTGTCCATCAGAGCTCATATCATCGTTTAATGGAAGCGGATGGAGAGAGAGAAAGAGTGAAGGGGGGAGGCATTAGCCATAGGTTAGGGAGGCTAAGCAAATCGGGCTTTTCTAATGAAAGCTGATGTCGAGATTCTCAAAATGGCTGCAGGTGGAGGTAAATGCAAATCCAAACCATTCTTGCGTCTGTTTTATGTGGTAGAGTACAAAAGGGCAATCAAGCTGCGTGATCTTTCACCCTTAGGGCCTGTTTGGTTGCAGGGTTGGGCAGGGTTGGCCCAACCCTGGTTACTATTCACAAGGGTACTTCCTCCTCACAGATTACTATTCACCCATCCCAACCCAACCCTGCCCAACCCTGCAACCAAACATGCCCTTAAGGCAAAATCTGAAAGTGGGCGGTGGTTAAGGAGGTGGCATCTCCGCCCCGTTTTAGCCTCAGGAGAGCCCTGCCGTTGTTACAAACGAGAGATTTACGTACAGTGTGCATCTGGAACCGATGTGAATATTCATTAGCAAAGCTATCTTATGTCCCTGCACCTGACATGCATCTGTTTTGATATATCTTGAACTGCGTGCTGCATTTTTGTTGCAATTTTTTCTGGGTAGAAGACAAAGTTAATGACTGGCGGTTGCAACACAGTGATATTTTAGTGATTTAGAATGGCAGGGAATGGCCATATGCAACTGCATTTGTGTAATAACAGCTGATATTATACAAATGTAGTTATAGAGATGGCATTCCATAACAATAAACTTCTAGATGGTTTGATTTGAGTATTGTTTTAGAGTAGTAAATCTATGATATATGAGGGTTTCTTGAGGTATCTCGATTGTCTTCATGAAAGAAGATTTTTTTACAAGGGGTAAAAGAAACACGTATATACAAAGTTGCCAACACTTATTGATGCCATGAAACGACAAGCATCTGAAATATATATACATACCATGAACGACAAAGTAAAAATACCAAAGTGCACAAAATAGAACTGTGATGTAGAGTGGTGATGGGTCTGCTTATAGGATAGGAGGAGGTGATGGTGAGAAGCAGATGGGAAAGGGCGTAGATGATGTGATGGAATTACCATGTCCCTGTCCCATGATTATTTAATCTTGTACTGCATCTGACAGATTTGGTTGTTCCAGCTTTTTCTGATGCAAAGATCACCTCAAATCCTCCTCTCTTCCCCCTTCTCTCTCTCTCCACAAAACCACCCTCCTCTTTCTCTCTCTTGAGCTGACAGAGAATACCTGCACACCCCTTCGCCCGCACGCATACTCGAGAAGGGCCAAAGCCCATATGGATCGATATCATGAGCCCTCCTGCAACACAGCCGATCATAGCAGACCCCCAACAGTAGAGAAAGATATTACAGCACAGGAGAGGGGCAGATACACAGGAGGGTCTCTTTCCTTTCCCTTCTTTGCTCCAGGAAGCTCAGCATACACCATCTTAGCTACCCTCCTCTTCTATAAGAACCACACACAACCCCCCGTTCCTTCCACCACCCTTTTTTACCGCCTCACAGTCACAGGTACTGTAGCTTTACCCGTCCGTTCCTCCTTGACTGATTGACCACTCAAATTGCACCACGCTAATCTTTATGCAAATATTTATACAGATCAGAGACGGAGACGATGATGTTTGGCTACAGCAACATGGATGACGGCGAAGCACAGCTCCCTCCCGGGTTCCGCTTCCACCCAACCGACGAGGAGATTATCGCGTACTACCTCCTTCGCAAGGTCTTCGACGGCGGCTTCTCCAGCAGGGCGATCGCTGAGATCGACCTCAACAAGTGCGAGCCCTGGGAGCTTCCTGGTAAATATCGCAAGAATTGAGACTTCGATCTGTTAACCTATAGATCAATATTTAAGTGCGTTCTACGTATGCGTCTGTAGGGAAGGCGAAGATGGGTGAGAAGGAGTGGTACTTCTTCTGCTTAAGAGACAGGAAGTATCCGACGGGGCTGAGGACGAACAGGGCGACGGAGTGCGGGTACTGGAAGGCAACGGGGAAGGACAGAGAGATCCACAGTTCGAGGACGTGCCACCTCGTGGGCATGAAGAAGACCCTCGTGTTCTACCGCGGAGAGCCCCCAAAGGCGAGAAGAGCAACTGGGTCATGCACGAGTACCGCCTCGACGGCAAGTTCGCCTACCACTACCTCTCCCGTTCTTCCAAGGTAGTACCCGAGTAACGCAAATTCACACAAATCCCATCTCCTTATGCAGTTTATTGATTAATAGTGTATGCATATGCAGGATGAGTGGGTGGTGTGCAGGGTGTTCCAGAAGACCAACACGAGTGGCGCTAAGAAGGCACATAGGAATATTTCCAGCAGCAACGTGCAGCTTTCTGGCGACGCAGCAGGCTCCCCGTCGGCATCCTCCACGCTGCTGGGACTTGCCGATGGGACGGCTCCCTACGATCGGGAGAGCTGCTCCATTGAAGGTAGCCAGAGGGATCACGTGCCCTGCTTCTCCACGCTTCCGGCATCCGTTGGATATGGAGGATACCACGCAATGCAGTGCATGCCCACGTTGGTGAGGGGAGGTGTGAGCGACGGGGTTTTCCCCACCCCGAGGAACCTGCAGGAGAATCTGCAGCTCCCCTTCTTCCTCTCGTCGCTCTCTCCTCCCGCTGTCGATGGCCGGCGCAGACCGCACGACGGCTGAGAACGGCTCTGGGGGCTGGTGGGAGATGGAGAGGAAGATGGTGAATGCGTCGGAGCTGGATTGCATGTGGACGTACTGAGGTAGCGATATAATGGGTTATGTATGGTTTAGTCGGGTGGTTAGTACGTGTTATCTATAAACTAGTTCGCTTTGTTTGGCTTTTTAAGCTAATCCTGCAGCGAATACATGTTTGGATTGCATGTGTTGTTTCTTTTCCCACGTAGTTGTAGTGTGGATGATCGTCCTGCATGGGAGCTCCTTGATATGGGAGATCCTCGTTGGCTTCGTAGATATGTGAGAGCATTTGAGGTCTTATGGTGGGAATCGGATCGTCCTTAATTATGGCGTGTGTTGTTTTGACACCACATAAAGCATTCATCAAGTACACGAAAGGCATCTAACCTCCATTTCACCATTGACATCCTTAATCCTTACGAACATCATTAGTCTTCACGCACTAAAATTTCCTTAAATTCCAGTGCTATTTCGAAGCACGTTTTGTGGCTATCTATTCGGTAGAGATATTAGGTGATCTTATATGTGCTAATGTTGGAAAAGCTGTTTACTGGATGTTCAAAACATGTCACGGACGCACTACATTACTAGCAATAAATTACATGGCAGTTTCTTTTGGTCTTTTTTTCTAATCGTAAATTAATTAGCAACTATCGGTACTATTTCTTTTTATGGAAAAGTGATTGATTTATGTTAATGAGTATTTGCCGGTGAATATTTTATCCCTTGTGAATTGGAAGGATTTTTTTTTTGCAATGAACAATATTTGTTATGAATTTCACGTCGAATAATATGATATTTATATTCAAATTGTTGTTATAAGTCAACTTTGTTGTAGGGTGTGCATGTGGTGTTGGATTGAGCTCGGATATAGTCGATGGTAGTTGCTTGTACTGTGAAATATTCGTATGCTTCAATATCTTTGTAAACGTTGTTTTTTTAAAGGTAAATATGTTCTTCTGTTTATCTATACAAAGTGGGCAAAGCCGGCCCCAATATTACCGCAAGATCATACGAGAATGAGATAAACCGTAAACGACGTAGAATTTATGCAAAACCCAAAAGAATAAGAAAAACCCAAAGCTCCGAGATTAGGTTAGAAGGGCAGTCAAATCTCGACAGATGTTGGCTATGAGGCCCCAAACAGAGGGCATGTTCAATGGCGGTTGTGATCCTTCTAAATCCACCATCTTTATAGATTATCATTGAATCGTTAACTTTGTTATTAAAGTATAGTTGCTTCTTAATCCCATATCTTTGTTTGAAAAAATAAACGGTTAAAAGAAGCTACACCCTTTTATTATACCCAGACGGTTGTCGTGATTGCACCATTCAATTTAGTTATTTTTTTTAAAGTTGCTAAAGTTTCTAAAGTAATTGATGATTGCTTTGCTTTATATTATCCCTCATCATTACATATTTCGTTATTGACAATGTTGCCTCATGTGATTTATTTAAAAAATAAACCTTTCTATATTTCTGGTTAAATTGCACTTTCTTATCTTAGATTTACATTTATCTAAATAGATCCAAAATGACAAGTTAGACAATTGCCACTGAGGTAGGAAAATTGAGTACCTTAATGGTACTAATTATGAACTGCGGAGTAGGAAGATGTACCTTGATATATGATAATCAAGGATATAGAGGGCCGTACGGTTTCACAAGGCGAAACTGCAGTCGGTGTATTGACCGCTCAAAAATCCCTACTTAGTCAACAATGATCCCACAAGAATAAATCAAGCAATGAAAATAGATGTGGAGTCAAATTTATTATTAACTCTACAAACATGTGTATAGGGGTAAGAATGTAGAGGTCGAACACGGGGAGCAAGGCAGGATAGATCAAGCAATGATGCACAAAATGTGAGGTGTGATTAAGTGTCTACAAAAATGCAAATGTTTTTGTGGGTTTTTAATTTTTATTTTAATTTTCAATTTTGTATTTTGATTTTTAATTTTCTGATTATATATTTTCTTTTTATATTTTATATTTTTTTAATTTCTTTTTCAATAACTAGAGTATAAACAAAGTAAGAAAAAGGAAGATAGAATATTTATAAAAATAAGGAAAAATGCTAAAAAATTAGGGAATAAAATATTTTTGGTCTTTTTATAGTTTTCTATTGTTTTTTTGATTTTTGGATATTTTTCAGAATATTTTTGGTATTTTTTAAGAGTCAAAATAAAAGAAATAAGTGAATTAACTACTGATCGAAATTAAAATGGGAATGAAAAATAGCAAACAATAACAAAATTTTTCCAAAATAATTTTAAAATAAAGAAAATAAAATAGACAAACTACAGAAACTGAGTTTATATTTTTAGGAATTCTCTAGGATTTTTTAGAATTTTTTGAAGTTTTCAGGTGTTTTCTAATTTTTAAGGTTTTTGTTTTGAATTTTTTAGTGATTTTTGGACTGACACTAGAAGACACTAGAATACATAATATATAATTTTTTAGAATTTTCCAAGAAGTTTTGCTAATTTTTATGGATTTTCTAAGATAGACAGTATTGAAAATCATGTTTTTGATTTTTAATAAATATTAAAATGCAATAAAAATGCAATGCAAAAATATGGCGTGAATAAGAAAGCACACAGGAGCCTATGCTATTTTTTGGTAATTTTTGAAGTTAGAATGATGTGTGAAATAAATAGGGAAAGCAAGCAAAAATACAAGGCCTGACAAGGGTATAAGTGCAAATAGACAAACATCCAGGGGCCAAGGTGCAAATTTCACGCAAAATATAACACTAAATATTGCATTTAATGGACCAATTACAAATATCAAGACCCGCAAGGGTATGCTTGCAAATAACCCACCCACACGCGTGACTAGCACGCGCTTGGGAAGGGTATAAATGTAATTTCCAAAAATCCCAGGGGCTTCAATGCAAATATTCCAGAAATATTAAACGTGATATCAAAATTTCTATACTGAAATGAAATAAGTAAACCCTGAGGGGGGTCCTTGCAATATGCCCTTCACCTTACGTGTACTGGTCACGTGAGGTGACGTGGCTAGGACTAATTGCAATAATTGAAAGTTCAAGGGTCTGTATGCAAATATTACAAAATATTTTAATCTACAGATAAATATTTAAAGACTAAATAGAAATACAAAAATGCGGGGGGTGTCGGATGTAAAATACCCCTCGCTGCGCGATCCAACGGTGGAGGGCTTCCCACTTGACACGTGGCGAGCCCTTGCTGCACGATGACGCTTTGGCGATGGAGGGCCACAATTAGATCTGGCGATGTGATCTGACGGCTCTGGCGGGTCCTCGATCCAATGGCGGCTGATCAATCTGGAGGCGCGGCTCGATCCAATGGTTGGGGGATGCGGAGGAAGAACGGGGAAGAACGTCGGCGAGGCGAACTTCCCCGAGCCCAATCTCCGTGCTCCGATGGTCTGGAGTGCTCAAAATGGAGCGACGTACTCCTGGAAGGTTCCTCGAGATGCTAGTGGGCCCAAAAAGCCTCGGTGATGGCCGAGGTTCACACGAGATGACGGCGGAGCTGGAAGAGCTTCGGGCATCTCCGGCGAAGGCCAAAACGGCCCCCCAGGTGTCCGTTTGAGTCCAAGTACCCGCAAAAAGAAGTGAGAGGACCCAGGGCAAAATGCCTGGGTCCCGCGGTGGTGGAATGGTGGCGCGAAGCGGCGGGGAGGAGCTAGGCCAGAGGAGCGCTCCGATGAGGTGGTCTGATTGGGTGATTTGATCGATGGAAATGGAAGATCTTTGAGGGCTTTTGATCCTAAGGCTATGGCAAACAAAATGCAAATGAAAAATAGGGGAAAGGGGCTGCCTCGATGGCCGGAGCCAGAGGGAAGGGGCACCTCGACGCCGTAGAAGGCGGAGGTCGTGGGGCCACCTCAGGCGACGCTCGACCCACCTGAAGGGCTCAACAGGGAGCTGTCACCTTCCTGGAGCTTCAAGGTGCGAAAGGGGAGCTAAACCTATGGAGTGAGGGGTTCAAATTCAAAAAGGAAGTCGGTGTGGCATATAAGGGGTTTGACTCTGTGGTTCTGGCGCACCAAAGACCGAGGTGTATCAAGTTACGCAATGATCTAATCCTCGAGAGAATCATTGGGCGCTTAAGCCTGATGATCAAGGAGAAAAAGTTGTGAAGAGCGTGACACGATTTGATGCAAGATGTGGCCTGGAAAAATTGTCAAAAATGAGGTCAAACCAACGTCTGACACAGGCACATGGGTGGAGGACGACCAATTGACCGGGGTCAACTGGGGCCAGCACCAGGTTGGTCCACGTAGACCAACAAGGAAAAATCCCTGGAAATTATTTTCTAAATTCGATTAAAATAGATAATGATTTTATTATTTTTGGGTTATAAATAAAAAATGTTTATAATTTTATAAATTATTTTATGGTGATTTTTAATTATTTTTATGAAGTGTAATTTTACAAGTTCACTTTTATACACTTTATAGGTATATTACCTATATATTTTATTACTTTATTTTTATTTTGTGAATTTAATTTTATTTATTTTGTTTATTATTTTGTAAATTTAAAGAATACTTTTATACACTTAAAAGTATTTTTATTTTATTTTTTTGAGATATTTTGTATATTTAATAAAATAGAAGTATACATTATACAAGTATATTTTTAGGTATAATACCTATGTATTTTATATACATGTATTTTTATTTGTATTTCTTTTGTGTTTTTATTCTGATTTTAATATACATATTTATTATAAATAATATTTACAAAATTAAAAATATATAAAATTATAAAAATAATGAATAAATAATAAAATGAATATTTTAATCTGTACAATTATACAATAGGGGTCCAAAACTCAACTTTCAAATCGTAGCTTCGCCAAATGCGAAACCACCGCCATTAAATAGCTTATTTTTAACTATATACAATTAAAGGTGAGTTTGATGCATTTGGAGTTTTCATTTGTGAGATACGGGTCTGGGAAGTTGGGATTCTGGATTTTTATTCAGACCATAACTTTTTATCTGTACATTATTTTTCAGTGAAATCAATTTTGTATTTTTATTTATTTAATTATCTACAACTTTCATGTACAAGATTTCTTTATTTGAGATATAAAAAGTGAAACCAAAAATAGGTCCCAAAGTGAATAAAGAATGAATGAAAAACATTGTATTCTGGCCCTTATCTCCCCCTACTTTATTCCTTGTCGACCTATTCATCAAGATGCCTAGGTCTCAGGGTTTCGGGTCATAAAATATTTACAATATTTTATTCCTTTTCTTTTCTTTTATTTATTCTATAATTTTGGCTTTAATTACAGTATTTTATACACTATTTACATGCACATGCATGAATGCTAATATGCTCTAATTAAGGTATTTACACGCATTTGCTAGTGTTTTTGAGGCCAAAATGATAGAATAAAGATGATGAAATGTGGATTCATCATCCCCATATACTTTACCTTTGCTAGTCCCGAGCAAACACTTATGCAATAAGTGCAGAAAAGAAAACAAAGAAAAGAAAAAGAAGAACTTGGATTAAATTTAATTATCGAACTTGTCTTCACAAAATCAAAGTTTGGAGCTTAAGTCGGACCTTTGGAATTTTAGTGCGGGCGGAACCTCAATGAGAGCCGAATTTGAAATCCAACAGTCCCTGAGAATCCCAATACTCTATTCAAGTCTCCTCAATAGCCAGGTCAGAAATATTTCAACTCATACGCAAACCCTTATGACTATGAATCTGACTCGTACAGTGTAAGTGATGGTGGCTCTCCCCAACTAGAATGACAAAGAGACTGACTTCTCCAGCATGACAATCCAATGATTCCCCAATCCAATAACTCCATCCTCGAGGAGCAGGGTATTCCCTTCTAAGTTCAAATGGCAACCAACTCAAGAGGAGGGGGTGAAGAGAAGAATGGACGGTAGCCAGTGTAGCTACCTATCCTAGGATGCAAGACCAGTGTAGTCAAGTCATCCAGTTGCAGGCTCACATATTTGGTTTTGGAACTCAAGCTTGCTTATTGACTTTACAACATATGTACATACTTTGCAGGCATTTTATTTTTGTACATGCCTGACCATTTTTTTTGAAATACTATTCACAATAGCATTTACATAGGGAGTTTTTCCTCTTGAGCCAGTAGACTATCCCTCTTTTGAAGCTTTATCGCAACCCACACTCTCCTGTCTTTAGACTTCCTCATTACTAGATGGGTTGGGATGCACTTTCCTCCCTAGAGGAGGGCAAGTGTTTCCACTTATGTGTGTCTCATACCGGCAAATCCAATCCCCTCACCACTCCAACTGAGTTGAGCCAAGTGAAAGGTGCAAGTGTCCAAGTTAGGTCATTATCAACAAGAGTCGTGCACGTGCTCCGAAATATTCTACTTAGGAAGTCAAGAATCCATTGAACCAAGTCTCGTGATCCTCAAAGAATTATGTTAACTAGACCTGAAGTACCTCAAACCTAGTTCCTATAAGGTTCCTGTTATTAGGTAGATTTTAAGGTCCAATCTAGCTCCAATCTACAGATTTTACTTAGACTTGTTCAACCATTAAACTCAATCTGAAAAATGCTCATGCTATGCAAATGCGATGCAGAATGCAGAAAATATTTTTGTGATGTAATTTTCAAGATTTTGAACTTTTTATGGATTTTTGAAAAGATGATGATGATGCATATGCATTTTTTTGTTTCAAAAAGATTTTTCAAATGTTTTTGGATTTTAATTTTGCAAATATTTTTGGAATTTTTGAAAACAAAAAGTTTTTGGCTAAAAGCGAGGTTAAAAATATTTACACGGGGATGCTTCTTATATTTACAAGAAGTGGGTTTTAAGAATTTACAGGGGTAAGTGATCAATTTTATAAATAAATATATACAATGGATTTTGGTGAGATGTGTATATTCCTCAAAGTTATTTGACACAGGTTTTTCAAACAATTTTTGAAAACTATAGTCCAAAATAATTTTTACAAACATGTACACACATTTGAAAATCATTTTGCAAAGGTTTTCAAACAGTATAAATGTATTTTTCAAAATATTTTTGCAACCATTTTTCAAACCATTTGCAAATCATTTTTCAAACATTTTATTTCACACAAAGAATATAAAATTTTACAAACCACAAATTTTTACAAAGGTTGAAAACATGTAACAAAATATTTTCAAAATAGTTTTCAAAATATTTTTCACAAAGATTTTCAAACTATTTTTCAAATATTTTGCAAAAAAAAACATTTTCACCTGATTTATTAATTAGTGCATACAAAAAAGAATTTGAGGAATGATCAACATCTTTCTATTAAGGTTTTTAATGAATTTTAAAGAATTATTAGCAGATTATCAAGAAAATACGAAAGTACGAGTTATGGCTAAAATATATACGTAGTATATATGACCCCCTATACTTAGCTTGAGTTATGTCCTCATAGATCGGAGAGAAAAGAGAAGATATAACTCGTACTAAGCATAAGAAAGTCTAAATAATAAATAAATGAACCAATGAGAAGTTGACCGTCCCCCTATACTTAGGATCAAATAATTCTAAGTATAGCAGACTGTACACAACACAGGGAGGGTCAAGGGTGGGAATGAATAGATTGTACTCGGATTGTCTCCCCCTATACTTAGGGTAAGATATCCCTAAGTATAGACAAGAAGAGGAGACAATGGAGAGGATCGAAAAGAATGAAAACCCGGGGTGCACACCCCTATACTTAGGACAAAGTACGTCCTAAGTACAGAAGACTGACAACAAGGGGCTACACCTTTTTGATACAAAAAGAAGATAGAAAAGGAAAAGAAGAAAAGATAGCAACCGATGAAAGAGTGGTATGAACAGATGGATCTGTACAGCGGAAGATGGAAGTGATCACCATGTATGAGATGTAAGTGATATGAGTCAAAGAACACATCTCATACCAGAAGAATGGGGGCAATGTCAACGGTCGACGGATCATGGTCTAGATATAGCTTCAGACGCTGACCGTTAACATGGAAGGTAGAGGAAGATGACGGTTCGGATATGTCAATACTGCCATTGTCATGTACCTTCCCGACCACATACGGACCTTTCCGCTTGCTCTGTAATTTCCCTGGGAATAATTTCAGCCTAGAATCAAACAACCATACACGCTTATCTGGCTCAAACTATTTATGGTTGATGTGAGAATCATGCCATGTCTTCACTTTTTCCTTATACTGTAGGCTGTGATGAATTCACGATTCATCGCCTTTATTCTTTTATTTTAGCCTCATTTCCTTAGTCAAATACATGTAAATACCCACTAATTCCGTAATTTTACCATTTTGCATGCTTTTGTTAAAATTGCATTTTAACACTTTTTGTACATAAATAAAAGAATAAAGAAGAAAACAAAAAGAAAGGAAGTATTTGTGCAATAAATACAGATTGACCCAAACCCCGAGAGAAGGTCAAGACTTGACCTGATCGATTATGAATAAAGTAGGGGAGATAAGGTCTTCTGTCAAAAAACACCAAAAATATTTTGTAAATATTTTCTTGTATATTTGTATAAAAATTACATTATTTCATTTGTACATAATTTGACCTCGAATTAATTATTTTTGTAAATAAAAGTTGTAAATAAAAATGTGTTGTAAATAATAAAAATATTTGTAAAATAAAATATTGTATATATTGCAAATAGTTACACCTAGAACCACAAAGTGATAATTGAAACATCAATTCCGGCTCTATACGAGCTCAAATTGAACCAAACTCACTTCTACCATACTATAAATTGAATTATCTTTCAAATGGCAGTGGTTTCATATTTTTTTGGAGTTACGGTTAAAAAATCGATTTTCTGGGGTGTTTTATGCAGTTTACCCATATACTTATTGTATATATTTTATTCATATTTATTTTTATACATAATGTATATAATTGTAAGTATTGTTTTCATTAAAAATAAAATAAAAAAATTAAAAATTAAAAAATCTTTTATAAAAATTATTTCCTTATTTGTACCTATGTATATTGTATTATATGTGCATAATATATGTATACAATTAACTTCCTTTTATAAAATCCATCAAAAAAATTAATTATCTAACATTAATTAATTAATTTAATGTAATTACGAATTTTATATTTATATTTAATTATTTAATTCAATTTTTTGGTTTGATAACTTACCTTTTATATAAGATTTGATTTTATTCCTTTAATGGTCACCGTTAAGGTGGCTAATTCTTTTTTGGTGATTTCTTTATTTATTTATTTAATTTAATTCCAAATTTCGAAATTAATTAATTAATTAATTTATTTAATTATTATATTGAATTAACAAATAAACACTTTCCTTATTTGTAAATATTTTCCATTTGTGATTTTCGTCTCTTTTTAATGGGCTCCTCCTCCCTCATTTCCTCTTGATCGATCATTGGCGGAGAGGAGCCCGATCTCCGAGAGGTTTTTGTTGTAGAAGGGTGCCTAGCCTCTGAGCCGCCCGGTGACAACGCGTCGGTCCTTGTCGAGGCCATCATGACATGTCCGAACCCCGAGGTGAGATCCACTTTATTTCCTGTCTTTTCCTAGGTAAATAGTAGGTTTAATTTTTGCGTAGATATAGTGGTAAGTTTTTCGATTAAAAATCCTAAAATTTTCACCGCACTTTCATCCGCCCCTGACACCGAGTTTCCACCTCATTTCGTGTTCGTCCCATTTCCTTTCTACCTCACACGACCTGTCATCTCCGATCACGCACGGAGCAACGGATCTATCTTCCGCTCCACGCAAGATCCATATCATTCACTCATCCCATTTTTCTGTATAAATAAAAAAACAACATAAAATTATTTGTCCTGTTCCTCTAATGTTTGTTTTTGCAGGAACAAATAACATAAATAAAAAAATTAATTGTTGTTTTTATCTCTAACATCTTTTGTTGCAGGAAAACTAAAAAAAAAGAGAAATAAAATTTTTTGTCGTATTTTCTATCTAACCTTTGTGTTGCAGGAGAAATTAAACAAAAATAAAAAAACTGTTTTTCTTCTAACATCTGTTTTGAGGATAAATCATAATAATTAAAAAATATATATATAAAAAGAGACTTTTATTATTTCTGTTTACAGATTTATAAAAGCAAAAAAAAAAAACAAAATATAAAAAATATAAAAAAAGCTTCTGCAGGCGGCAGCCATCACTCCCGCCGCCCGCAACTCGCAGCCCTGGCCGCGTCCTCCTCTGCGCCCGGATGGTGCTCCACGGCCGTCCAGCGCCCCCGCGCGCCTCCTCCCAGACGACCCTGCCGCCCTTGGCCATCCAGCGCTCCCAGCGTGCGGGCGCCGCCCCCCGCGCCCCTCCGACTCCATCGCGCGAGGGCACGCTCACGACTCCCCGCTACCGTGCGAGGGCAGCCCACCTCCAGTTATCCCCGATCGCCCCCGTCCGCCTGACGACCTCCCAGCACGGTGGTGCCCAGCTGCATCCCGTCCCTGCTCCTCCGCGTGCGGGCGTCACCCGACCGCCATCTCCCACGCACGAGGTCGGTGCGGCCCGCCGCCCGTCCACCGCTCTCCACAACTCGACGCCGCCTCTCCTCCACTGAGCCCCCCGGCCACGCGCTCCTCCTTTCGCCATCGACGCAGTCGCCCCAGCGGCTCCTCCGACCTCCGTGGCCGCACGGCGGCACCCCCGCGCACTGCCAGCCCGCCACGCGTCTACCGCCCCTCGCTACATCGCCATATCCCAGGGGCGGCGGCGGCCCTCCTTTGCCTCTGGTTTAAGAAACGAAGCATCCAAAAGAACCCTAGGCCTGGGATTAAAAAAAAGAATTTGGTAAATTGCACTATTCCGCCCATATTTTATTTCTGCTATTTTTTCATGCAAAAACTTTGAAACATAATATTTTGGTCCCTGTACTGCAGAACATAAACTTTGCTTGTCTTTTTGATTGAATAATTATTTTTATCGATGCAAAAAATTTCAAAAATATTGTGCATAATCCTGCTATAGTCTTTATCATTGTTTAAATTTTTCATAACATCTTGACTTTATTTGATATATTTTAAAAAATAAAAAACAATGTCTTTTTCCTTGTCAGAATTTTGAAAATTTATAAAAATTTGAAACATTGCTTAAAAATTCCAAAAATAATAGTGTAGGTGTATTTTGATGTGCTTTAATTTCTGACCAATTTTGGTGCATTAACGCTTTATAAAACTCCAAAAAATGCAAAATACAAAAAATCTTACAAAAATAGTAGAAAATTTTAGAAAAATTTAAAAATAGTAATTTCATCTCCTGATTGTAGATATTCTCTTGTAGTTTATATTAAAAATAATCTCTAGGAATTTTGAACTTTTAAAAGATTTTTAACATGAAAAATACTCCTACTTGTCCACTGTTTTCCTTATTTTGCAATGTTTGATTTTTAAAAAATAACAAAAACATCAGAAAATTGTGAAAAAATAGGTAAAAATATTTTAAAACATAGAAAACACAAAAACATTTTCTCTAGGATTTTCTGAATATTTTTGATTACTTTGAAAAATACAAAAAGAGGGTGGGTTGTGTGTTTTATCACTTGTGCATATTGTGTATTATTTTGAAAAAAATACAAAAAAATATAAAATTCAGAAACCACTAAAAAATTAGCTTGTAAATCTGACTGCATAGTTTTTCAATCGTGCTCCTTGTGTTCGACCCTGGTCGCTATACCAGGTAAAAAGAATAGCGAAAGCCGCTTACATTGTTTTCATTGATTTATCTTCTCTAAAGTGGTTTAAATTTTTTTCTGTTGACCGATTCACGCGGTTGAGAACAACGACAATCTGTGAATTAATTTTCCCCTCTCTTAACCATGTCGGATTTTCGTGTCATCAGAATGGCACCGTTGCCGGAGAGCACGACTTTGTAATTATTTTTCAATTTTTTTGATATTTGTCTCATTATATTATAACTATTTTCTGACCTTCTCTTGTTTGCTTTTTGTGCGAGGAACCGCTTGGAGTTTTCTTGGATTATTTTTGGAGAACTTGCACAGGAGGAAGAGCAGGAGAAGAGAAGAAGACGGTCTTAATATTTTAGAGAACATTTCTTGAGAGATTTGTAATAATTTAGAACTTTGGACTTGTGAACTTAGATTTTGTTTCTCGGGGTCTATTTCGCCAAGTGCCGGTGCACTTGGGGGATCTCACTGCTGTTTTTCTGAGTTTTTGATTTCACGCCATAACTTGCTATTTGATTCTAGCGGTTTTAGCCCCTAGACGTATGATTTTCTGCTTGATTGTGACATAATTTCTTAAGGCCCAACACCTAATTGCTTATTTATTCCCATAGAACGTCATTGGACCTTGCTAAAAATTCAAATTAAAAAGTTCTTCACGACCAATAGAAGCTACTCGTTTAAGGCCGATTTTCACGTGCATCATATAGTTAGTTTACATTATGTATTTAATTTATGCGTGGATCATATTGCATGTAGAGTGTTGGAGTAAGGTACGCATTTTTCTATCTCTGCATGCATCAACGCTTTTGACCGTGCATCGGCTTTTTTGACTTCCTCCCCCTGTTTCTTGGACTCAAATTAATCAAAGAGGAAATCAAAAAGCTCGTTAGGCGTTTATTTTTGAAAAAATCCAAAAAAATAGAAAATCAAAAATAAAAAATTGAGCCTGCTAATTGAACTTGATTCTAAAATTAAACGTAATTGACCACTTCATTGTATTGGGAGGGCAATCCCCTCATTGTTTGCGCTTTTACTCGCTCGCGTACACACTAAGGAGTAGTGCCCAAATCCTATTCAAGCCTCCTAAGTGTTTGTACAACTTTTGTTGATCACCTAAGTTAAAATTGAAAAGATAAAAGACCAAATCTCACGGTCTTCACATTGTGTAGAGTTGGTGAATTGAGGGTTTGCTTTGTGTTTTGTATGTCTTTGGTGTGAGTCGGTTACGATCATTTTTTTTGAATCATTAGCAGTCACCTTCTGTCTCTATCCCACCCTCCCTCCCTTCTATCTCTCTCTCTTCGTTCCTGCCTTCTCTTTCTTTCACTCCCTTCTATCCCTCCCTCCCTCCCTTCATTTTCCTCACTTCATGATGGGTCGCTTTCCATTCCAACCGAATTTTGCGGCTTCTACAGTTCATACCCACCATGCCCGCCCACTCTCTTGGGAGGTTGGAACCCCGTCCGATTTCCAATCTTTTCCCTACCCACCCTTCCATTTAGGACATGCTGTGAGTGAAGCCCACAGAGATCCGATTGACCATACACGAGACCCGAGCATTCACATTATTGAGATGAGAGTGCATCCCATAGGCGATCAAATGGGGCAGTGGCAAGCTTTAGATGACTTTAATCCTTAGATGATGGATGAGTACACCGATCAAGAAGCACACTCCGCTTCTACACTGAGCCCTTCATTTTGGATTTAGAGTTAATTGATCTACTGCCTAAGTTTTTTGGGGAAGTGCACGAGGAACCGTATTTGCATATCGACGAGTTTGAGGATATTTGTGTATCACGATCATATTCCAATATCACTTCTGAGGACATGATGTTGATTACCTTCCCATTTACACTTCAGAGTAGAGCCAAAAGTTGGCACAGACGATTGGGAAGGAAGATTGCTACGTGGGGAGATTTACGATCGTTGTTTTTGCAGAAATTTTACCCCCAGCGTAGAGCAGAGATGATGCGGTCGTGTATTCGTGATTTTTCAGTTAACCCCCAAAATCCATTAATAGATTCATGGTTGAGGTTACACGAACTTTTGAGGCGATTTCCGGATCATGGATTTTCTATGACTGACCTTATCAATATCGCCATGAGGGGAAGGACCACAGAGCAGATTTCATATGTCATTACCTTGTGTGGTGGTTCACACCACTGTCCCGACTTGGATTTAGTTGAGAACATCTTGGATACACTTTCTGATCTTTTATATACACAAGATAATTTGTTTGGGACAACACATGAGGGAGAGATGACAATAGTTGAGTGTGTGACACACCATGCCGATCTTGATAGCACACACAAATTAGAGGATATGGATGCTACTACTTCTCATTTGATGGATGTGTTGCCTATTGTTGTGAGTTCCCAGAGCCGGACATTGGTTGAGGACCAAATGAATTTACAGTCAGATTTTGAGCTAGTCCCGCTCGGTCATGTAGAAGATTCTTCGATTCTAGATCTGCTAGGATCCCAAGAGATAGAGGAGGAACCCACATCTCAGCCATCCTCTGAATCTTTCCAGTATCCATACGCAGTTGATTCAGTGTCTTATCTTCAGAAGATCTTCTCAGATTCAGAGATATATTTGGATTCATCTCAGCAGAGAGAGTTTGATGAGGGACCGATTCTGGATTTTACAGACCTTGATAGTCCCGTATTTGAGCTTTGTGTCCTCCCATTTGATGAGGTCAATATATTTTTGGAGGACCTGATTTTCAACAGCATTGATCCCCAATTTCCTGATGATTCGGCATTACTCCCCGAGGGTTATCTACGGGAGGATGCCACGGATCCTGTGTACTTGGTTTCACTTTTTGAGAGTGTATCCGATCTGTCGGATCACGAGACCGAGTATTTTGATATTTCTGATAATGAATTTGATGATTCTCTCCTCGACGACCCTCGCGAGGATGACCTGATCTTTGAGTTATTCGATGATTTCACTGATTTATCTACATTCCATACATCGGATATCAGCCTTTCTAGTAAGTCTCCTGATCTTGATCTTCCATATCTATTCGAGACTGTGATTAATGTGGAGGATTCACTGACAGATCCTTCCTTCTCCACGTTCGACTTCTTCGGCTCTGCCTTTTCACTCCATATAGACCTTGAGCCGATGATTTCTTTTGTGCTACCGGAGCCCGAATTCATCTGCCCATATATTTACCCGGTAGAAAACACCCGCCTGACTGTTTATCTGGGTGTTATCATTTACTTTGTTGATCTCGTTGTTGTTCTCCCACCGAGACTGCAACGACAGTACAGTATTCGCCTGACAGATGTCGTCCTAAACCTTGATACGACGTTATCCTAGCATTTGTGCCCAGCTAGGGGCGTAAACTCTAGCGCTTGTTGAGAGGCACCTCAACATTACTCACAGTTGTATAGATTATTCTTTCCATATCATACATTATTTCTGTCTCACACCCCATCTCCATCGCATGATCATTCCATACTTAGGGTGTACTTTACCCTAGGTATAGGGGGATGTCAGACTTGTGATTATTCTTTTGATTCTTTTTACCTTTGTTTTGCTGCCTATACTTAGGGATATTTTACCCTAAGTATAGGGGAGGTAGACTCTATACATTCACTCCTCGGTTTTCTCTTTGTGTATAGTCTGCTATACTTAGGATTACTTGATCCTAAGTATAGGGCGATCACCGACTCCTATTGATTACATTCTATTGTTTATTCGTCGTTGTAGTATACTATTCTTTTCACTTTTCTATACGCAACACGAGTTATGTCTTTCTTTTCAGCTCTTTGATCACTATGAGGACATAGTTCGAGCTAAGTATAGGGGGGTGTCGTATATATTGTATATATACTTTAGCCATAACTCGTACTTTCATATTTTTTTTAATGTAGCTAAAATACTGTGTAAATACTCAAAATAATTCTTAAAAAAAACTAACTAACTAATAAAAAAGATGCAAATATTTCCTCAAAATTCTTTTTGTATATACTGATTAATAAATCAGGTTAAAATATTTTGAAAAATATTTTGAAAGTAGTTTGAAAATCTATTTGAAAAATATTTTAAAAACTATTTGAAAAATGTTTGAAAAATATTTTCAACCTTTGTAAAAATATTGTGGATTGTAAAAATTTTTCTCTTTGTGTGAAATAAAATTATTTTGTAAAAACTATTTGCAAATGTTTGGAAAAATGGTTGAAAAATTATTTTGAAAAAATATATATTGTTTGAAAAATGTTTGCAAAATAGTTTTCAAATGTGTGTAAATGTTCGTAAAATTGTGTGAAAAAATATTTTGGACTATAGTTTTCAAAATTCTTTGTAAAATAATTTTCAAATAAATTTGAGGAATATATGCATCACAAAAATAAAAAAAATGAATAAATTAAAAATTAAAAAATTCAACTGTGTGTATATACCTGTATAGATTACTCAAGTTGTAAATTCTTGCATCTTATTCTTGTAAAATAATCAACTCACTCTTGTGTATATATGTATCTCACCACTAGAAAAAGAAAAATATATTGTGTATATACGTGTATATATTACTAACTTTTTGCATTAAAATTTTTTTTTGCATGTGCATCATTTTTCAAAATTCCATAAAGAATTCAAAATTTTGAAAATTATTTCACAAAAAGTTTTTATTTTCGTTTCTTTGCATGTACATATGTTCTTGCATTTGCATGAGCATTTTTCAGGATGATATTGACATTTGAACTAAGTCTAAAATAAATTTGAAGAATGGAGCTTAGTTGGACCTTAATGCACTTAATTTTAGAGGAACCTTATAAGATTTGGAGTTAAGACTTTTCAGGTCCTAGAGACTTAATTCTTTGAGTCCATAAGACTATGTTCACACGTCATCTTGATGAGTCTAAGTAGAATATTTAACAACACACACATGATTCTTTCAGACCGTGGCTTACCTTGGACAATGCACTCTACACGTAGCTCTTCATGGATGAGGTAGTAAGGGGGCAAAATCTTTTGGCTTGGGGTAGCATACGAGGGTAGTACATCTAGGCGGAACCTCTCGTCCTCTTCTAGGGAGGAAAGTGCGTCTCAACCTGGTTTGGTGATGTTGAGGTCTAAAGACAGGATGCTGTGGGGTTGCAATAATGCTTCAAAAGAGGGATAGTCTACTGGATCAAGAGGAAAAACTCCTTATGTACATGCTACACCTTGTATATATTATCAAAAAAAAGAAAAAAAAGGAAAAAAATGCAAAATCTCCAAACGTGGACAGGCCTGATAGAAAAATAAAATGCCTGCCGGAGTGTAAATACAAGTGAAAAAAAGAATAAGAGCTTCAAAGTCATATATTTGTGAGCTTGCAGCGGGTGACATGGCTACACTGTTCATGCATCCAAGGATAGGTAACTACACTGGTTACCGTCCATTCTCTTCTCCATCCCCTCTTCTTGAGCTGGTTGTACTTGAACTTAGAAGAGAATATCCCCGCTCCTCGAGGAAAGAGTTGCCAGACCGGGGGATTAGAGTTACCTTGTTGAGAGAGGCTATTTCTTTGCTAATTTTGAGATGAGGAGCTATATTTCACTTACACGTACAAGTAAGAATTCATAGTCATAAGAATTTGTGTATGTAGACTTGTTCTGATCTGACTGTTGAGGAGACCTGAATAGGAGTCTTATGGAACTTAGGGTCTGTTAGGTTTTAAATCCATTTCCCATTAAGGTTCCGATACATTAATAATCCAAAGGTCCGACAGAGCTCCAGACTACATCTTTATGAAGACAAGTTTAAAAGTCAGCATTGTTCTAACTTCTTTCCTTTTTCTTTTCTTTATCTTCATTTTCACTTATTTTCCAAATAAGTATTTGCTAAGGGACTAGCAAAGGTAAAGTATAGGGGAATGATAAATCCACGATTCATCGCCTTTATTCTTTTATTTTAGCATCATTTCCTTAGTCAAATACCTGTAAATACCCACTAATTCCATAATTTTACCATTTTGCATGCTTTTGTTAAAATTGCATTTTTAACACTTTTTATACATAAATAAAAGAACAAAGAAGAAAATAAAAAGAAAGGAAGTATTTGTGCAATAAATACAGACTGACCCAAACCCCGAGAGAAGGTCAAGACTTGACCTGATCGACCAGGAATAAAGTAGGGGGAGATAAGGTCTTCTGTCAAAAAAAAACCAAAAATATTTCGTAAACATTTTCTTGTATATTTGTGTAAAAAATTACATTATTTTACTTCTACATAATTTGACTCGAATTAATTATTTTTGTAAGTAAAAGTTGTAAATAAAAATGTGTTGTAAATAATAAAAATATTTGTAAAATAAAATATTGTATATATTACAAATAATTACACCTACTATCAATTCCGGCTCCATACGAGCTCCAATTGAACCAAACTCACTTCCATCATACTATAAATTAAATTATCTTTCAAATGGCTGTGGTTTCGTATTTTTTGGAGTTACGGTTAAGAAATCGATTTTCTGGGGTGTTTTGTGCAGTTTACCCATATACTTATTGTATATATTTTATTCATATTTTCTTTTATACATAATGTATATAATTGTAAATATTGTTTTCATTAAAAATAAAATAAAAAAATTAAAAATTAAAAAATCTTTTAAAAAAATTATTTTCTTTATTTGTACCTATGTATATTGTATTATATGTGCATAATATATGTATACAATTAAGTTCCTTTTATAAAAATCCATCAAAAAAATTAATTATTTAACTTTAATTAATTAATTTAATGTAATTACGAATTTTATATTTATATTTAATTATTTAATTCATTTATTTGGTTTGATAACTTACCTTTTATATAAGATTTGATTTTATTCCTTTAATGGTCACCATTAAGGTGGCTAATTCTTTTTTGGTAATTACTTTATTTATTTATTTAATTTAATTCCGAATTTCGAAATTAATTAATTAATTATTTTATTTATTTAATTATTATATTTAGTTAACAAATAAACACTTTCCTTATTTGTAAATATTTTCCATTTTTGATTTTCGTCTCTTTTTAATGGGCTCCTCCTCCCTCATTTCCTCTTGATCGATCTTTGGCGGAGAGGAGCTCGATCTCCGAGAGGTTTCTTGTTGCAGAAGGGTGCCTAGCCTCCGAGCCGCCCGGTGACAGTGCGTCGGTCCTTGTCGAGGCCATCATGGCATGTCCGAACCCCGAGGTGAGATCCACTTTATTTCCTGTCTTTTCCTAGGTAAATCGTAGGTTTAAATTTTGCGTAGATATAGTGATAAATTTTTAGATTAAAAATCCTAAAATTTTCACCGCACTTTCATCCGCCCCCGACACCGAATTTCCACCTCATTTCGTATTCGTCCCATTTCCTTTCTACCTCACACGACCTGTCATCTCCGATCACGCACGGTGACCGGAGCAATGGATCTATCTTCCGCTCCACGCAAGATCCATATCATTCACTCATCCCATTTTTGTGTATAAATAAAAAACAACATAAAATTATTTGTCCTCTTTCTCTAACGTTTGTTTTTGCAGGAACAAATAACATAAATAAAAAAATTAATTGTTGTTTTTATCTCTAACATCTTTTGTTCCAGGAAAACTTAAAAAAAAGAGAAATAATTTTTTGTCGTATTTTCTATCTAACCTTTGTGTTGTAGGAGAAATTAAACAAAAATAAAAAATTGTTTTTCTTCTAACATCTGTTTTGCAGGATAAATCATAATAATTAATATATATATATAAAGAGACTTTTATTATTTCTGTTTACAGATTTATAAAAGCAAAAAATAAAAATAAATTATAAAAAATATAAAAAAAGCTTCTGCAGGCGGCAACCATCACCCCCGCCGCCCGCAACTCGCAGCCTCAGCCGCATCCTCCTCCACGCCTGGACGGTGCTCCACGGCCGCCTAGCACCCCCGCGCGCCTACTCCCAGACAGCCCCACCGCCCTTGGCCATCCAGTGCTCCCAGCGTGCGGGCGCTACCCCCCGCGCCCCTCCGACTCCGTTGCGCGAGGGTGCGCTCACGACTCCCTACTTCCACGCGAGGGCGGCCCACCTCCAGCTATTCCCGACCACCCCCGTCCGCCAGACGACCTCCCAGCACGGCGGTGCCCGGCTGCATCTCGTTCCTGCTCCTCCGCGTGCATCACCCGACCGCCATCTCCCGCGCGCGAGGTCGGCGCGGCCCGCTGCCCGTCAACCGTGCTCCACAACTCGACGCCGCCTCTCCTCCGCTGAGCCCCCCGGCCACACGCTCCTCCTTTCGCCATCGACATAGCTGCCCCAGCGGCTCCTCCGACCTCCGTGGCTGCGCGGCGACACCCCCGCTCACTGCCAGCCCGCCACGCGTCTGCCGCCCCTTGCTACAACGCCATATCCTAGGGGCGGCGGCGACCCTACTTTGCCTTTGGTTGAAGAAACGAAGCATCCAAAAGAACCCGAGGCCTGGGATTAAAAAAAAAGAATTGGGTAAATTGCAATATTCCACCTATATTTTATTTCTGCTATTTTTTCAGGCAAAAACTTTGAAACATTATATTTTGGTCCCTGTACTGCAGAACATAAACTTTGCTTGTCTTTTTGATTGAATAATTGTTTTTATCATTGCAAAAATTTTCAAAAATATTGTGCATAATCCTGCTATAGTCTTTATCATTGTATAAATTTTTCATAACATCTTGACTTTATTTGATATATTTTAAAAAATAAAAAACAATGTCTTTTTCCTTGTCAGAGTTTTGAAAATTTATAAAAATTCGAAACATTGCTTAAAAATTCCAAAAAAATAATGTAGGTGTATTTTGATGTGCTTTAATTTCTGACCAATTTTGGTGCACTAACGCTTTATAAAACTCCAAAAAATTGCAAAATACAAAAAAATCTTACAAAAATTGTAGAAAATTTTAAAAAATATAAAAATTATAATTTCAGTTCCTGATTGTAGATATTGTCTTGTAGTTTATATTAAAAATAATTTCCAGGAGTTTTGAGCTTTTAAAATATTTTTAACTTGAAAAATACTCCTACTTGTCCACTATTTTCCTTATTTTGCAATGTTTGATTTTTAAAAAATAACAAAAGCATCATAAAATTGTGAAAAAATTATTAAAAATATTTTAAAACACAAAAATCACAAAAACATTTTCTTTGGGATTTTCTGAATATTTTTGATTACTTTAAAAAATACAAAAGAGGGTGGGTTGTGTGTTTTATCACTTGTGCATATTGTGTCTTATTTTGAAAAAAATACAAAAAAAATATAAAATTCAGAAACCACTAAAAAATTAGCTTGGAAATCTGACTGCATAGTTTTTCAATCGTGCTCTTTGTGTTCGACCCTGGTCGCTATACCAGGTAAAAAGAATAGCGAAAGCCGCTTACATTATTTTCATTGATTTATCTTCTCTAAAGTGGTTTAAAATTTTTTCCGTTAACCGATTCGCGTGGTTGAGAACAACGACAATCTTTGAATTAATTTTCCCCTCTCTTAACCACGTCGGATTTTCGTGTCATCAGGCTGCTAGAAAAGGCTGTGTCTCTAAGTTCCTCCAGGACTGCCAACTCTGCTCTCCTCTGTTCTCCTATACTCTCGGGATCCAATAATAACTCAGTGACTGCCCAAAGTGACTTGTGCTATATTTCCACAAGAAGATGGCACAGCTTGCCATATACGAGACGAAAGGGAGATGTCCCTAATGGATTCTTGAAGGATGTCCGATAGGCCCACAAGATCGAGTCCAACAGCTGTGACCAATCCTTTCGGTCTGGGCGGACAACCTTCTGTAGGATAGTCTTTATCTCCCGGTTCGATACTTCGGCAAGACCATTGGTCTGAGGGTGATACGGCGTGGCAACACGATGGTCAATGCGGAACTCGTCTGTAAAGGCCCTAACCTTGTCATTGATGAAGTGAGACCCCCCGTCTGAAATCAAGACTCTAGGTACCCCGAACCGTGAAATGATATTTTTCCTCAAAAATTTACACACAGTCTTAGCATCTGTGGCTCGGGCGGGGATGGCCTCAACCCATCGGCTGACATAATCTACAGTGAGCAAAATGTGCTCAAACCCCTGACTCTTAGGAAATGGGCCAATGAAATCAATCCCTCATGCATCAAAAACCTCACAAAAGTGAATAGGTTGCATGGGAATCATGTCTCTCTGTCTGCAAGTACCCATCTTCTGACAGTCAGTACATCTCTTCACGAACTCATCTGAATCCTTGAAGAGAGTAGGCCACCAAAGGCCGGATTGAAGCACCTTTTGTGCTGTCCGTTTCCCAGAATGATGTCCTCCTGCCTCAAGCTTGTGGCAGCATGTGAGGACGCTATTCTGTTCTTCTTGAGGAATGCACCTCCTCCAGATGCTATCCCCTCCTTCATGATAAAGGATGGGATCCTCCCAATGGTAAAGCTTGGCCTTCGCCAGGAAGGTCTCGAGCTTCTGCCTGGGCCAACCTTGTGGAACTGTCTTGGCAACAAGATAGTTCACAATGTCGGCGTACCATGGAAGCGAGGTGATAGCCAAGATCGCCTCATCTGGAAACGTCTCTGTGATAGGTGCGCTGGGATCAGATTCCTCAAGGTTCTCTAAGCAGGAGAGATGATCTGCCATCACATTCTTAACGCCAGGCTTATCCTTAATCTCAATATCAAACTCCTAGAGCAGAAGGATCCATCTGGTAAGGCATGCTTTGGCATCCTTCTTGGCCATTAAGTACCGGATGGCGGTGTGATCTATATAAATGGTCACTCTAGATCCAAGAATATATGATCTATACTTACCCAAAGCAAAGACTACGACCATCATCTCTTTCTCTGTCACAGTATAATTCCGCTGAGCGACATCCAAAGTCCGGCTGGCGTAGTGAATGGCAAATGGCAATCCAACCCTCCTTTGTCCAAGCATAGCCCCAACGACAAAATTGGAAGCGTACGTCATGATCTCGAATGGGAGAGACCAATCGGGTGGCTGAAGGACAGGAGCCGTGACAACCATACTCTTGAGAGTCTCAAAGGACACAAGACACTTATCATCTACAACGAACTCGGTGTCCTTTGTCAACAAATCAATGAGCGGTCGGGCAATACGACTGAAGTCCTGAATGAACCATCGGTAGAAACCGACATGCCCCCAGAAAAGATCGCAATTGACGTAGATTGGACGGTGGATTGAGTTTTCTAATGATGTCCACCTTGGCCAGATCGACCTCCATGCCCCTGTTGGAGATGATATGACCAAGGACCGTCCCCTGAGTCACCATGAAGTGACTCTTCTCCCAAGATAATACAAGATTGACCTCTATGCACCGTTGAAGCACACGGTCTAGGAAGTCATGACAAGCATCAAACCCATCGCCATAGATCGAGAAGTCATCCATGAAGACCTCTAAACAGTCACCCACCATGTCCGAGAAAATGGACAACATGCACCTTTGGAATGTCGCGGGGGTGCTACATAGACAAAAGGACATCCGTCTAAAAGCGTAAGTCCCAAACGGATAGGTGAATGTCATTTTCTCCTGGTCTTCAAGCGTAATGGCCACTTGATTATATCCGGAGTACCCGTCAAGAAAATAATAGTGACTCTTCCCAGCCATCCTCTCGATAATCTGATTAATGAACGGCAGTGGGAAATGATCCTTCTTGATGGCCTGATTCAATCGTCTGTAGTCCACACAGACCCTCCAAGAAGTGGGTACTCGGGTAGCGATCTCCTCTCCAGACTCACTCACAACTGTAGTGATACCCGTCTTCTTGGGTACCACATGTAATGGACTAACCCACTTGGAGCCGGAGATGGGGTAGATAAAATCGGCGCTCCACCACCTTGATATTTCTTTCATGACCACATCTCGAAGATTCGGGTTCAGCCGTCACTGGAACTCACGCGACGGCCTAGCGTCCTCCTCGAGATAGATGTGGTGGGAGCACAGAGCCGGACTAATTCCTTGGAGATCAGCTATACTCCATCCTATCGCCTTGCGATTTATTTCAAGAACCTCCATCAGATGAGAATCTTGTTCTCTAGTCAAACTTGCTGAGATAATGACTGGGTGCATATCTGGCTCACCCGCAAGGAATCTATACTTCAGCGACTGCGGTAAGGCTTTCAGTTCTGGACAACTGGGAGGTGGCAGATCTGGCTTCTGATATGTCTGTGTGAATGTGATCAGGTCTGCATGGGAGAACTCTCGCTGCGAATGAACATCTGATGATGGGAACCCTGCTAAATCTTCTACGAACTGTACTGGCTCGCACTCCGTCCTAGCTGTCGGCTCAGAAGGAACCAGATACGGCAAATATTCATCAAAATAATACCAATCAACGTCTGAATCTTAGGGATCTGAAGTAGAGGAGCAAGATTGAAAATCATCATCACCACTCGTCCCAACACTGTCAGCCTCTAATGTATCCTCGTCCAGGGGTGTGCTCTCCAAGCTCTTGACTGCCATAAGATTTAAATATGGTGAATCTGTAGGTAGGGCGAGGGTCTGTGCTACGGGGTCTGTCCAATTGGATTCATCATTTATCACCACGAAGTCGCACTCTTGGTGGACGTCTAGCTCTTCCTCTATCATCTGCTCAATATCACTGGGCTGCTTTGAGCATGCTAATTCTCTCGCTCTGGTTTCCTCAATCATCTCTATTTGTATGGTTTCGCCCTCTACGCGAAAACATACCTTCCCGTTGTCATGGTCGGATACCGCCTTGGCTGTGGCCAAGAATGGGCGTCCAAGTATGATGGGGGCATCAATTACCGACTCAGGGATCTCCATGTCCAGTACAACAAAGTCCACGGGGAATTTCAGGCCCTGAATGGTAACGACCACGTCTCTCAACAACCACTTCGGCCTCTTAGTCGACCTATCAACAAACTGAAGGACTGTTCTGTTCCTAAGAAGAGGACCAAACTCGAATCGGTCGAGTAAGGCTGCCGGAAGAAGGTTAATCGAAGAGCCGCTGTCTAATAGAGTACGATCAAACTGCTGCTCCTGAATCTCGCATCTGACATAGGGAGCTCCTGCACCAGGTCTCTTGGCTGGTAATTTGTTCTGAATGGTGCAGCAAGTGTCATGGGTGAGCATATGGATTTGATCTCTATACCTCCTCTTCCTGCGGACTGTGGTTTTCTCCTTCAAGTTCTTTTTGAAGAGGGGGATGTGCTCAAATGCTTCCCGTAGAGTTAGCTGAATGTGGAATCTGTCAATCATCTAGTTGCTGAACTCTACCTGCTGGGTCTTTTTTGGATTTTCTCTTTTATTCCCCTTCGCCCGGTGAAGAGCTTCAGGGAAGGGGATAGTAGGGACCTCCGCAGATGGAGGGCTAGGATGAGGTTCCTACATATGTAAAGGAATAGAGTCCATACAATGATCATCATGCAACACATATGGATCTGAAGTGCACACAGAAACCTTTCCTTTATTCATATTTTTGTTCTTTTTCTTGTTACCACAGTCCAAAGATACAAAAGGTTGAAACACAACATGTGGGAGCTCAACAAAAGTAGAAGGGGCGGCCTCAACACCACCAACGACACCTGTCTTTGCGGCATCAGCATCGCGCTCTGGCTCTGCATCAAAATTGGTGGCTTCAGCACCAGCGTCTGCATCAGGTAGCACGACGGCCTCAGTACCGTCGTCTGGATCTCCATCATTGGTGGCATCAGCACCACCGTCTTCAACATCATCAACGACATCAACACCGCTACTTTGCTCATCTGGCGCTCCTGGTTCTGCTTGTGGCTGTCGCTCAGATGAGGCATCCCCGGCTGGCATTCTACCGCTCCTAGTAGTCACAAAATCAGCATCATACAAAGAAGAAGATATGTCACTCAAATAATCACTAGGAGAGGTATCCTCTGTAAACTGTACCTGCTCAGACTTCCTCTTCAGATTGTTCGGATTTGGTTCAATCTGAGCTGGTATGGAGGCTTTGCCTTTGATTAAATCCCTCACCTCCTGCCGGAACTCATCCATGTCCCGCCGGTAGGATGCTCGATGTTCAGAGAGTAAGCGGGAAAGGTCATCTAGAGCTGGGTTCTCAAAGGGGGGAGCCTGAGAATCAGAAGTGTTCCCCTGCTGGAGATGAGGCTGCTCTTGGTGAGAATAATGCTAGGATGGCTGGGAATATATCTGCTGAGGCTGCTGACGCTGCCTCTACTGCTGGTTGTGATAGGCGGGACGAGGACCATGCTGGTTCTGCTGCTGGGCATACTGGGGCTGCTGCTGCTACTGCTGCTGACTGTTCTGGTATCCCTGAGCTGAAGGTTGCTGCTGAGAAGAGGTGCCACCAGTGGTCCAACGGAATCCGAGGTGATCAGGACGAATACCGTGCTGTGGGTACCGATCGTACCATATCCCATTAACTTCCATCAATGGCTCCTGCTCGAAGGATGGTGGAGGTAGAACTGCCAGTGGATGATCCGGCTGATAGACCACCATCTGAGTGTCCTGAGATAGTGGCTGCGATGGGTAGTATTGCAATAGCGGGACCGGCTCTGCCTGAATGTGGTTGACCTGGCGGTACAAGGCAGAGGGCTGGGTTGAGCTGCTACTGCTGGGATCAGCTTGTGACCTGGGAGGCTGCTGGGAAGATGTTTGTGCCTCCTGAACGCAAAGAATCTGCATCTTCAGGTCACTCATGGTCTTGGTAATCTGGTCCATCTAGGCCAGTCCTTGCATCTGCTTCTTCTCGAGGATCTCGAGACGGTCCAACTTCTCATTAATGATGCCCATGTCGGCTGCGGCTGATTCGACTTGGGCTGCGGTTGCCGACGGAGTGTGAGGACCGACATCAATGTGGGCGATCCTTTGGAATGATCCCTCTCCTTGGTGGGGTTCTGCTGCATGTAGACTCGGGCTTGGGCCATAACTGTTGAGTTCTCTGCCATCCCTTCATAGATGGCCCAAACGTCGTCTTCACCCTTGAAAAAATAGGACCCACCATAAGAGGCATTAACAAGCCCCTACAGCTCCGGTGTCAGCCCACAAAAGAAACTCTGAACTAGATTGGGCTTAGATATATCATGGTGTGGACACCGGTCGATGAGCTCTCTGAATTGATCTCAGGCTTCATGGAATTGTTCATTAAGGATCATTATGAAATTACTGATCAATGCTCGTGCTACGTCCGTCCGACCGAGAGGGTAATACTTATTCAAGTATGCAGTCCGAAGATCTGCCCAAGTGTCGACGAACCTCCCCAAATGTTTGAGCCAGTATGCGGCTCGATCAACCAAAGAGAAGTGGAAGTCTATCATCTTGATGGTGTCCTCGGTCACTAGCCTATCATGAATTGTGCTGCAGATCATTTCAAATTCTTGTAAATGGAGGTGTGGCTCTTCGGTCGCCAGCCCATGAAATTTGGGAAGTAGCTGAATCGTGTGTGGGCGAAGCTCGAAGTCTCCATGGATGGGAGGGAGTCGGATCCATCGATGCGTAAGGGATGCGGCTGGATTGTGCAACTCTCTCATGATTGTCTGTGGCGGCCGCTCCTGATTTGGTTCTCCTCCCTCGTCTGCTGCTAGTATATCACCTCCATCGCCACCGCCCCCAGGTCTGTTTTCTTGCATCTGCGTGATCTCTCTTATGAGGTCACCCATGAATACTCCCTGATCCCTGATCTGTCTCTGCATGGTCTCCAGGGAAGCTAGCAATGAATTGTTGATGGCAGCTTGATCATAGAGAAATGGAGGGTGCTCATGCTCATCTGGTGTTCGCCTCTGTCTGCCATGTCTGGATTCTCTGAAAATGCAAAAGAACCCATCTCAGGTGTCGTCAAATGATCTGATCTCCATGATGCACTAAATTCTGAAACTCTTGGACTGATGGAAGGAGAAGGGTAGTCGAGGGGGAACAGGGTGGAAGTGAACTCAGGCTCGGAGAGTGGGTCTGGACTCTCCAAGGTTGTCCTAGATGAATAGGGAGGAGTGCTGGATAGCGGCACCGCCAAAGATGGCCTAAGAGATCTCCGTCCCATCATCTTGATTATTGATAAGAGCAAGGTGGAGAAATGAAGAAGAAGGAGGTGGAAAAATTACGCACAATTGTGCGGTGTTTTTGATCTTGACCTAAATGGGACTAGCAAATCAAACACAAAGCAAAGGGATTCACCAACTCAACGCATGAAGCCGTGAATGTTTGGCTGTTATCTTTGTAATTTTTAGCTTGAATTCAGGAATTTATCTTTCAACAAGTCCTTAGAGCGCTACGCCTATAGGAGCGAGAGTACTGTCGGAAAAGTATTCCCGTACTTGTCCTCCTCCCGTGTAACCTGTAGCCTGTGCTTTTTAAGGTCCTTGTAACCCTTCCTGGATCCCTACTCAGCCAAAGAAAAGAGGGAGGAAGCCGATAGGCGAAACCGATACTTCGGATCTCGCTCGCAACGGAATCACCCATGGGCGTGCAAGTTCCTACTCGGATGCAAGATGATGAACAGACACACCCGTGAAGGCGTGGCCTATGCTCGATACTTCGGACAAGGTCGATGCTCTACACAATAGAGAGTCACCAATGATTACCAAGCCCTACTCGTCTACGTACGATAGTAGCGCCAATACTTCGGAAATCCAGGCGATACACAAGGCAGCCACAAGCTGGGTTTTGGGCTCTAATCCTTACAAAGCCGCTCTGCTCACTTGGAAGGAGACCTTCCCATGCAACCTGAATACAAGCGAGGGTGTTACTCTCCCCAAGCAATGAATCCAATTACCAATTTTATTTAGGTCAAATTTTCTTAGCAGTCCCTTTTTTAATTTTTTGTGTTATTGCTTATTTTGAGTCAATTTAAACAAGTGCCTAACATTTTTAATTTTTTCTTGATTCCTAATTGATCCAAAAACAGAGGGAGAAGAGTCGGAAAGCCGTGCAAGGCGGCACCAAGGTGGAAATCTCACCTTTGTGCCTATATGATGAATGAAAAGATAGAAAGACTTACAGTGCCTCCATCTCTCTCCATGCGGGATGCAAAGCAGAAATTTTTAAACCTAATCTAAATGCCGATATGCACGCGGGAATCGTCCTAAGTAGGCAATTGCTAATGTGAAGAACCACAAGTCAATCACCAATCCTCAATCCTAGAGTCCGGTCTAGGCTCACCCCTCCTCCTCTCGACAAATCGAGTTCAGGAGCAGCGCTTGGTAGGGTGGGCTCGTGGCGCTGCGGCTCGAAGATGGTGAATCAACTGTTTAAGTTTAGACCAAGACCAAATACGCACTATAGGTACATGCAATGGTTATTAGGGTGTTTGGACCTAATCTACTCGATCAAGCAATGCCTAAAATCTAAGGGCTCATTCCACAAAAGAAAGGAAAAATAAATCAAAACCAGAAAATGACAGCGAGAAACTCGATGAAAACCGCAGTGAGCCCCCAGATGAACAAACACCTGGAAGTTAGGCTCGAGTGTCCTGAGTGTCCAAGTACCTGTATTATTACAAATTAAATCTCTCTCTCACAAAAATAAATAAAAGCTAGCTATCACACTCTCTCTCACTCCTCCTGCTCTCTCCTGTCGGCTTGGGCTAGAAAAGCCGACTCCGCGTCCCAAGGCTGCACCGGATCACCTAGGTGATCCTCCTCGATCCGCGGTCCCTCGCAAGAAGACAAGAAAGATAATGGTTAGAAAGCTCACAGATAAATATCAAAAACAAGAGAGATAAAGCAAGCAATAATGTAAACAAACAATCACAATCAACCAAAAAATGTACTCTATACGCTGTTGCTCCCCGGCAACGGTGCCATTTGATTTTGCGGAAATTTAGGTGGTCTTAAGTTCCACACAAGGCGGGAACTCAGTCGATGCGTCCACCACGCAGAAATCCCAACTAAAGTCAACAATGATCCCACAAGAATAAATCAAGCAATGAAAATAGATGTGGAGTTAAATTTATTATTAACTCTACAATCAGGTTTATAGTTGTAAGTATGTAGAGGTCGAACACAGGGAGCAAGGCAGGATAAATCAAGCAATGATGCACAAAATGTGAGGTGTGATTAAGTGTCTACAAAAATGCAAATGTTTTTGTGGGTTTTTAATTTTTTAATTTTTTAATTTTAATTTTTAATTTTGTATTTTGATTTTTAATTTTCTGATTTTATATTTCCTTTTATATTTTATATTTTTTAATTTCTTTTTCCATAACTAGAGTATAAACAAAGTAAGAAAAAGGAAGATAGAATATTTATAAAAATAAGGAAAAATGCTCAAAAGTTAGGGAATAAAATATTTTTGGTCTTTTTATAGTTTTCTACTATTTTTGTGATTTTTGATATTTTTCAGAATATTTTTGGTTTTTTTAAGAGTCAAAATAAAAGAAAACAGTGAATTAACTACTGACCGAAATTAAAATGGGAATGAAAAATAGCAAACAGTAACAAAATTTTCCCAAATTAATTTTAAAATAAAGACAATAAAATAGATAAACTACAGAAACCGAGTTTATATTTTTAGGAATTTTCTAGGATTTTTTAGAATTTTTTGAAGTTTTTAGGTGTTTTCTAATTTTTAAGGCTTTTGTTTTGAAATTTTTAGTGATTTTTGGACTGACACTAGAAGACACTAAAATACACAATATATATTTTTTAGAATTTTCCAAGAAGTTTTGCTAATTTTTATGGATTTTCTAAGATAGATAGTACTGAAAATGCATGTTTTTGATTTTTAATAAATATTAAAATGCAATAAAAATGCAATGCAAAAATATGGTGTGAATAAGCAAGCACACAAGAGCCTATGTTTTTTTAGTAATTTTTGAATTAGAATGATGCGTGAAATAAATAGGGAAAGCAAGCAAAAATACAAGGCCTAACAGGGGTATAAGTGCAAATAGATAAACATCCAGGGGCCAAGGTGCACATTTCACGCAAAATATAACACTATATATTACATTTAATGGACCAATTATAACTATCAAGACCCGCAAGGGTATGCCTGCAAATAACCCATCCACGCGTGTGACTAGCACGCGCATGGGAAGGGTATAAATGTAATTTCGAAAAATTCTAGGGACTTCAATGCAAATATTCCAAAAATATTACACGTGATATCAAAATTTCTAGACTGAAATGAAACAAGTAAACCCTGAGGGGGTCCTTGCAAAATGCCCTTCACCTCACGTGTATTGGTCACGTGAGGTGACGTGGCCAGGACCTAATTGCAATAATGGAAAGTTCAAGGGTGTGGAGGTAAATATATTACAAAATATTTTAAACTACAGATAAATGTTTAAAGACTAAATATAAATAAAAAAGGCGGGGGGTGTCAGATGCAAAATACCCCTCGCTACGCGATCCAACGGTGGAGGGCTTCCCACTTGACACGTGGTGAGCCCTCGCTGCACGATGACGCTTCAGCGATGGAGGGCCACAATTAGATCTGGCGATGTGATCTAATGGCTCTGGTAGGTCCTCTATCCAACGACGGCTGATCAATCTGGAGGCGCGACTCGATCCGACGGTTGGGGGACGCGGAGGAAGAAAGGGGAAGAACGCCGGCGAGGCGAACTTCCCCGAGCCCAATCTCCGTGCTCCGATGGTCTGGAGTGCTCAAAATGGAGCGGCGCACTCCTGGATGGTTCCTCGAGATGCTGGTGGGCCCAAAAAGCCTCGGTGATGGCTGAGGTTCACAGGAGATGACGGCGGAGCCGGAAGAGCTTCGGGCGTCTCCGGCGAAGGCCAAAACGGCCCCAGGTGTTCGTTTGGGTCCAAGTACCTGCAAAAAGAAGTGAGAGGACCCAGGGTAAAATGCCTAGGTCCCGCGGTGGTGGAATGGTGGCGCGAAGCGGTGGGGAGGAGCTCGACCGGAGGAGCGCTCCGGCGAGGTGGTCTGATTGGGTGATTTGATTGATGGAAATGGAAGATCTTTTAGGGCTTTTGATCCTAAGGCTATGGCAAACAAAATGCAAATGAAAAATAGGGGAAAGGGGCTGCCTTGATGGACGGATGCCAGAGAGAAGGGGTACCTCGACGCCGGCAAAGGCAGAGATCGTGGTGCCACCTCAGGCGACGCTCGACCCACCTGAGGCTCAACAGGGAGCTGTCACCTTCCTCGAGCATCAAGGTGCGAAAGGGGAGCTAAACCTATGGAGTGAGGGGTTCAAATTCGAAAAGGAAGTCGGGGGTGGCATATAAGGGTTTGAATCTGTGGTTCTGGAGCACCAAAGACCGAGGTGTATCGAGCTACGCAATGATCCAATCCTCGAGAGAATCATTGGGCGAGTAAGCCTGATAATCGAGGAGAAAAAGTTGTGAAGAGTGCGATACGATTTGATGCAAGATGCGGCCTGGAAAAATCGTCAAAAATGAGTCAAACCAACGTCTGACACATGCACATGGGTGGAGGACGACCGGTTGACCGGGGTCAACTGGGGCCAGCACCTGGTTGGTCCACGTGGACCAACAAGGAAAATCCCTGGAAATTATTTTGTAAATTCGATTAAAAATAGATAATGATTTTATTACTTTTGGGTTATAAAATAAAAAATGTTTATAATTTTATAAATTATTTTATTGTGATTTTTAATTATTTTTATGAAGTGTAATTTTACAAGTTCACTTTTATATCCTTTATAGGTATATTACCTATATATTTTATTAATTTATTTTTATTTTGTGAATTTAATTTTATTTATTTTGTTTATAATTTTGTAAATATTATTTATAATAAATTATTGTATATCAAGAATCAGAATAAAAACACAAAAGAAATACAAATAATAATACAATGTATATAAAATACATAGGTATTATACCTAT